>CM053598.1:45926757-45956662 GCA_028646575.1 Pseudocheirus occidentalis | reverse complement strand
CTTCCTTCCTTCCTTCCTTCCTTCCTTTTTTCATCAGAGGAGTCAACATCTGTCTCCTTTTAGAATACATGGAATTCAATACCACTCTCTGAAAAGCAGATTACTGTAACACAAATCCTATTTTCTCTTTGACTTCTATTGTAAAATAGGGGCTGGGATTCATAAAATCATAGGATCATGGGGGAGGGAGAAGAGGAATTTCATACCTAGGTTCTGTGGGGAAAAAAAATCTCACCTTAGAATGAACTGAGAACTTTTTCTTTTCTTAAATAAAGAAAAGGTTAAGAAGGTGTGTAGTTCTGAGGTACCATTGGGCCTTGCAGGACATGAGTATGCTTTTGCAGAGTTTTGCAGCATTTTCCTGCTTATAGAGTTTCTCTCCTTATAAGACTCTATCCAATGTGGTTTTTTTTTTGGCTTGTTTTTTTCCCAAACTGTAACAATTTCTCTGATTGCTTGAGATGATTTATCTCAAAGTCCCAGGACTTAGCTCCTACCAGCACATAAAGACTACCTTCTCTCCCTCCCTGCATCCCCTTCCTCCTCATCCTACCCCATCGGACACACTTTAAGGGGACTTGGAACAATATGTTTCAAGCCAAATTTACAAATCAGGTAAATTAGTGTGGATTTCTTTATCTTAGAAAATGTTTATTTTCTTTAACATTTCTGCAGATAATGAACACTCCTCAGGTATTTAAAAATATTATTTGCCTTGCCTATATCAATTCACATTTCATATCAATTCACAAGGTCACTCTGTGACCTTGGGTAAACCACTTGAAGTCCTCTGGGACTCAGTTTCCTCATCTGAATGCTATCTAAGCACTCATGCTCAATGTCTCACAACCTCTCTGCCTATTCTGTGTATGTATAAATGGAGTCAGAAAGCAGGAGTGTAGTATGAGCTGCTGTCTAAAACTGCCTTCAATCCAAGAATTCAGGTTTCACTGAAAACAAATGCAGCCTCTATTTTTCAATTCTGCATGATCAAAATCCTGTAACATGAAATATCCCCAAGCAACTTAACATTTCCATTGATTTAGACATATTCCACTTTACCTCTTGCAGATTGGAGTGAAGAGAAAGAGAGATTAACTCTCTAGAGCCTGAGTGCTAGGCTTGATCCCACCAATGCCTAGTGTCAGTTTAGACCTGGTATTTCAGAAGCATGGCTCAGGCTTCCTCCTCTGCCACCAGTCTGCTGTTCCTCTCTGGGGCAGTGACAGCTGTGCCGTGTGGGTGAGGGAATGTTGCTAGGAAAACCGGTGGAGCTTGTATTTTCTGACGTGTGTGTTTAAATTAGCATCTTTAAATTCAGTTATCTGCAATAATTCAGCTTTAAAACTTCTTGACTGGTGAAGGGATGGGGAGAAGAAGGAGTCTGAAGAGGAAAAAGCAAAACATTTTGGAAGAATTAAAAAAAAATCAAATAAGAGAAAGAGTTCAGGGTTGTATCATAGAATTTCATCTTCTTTTCCTCCCTGCCCTACACCAAGGGGCCACCAGGTATCAACAGACAATCCTTTTGGAAATTGTGCCTTTAAATGTAAAATTATGAGCAAAATATCATTCTTTGGTGCCCCCAAAGATTATTACATTAACAACAATAATGATGATAGAAATAATATCTTACATTCATATAGTGCTTAGTAGTAGCCAGGGGCATGAGGTTTCAAGATCTGAAAAGAGAGACAGTTCAACAGCTGGACAAGGCTGCCTGTATGGAGAAGCATTTCATTGATTGACTTGACTGGCTCCAGATCTACCAACCAGGAGCTATCAGGAGCTCTAGGGACTCAGATTCTTGATTTGATTATTGTTGTCCATCATATTTGTTGAACTGAATGGAAATTCCATTGAGGAAATTAGGTGACCCAATACATAAAAAATTGGTCCTGAAGTCAGGAAGACCTGAGTTTAAATTTTTCCTTAGATATTTACTAGCTATGTGACTCTAGGTAACTCATTTAACCATTTTTGCCTCAGTTTTCTCATCTGGGAAATGGGAATAAGAATATCACCTATATCAAGGGATTGTTGTGAAGCTCAAATGAGATATGATCTGTAAAGTGATTTGCAAACCTTTGAGCACCACATGAATGCTAGCTATTGACATTAATAACAAGGCAATGGACTTGTTTGTGTATTATAATCTAATTGCATTTAGCCTCAGAATATGGGTATGAGAAGGCATGGATGAGATGAATTCTGCTCTGATATAGATAATATTTATATTGTTGGTCTTGCAGATTCATTGTATATTGGAGTATCAATGGGCAGCTAGATAGTACAGTGTATAGAGCACTGGGCTTGGTATCAGGAAGACTTTTCTTTCTGCATTCAAATCTGGCCTCAGATACTAGCTGGGTGACCCTGGGCAAGTCATTTAACCCTGTTTGCCTCAACTTCCTTATCTCTAAAATGAGTTAGAGAAGGAAATGCCAAACCACTCCAGTATCTTTGTGAAGAAAACCCCAAATGGGGTCACAAAGAGTCAGACACAACTGAAATAACTGAACAACAACAAACATCAATACCTCAATTCAGAAGGCATTTGTCCTATTACTAGATAATTTCTAGGTCAATAAGTTTTTTTTATTTTTCATTTTGGTAGGTCTTTGAATAATAGGGCCTGAACTATTGCTAGTCAATATGATGTTCAATTTTTACTACATTCTACTTTGATCAACTAGAAAATGTCCCATTATATGGATTTGTCACTGATTGACTGATTACCCACAAGGACTGTTGATGAATGGAGCCAATATCAACTTGGGAAGTAGTTCTCCACTGAAGTGCCTCAGAGCCCTGGCCTGTAGATAATCTGTTCGCCAAATGGTTGACCACCAGATACCAAACTTTTTTGACCATAACAACCCAAGAAACAGATAAAAACACAAAGTAGCCCCAAGTCCCATGTGGCCCCATTCTGCTTCTAATACCAATGGTGGGAGAGTGATCATGAATGGGACAGAGGATTCTAAGAATCAGAAAGTTCTTAAACAACCTAAAAACAAACATTACTTGATAAGAATGAATGTGGACTCAATGACCTAATTACCGAGGTAATAGCTGACAATCTGGACTTCAGATTTTAACCTCAAAACATGAATGATTTCATAGAAAATACTGTTGGAAAATAGTACTTGTCGTCTGGCAAGTCGAAAATATCCAAATGTATCTTGTTCAAACACTTAGGCCCGGGTAGAGATGACCCTCTGATATTTCAATAGCAAAGGTGAGCGGGTCTCACCACCTCCTTTCTCCTTTCCCAAAGTATGTCCCAAATGACTGAAAGCAAGGGTGATGCAGCACGTGTTCTGGTACAGCCAGCTCATTCCCCTGAGCATTTCTCTGGCTGGCTGTGTGGAAAATGTCAGAGTGCTCCCTTGGTTAGATTCCAGACGAAAGAATCTCCCGTCTTACAGCTGGGTAAGGCCTACGTGGAGTTTGATTTGAAGGGAATGGAAAGGTCATATAGGACTGGGACAAGTAATTGGAAAGAACCAATAATGGTGTCCAGTAACATTCTATGAAAGATGAAATTGTTGCGTGAGTAATCGAAATACAGAGATGAGAGAACAGAACTCAGCATTCTTCATGATTAACTTTCTCATAGTAATAGTGTGTGCGGGTGCACAGCAACAGGAAGAGAATCTGGAGTGAGGAGCAGTTCTGTGGTTTAAAATAATGATTACTGTTTTTAAATTTTCCCTCATTTCATTTCTCCCGTTCTCCCATTGCTGAGCCATTGGGAGCAGAAAGTGGATGGTAGAAATTAGTCCTCTTCACTCACCTGCGGGGTTGTTTAGGTGTTGTGTGTGAAAAGACTTTTTCTATGTGATATGGAGGACATAGAACTCTGCGATAAAGGGTACATCTCCAGTCATCCTGATTTATATCTTTACATTAGACCCATAAGGCTCTGGAGGAGAAAGTGAGGTTGGTGACTTTGCACAGCTCTCCCTCACTTAAATAGTATTTGCTTCCCTCACTTAAATGGCATCATCCCCCTGATGTCAGGATCCTCTTCGAGAATGAAGAACAAACAAACAACAACAAGAAGAAATGCCAGTTGACCATAAAAGAGTTGTCCAATGAGCACCAAATGAGGCACGCAGTCAGGAAGTGCTATAAGTTCAAAGTAGGGAGAATTCACTATGAGCTAGAACATTTGGGAAAGGCTTTATGTAAGAGCTAAGACTTGAGCTAGGCCTTGAAGGGTACCTTCAGTAAAATCATGGGGTCAGGAAAGTTTAAGAACTCTTGATCTAATCCAAATCCCTTATTTTGTAGAGGAGAAAAATGAATCAGAGAGAGTGAAGTGATTTTCCCAAGGCCACACAGGTAGTAAGTAATATAAGCCATGGTTTGAACCCTGGACCTCTGATGGCAAATCTAGTATTCTTTCAACAACCATGCTCTGGGGAAAACAAAACAAAACAAAACAAAACAAACAAACCATGCTCTGCCTTTAGTCCAGAAAAGAATTTGTGTTTGCCTTTGGTGTGACATTCTATTTTTATTTTTTTGTAGCCTAGTTAAATCCCTGATTGTCTTGGTCTTTGGTTAATATTAAAACTCATTGGCATACCCTTGGTTTGCACCAGTATTTCATGGGCTAAGGCAGCTTGGGCTGATCTGTACTGGGGTAGCGATGGAAAGTAATCAGAGGGATAAAAGTTTATTTTGAATAGCATACTAAATTTAATTTACATGTGGGTCAAGGAGGGGAGACCTCATTTAGCTCAGGGAGTACAGTTGCCTGTTCAGGCCTAGAAAGGTTCTGTGCCTGGAGGTTGTTGTTTGTTGCAGAGTGGAGCCTCAACATGCCTGGAGGTCTGGTTTAACTTGAGTCCTGAAGGCCACGCCCAAAGCAGAGAAGCATATGGCCACAGTTTGGTGCTGGCAATCAGAAAGCAGCAGTGACTTGGAGTTCAGAGGCTGGTCTACTAGTAGAGGGTCATTAGCCCCTGAGACCTTTCTTCAAGTATGTGTTTACATAGGTCTGGGTGCTTAAGCTCATTGGCATGTTGGGCATCTTGCTCAAAGGCATGGCTCAGCAAGAGTGTGCAAACCAGAGTGTCACTTTAGAGGTACCTGAAGGCAGGAATCCTTGGTAAATGGAGATTTCCTTTAACAGCCTACCTTCCCACCATGCACCAGAACATTCAACAGTCTCTTTTTTGGTGAATCTAGCATCTAAATATCTCTGTTTACCCCTGGGTAGAACAAAAGGGGGAGCAAGGCTTCCTTGGTAAAGGTCTCAGCTGATGGATCAGCCATGGTCAGTACCAAAAGGCCAGTTGGCATTTGACTAAAGATCCAATGCTTGATGTTGGCCCTCATGTTTTCCTGGGAGAGCTAATTGGCTGGTTTAGGTAGCACTGCCTTCTCAGCTTTCCTGGCAGAGGCTCAATTTATATCTGGTGTTTGGACACAGTTTGGGAGAGGTCCTGGCTTGGAGGAACCCTTACTGAAGCCCTACAGCCCACTAAGCCTGGATTGGTTTAATTTTCAGATTCTTTATTTTATGGGTAGGGAGAGTCACTGGGTTCATTGTGACTTTAATTAAGCTAGTGGAAAACTGGCACCTGTATACATGAGTGAAAATGAGTGAGAAGAATATTTTTATAATGTAATCAGCGTTTTTACCTTATTATTGTTATTGCCGTTTCACAACAACTCTGTGAAATAGGATAAGTATTTTTGTCTCCATTTCTGGGGGGGGGAAGTTCAGTGTTAACCTATGACTTTGCTGGGGAGGGGGATGTTCCTGGTATTGAAACTTCCTCCATATGTGCAGATTATAAGCTATATAACTTATAGTTTTTTAGTGATCTGGGAGTGCCAGAAGGGGAAGAGGCTTGCTTTTGGTGATATAGCTACCAAGAGTCAGGGGTAGGGCCTGAACTCAGGTCTTCTTGCCTCCAAGGCTAGCCTTTTGTCTATTAGAGCACACTACTTTTCACCTCCATTTTACATGTGAGGAAATAGAGGTTCGCACATGTTAAATAGTGTACCCAAGGAGGTGTGGAGAAGAAAATGGATGGGTTGGAGAATTTATGGGACTTTCACATAGGCATGTATGTAACGTGTTGTGACTGTAACTTTTTCCTTACAAGACTAGAACCTCCTTGAAGGCAGGGGACCGTGTATTATTTGTCTTCGTATCTCTCTTTGGACTTAGTACAGTGTCTTGTACATAACAGAAACTTAATAGATGTTTTTTGAGTGAATCAATCAATCTTGTGGGGCTCCTGCCCCACGGAAAGAGAAAGAAAGACTAAAAGAAGGGGATTGAAACTCACAGGAAGACAGAAACATCCTGGAGAGAAAGAAAGAAATTAAAGCATCGGATGAAAAACAGTAATTGCTCATTTCAGTCATGCTTTATATTGACAAAGTATTTTACATACACCATTTCATTTAAGCTTTACAGCAACCCTATGAGACAGGTAGGCAAGAAAGGAATTCTCCTGTGCCCCACCCCGTCCTTTACAGATGGAGAAACTGAGGCTCTTAGAACTTCAGGGAGCTACCCAAGGTCATGCCACACCAGACCAGCTGGTATGTTCTTTTCACAGCTCCACACTGCCTCCTTTGGAAATCAGGTTACTACTTTGCCTGTGGATATGAGCCTCCCATCCTCTCTTGGTTCCTTATATGTAACTTTGAAGGGCTTGTCTTTAAATAATTGGGCATGAGGGGAGGAACTGAATTTCCAGAGCTCTGAGCTCTGTCCCCACATCTGCCACCAAACAACTCAATCACTTCTCATTATGCAGTATTTTCTGATGTTTAAAAGAAAAAGGATTAGACTAGTTAATCTTTAAAACCCCTTCCATGCATATATACACACATAGATAGTTGTATGTGTACACATGTATGTGTATACATATATATGACTGTGTGCATATATGTCTTTATTTTCAATTTACTAAACCTGAAAATATCACCTAGGTATGTATATACCCCTATATATATATATATATATATATATGTATATGTGTACACATATACATATATGCCTCTCTTTCCCTTTCCTCCCTCCCTTCCTCCTCTCTCTCTCTTCCCTCCCTTCCTTCCCTTACTCCCTCTGTTTCTCCTCTCTCTCTCTTTCTCCTTCTCTCCTTTCTTCCTTCTCCCTATAATAATCTAACTAAGCTTAGGAAATGAAAAATATATACTTACATATGACCTACTTAGCAAATGGAACCATATATATGTACACACACATATATATTATACATATATATGTAAATATAATTAGACTTAGCAATGGTGTAGTGAATTATCCCTGCCATCCCTCTATTCCTCCAATTGTTCTCAGATTCATATCTTCTACCTACACTGAAAGCATAGAATTCGTTACTGAGAATTGTGAGTTAGGAAGAAAAACTAAAAAATAGTAAAAAGATATTCCCCCATTAGGCAAACTTAGCTGAGCATAAGGAAGGGCTTCCATGTAAAACAAGCAACCTGTATTTGGGTCCAGCCCAGTCCCTGTCCCTGCCTGACCCTCCCCTTTACTGACATTCCTCTACTCTGGAGACAGAGCATGTAGACCTCATCTTCCCAAAGTTCTGCGACTCCATTATGGTTCTCTGTAAACTGGGTATATCTAGGGCTCAAAAGTCATAGACCAAGAGACAGAGAATGTTAGGATGAGGGAGTGTTCCTAAGTATTCTCCAGCCCAGCTGTCTTCTGTGGGATTGGTGGTTGCCCCTGATGATACATCTGCCCTTGTCACTCCCCACCCAATATTTAAAGAACAAGAAGATGAAACAGCAGTTGGAGGTAAATTTCAATACCAACAGGATGGGTCCTATGTGAAGGAGCGATAGGTAGTCTCCTAAACAGTGTGATTGGAAGGGCCCAGGTTCAAGTTATCGTGTTCATCTACTCAGTCAACAAGCATTGGTTTGGTATTTAATATAGGCCAGGAACTGTGCTAAGCATTGGGCGGACAAAGAAAGGAGAAATCAGAGACCCTGCCCTGGGGGAGGGGGAGGGGGGGGAATCGTATTCTAATTAGGGAAAAACACATGATATATAATATGTAAATGGCCTAATTCGACAGTTAGAGATTAATTCCTTTGGAATAAAATTTAAAAAATATAAATACCCAGCAGACTCCAAGACTCCGAAACTCATCCGTCGTCACTAAGAAATTAATTTGAATTTGCTATCCAAAGGCTTTTCTCAAGAGGCAGGGCAATGTTAGAGCAATGGGAGCCTGTCAAAGTTTCTCAGAAAGATTGTGGAGGGGAAGGGACAGGAAAGAAAACAACTGAATGTCATTATATTTAAAATTTTGCCATTGCTCGATTTTGGTGCTGGGTGAGGAACAATGAGTAGAAACCAAGCCTCACATCTACACTGAGGATGAAGAAATGGGTGTATCTACAGTGGGAAGTATTGTGCTTTTCCTCCTTGGAAGACAGGGTTCTAGGATTGATTTACTGACATACTTAGATGGGGTAACTGCTGAGTTTATCAAAACTAATTTGATTCTGTCCACAAACACAGACACATCAATTAGGTCCTGACCACATTCCCAACTAGGTACCTTTCCTTTGACCTCTTCTGGCCTCTCTATCTTGTGTGGTTTAATGAAAGAACACCACACCTGGAGTCAGGACACCTATGTTTAAATCCTAGTTCCCATCCTTGCTAACTGTGTGATATTGAGCAAATTACTTCCTTGAGACTCAGTTTCCCTACCTGCAAAACAGGAGTAAAAGCTCTTAAACTCCCTGGTCCACAGGGTTACACTTTGAAAATACTGAAATGCTCCAAAAATATGAGTTACTCTGATTGTCAGCTACCTACTGTTCAAATTCATCTCAAGTTTCACATTCTCTGGGAAGCCTTTCCTGGTGGAAAGCCTTTCCTGTCCAGGCTACAGTGATCTCTGGATTCCAATAATCCTAGGCTACTCATCTTTTCTTGTATGTTAACCCCAACTAGACTATCAGCTCCTTGAAGACAAACATGCCCTGTGTTATGCTTCTTTATATCCTCCTCAGCGTGTTAGATGAATGATCATGGCAAACTCTTTGGGAGACAATGGATGAGAGTCAACTAGGACAGGTAGGCGCAGAGGGATTGTGATTTGTGGCATCAGAAGAATGTTCTCATAGACGGGACCACAGATCCACTGGGGAACTGGAAGTATCTCCTTCAGGATTCTTGATAGTGCCTTGATTGGTAAATGCTTGTTGAGTCATTGATTATTTCTGATCAGCCAAGCATCCTGCTTGAGGCCTCCATTCTACAGTCCAGTTAATTGAGTTCCAGACTGGTGAAGGGACCTGATCAGCAGTTATACAGTTACTCTGACTTGAGTGCCCTGGATGTTACAGGTCTTCTCTGATTTACTCATGCTGAGGTTTTTGGGTGAGACTAAGGAGAGGGGCCCCAGGTTCTGTTGGTATGAGCCAATTGGAATCGATGTCTTAAGGCCTTTGAACCTGTTTTGTCTCTCCCTGTCCATCTGTGTCAGCTGTAGTTATCGTCTCTTCAAAAGCTGCCCAGGGGAGATCTCTGTTTAGGTAAGAGTCAGAGAAGACTGAAATCTTTGTGTGTGCTTATCAAAATCCCAACTCTTTCCCCTTGTCCCTCTTCTTCTCTCTCTCACAATCCAATTTAATAAAATTTAAGCAAAAACTCAGATTTTGCTTTTTTTTAATCAGTGAAAAGTCCACTGCCCATTCTCTGATTATTCAGGGATGGGGCTAAATGGCTCTATAGGGTTGAAAGGAAGGTCTTCTTCATCCACTAGTCCAAACATTTCCAGTATTCTTTGTCTACTGCACCTCACCTGTCTCCATGTTTCTCTTACATAGAAAAGTAGCCTTTGATTATTGCTTCTTTGTGACTTGGTGGTCCCTGCCTCTCTCTCCATCAAGTCACAGGACCATTGGATTTAGAGCTGAAAGAGACTTTAGAAGTCATCTAGTATACTCCTCTCAATTACAAATGGGGAAACTGAGACTCCGAGCCATGCAGCGACTCTCCGAAGGTCACATAGCTAGTAAGAGGCAGAACTGGAATTCAACCCACACCTCTGAAGCAGTGTCCAAACCTGAGTGAGAAATTTCATGAGAAGTTCAGCATATCTTATTTAATTTAATATACTTGAAGGAAAATTATGGAGCATAAATTCATGGTTTTAAAAGCAGTGTTCTTTTTTGTTCTTTTCTGTATATTGAAATGTTTGTATTTGTTGATGATTCCTAAGTTCATAATAATATTGTGTATATCTATGTATGCACACACATACATGTATGTATGTATATTTAAATATTGAGCAAATGGCCTGGAAAACTCAGAGAGGAATGAACGTAGTTAGGTGACAACCTGGTGTGCACATATTCTGGGGGAATAAGCCAGATCTCCCTTCCTTTTCTCCTCCCTCCTTTTCCCTTCTCTACCTCTTATGCACAATGAAGATCAAGGCACCAGCCATCATAGTTGTCATCCCCTTTCCTGAGGTGACAGCTGCCATCCAGAAGAGACAAAGGGCATCTGCAAGCAGCCATTGGAGGAGGTGATAGGAATGGATGACGGCCGGGTCGGGTAGAGAGCGGAGACAGCAGAGATGGTAATTTGTCTCCTGAGATGCCAGTGGAGAAGCTGCCAAGTGGATCTTTACCCTCAAATCTTACTGCTCCTTTGAATGAGGCCGGATGCCCAGCATGAAGGGTTGGTAGTTGAGTCTACCTGTCCACTGACTGAAATTAGGAAAAGGTGCAGTTGGTGTTCCAGTGGAGAGGTAAATGAAACATTCAGATGTGTACTGATATTAAAAATCATCATCATAGCAGCAAATGCTTAGATGGTACTTAAACGTTGACAAATATTTTTTTACATATATTATTTAATTTGTTCCCATGAAAACCCTGGGAGGTGTTTGCTAGTATTTCCTCCATTTTACAGAAGAGGAAACTGAGGGTGAAGAAATTGCCCAGGATTACACAGCTGGTAAGTGACTGAAGCTGGATTTGAACTTGGGTTTTCCTGACTTCATTTCCAACTTTCTGTCTACTGAGGTTTGTCAAAGATGTTCCAGGGCTCAGTTTTTGCCATGAACCTCACTTGAGAATACACCCCAGACTTAGCAGTGGGAGGATTATTCATGCTCCTTTGGCAGAGGGAATGCATGAAAATCTTCAGGAGAAGAAGCCCCTTGCAGACCTGTAGGCAGGGGAAAGGTGTGCACTCCCCAAAGTGGGAGCCAGAGTGAAATGTCGCCACTTGCTTTCATAGGGAGGCTCCAGGCTGGGGTGCTAGGCGGGTAAATTGATTTTTCAGCCTGCAGCATTTCTAAAGATAGGAATGGATAGCTCCCCATTGGCATGGGGTCTAATAGACCATCTGTGAATCACAGACCTTCCATGAAACATTTATTCTGCCGCCCGCAGGAGCACTGGGCATGCTGGCCTGGGTGCTGGGAGGGGAGGCTGTGCAGGGAAGAGAGGACTAATGAAATAAATGTGAGTCAGCTTGGCTGCCTAACAACCGGGCTCCCCAATCACAGGCAGCATCAGAAAGGAGGGAGGGGGGTTCTGGCTGCCTTCTGCTCTAATGACTGCAGATTCCTTTAATTTATGCGGCTCTCATGACAGCAAGGAGCAGACAAGCCTGGGGAAAATGCCTTCTCAGGGTGATCTGTACTCTCTGAGCCCCCAGATCCCTCCCTCTTAAGGCAATGGGTTGCATGGATTATTAGCATTGGGCATCTCTCCACATTTACTCCCATTTCAGGGCTGTTTTCTTGGGATTTCCAGAACATTACCTGGCTTTTTTCTCCCGTTGTACTTAGTTCAGAATAATCCCTATCCCAAGGTTTTACACAGAGCAGGCCCTCAATAAATACTTGTTGATTCCTTAATGAGTGAATTGATTATTGTCTATTCACACCTTTTTCTTTTAGAAATTGGCATCTGTGAATAATTTGGGGTTTTCTTTTTGTCTTTTTGGAGGGGGTAAGGCAGGGCAATTGGGGTTAAATGACTTGCCCAAGGTCACACAGCTAGCATTAAGTATCTGAGGCCAAATGTGAACTCAGGTCCTCTTGACTCCAGGGCTGGTGCTCTATTCACTGTACCACCTACCTGACCCGATTTGGGGTTTTCTTGCTAGATCTGCTGTCTTGTATTACATCAGGGTCACCCTCCTGAGGGAGGGCAGGTTGGCATCCAAGAACAATGGGTCAATTCAGCAAGATGAAATTTAATAGATATGAACAACAAGGCCCACATTTGGAGTTTTTTTTTTAATTTAGAGACAGTTGGGTGACATATTGGATAGAAGACTGAGCCTTGAGTTAAGACAACTCGAGTTCAAATCTCACCTCAGACACTAATTGGGTCACTGCCAAAGTTAGTTAACCTGTTTACCTCATCTGTAAAATGGGGATAATACTAGCGCTTAGCTCTCAGAGTTGTTGTGAGGATCAAATGAAATAATATTCATCAAGTGGTTAGCATAGCACCTGGCATTTTAGTAGGCTCTTAAATGCTGGTGGCCTTTTTTCCCTTGAAAAAAATCAGTAGCAGGATGGAGGGTGGAGGATGGAGAGATAAGACAACCATGGCTGAGAAAAAGATCTGGGGGTTTTAGTGGACTAGGTGATCAATGTGTATGTCAACACTGTGACATGGTGGTAAAGAGAGAGAGAGACAGAGAGAGAGAGAGAGAGAGAGACAGAGACAGACAGAGACAGACACAGAGACAGAGAGACAGAGAGAGAGACAGAGAGACAGAGACAGACAGAGACAGAGAGAGAGAAGAGGAGAGAGAGAATTCTATCTTTAACTGCTAGGGGAGGTCTAGTATCCAGGAACAAGGGGGTGATAGTCCTACTGTACTGGGCTCTGGTCAGACCATGTCTAGAGTGTGTTGGTCAATTCTTCCACCATAATTTAGAGAAGACATTAATAAGCTCCAAAACATGGCCAGGGAAGGGGAGTCAGGATAGTGTGGGCAACTGGAGACTATTTGAAGCTCAGGAAAAGACCTGGAGAGGTTTAATTGGGACAAGAAAAGACATAAAGGACTGCGGGTGCAGGAGAGCCATCATCAGATATATGGTGACCTGTTATGTAGAAGATGAAAGAGATGCATTCTGATTGGCCCCAGAGGGCAAAACCTGGAGTGTTGCAAGGAGTCTTCAGAGGGGCGGATTTCAGGTCATCGTTGATAATTGGAGTAATAAGAAAGGAGAAAGGGTTTTCTCTTTCTGCTAATAGTAGCTTCATTCTCTTATGACATATTCAAATAAAAACTTGGATGATCCCTTGCCTAAGATATTGTTGAGAGTATTCTTATTCTTTTTTTTTTGCAGAGGGGAAGTCAAGGCAATTGGGGTTAAGTGACTTGCCCAAGGTCACACAGCTAGTTAAATGTCAAATGTCTGAGGCCAGATTTGAACTCAGGTCCTCCTGACTTCAGGTTTGATGCTCTATTCACTGTGTCACCTAACTGTCCCAAAGATTCTTATTCTAATTCTGACTAGATTCTTGTTGTTCTTTAGTCGTTCCTCAGTGGTGTCTGACTCCCTGTGACCCCATTTGGGGTTTTCTTGGCAGAAATACTGGAGTGGTTTACCATTTCCTTCTACAGCTCATTTCGAAGATGAGGAAAGTGAGGCAAATAGGGTTAAGTGACTTGGCCAGGGTCACACAGCTAGTAAGTATCCAAGGCCAGATTTGAACTCAGATTTTCTTGACTCTCCACTGCACCACCCAGTTGCTCTCTGATTGGATTAGATAGCCATTAAATCCCTTCTACCCCTGAGAGAATCCATTTTTCTGTGTTTAGGTGAGAAGAGCTCTCACTTTGGCATCTAGATCAGGTGCACCAGGGCTATTAAACTCAACGTGATCCATTAAGGAGGTGGTTAGGAGAGAAGGCGGCATTCTGGTGAATGGAGGCTTTTGCTCTTGGTAACACCTTTTCATCTTGTTTTTTTTAGACCTTCGATTTATGAGAAGATCAAAGATGTTCAGTTGAGCAGCCTCTCATGAAACACAAATGATGAATAGCATTCTAGACCTTGAAGTTAACTTGGAAGAATTCATCCCATGGAAAAGGATGGGAATTTAGAATAATCATGGTATCTCTCTGGCATTCTGGGCAGGCGTAATTCAGCAGTGCTGAGTAACGTAAAATTGGTGACCTCTGTGTGTTAGAAAGTGTTTGTTTATACATTTGCAAGCTTAAACAAAACTATGATTTCACTGGTGGAGGTAGGTATCCCTTGCACCAGTGGCAGGAGAGAACCTCTTTGCACCATGGGAAATGGTTTTTTGAGTTGTAGTGGTCACCTTCCTCTCTCTGACCTTAGCTGAGCTCAGACCATTCCATACTCAGAGTCCTGCTGACTTTGTAGTACCTGTCGGAGCTTATGCTCTTCCGGAAAGTCCATCAAAATGGACAGCCACCAATACAGTCAGGTGCTTCATCATCTTTCTGTGCTAGGAAGAGGCATCCAAATAGGAACCCAGTGTAATTACAGCTGTATAAATGTGGAAGTTATGAAGCCTAGGCATTTGTGATGAAGTAGACAATGGAATGAGGACTGAGGATGTCTCTTGGAGAATAGAGTTGGGAAATTGTCATCTTCATTATCATGATTTAAACCAATTAATCATCTCTTTAGAAAGAAGACAACCAGGTATAGTGGGAGGAGCACTAGATTTGGATTCAGAGGACCCAGATTCAAATCCTTACTTTTCTACTTCTTACCCATGTGATTATGGGCAAGTAACTCCCTCTTACAGGTCTTCGTACTGTAAAAGAGTGGGTTGGATTAATATATCTCTAATATCCTTTCCAGATGTAAATATTACTATCCTGAGTTTATTGGGTGTCCAATAAACATTCAGGTTCCATAAAGGATATGTAGGAAGTATAAGACAACATCCTCATCTCCAGAATTAATAATCTAATTGGGGAAATAAGACCAAATGTACCTTATAAAATGATTAAGGAACAAGATAGATTATAGTCAGGTGCTTCATCATCTCAGAATCTCAGAGACCATGCGGTCCAATCCATACCCTAAAAAAAAGTCCCGCTAGAGCATACCTAATCAAAAACCCCAAGCCCAGTGATTGGGGCAGATGATAAATACTCTCAGAATTGAGATAAAGAAGCCATTAGTGTGGGCTGGAATCACCAGGAAAAGCCTAATGGAGTAGGCATTCATTCCTTGAGCTGGGCTTTAAAGGAAAGGTATACTTGGGTTTAGGGACCAGAATGGAGAAATTGCTTGATTGACTCAAGCCAGGCAGTGTGATTCAATTAACCTTTCTCCAGAACTCTTGACTCCCTTTGTTACTTCCTGAAAGTACATGAAAGCCCAGATGGTGTATAGAAAGAATCATAATATCTTAAATTTATTTATATAGTGTTTGAAGATTTACAAAGGGCTTCTATGAACATGTTTTAAAGAAAAATCTGCTACCTTTAGACTTTTAAAAGCAGAATAGACCATAAAATCCTTGAGGGCAGGGACTGTTTCATTTTTTGGGGGGGTGTTCCCAATACCCAGCACAATGCCTTGCATATGTATTGAATTGAATAGCTCCATTTGTACTCTTGGTCTTGGGTGTATATCTTTATTTCCTTGCCTTTAGTGAGGATTTAGGAGAGACTGATCCTTGTATCAAGTTCATAGCCCATAGTCAACTTTTTATTAAGTGCCTACTGTGTGCTGAGCACTGAGAATACAAAAAAAAGAGAAATATAGTCTCTGCTCTGAAAAAATATAGTCTCTCCTCTGAAAGAGCTCACAGTCTAATGGGGAGACAATAGGCAAAGGAATAATGTAGACAAGGTCTAGACTGGACAAATTGAGGGTAATCTCAAAGGGAAGGCATTAAGATTAAGGGGAACTTAAGTGGTGTAACCTCCCTAGGCCTCAGTTTCTCCATATGTAAAATGAGAGGGTAGGATTTTATGGCCTCTTAAGTCCTCCCTTCCAGCTCAGAGATTTCTCTTATCCTGTGACCCCAAAGTAGGAAACCAGTCTGAGTCTGGGAACAGAGCTGGATAGGAGAGCGCATCCTGGCTTTATTTTTGGTTTTTCTGACACAGTTCTCTGGACAGGGGAATGATGCAGATACAGCTTTGAGAAGAGATGACCTCTGAAAATCCAGCCCAAGAGACTTTGGGGTCTGCAGGCTCCTACATCCTAAATAACCTTCTCAGTACATCTTTGTATTCAGATACCTCAGTCCCCTCCATGCATTTCTTATTGCTTATGGTTTAATTCGCTTGCCTCAGTTTAATTTTGGTTTCATTGGCTTGGAATTTTGAGACGGAGGATATGGAATATTTCTAGAAACAGAAGCAGCCACATTTCTGGAAGATCCTGGTTTCAAAGGAAAATTCTTGCAAGATCTCCCATTTCCTCCCTTTGTTAATGCTGAATAATTACTCTAACAGAGTCCTTAAACTATTACGTGGACCCAGGACATCACGACTGAAGTCTCTGAACACCTGAAAATTTCTGTCTTTCTGTCCTCTTTGAAATCTTCTAGAGAGGACTCTGGGTTTGGCTGGGGGCCAGGGAGATCTGAAGGCTTTTGCCACATCTAGAAGGGCTGGTACTTCCTGAGGCAACAGCCAGTGAGTGAGCCTGGGTAATTGAAGAGGTGAAGGGAAAACAGGATGAATTATGGAGCTAATGATCAGAGTCTCCCATCTGAGAGAGAAGCACTCCAAGGAGATTGTCAGAAGGAAAGTCGGGGCTTTCAAAGAGAAAGTGTAATTACTCTCACAAGAGCAAAGCTGTTAAATTCTCCCAAGATGGATTTGTGGTAGCCTTTTGCTTTTCAGTTGAGTTATAATTGTTTTTTCCCAAGAGAAGAGGCAAAAAGAGGAAATGTGGTCTTCAAAAGAAATCTACTTTTCATGACACTGAATGAGTTCACAGTCACAGAGTTCCATTCCATTCCATTCAGTTCAAGAGAACAGTTTCCATGGGGAGAATGGATTGATGGGAGCGCTGTTCCTTCCCTTCACTGTAGAGGGGGAGGATTATGGATGCAGGATGTGGTCGGTCTTTGCTGTCAGAGACCAAGTCAGCTCAGATGCTTTCTTTTAAACAGAAGATAGCATGGAGGAATGGGTACAATTAAGGGGAAATGATTGATAACAATTAAAAATAACAATGAAATTTAAAATCAATTCAATTCAATAGATAATAATGCCTACTATATGCAAAGCATCTAGAAATGATAAAAAGGGATTTAGGGATCATCTAATACTTAATTCTATAAGTGCCACTTACCCCTTTGGCTGTCAGGTCAATCAATAAGCATTTACTGAGGACCTACTATGTGCCGTGTGCCGTTTTATGTGCTAGGGATACAAAGAAAGGCAAAGAGACAATCTCTGTCCTGAAGGAGCTCACAGGTTAGTGGGAGAGAGAGACAACATGGAAACAACTGTGTGCAGACAATTGGAGATAATCAATAGAAAGAGCTAATAGCTCCTAGCTTTAAGGGGGATCAGGAAATATGAAACTTACAGATCCCTTTGCAGAATCATGTTTTTAAATGCATTAAATAAAATACATAAAATTATGAAGGAAACCAATTAAACTGAAATATTGTTATGAAAATATAACAAAAAAAAATTCCTCAGAGCCTAGGTTGAAGACTCCTGGTCTTATCTATTACAGGAGAGGGTAGGAGGAGAGACTGAGGGCAGGTATTTGCTGATGCACACCAGGGCTTTCCAGAGCCCATGAATAGGACTCTTGCCAGCTCCTGCCAGGCTTCCAGCCCCCTTTTTGCAAAGTCACACAGCCAGACTAAAATGTTTATTTACCCTTTTATTGAAGGTGATTGCATGGTTGAGGGAGGCACTAAGCCAGAGTTCCTGTCTTTATTCACCATAGTGGCTCTGGCTTCCTACCCAGAGCTTTGGGTGGGGCTGACCTGAAAGCCAGCACCTCTCACTAGGGTACACAGAAACCACAATTCATCCTCACAACATGGAATGAAAATTGTTCCTATTTTGTATGCAGGGAAACTGAGACCACAAGATTCGAAATAACTTGCCTACAGTTGGGCTGATTGTTTTATATTTATTAAGTCAGACAAGGCATCAGTGAATTTAGGGTTCAGGTCTCCACCCTGAAATTTATTAGATGTGTTACCATGGGTAGGTACTTAAGTTCTACAAACCTGTATTTTCTCATCTGTGGAATGGGTATAACTGTGCCCACAATGCCGGGCTCATTAAGTCTAGTCTCTAACACATACTGCCCCTAGGCAAGTCACTGTACCTCTGAGTGCTCCAGGTAATTCTCTAAGACTGTATGGCAGACCAGTGTCAATCTTAGAGGATAGAAGGTTTTCCCTTCCTGGGAATTCTCACAAATGAAATCACAATTCCTATTTTTAAAAAGTGCCTCCCAGTGTTCTGAGGCTCAGATGAGATATTGGTAAACTTGAAACACCGCACAGATTGAGATGAGGAGAGTATATTTTACATATGGGATATGATGGCCTTTGATGATGGGAATCAAGTGAAATCATTAGATTGTAAGCTCCTTGAGGGCAAGGACTTCCTTTTGCCTCTTTTTATATCCCTAGTGCTTAGTACTGTGTTTGGCCCATATTAGGTACTTAATAAATGTTTATTGATTATTGGTTAGAATCATGTTGGAAAGGTAAATTGGAGTTATATTATTTTGGGCCTCAAATGTCAAATCAATGAGTGTGTGTTTTATCCTATTGGCAATGGCTTTGTAGGTAAGAGAGCTAGCCTTGGGCGCAGAAAACTGATGCTTACATTCTGCCTCTGACACATACTGGCATCCTGTCCCTAGGTTCAGTCACTTAACCTCCAGTAGTGTTCCAGGAAGCTTTCTTGGACTCTGAGTTATAGAGAAGGTGCTGACTGCATCATAGAAGGGATTTCTTCATCTGAGAGTTTCTTCTAACAGCAAAATCCTAGTTCTTATTCCTTGTTGTTATCTTATAGGCATTAGGGAGCTACTGAAAATTTTTGGGTAAGAACTGATAAGATTGGACCTGTGCTTTAGTAAAATTACTCAATGGATGTTTATGTCTTAGTGCCATTTATTCCCTGTGTGACCTTGGCGTAGCCTTTGCTTCTTCATCTGTGAAATGAAGGGATTCAGCTAGGTGACCTCTTCAAATCTATGATCTTTTGGCTCCATGTCCAGAGTTCTTTTGACAATACTCTACTGCCTCTTGAAAGTGTCCTCAGCAATGAAATCACTGTCATGTCCCAAACTTGAACTGCATATTTGGAGGTGGAAAAAAATAATTGTCTCCCCACAGGACATTAGGACTTAGCTAGGCCAAACCTGACCTTCCTCCTTTTAGAGGACTCTCTGCTGCTTCCCCTAAGGCCTCTGGTGACTGAGAGGTCCTGGGCAATGCTGCGCCTGCCTTGGGCAGTGAGATGTCACTTCTTCTGGAGGTAGCTTTGAGGTGGGGCTTTGCCTGTAAATCCCTCGCCCTGACATCCCGGCCCTTCCCTCATAAATACACTCAAGTGTCTTAGGAAGGGGCTAAGAAGACAGCATTGAGGTAGGGAGCATGACTCTGAAATAACAGGCAGGATGAGTCACTCCCGGCCTGCTTCAGTGAAGGGAAAACTGCAGCTGGGTTTTGGGTGGCAAGGTTCTATTGTTGGAGGCCATGTGGGGTATCCCAGGCTGGCTTCTGACAAGGATGTGGGGCTAGCCATCAGAAAGTCCATAGAGGAAGCACGGCCCAACAAGGATGGCTTTTTCTCCCTCCTCATGTGCTTTATTATGGTTAATTTTTTAAAAAAGGAATGCAATTATTAGTGGCCCTGTCTAGAGTAAAGAGGGAGAAAGAGCCTTAGGCAAGAAAACAAACAGATCCTTATCAGTCAAAGGGAGAACAGTCAAATGAGAAGCAGGTTGATACAGTTGAAATGATAATTTCCAAAACTGACATAGCTGATGTAAGGTTTGCTAAGTCCTTGGCATTCACTATTTCCTTTGACCCTCTAAGACATTATTAGCGCCCTCCCCATTTTACAGATGAGGAGACTGAGGCTTCAAAGGTTTAAGTGGCTTGTCCAGGGTTCATTGGCCGCTAGGTGGTTTTGGGTCCCAAGGTCCTCCTGACTCCAAGGTCACCATGTTATCTATCACCCCACACTGCTCTAAAGGCTTTTGGCAAGGCCTCCCTGTGCCCCAGGCAATTCTTTAAATCCAAGTTGTGGAGCAGGTGATGATTTGCAAGAACTGGGGATATTTCTTGTTAGGTGTTTCCTATAGCATTGAGATCACAGGATTGTGTGGAAAAGAAAAAAATAGTTTCTTTGTAGACAATATTCATATTATCTCTTTTGAGCTCAGGACCCTGTGAAGTGTTTTAGTTATGTTTATCCCCACTTTACAGATGAGGAAGCTGAGGCTGAGGAAGGTTGTTGAGTCAACAAGCATTTATGAAAACACTTATTATGTTCCAGGTACTGTGCTAAGCACAAGAGGTACAAATACAGGCAGAAAGGAAGACAGACCCTCCCCTCTGGGAGTTTACATCCTTAGGGGAAGAGGAACCCATAATGGAGGAGGATGGGATCGTGGTAAAGTCTGGAGAATAAAGTCTGACTGGTCTGGGCCCTTCTTCAAAATGGGGTCTTTGGGAGGACCTCCCCAATGGGAGAAGGTGGCAGCAGGGTAAGCTTTTGAATCTGAGGTCCCAGGTTTGAATCCTGACTCTTCTACTTAGGACCTGTTCAACATTGTAGAAGTCATTAGACTTCTGTGTATCTTGGTAGCCTCATGGGAAAAGTGAGAAGCTTAGACTTAATGACCCTTAAAGGTCCTTTGCTTCTCAATTTACTGTGATTTGTTGAAATAGATCTTCTTGTGTGATGGCTTCCCTCCTGCTTTCTGAGTCCAGATGCCTCTTATGAAAACTTCTGTTCTCAGTCTTGTTCCTTTATTTAACTAATAGTCACCGACTCGGTTAGAGTTTTTTTTTTCCCCTCCTCAATCACTGTCACACTTAAACCCATCTTATTTGCCAAGAATAACAACCTTTCAGTGGAGACTGTGGTAAGGTCTCCACCTGCCTTGTGTTTCTGTAACAAGAAGCACAATCACCTTACCAGCCTCTAGGATGCCCATGTTCTTTTCAGTCCCCAAACTTCAAGGTTCTATTTCCCCAAATGGCAGAATAAAAAAAGGAAGTGCTTAGAACTCTGAATAACACCAGTGACTTAACACTTAAATAAACTACTTGATTTAATAGAAACCTTCACATAGACACGATTCACTGACCCTATGTAGACATTCAGTTTTGTGTTAAGCCATGTAGACATAACTATGCTATTACACCATCTGTTAAATAAGCAAACCAATGGTTGGAGAATACCAGTGTCAATATATAGGCATAATGTGCTGATGATTCACTTATTCTTGCTGCAAGATTTATCCTAAATCCTCCCCATACCTACAAACTCTGCAAGGTCACGTACATGGCCTTTAGTTAATTGACCAGCTCCTAGGAATAATAGGCATGGTATTAGAATGAGAGAATTTTAGATATCTAAGGGACATCAGATAACACCTAGGAGTATAACAACTTCATTGAGGAAACTGAGACTGAGAGATGAAGTGACTTGGTCAACTTCTACATGGCTAGATCTTGGCAAATCCAGCACTAAAATAAGAGTTTTCTATCCCGGTGCTTTGCTTCCATCAGGGAGATGGCCCAGGATGCCTTCTTCAGAACTTGGGTTGTTTTGTTGTTCCTCAGTCATTTTCAGTTGTGTCTAACTCTTTGTGACCCCATTTGAGGTTTTCGTGACCATTTACTTTGTATTATTTGATAGGTCCTAGAAGGTCCTGGAGTATCTCCTCCAATGAGCTGTCAGAGTCCCTGAAATTCTTAATCTTTTGAGCCCCCTATCAGTCCCAATTCTTGTGTGAAGCATTAAATAATTTTTGCAGCCTAAAACGATCTTCCATATTGTACCTTCATCCTTTTGCACATGCTTTTTAGATGCTTCCTCCTTCCCTCCTCTTTGAATCCTTGCCTCCCTTCAAGTTTCAATTTAATCTGATGTCTTTCCTAATTCTTGCTCTCCCTAGAACATAAGTTCTCAACCTGTGGGTCATGACCCCTTTGGGGGTCAAACAACCTTTTCACAGGGGTCACTTAAGACCATCGGAAAACACATATTTCTGATGGTCTTAGGAACTGAGGCACCGCTCCTCTATCCGTCTCCAGGCGGGTCGGCCCACATGCAGATACGTCCACATATGAGTCTTAAAGGGTCGTGGCATCAGGAAGGTTGAGAACCAGTGCTCTAGAAGCAGCTAGGTGGGATAGTGGGTAGAGCATTGAACCTGGTGTCAGGAAGACATTAGGTCCAATCAGGCCCTTCATGCCTGTGTGACCCTGGGCAAGTCACCTAACCTCTGTCTACCTCAGTTTCCTCACATGTAATACGTGGACGATAATAGCCCTACCTCCTGGAGTTGTGAAAATGAAATGAGATAGTAATTGTGAAGTATTTAGCACATTGTAGATGCTTGATAACTTTTTGTTTTCTTCCTTTCTTCTCCCTGAAATTACTTTATATATCTTTGTATGTATTTAGCTCCTTAGTAGAATATAAGCTCATTGAAGACAGGAAGCATACCTTCTTTTCCTTGCCTTCTAGACGCTCAGCATAGTTGCTAGCATATAGTAAGTGGCTTAATCAAGCTTTGTTGAGTTGAATTGAATTGCATCTCATCTCTCCTTCCCCTGAACTCCCAATGCCTTCATATCTCTCTTATGACACTTATCACATTCTGCTTTGGCTTAGCTAATTGGATACTTGTCTTATCTCTCCTACCAGATTCTAACCTCTTTGAGAGCAGGAATGGTGCCAGTGTCTGTCTTGATACCTCCTGTGCTCCACAGTGGAGCTTTAGGGCAGTGTCTTTCACACAAGAAATTCTTAATACATCTTTGTTAAATGAATGCACATAACTTTATTAAGAAATTGCATTTGGGCTGAAGAGTATAGCACATTGACTTGATAAAATATTAGAAGGTGATTCGGTTTTTTAATTCCTTAGTGACTTGCACTCCCTATCAGAGCAAGAATGGAGCACAGTAGGGGTAGTCTTCTTGCTTCAAACTTGATATGACAAACAGTGGGCAATCAAGGAAGGCTTATGAGAGAGCGATACAATCAATGGGAATCTAAAGGAAGAATAAAGTGTTACGTCATGTAGTGTGGAGCAGAGAGAAAATTAAGCCAACAAAAACACCTAAATCCACCTCAAGTCAACAACTTTTCTTAGCTGCCTACTATGTATGTGCAAGGAACTATGCTAGGTGTTGGGCATACAAAGATAAAAACGAATCAGGCTCGATCCTCAAGAGATTTACATTCTAATTGGGGGAGAGAGGAAGAGGAAGTTCAACATATGAACAAATTAAAGGACAATTGAAGTGGAGAAGGATTGCTAGCAACTGGGAAGATCAGGAAAAGCCTCATGAAGGGGGCAATGGATGAACTGAACCTCAAAGGACAAGGTTTCTGAGAGGCAGAGGTCAAGAGGGGTTGCATTCTAGACTTGAAGGCCAGCCCATGGAGTGTCTATAGGTGGCAGAGGGAGGGTCATGTTTAGATAAAAGCTAATGATTGAATTTGGTTTTTATATATATTGTGACTCAAGGGGAAAAGGACTGGAAATGTAGGTTAGAGCTGAATTCTGGATGACCTGTAAGCCAGACTGAAGAATTTGGGGAATCTGCACTGATTTGGTGAAGCAGCTAGTGACACAATGGACAGACTCCCAGACCTAAAGTTGGGAAGATCTGAATTCAGATATGGTCTTTGACAATTAACTGGCTGTGTGATCCTGGATAAGTCACTTAAATGCTGTCTGCATTAGCTTTTTTATCTGTAAAAGGGGTTAATAATGACATCTGCCTTTTAGGATACACTAAGATAATATCCATAGAACTTAAAGCATTACATAAAATCTTTCTGATATTTCCATTGGCAGATAGATGGTAGAGAGGATAGATCACTAGACTTGGAGTGAGGAAGACTTGAGTTCAAATCCTACTTCTGACACTTATTAGCTTTGTGACCTTGGACAAGTCATTTAACCTCTATCAGTTTTCTCATAATTGTAGCACCTACCTCAAAGAGTTGTGAAGATTTGATGAGATAACAAAAAGTATTTTTGTAAACCTTAAAGTTCTATATAAATGCTAACTATTATTAACCAGAATCATGGTCCCACATGTCCCAAGAACTTTCTGCTAGAAAGTTCCCCTGTTGTTCCCATTGTAGAAACTACCCACTTGAATCCAGCACCATTTGATAGTTTTGCCCTGGAAAACTTCTGAGCATATAGTGGGCCATTAGTATAGCTCTCCTCCCCCTAGACACTATATGTTGATGTGACCTATTTTTTTTTTTTTTTACTGAAACCTTATTGGATTTGGGGATAAAGGAGGCTACCCAACATGTGGCCTTTTCCACCAGGTGGATGAATAAACTTCAATCTATCCTTCCAAAAGTCTTTACTTGAGTGCCTCCTATGGGATTTGCCTTATGATAGATACTGTAAGAAGGATATAAGATCATCACAATTAATTTGAGTTTGCTGGGATCCCTCCCAGTCTCCATC
Source organism: Pseudocheirus occidentalis (assembly GCA_028646575.1). NCBI lineage: Eukaryota > Metazoa > Chordata > Mammalia > Diprotodontia > Pseudocheiridae > Pseudocheirus > Pseudocheirus occidentalis. Next base: position 45,931,976 of record CM053598.1, on the reverse strand, counting down.
TTCCTCCTGCCCTCCAGAACTTAATCAAGTTGACTGGCCCAGAGTCCATGAATCTTCCCCTCCAGGGCCTGTCAGCACCCTCTGCATCTCAGCTATTTCCCTTTTGAAAACACTAAGAATAATGCCCTTACATCAATTTTTACTAGAGTCAATCACCTGCCATGTTTGGAACAAAGACCACACCCAGATTGCTTTTAGCCTAATAATTATAAAGTCCACATATACAAAGAGAATAGGAACAAATGGGTGAAAGCCCATGAATTAAAGGACCACAATGGACATATCACAAGTATCAAATTTTAACTTGCGGTGCAGATCATCATGCCTATGTCTGGAGACAGAAAGATGGCATATGGAAATCAGTCCTGGTGATCCTGAGACTTAATAGTTCAGCCACCTTTGTGAAATGGTCTCTGTTGGAGAATAAATTTGCTGTAGATAGTGGAGTTCAACTGATTTCCGTTTGCTGCTTTAAGTCTGAAAATGACTAGTCATGAACAAACACATAAAAAAGGCAGTTTCTTCTATGGGTTCTATGGTTCTTAGTTTTGACTGGTACCCCAACAGTGTTTTGCTGGCTACTAGATCTTGTGACATCAAATGCAGAGATTTTTCTGTTTACATTAAAGGAGTTGATGAAAAGTCAACACCAAGATGACTTTTGGTCAATTCATGTCAGAATTTGGTGGTATTGGAAGTCGTGGTTGGGTCTATGGGCTGAGTTTCTCTGCCAGTGGGAACCACCTTTCTTGGGTCGGTCACGATAGTACTGTATCAATTGCTGATGTCTCTACAAATATGATAATTTCACAGCTGAAAGCAGAATTCCTACCACTTCTGAGTGGATTCTTTGTCTCTGAAAATAAGGATAGCTGCTGCCCATGATGGCTGCCTCATGCTGTTTGATTATGAGGATCATGGTTCCTTGAACTTTGTCTCCAAATTGGACATTCCAAAGCAGAACATCTGAAGCCACATCTCTGTCATGGAATACTTCCACAACATGAACAAGAGAGACATAACCAAGGATCACAACAGTGCTCTAGACACACTACACAAAAATGTATCACTCAAGTATTAATGAAGTGGACCAGCAAGACTGCCACAGATTTTGCATCACTGGCATTGATGGAACAAAGACAACTTGGGATTTCAATACACTACAGTCTTCCATCCAGGGACTAGGAATCAAGTGAAGCTGTATTTCCATTCTTTAGCATGATAAACACTTAACAGAATGAATCTCTAGCATTTGCATAAAGGCCAGAAAGACCCTAGCAAGAATCAACACTGAGAAAATACCTCTTGCAGAGCTGGTTTTTTTTTTTATTTTTGGACATAATTGGCGAATGTATTGGCTTAAAAAAATCAGCAGGGATGTCTTTTTGATTGATTACTTCATTCTATTCTTGACCAAATCTGCCCTTTAAATAGTTTATTGTGGGAAGCTGTCACACTAAATTAAAGGGGGATTTTACGTAAATTGCTGGAAAAAAAAATACAAGGCGAAAAAGAATTAACTTGAGTTTGGCTGCTTTTTAGAGTTGTGTTTGCTTATGTACATGATTGTGGTCATTATGTAGAGCATTTTTCTGGTTCTGGTTGAGTCATACAAGTCTTCCCATCAATAGATACTTTTTTGAATGTTTGCTGTGATGCTAAACATGATCATGCTTACATGACAACTTTAACATGTGCCAATGGGTAGCAAACGCAGATACCCAGCCTTCTGCCCTTTTTAGCCCTTTCAGAATGTTCTTTGTTGTCCATGCCAGCCTTCTGGTGATGAGCCTCTGACCTCAGGCGTGTTCTTGGACTATATACACAATGCCAATTATTAGGCCCATACTTTGAAACTTTCCAGTTTGGCAGGCCTGGTTAGTGCTTGTCTTCTCCTGGGATTGCCTTCCAGAACTCTGAGTGACCTCAATGCCATGATAAGACATTAGAGCAGGAAGACAGTGAAGGATAGAGGAGACCTAGCTAGAAAAATCTAGTTGGGGTCTGATTGTAGAGGGTCTTGAATGTTGCGTTAAAGAATTTGGAATTTATTTTGGAGGTAACGGGGAGCCATTGAAAGTTGTGCTCTTGGAAGTCTGGTCACCCGATCTCTTGGCTGCTGAGAAACCCATTACTTTAGTTGCTCGAAGAGGGACTTGGGTGTGAAGCAAGGTTAAAAGGACTCCCTTCCCAGAGGACACAAGAGTAGCCCTTGGTGGGATGGAGTAGGGTGGGGCAGCACAAATACACTGGGGTCACTGCATTTAACTGGGCCAAGCATTAGAAGAACCTGAGGAGCTCATCCTGAATGGAGTCTTGTACCGAAGGAACATCCGGGGTTGTGGATTTACTGCCTTTCAGCTGCTGTTTGTGTCAGAGACGGCTGTCACACTCTGGGCTTTAAAAATAACCTTGTGGCTAATAGCATTTCTGAAAATAACTGGTTGTGAAGTGCTTTGCTGGGGCAAGATGGCTACTAAAATTAGATTCCCTGCCTTGGTGTGTGTGTGTGTGTGTGTGTGTTTTAATATCAATTTTTAAAACCTGTTTTCCCCTTGGGTGAGTCCTACATTTAAAACATTTTTCCCCTCTAGCTCTCTCTAGGATGTCATTCTCTACTCTGAGCATGCCCATGTAGTATTTACAGGGCTGCCTGTGGGATGTCCCTCTTCCCTCTAATGCTCTGTAAATAGGAACCTCTGTCCCACATTGAGCAATCTGCCTGGTCCCTTGAAGAACCTTGAGTAGGTAGGTAGAATTCATTGTAGCACTGACCTCTTTTACTTAGTGTGCCATTTAATAATAGCATGAAGTATTTGGGGGGAGGGAAGGAGGAGGGAACGAGGCACACTGTTGTACAAACAGGGAAATTGGGGCACAGAGCGGAGAAAGAGCCCAGCTCAAGGTGACACCATAAGCCAGGACAGAGTAGGAAAGAGAACACGTTTCTCCTCAGTTCCAGACTGCATGTTGGGCATCACCCTCTGGTCTCTTAAGCCAGTCTTCACCTTGAAGGCAGGCTGCTTCCAGAAACAAACAGAATATCAAGTTCAGACCTACTTCAAATGTCAATGAATCAACACAGAAATAAACCTTGGTGCCTGGGTGGTGCTGTGAAAAATAAAAAACAAAAAAACAAAACCAAAATCCAAGAACAGCTAGGTAAAGGTTGAAGGTAGAATGAATTGGCTTCAAAGGCAAGAAACTAGTGTTTTCTTTGATTCTGAGCATGGTGACTCAGAAGGAAAGTGGGAGTTAGAGGCAACAGACCCGAGTTCAGATCTCAGCTTTCCTATTTACATCTCATGTCATCTTTATGGGCCCCAATTTCTTCATCTATAAAATGGAAAAGACTAATAAATTTCACCCATTCATGACTTTCTGGAGACCTTAGGCCTTCAGATTAATAAGTTCGTAGATATAGAAATAAATCCTATAAAACCATCTTATTCATCAATCTCTCTCCCTTCCTTCTGCTGTCCCAACCCTCCAACTTTGTTACAAATAAATGCGTCCTAAAACTTAGGAGCAGCTGGGTGGTACAGTGGGTAGCGTGCCAGCTTGGAATGAGGAAGACTCATTTTCCTGAGTTCAAATATGACCTCAGGTACTTACTAGCTATGTAACCCTGGGCAAGTCATTTAACCCTGTTTGCCTAACCTTCCTCATCTATAAAATGAGCTGGGGAAGAAAATGGCAAACCACCCCAGTATCTTTGTCAAGAAAATCCCAAATGGGGTCACGGAGAGTTGGATACAACTGAAAAGACTGGATAATAGCAAAAACTTAGAAATTCTTATGTCTTAAGGAATCCTTAACCTGGGATCTGCAAAGAATAGTCTGATAACTGTATTTCAATATAATCAATTTCCTTTCTAATCCTATATATTTTATGCAGTTAAAATGATTCTGAGAAGGGCTCTGTAGACTTCATCAAAATGCCAAGGGAATCCAGGACACCTGAGAAGTTAAGGCCCTTCTCCTAAGTGACCTGTTTTGCAAATCTGGGTTTTTTGCATCCAGGAATTTGCTTAAGTTGGGGAGACACTTGCATATATGAATATTAGTGTATTGTATGTATATCTTAGCACCTAAGGAATATATTCTATCTTCTTTTCATGGGTACAGTGTAGAATGGACTCTATATTCAACATGAGTCTAACTCTGGACAGGCTGAAAAAAAGGGCAGGCTACCTCTCTGGACTAAGCTGGGTGCTTGGGATGGTTGAGTGAGAATGAGTAGGCAGAAAATCTCCCCCTCTCCTGTAAGCTGATAGGAAGCCGAGCCCTCCCTTCGTAATTGGAAAATAGTTCAAGTGAAGTGTCAGCAAGGGGCCTGTATCCCTGGCCATGCTGGGAACAAGTGTGGGCAGCTTGTTAGCACCAGGGTTAGGAGCACAGTGTCCTTTCCAGACTGACTCTGCAGCTGCCCCTCCCCTGTGGTTCCCCCAGCATAGCCACCTGGACCTTTCAGGGAAGAGAGGGCTGAAGTTACAGGGAACCTCAGTTGGGCAGCGGCGTGCTCCCAGCCGCCAGGGCAAAGGCTTTGCCTTGGGTGTTGAACTTGTGTCCCTGCATGGCCCCCTGTCCCCCACGTATTGTTGAAAGCCCTCTTGGCATCTCAGATTGCCTGGCATGGGAACGTGGGCTTGGCAGGCTCCTCCTGAGAAGGAGGAGACCATGGGGGACCAGAAGGAGTGGCCTACACAGTTCTCTTGTCAGCAGGCAGACTCTGGACAGATGGACAGTGGGACCCAAGGTAGCTGCCACAGGCATGCTCTGCTGACAGATCCCTTTGCCCCCATGTGACAGAATACTGATTCTTTTAGTTCAGAAGAGGCATAGAAGTAGAAGCTGTCAACACTCGGGGTTAAAATGTGACACCACCCATGGGATCTGCATATGCCTGCCTGTCCTTCCTCTCCTTTATCTCCTCCTCCTGACCTCCACACTGTGGCCCCTTTCATCAAGTTCCAGGCCAGTTGACAATGAAGGCATATGGAGCTGCTAATGATCATGGAAGTTATTACTTAAGGAGTGTGTGTGTGTGTGTGTGTGTGTGTGTGTGTGTGTGTGTGTGTGTGTGTGTTTGTTACCAATCACCCCTCCTCCAGCCTCACTCCACAGGCCTAATTCCAGGGTCTCTAAGGGAAATAACAGAGTATCCCTTAAAACCTTTTAAAGTTATTTTTCTTTTATTTCCTTCCTTCCTTCTTTCC
>CM053598.1:45853608-45926257 GCA_028646575.1 Pseudocheirus occidentalis | reverse complement strand
ATCTATCTATCTATCTATCTATCTATCTATCTATCTATCTATCTATCTACCTGTCTATCTACCTATCTCTATCTATCTATCTATCTATCTATCTATCTATCTATCTATCTATCTATCATCTATCTATCTTTCATCTATCTATCCATCTATCTAAATATCTGTCTATCTATCTGTCTATCTGTCTGTCTGTCTGTCCATCCATCTATCTGTCTATCTATCTATCTTTGACTAGGGGAAAACTGTTGAAACCATTCTGGTCCTTGGAGGCAGTTAGCTGGGCAAAGTATTGTCTCCCTTACTTATCTTTTCAAAACAAGTCCCTTAGGGAGAGGTGGGCAACTGAATGTCGTATATGCTTTGATTGCCCTCAGAACATCCCATTTCCTATCTGGAACATTTGCCTTCTTGTGGCAAATCCCCATGGTAACTCATCCGCTTCATGGATGAGGGATGAGAGATGAGGGATGAAGGGAAGATAACTGGACAAATGTTGACTTTGCACATTGGGAAACAGGGCACATGGTGTGTGCTGAGCCAGATAGAAAGAAGGACTTTTCCTGGCCCACATAGGGCAAAAGACAGCCAGGGAAATGGTGTGGCCACAGAGTTAATCTGGATTTTAGGGATAGATGACCCTCCTGCCAAGGGGTAGGGAAGTATCTGGGCTTCACAATTCATGAAGAGTATTAGTTAAACATCCTGGTGTGATGGAGAGTCCAGGTAGTATGGACTCATTTTACAGATGAAGATATTTAAGCCCCATGAATTGAAGGGACAGCGCCCAAGGATATACAACAATTTCAAGGGCTAGGGATTCCAACAATGGTCTTCGAACTCCAAGTCAGATACAGTTTCTGTTATAGTAAGCCTCCCTATCTCTTGTGATTGTTGTTAAAAGCAGTTGGGAATTGCTGCTGAGTTGGAAAAGTGATGAATCCTGGGAAATGGCTCTGGGCTGACAGTACCCGCATACTTCACTATCATGCCCTGAAGGAAAGAGCTGTGCCCCACCCAGAAGAGACCATTCTGAACTTCTTTCTAGGGATTGTGAAGTTTCTGACTGTGATTGCTGCGAGTGTTCCTCTCTGGTTGAAACAGCTTGAAAGTCATATCCTGGTACTGAACAATTGAAGGAGAAACCTTACAGCTCTGCCTGGGGGCAGGGTTGGCTTTTCTTTCTGACTTTTCCAGCTCTGGGCTGGCCGGCTCAGCCTCCTCATTTCCCTACTCGGTGGATACCTCATTGTCCCTCCAATATGTGAGCAGAGTTAGGGTTTGTTTTTTTTAAATTTTATTTTTACCTGAGGTCTCAGTGAGAAACTTAACTAGTAGCTGGTTCCTGGATAAATTCCTGGGGGTGGGTCATGGAAGGTGGAGAAAATAAGATGGCAAGGGAAGTACTGACTTGGGTCATTGTTTTATTGATTGGTCCTGTTAGACTCTATCAGACCCCATTTGGGGCTTTCTTGGCAAAGATACTGGAATGGTTTAACATTTCCTTCTCCAGCTCATTTTACAGATGAGGAAACTGAGGCAAACAGGGTTGAATGATTTGTCCAGGGTCACACATCTAGTAAGTGTCTGAGGTCACATCTGAACTCAGGTCCTGGCTTGTGGCCTGGCCTTCTCCACTGTGCCACCTAGCAGCCCTATTTTTTAATTGTAAAAAATAACCTCAACTTACTCTGTAGGGCCCAACTCAAGTCCTGACACCTTTGGAAAAATATATGAGTAATTACAAAACAATGACTTTGGTCTTCTCTGATCTATTTTTTTCATCATTTTCACACTTATCCTATTTTTATCTTGCAATTTATTTAACTTCATTTATTCATCTGTTTAATTGTATTTTATATCCATGCTTTGGTCTCCCAATCCCCTTAAAGACAAGGACTGCAATTTTATACTTTATCCCTTTCTGGGGTGACTAACCCAGCATTGAGTATTAAGTTCCTGCTCAATAAATATTTTAAAGATAATAGAATTTTGGAGCTATGAAAGACCTTAGGGATTATATGATCCATCTTCCTTTTCCCTCCTCCACTGAATCATAGCTGGAAATTTTGACTCTTGAAGGAATTAAAAGTACATACGTATATATGTGTACCCAGAGACCCTGTTCCACAATGGAGCTGCTTCTCTGGAGGCTGGTAGGAAGGTTACTGAGGAAGAGCTTATGCTGCAGGAGTTCAGATGCCTTTTAAATTTTGGCTCCCTGGTATAAAGGAAGGGCCCCTCAGTGACCCCACCCTAGTTACTGCTCTGCTTTCCCATTTTTTTTTTTTACAGCCTAGTGTCTGGAACATGGTAAGCACTTAGGATATGAGTAAGCATCCCCTAATTAAACTAAACTATGCTATTCCCCAGGTGTGATATTTCTTTTGCATCTATCATTTGTACAAGCTGTTCCCAATGCTTAGTTTGTAGTCCCTCCCTAACCCTCCCAGTTTAGTGCAGTCTCCCTCTTCCAATTACCTTGTGTTTATTTATCTGATTACCCTTACAGGACTGTTTGATCTGTTTTATAGGTAGGGGCTCCTTGATAAGGGTTAGTTGAGTTGCATCAAAATTGAAGCTCATAGAGTTCTTACTTAGCCCAGGTCACCCTGTGAGGTATGAGTAAAGTCAAGTCAACAGGTCAACAAACATTTCTTAATGCTTACTTTGTGCCAGGCATTGTGTTCGGTTCTGGGTTCCAAGTAAAGAAGGTAGCTGATCTCAAGTACTGAGTCTACATTCTAAAGGGGAGGACAGCATATTGCATGGATCTGAAAGGGCTGGGGGGAGGTACGTGGTGGGAGCATGGAGGTAAAGTCTAGAAAGTCGGAAGAAAAGCCAGGAGAGGAATAAAGAATGGCTGGCCTGGGCCCTCCCTCAAAATGGAGGTTCCAGTAACAGCTCAGCAGTGGGAGAAAGGGACAATTGGGAGGGGAGAGAACATTCCATGGTGAGAAGGTACAGAGACTGAGGGAATGTGTTGCAGGATGAGAAGGCAGCTAAGATATGATGGCAAAGTGTAGAACCAGAATCAGGGTTGGAAACGAACGAAGGCTGGCCGGTCGAGATCCTTCCTCAAGATGAAGGCTCTGGATCTTCTTATTTTCAGTCTTTCTACTATATGTGGCTTCCTGTCACTTGGAATTGTATCTTTCCACTCTTCAAGACAAAGTTTCCAATGAAATCTGTTGAAATAACCTCCAACCAACAATTCTGATCATTTTATCTAAAAATCTTTGTTGTCAGCCAAAATTGCTAAGTGCACCTCCTCTGAGACATCCACAATCACTCAGCCCCTGCCCTCTAGGGGCTTGTTGAAAGGGAAGGGAAATTACAGAATCTTGGCATTTTAGATCTGTAAGGAACTAAAGAGACCATATCTAGTCCAAATCTCTCAGGAGGACATTAGGCCCAGAGTGCTGAGGTTACTTGTCTAGGATTAGCGAGGGACAGCTAGGTGGCGCAGAGGATAGGGCCTGGAGTCAGGAAGTCCTGAGTTCAAATTTGGGGTCATACAAGGTGTGTGATGCTGGGCAAGTCATTTAACTTTTGTCTGCCTTAAATTCCTAAACTATAAAATGGGGATAATAAGAGCCCTTACCTCTCAGGTTTGTCGTGAGGATCAAATGAAAAAAGAATTGTAAAGTGCTTAGCACGGTGTCTGGTACAAAATGATAGATGCTCTACAAATGTTGGTTATTACTCTTATTAGAATGGAAACTTGAATACAGCTCTTCTGAGTCCCAGTGAAGTTTTTTCCCCCCACCCACTAGCATAATTTTACTGATCATCCCGAATCCTAAAGTTGGAAAAATAAAGTGCAAGATGTCCCCTGGAAGGGATTTTTTAATTACAACACTTGGGGAGTACGGATGTTTGAATGATTTCCTGCCTAGAGAGGTCCACATGATGAATGGAAATCAGTTTTAATGTAAATTAGCTCCAAACATCACTAAATCAGTATTTAACTGATGCAGATGGTGTTTAACCATCTCAACTCAGGGTGCATGGGCCGTTTCTTTAGAACAGGGGGCATTCTGACCTGGGGAGGCAGCTTCCATCAAGGACATGCTCCTCTTTGCTCTGAGCTACCTCCGAGGTTTGGTTGCTTGGGTTATTGGCCACAAGATGTTGATAGTGGGAGACAAAATACAATGGACGGATAGAAGACAAGATGTCTGGGAGGATCTAAAGTGGGAAGAAGGAAGTATGGAGAGACAAAGAGATTTCCCTTCCAGGGCTGGAGTGGTTCAGCATTCTATCTCCTCCTAGAAAGTTGGGGCATGTGGAATGAGAAGATGAGACTTTTCTGTCTGCTCTAGGGCTGAAGTCTCAGCCACAGGAGATACTTATCCCCAATTCTCTTCTCTATCTTTAGATCCTACTAGGTTGACTCTGGCTGGATTTTATGTTGATGGTGGATTAAAAGGAGTTGGAGTTTGTCAAATGACTCTCAGTGTGCTTAAGGAGTTGACTTTAATTAGATAAACCAAGTGAACATTTATTAAGCTCCTGTTATATGTCAGGCACTGTGCTAAGTGATAGGGGTAGAAAGAAAGGCAAAAACAGTTCTTGTTTTCAAGGAGCTCAGGGTAATGTGGGAGACAACATACAAACCGCTATGCACATTCAAGATAGGGTTCAGCGGGGGGGGGGGGGGGGGGGGAAGGGGATAGAAGGAACTAGCAAAAAGTGGAGAGTGTCAGCATGAGCTCCTCAAGAGGCAGGGTGATGAATGCTGGACTGGAAGCCAACATGACCTGGGTTAAAATGCTGGACCTGGCACTAGTCAGGTGACCATCCAGAGGTCAGTTAACCTCTTTGATACTCAGTTTCTTAATCTGCAAAATGGGGTTAATAATCTCTACAGGGTCATTCCAAAGAGTTTGTAGATATAGTCTGCAAAGTGCTTAAGAACAGTGGACAGTGACTTTGCCTTTGGGATCTGGAAGACCTAGTTTCAAGTCATGCTTCTAATTCATACTGCCTCGGGGACTCTGGAAGTCATTAAACCTCTCAGTGCCCCAAGCAATATCCTATAATGATCAGTTGTGTACAAAGTCTGAAGTTGCATTGGTTGAGAGATTTCCTTATGCAGGAATTACTTATATCAGTGAAATTATAGATCCATCCATCCATCCATCCATCCATCATCTATCTGTCTGTCTTTCTATCCATCTCTATCATCTATTTATCTCTTTTTATATACTTATCTATTATCTCTCTCTGTGTCTGTCTCTATCTCTCTGTCTCTTCTTGCTCCCTTACCGTCAATAGTACCCCTTTAGAGCATGTTCAGTTCACATTCCAGTCAAGCATATGACTTCTTCCACTTTGGAGCCCTTTGCAAATATTCTCTACCTGCTCCTGGACTTTGTAGAAACTTGGTCATGCTCCAAGGTGGGGGAAATCCTGATACTTGACCAGAATGTGGCCTGAGCTTGTCCCAAGGACAGCACCACTAGGGGGCCTCTTCAGATATTATTGTTACAAATCTCTGGTTGTTCAATAACATCAAGTGAATAATTGCTTCTCATTTTATTTTCTGGTTGTTTAGCCTTTAGCTTAGTGCCTGGTATATAGTAGGTACTTAGTAAATGCTTGTTCATTGATTTGGGGCAGAGAATTATGGAATCACAGAACTGGGAGGGATCTGAGTAGTTGGTTAATTTTGTAACCTAACTGATAAAGTTTTCCAGGGATCCAAACTCTATTTGAATACCTCCAATCTTGGGGAGCTCCTATAAGGAAAAGCCATGACTTATCTAACATGGAAAGCCTGAACTTTGGTAGCATGAACTTTACCAATTGGATGAGTCGAGTGTAGATTACCTCTGCTTACAATTCAACTGAATTCTTAGACAAATGGAAAAACAAAACCATGCTACTTTCTCCCTATGACAATATCCTGTAGATACCAAATTCGTCACCAGCTGAAAACAAATAGAATTTGTCTGATCTCATCCTTCCCCGAAATACTAGAGCTTCCAGTAAGTATGTGTGTTCTATCGAGAGATAGAACCCAATCAGTAGCCAGTCAGTCAAATTCTGAGTTGGAGTTTGCTTTTGGCGACCCCTGATGTGTTTTTCCATGAAGGAAAAGCTGTCTAGTCCTTTCATGCTGGCTGCTTAAAGGAGCCTTACATTGATGAAGGAGGGCCAATATTAGAACCACCTTCCCTCATTAGTCTAATGATGGATTGAAGAATGAGTAATGTTCTTCTGTACCCTTTCTTTTATTTTCCTGCAAACATCTCAGATCCACCCCACCCCCACCCCCAGGTGAAGAGAACAGGAGAGAAAAGAGGGAATCACAGAGAAATTTCTGGTGAATTGTTAACAGTGTATCCAATTAGGAAGAAATTAAAATGGAAATTTCTGTTGGCTCCCTGAATGAAAAAGTCTCCTCTCTTGGTCCTTGTCTAATCACTTATACAAGCCGTACAACTAGGTGGCTTGCTGGCCATTTGGAATTTAAGGAAGAAGCCATTTAAAAGTTTGTGAAAGATTTCTGTTTTCAAGGGACAGAGACAGACAGAGAAATTGGGGTGGCGGAGGAGAGAGAGACAGAGACACAGCGAGAGAGAAGGAAAGAGACAGAGAGAAAGAGAGGGGGGAGAGAGAGGGTGGAAGAGAGAGAAAGAGAGAGAGAGAGAGAGACAGAGAGACAGAGAGAGAGGGAGAGACAGACAGAAGAGAGAGAGGGAGAGAGAGAAAGAACAAGAACAAAGAGAGGAGGGAGTTGGAGAGTCAAGTCAACTTTAACTGTCGTCAAGTCAACAAGCATTATTTATTAACCATTTACTATGGCAGGCACTGTGCTAAGCATGAGGGATTAAAATGAGTTCTAAAGAAGAACTTTTTGACCACAAAGCAAATGGAATGCTAAAGAAGGAGCTGGAAGGCCTCTTTCCCATGCCTGGAATGTATGCCCTTCTAATCACTGCCTCTTAGAATCCTTGGTTTTCATTGAGGCTCAGCCCATGGGACACTTCCACATCCACTTGGTTGCTGGTGTTCTTTTCTTCAAATATTTCTACCTATCCTTTCCTCTCTACATGTTACATCTCTACAGTAAGCTCCTTGTGGGCAGGGACTGTTTTAAATTTTGTCTTTGCATCTCCATTAGCTAGTATGGTGCTCCGGACAAAGTAGGTGCCTAATACATGTTTGTTGGATTAGCTTGGATTGGTCTCGCTTTGAAGGCAGCAGAGCTGGGTTCAAATCCCAGTTCTGTCATTGCCTGTATGACCATGGATAAGTCACTTTATCTCTCAGGCCTCACTTTCCCTAATTGCAAAATGAAGTAGTTTGGGCTTTGTGACTTCTAAGTGCCTTCCAGTTCTTAGGTTCTGATTCTATGATTAACAAGAACTTGAAATATAGTGATGGGTTTACTCTTTGAGGCAGGAGGATGGATGTGACAGCTTGCAAATCTCTTGCTCGTCATAGTCTCTTTTCCCATTAGGCCTTGGTCAAAGATATATCCTAGATTCCTTTCTTGTGACCATGTGGGCTCCCTCACCTTCTCTGTCCCTGTGTTTCCGTGTCTCTCTGTCTGTCTCTGTCTTTTCTCCTTTCAAATGTCTACTTTACAAGTTCAATAAAATGGCAATATCTTAGCATTTGACTCCCAAAAAAGACATCTTCACAATGGCTGTGGCCAGGGTCCAGGGCTTCTCTTTAGATCTATCTGGAGACATCTTGCTTTCCCTGAATGACCTGGGCTCTAGCCTCTCTCTGCCTCTGCCTTTGTCCTGATCCCCAGAATGCTACCCTGGACAAGATGAAAGAAGTGGCAATGGAGGAGGGATGAGGGGGAGATGGAGAGGCTGTCAATGGTCCTTGCTACTTGCTATACCATAAAAAATTTAGCTGCTGGGTTATCAAATATTTAAGTATGTCTGATGAATGAACTGTACCAAATCATAATGAATTCTTTGCTTTGATTAAATAAAATTGAGGGATTGGAGTCATCTTCCCAGCACTTTAGCAAAAGTTGGCTCTTGGTGGTTACATTAACCTTGTGGCGTGGGATCCTTTCTGGCTACTCCTGTCATTGGGAGCTGCCCCAGCCACACTGAACTCCTTTCATTTGGGGACCCATCCTTGACCCATGATTGGAAAAGGTCAGGTTTGAACTGCTTGATTCTGTTATCTTCTGATGGCCAAGTCTTTCTACGTGCCCTTCCCTGCTCTATCCCATTTCCCAGATGTATCTCCTCTCTCTTTCTTTATAAAAATAATCATCCCTGGAACATTCTCAGAAGACTGGAGGATTTTTTTTCTCCCACAGAAGGAGAAATATAGTAGAAGGAGCTATGGACTGGAAGTCAGGTGTCCTGCATCCTGGACCCAGGCAGGGTAGGGCAATGATGATGATGATGATGATGATGATGATGATGGTGGTGGTGGTGGTGGTGGTGGTGGTGGTGGTGGTGGCTAACAAAGACACAGTGTTTGCTATGTGCTAAGCACTTTATGATGATTACTTTGTTAAATCTTCACATAGACCCTATGAGTAGAAAGAACACTCAGTTTGGGGTCACAGGGACTCTAATTACCTGTGTGATCTTTGCTGTGTCAGTTCTTTCAGGGCTTCAGGTTCCTCATTTTTAAAATGAGGGAATTGCACTAGATGTCCTCTCAAGTCCCTTCCAGCTCCCATCTGGATCCTGTAATACTTGTCCTAATTCTGCTATTAACCCTGTGTATGTGACCCTGGGCAAGTCATTCTCCTTTCTGAGTTTTCTCCACTCCAAAATTAGGGGTTGGACTACATCATTTCCATGGTCTTTTCTACCTCTAATGGGTTCTGCTATAATCGAGGGCTTTCTCTTGGCTATAGGGAGAATGGGAGTTAGGAGAGGCCAATCCTACCTAGTTTGCTCTTTGGGTATGTTTTGCTCCTTGGGAATGTTAATCAACTTGTCAGTCAATAAATCTGACACAGAGGAGAAGGGGAAGAAGACAAAGTGCCCTCCCAACATGAGTTTACAAATGAAGTTGGATAAGTAATCCATATCGAATGAAACAATCATGGAGGACTCAGATATTAAATGGGAAAGTGCTAATTATGTGCCATGGACAATAAGCATAGTAGTTCAGAGAACTCAGAGATCATAATGGGCTAGAGTCAATGGAATCCTTTGAGAGAGCTGGGACATGAGCTTATCCGTGTGGTTCATGGTCTTGGGACCTCTTGGAACAACTGGGCACTTTGGGAGGCTGACTGTATTCCATGGCTCCCCACTCAACCCCAAGGATATCATGATAGCTCACTCTGTTCAGTTTCTGCTTTGTTCTTCTGAGAAGGTTCAGTGACAAAGGAAACATCTGTACATCTTTCCCTGTTACCTCCTGCTCCCTTCCCCTGTTCTTCTCCTTCCCCTCTCCAGATCCTTCTTTTCCTTCCCCTTTCCTTTCACTCTCTCTCTCCCATTCCGCATCACCTTCCTTCTTTTTCTGCCCTTCTTCCCCTCCTCCCTCCCTCCATCTTTCCTCTCTCCTACCCTCTCTTCTTTCCCTCCTCCTCCTCTCTCTCCCCTTTTCTTTCACCTCTTCCTCCTCTTTTTCTTTCTCTTTCCCCTTCTCCTTTTTTCATCCTTCCCCATTCCTACCTCTCTTCTTTTCTTTTCATTTTCTTCCCCTCATTTGCCTTCTTTCTCTCCCCTTTTCCTATATCTCTCCACCCTTTCTCCTTCCCTCTATTCCTTCCTTCCTCCTCTCCTTTTCCTCCTTTCTTCCTTCCCCTTCTCTTCTCCTCCCCTCTCTCTCCCTCCCCTTCTCCCTCTCCTTTCCCTTCCCCCCTCCTCCTCCTCTGTCCTCCCCTTTTCCCCTCTTCCTCTCCCTTTCCCTTTTTCTCTCTTTCCCCCTCACCTTCCTTTTTTTCTCTCCTCCTTTTCCTCTTTGGTCTCCCCACCCTCTCCTCTCTCCTTCCCTCTCTCCCTTCCTTATCTCCTCCTCTCCCTCTTTCTCTTCTTTCTTTCTTCTCTGACTTTTAAGTCTTAGGTTGGTTTAGACCAGGTGAATTGGCTTTGCTCAGGTCCAAATGCCACTCAACAAAAGGAGACTTTATAAGCCTCTGGTGTCAATGCTGCATTGGTTTAGAAGCAGTTGGGAGGAGATAATGCATCTGTATCTTCCTGTTTCTGGTTTGGATCCAGCCCAGGTCTGAGGGGACAGGATTGTTATAGGCTGATGGACAGGTGCTCTGGGGTGCTACTGTTTGGTGGCAGATTTCCAGTGGACTGGCATCTAGAAGAAGTGAAGTGGAGAAGTATGCTATGGTGTTCTGGTTGGCAGAATCAGCGGAACCTGAGGCCAGAGCCTCAGGTTTATTTCTGTTGCCTGACTCTTCTATAGTGCTTACTACTTGTGTGACCTTGGGCAAGTCACTTAACCTCTCTTTACCTTAGTTTTCTTTGCTGCAAACTGGGGATAAGGCTTGTTGTGAGGATCAAATGATTTGTAAAGAGCACTTAGCACAGTGTCTGGCACATAGTAAATATGCTATATGGATACCAGCTATTATTATGACCCATTATCTCTGCCTCAGTTTCTTCACCTGTAAGATGAAAGGGCTGAAGGAGAAACTCTGTAAGCTTCCTTTCCATGCTAACAGCAGATGATCTAAAAGGTCCTTTTTTATGCTTGGTCTGTGATTATAATTTAAAAGAACAGCAAACAAAGTGTTTATTACCTGCTGGACCTGTTGTAATGTTGTAATGTAAATAAGCCACGTGTGTACTCTTTTGACTGTTTCTACAACATGCCATTAAAGTGCACTGTTCCTCAGATTAGCAAACATTCTCCTTGCAACCTTGTACTCAAGGTTCACCTGCTGAGCAAACCTTCCATAGACAGTGCAAAGGTTAACCTTAGCTTCCTTCTTATTGGACTTTACCACAGCCGCAACAGAGATTTATGAAATCATGAATGGAGTAGATAATATGAATACAGGTTCTGTCAGCATAACCCAGATTGGAATGGATTGGCCCCCTTTGATTCTCAGTAATGTATTTTTATTACTGTTTCATATTGCAGGTAATACATGCCAAGTATTTTGAAGAGGATTTTTTTAGGTAGAGAATTTATTTGGATTCTGTGGCCATTGGGATAGGTACCTTCCAACTGTGAACATTTTGTGATCTTAAGACCTTGTTTACCCAAGAGAAGCCATTGGCTGGAGTTCAAAACCGATTCAAAAAGGGTTTGGATAGATTCGTGAATGATGGAAACACAAGTTGCTCTTAAGAGAAGAAAGTGGAATGTGGATAGTCTTTGATGTTTCTCAAGGACAGCCAGGTCATCAGGAGCATGGGTAACCTTTGTGACTTCTGTTAGCAACAATATAATTGATGTGGACCACATGACAACTCCTCTTATTATCTGTATGACCTTCATCAATGCAGTTTTCTTTGGTCTCAGTTTCTTCATCTCTAAAATGACATTATTGGAACAGATAGTCCTTTCCATCTCTCAATCTATTATCAGTTCACCAGTCAACCAATAAACATGGCCCACTATGTGCCAGTCATTGTGTTAACTGGTTGTATTACTACCCCTATCTATGTAACTGTGGGCAAGCCATTCTCCTTCCTAAATCTTCATATCCTTCTCTGTGAGATAAAAGGTTGAACTACTTGTATATGAGGGTCCCTTTGAGCTCTAATAATCTATGGATTTTTGCAAATTTTTGCAAATTTAAATTTTTTACAAATTTATATATGTGTATAAAAATATGTATATATTTTTTTTACAAAATTTTACAAATGAGGCAATTGAGGGTCAGAAAAGTTTATGACTTGCTGCACATCATATAATTAGTATTCATAGGTGTGTGTGTGTGTGTGTGTGTGTGTGTGTTTGTGCAGTTGATGGAAGAGTTGGAAGAAAGTTTCGAGATCAATTCGGCCTACGTTCATTTGACAAATGAGGAAACAGGCTAAGAGAAGTTAATTCATATACCCAAGTATCAGGGTTTGGTCTGGAACTCAATTTCTCTGAATTCAAACCCATTGTTCTTGCCACACTACATGACTTGGGTGGCTTTGGAACATGAGGAGACCAGATCTCTTCCTCCTAGTGCAGCGGTTCTCAACCTGTGGGTTATGTTCAGTTTGTAACAATGAAAATACATCCTGCATATCAGATATTTACATTACAATTCATAACGGGAGCAAAATTACAATTATGAAGTAGCAACGAAAATAATTTTATAGTTGGGGGTCACCACAACATGAGGAACTGTATTAAAGGGTCACGGCATTAGGAAGGTTGAGAAACACTGTCCTAGTGCCATATTATTCATATTGAACTATCATTAATGTGTGGTGACTTTCAGTGATTCAAGTAATAGGCAAAACCAATTCCTCCTTTCCTTTTCCCCTACCATTGACTTCAGTCAGCTTTTCCTCAGTGCCTTCTCCCAAGCATCTGTAGCAGCCAGTCTCTGGAGACATTTCAATTTTGTTCTGTCCCTGCACATCAGACCATCATCACCTCAGCTCATGGTTCAGGCACAGGCAGACTTACCTGAGAGGATGATGACATTTACAGTTCACTGGAGGCATTTGCTTCCCCAGGAAGAGACTTCCCAATAAATATTCATTTGCAGTATACTTCAGTAGGAGCCAAATGTTGCTAAACAGCTCAGGACCTTGAGTCATTTATGTTTGTATATTGAATAATAGCAAGCCCTACTTGGCTATTCAACAGAGTCAACTTGCCTTGGGAAGCTCCAGTGAAGAGCTCTCTAGCTGATTAGTAGGTTACTGCATTGTTAGAGTAGAGGTAGCCAGGAAAACAATAACCTTAGCCAGCCCACCTTACTGGAGCATCACCATGTGAGTTAGGAGAGTCAGTATCTGTGACTCAGACCAGAAATTCCTGCCTCCAGGAAAGATAGCAAGTGGACCCAAGGGTGGGCATGGGGAGGCAATAACCTATAGTGAGTAGATGGGTGGCAAAGATGGAGGAAGGTGAATTAGATATAAGACCTCCCCAGGAAGTTGAGGAAGACAAATAACTAAGTTCCTCCATCCCTCTCTGGAGCCATCTTTGTTTTCTGATTTATAACATCTTCCTTGGGGGGCTGCTCTTTTGACATGTGCTAATTATAAATAGTCCTTCAATGCATTAGGAGAGTTCTAATAATTAGACTTTCTAATTCCATTTCTCCCTGGTACCCTCTGCAGCATTGCCTTGTGAGAAATTGTACTTGACATAGATTTGCTTTTCTTCTAAAAGTCCCTGCAGAAAGCAGTCTATGTGTGTCAGGGACACGAGAGTGGGATATTTTGGGGGAACAAATCCCCCAGCCTGATAGAAATATTCTTTGTGATTGGCATGACCTGATTGTCTGTGTAGTCACACAACCCTAAAACTTTCTCTCTTTTTTTTTTTTTTGGTCTGGAACTATGATTTCAATAGTGTACGGAACTTCTGGGAAAGAAGCTTCTACCGGTGTATATGTGCTGCTATTCTGCACCTAATAATTTTAGAAAGTCAATTGGAACACTGAGAGATTAAAAGACGCTTCTGGGGCCATAGAGCCCGTACATGTCAGAGGCTCAGGAATGCCATACAGGTCACATCCAGACTCCAAGGTTGGCTCTCTTTTGGCTGGCCTTTAATCATTTGAGGTTAGGCCTCTCTGAATTATATTAATATTCTTAATATTTTCATGCCACAATCAATCAGCAAGCATTTATTGAGCTTCTCACTCTTCTAGGTAGCAGTACAAATACAAAGAATAAAAGGATTCCTACTTTCAAGGAGCTTCTGATCTAACCAGCACCTAGGACAGCACCTGGCCCATAATTAGAAGGGACTTTAGAGGTCATCTAATCTGACTATCTTATTTTTGACAGATAAGAAAACCATGACCTAGAAGAATTAAGTGGCTTGCTATAGGTAATGAAGGTCATGAAAGATACTCAATGTAAAGCAACTGATTTAATAGAAACTTCATATTGATAAGGAACAAGAAAACACTGTACCCAAACATTGGGTACTGAGCTGAGAGTCAGGAGACTGACACTAACTCTTCTAATGACTTCAGACAGATCCTTTTACTTCCCTAGTGTCTTTTTACATATTAGCTTATACAATGTGGGGGTGGGTCTGGGTAAATAGCGTCCAATTTGTTTCATTGGTGGGCTATCAGAAATTTCTGTGTGTGGGTCTCAGTAATTTCATGATGTAATTAATTATATTGTACTTTTAATTGATCCTAGCTTGCTGGCATGGCAACTGATAAGTGTAAGTTATACAGTGGCAGTGGTGGGTGGGTAGTTAGGCTCAGCTTGCCTACTGGTCTTTGTATGCTAAGTCTTTCAATGGATCCATGTGGGTATCTGTGTGGGCACACACTCTACTAGTACAGATCATGCCCATCCATGCCTTTTCACTCCATATGATTCTGGCCCATTGTCTTTCTATAAATATTCCATTAATAGATCTACCCACCAATTCAGAAAGGATCCATCCAACAACTGGAAGCCTTTCTCTGTCTTTTATTATGTTGTGGGTACCAGTGTAACATTCGAGCAGCATGTCCATCTGTCCTTCCTTGACTTTGTTCCATAACTGGATCATGGTATTTTCCATCCTTATGTGCTCTTGGTAATGGCACTCTTTGTACATAAGACATCACTGATACTCAACGATAGCATCCTTTTACCCACTGCATTTCTATCGCCTTTCAAGTCACCCACAAATTTTCTTCTTCTGAAAACATGACTTGCATCTATGTGGAATCTCTGGGAGATGTACTGTTACCTAAACATTTATTATTACTATGTAGGTCCTGTCCAAGATATATACTGTTGGAAAAAAAGATGTACTGATGGACAAAATGATATACTCATCGAGTTATCAAACTTCACGTCATCATCTAGAACATAAGCATTCTTTATTCGCTTGTTTTTTTCCCATGCAGAAGCTAAGTCAGACTCTTTGAGTGATTGTTAATCTCGCTGAAAAAGCCCTGTAATGTTTGATATAGTTAATATAAATGCCATCCATAAAGGGACCCCAGGTCCATGAATTTGGGTGGGAGAAAAGTAGCATCTCAATGTCAAGTATTTATTATTTATAAAGAATAAGAACACACTGTGCCCAACAATGGACCCTGGTGGGAGATTGCCCTTAACTCTCAGGATGCCCTTGGGCAAACCACTTTGTATCTTCAACTGTAAAATGAGGAGATTAGACTACATAAGTAGCCTCCAACTGAAATTTAATATTTCCTTCAGTTATGAATTTTAAAATATATTCTTAGAAGGGGTCCACAGGCACGACCAGACTGCCAAAGGCATCCAAGACACAAAAATGACCGCAGAGCACTGCTCTGCAGAGTCCCTGTTCCTTGTGGATGCTATGCAAGACATTCTTCATGATGGTGTCAAACACCCTGCTCAATCATATATCTCCCTACTGTACACTCTGCTGGGTATTGGTCACTGGAAGGTTGCTGAACAAAACTAACCGTTTCTGAATTTTTATAGGAATCTTACATGTTCTTTACATATTTGTAGAGGGCATCTTGTTGGAGGAGCCCATGCTAAGTTGCATTTTACTGTGGAAAGTAAATAAAATACTTTGGGAGAGTCAAGGAACAGTAAAGAGAGCAAGATCTTGTATTCTCTGTAGCTCAGTTGTGCAGTTGTGACGATGCTGCTTGCTATAGACCATCATCTGCAAAAGCCTGCCTTTCTCTTCTGATGTTATCGCCAAAGATGTCCCCTCTACAAGCATAAGCTATTCTTATGAATATTTCAAAGAATTTAGAAAGTAGGCAGCAGGGTCGGTAGTTGCAGGTGCTTTCTTGGTCATCTTTTTGTTGTTGCCATAGTAACATGCAAGATTCCTTTGGCATTTCTCCTTCTTTGAGGTGTATTGAAAATTGATCCCTAAGTGCCTTTAAAATTGTATCATTTACAGTACAGATTTTTTCTCTGTTTATTTGGTCAGTTCCAGTTACTTTTATCGACTTTAAATTCTTAGATATCATTTCCATTTCTTTATTAGATACTGAGATATTAGATTCCAGATGTGGGAGTTCCATTGTCATTGATTATGAGGTTCTATTGTTATAGAAAAATGGGCAGATCTATTCTCTTTCATTTCTATTTGTTCTCCTCATTCCAGTTTCATCTAACATGATCCATTTCTTTCTGCAGGCTCATAGTCCCATCTAGTGCTTTTTGCTATTGTATTCAATGCTGTTCTTCACCTTCCATCTTCCTTTGATGAGATGTTTTCAAATGAGTTCATACTTTAAACTAGCAATGCTTTGAAATACTGTGTCTCTCTTCTTGATGGGGAGATCCAGTGTTTTCAGGTAAAAGCTTGGTCTTCTCATGACCGATGTTTTATATTACTTAAATTTTAAAAAATAGTGATAACCAGAATTCAAGATTTTTATCTTCATTTTATTTTTTGAGTCAATTACTTGTTTAAATGGTTGGGTTTGAGCTTTTGCAATTGTATATTGCAGTACTCAAATTTCTTCTAATTTGCTATTGATTATGACCTTTGCTTTAACTATTTAATGATCTGATTCTGATTCTGTAATGACTTCCACATATGTGACTAGCTTTTTTCTGTCTGTTTAAGATATTATCACTTTCATTCCTGTCGTGTTTCGGTGTTCTGCATGTGCAATGCCTTTTGGCTCTCATCTTTTGGAAAACATTTATGACATGGAGATCTCTAGTTACCAAGCAATTGACATACCTTCGGCTTCTTTCATTTCTTAGTCTTTAGCTATTTTTCTACTTTATATGTATACACACATATGTATATGTATATATACGCACATATATATATGTATTTGTGTGTATACATATATAGTTATACTCCTCAGTGTTTACCTTCACATTGAAGTCATTCAATATCAAAGTATATGTCAACTTTGTTTAGAGGAACTTTAAACTTTTTGTAGTATTTCTGTCATCTTCATCCTCTGCCATAAATGTTGGTGCATGAACTCAACTGTTTTCACAGTGTTCCCTATGCCTACACTCATCATGGACCTTGCATGGTAAAGTGACCAATCATCGCATGAAATTGTGCTTCTTTTTGCCTTTGGGCACGTGATAAAAATAGTTCTACCAGTTACTTTATGGATTTCTCAGAGAAGAACTTGTGACCTATCCTTCCATTTAGCTTCAGTTTTAAAAAAATGGTTTTTGGTTTCATTTTATATGGAAGACACAAGTTTGAATGTGGCTCAGGTTCTCTAGAATAGGGATTCTTAAACTTATTTATACCGTGGACTCCTTTGACAATATCTAGTGAATGTCTAGTGAATATCTTCCCCAAATAAAATTTCTAAATGATGGAAGGAAGTGTTAAATTTTAGTTAGATGTTATTAAATTATTAATTTTATCAGTTAGATGAAATTAAACATGCAATCTTTTTCCCCATCCAAGTTCCTGAAGTCCCTAAAATCTATCCACAAACTCCAGATGAAGACCCATTCTCTAATATATTAGACATTGGTCATTACAAGTATATCACCTTTAGAGAGTGTGAAAAATTCTATAATTTAATTCTATATGAAAAATTATACAATATAATGTTTCTAATGGTCCAAAAAGCTGTGTGGTGTTTAATAGCTTTTCTTTACTTTGGCATCATGGTTACTATAGAAGCAAAAGGGTGCAATGGAGGACTGAGGATCTTTTGGGGATTTTTTTACTTTTTTCTTGGGTTGCCATAGACAAAGAATTCATTATCTGGTGGCCAGCTTGCTGCTGCTGAAGCTGCTTATAATTAGATAGGCTGATGGCCCTGTATAGTACGCACAATCTGTTGCTGAACCTGTCCTTGAAATCTTTCTAGCTTATAAGGAAAGAAGGAAAGGAGAAAGGAAGGAAGAAAAAAGGAAAGAAGGAATTTATGGATGGGGTCCATATTTGCTGAAGATCTCTCAATAGTTTTTTAGAATGGTTAGAATAAATTGTAGGCCTTCATTCCTTCCCCCCCCCTTCAAAACTTTGGAATCTACTGCTTTTAGTTATTGTATGAAGAGAGAAACAAGCAAAAATAAAGAAAAGAAGGAAGGGAGAGAGAACAAGGGAAGAAGGAGGGAAAGAAGGGAAGGAGGAAAGAAAGAATGGGAGGAAAAAGGGAGGAGGAAAAGAAGGAAGGAGGGAGGAAGAGAAGAAAAATAGAGAAGAGAAGGAAGGAAGGGGTAAAAGGAGGGGGGAAAGAAGGAAAGGAAGCATTAATGTAGTGCCTGCTATGCCCTAGGCACTGGTTCTGCCAGAACTAATGGTTTTCTGGCATCATCCTTGACATCCCAGGGGTACTGCTATGCCATAAGAATAGGAGTTTTCTAGAGGTTTGATCTACTTAGCTGATTTGGCAGCGCAGGGGTGCAGTGGATAGAGTGCTGGACTTGGGAGTCAGGAAGATCTGAGTTCAAATTCTTCCTAAGACATCTGCCAGGCATGTCACTTAGTCTCTGTCAGCCTCAATCTGCTCATCTGTAGAATGGGGATAATAAGAGCGCATTCTCTAGAGTTGTTAAATATAAATATTCGCTATTATCATGGAAGTCATTTAATCTCTATGAGACAGTTCATTCATCTATAAAACAAAAGGGATTGGACTGATTGGTCTCTAGTAGCTCTAATTCCTAAGGCCCTTCTCTGCCCAAGGAAAGGACTCTAGTAAAAATATATCTAGATTGGTTGGGGGAGGGGGCGGGGATCATAGAGTTCTAAGCCCCAGAGCAATTGGGAATGTCTAGGGCATGAAGAGCGGGAGATTCAGTAGCTTGTCTAACCAGGTGAAGGTTATCACACCTTCAGTGACCTTGTTGAACACCTAAAGATTCGTAGGGTGCTTCCTTTTAGTCTTCCACCTGAACCCCTTTCTCTTTAATCCAGGGGACAAGGTCCCAGCCTTCTCTTGGTCTGTGCTTTATGCCCGGAAGGCCACCTCTACCTGTGTTCATCATACCTTCTTCCTTCCCGTCTTTCAAATAGCTCTTGAAATACTATGTCTGCCAGGAAGTCTTAGCTTAGCAGCAGTCTGAGCATTGGGGTACGCTAGCAGTGCTGGGGATAGCAAAGTGGACTGTTCTTATCTCTCTTTGGCCAATGTTGATGACTTCTCCTAGTACTTATGCTAACTGAGAAGACTGAGGAAGGGGAGGAGTCATTCTCTGCAGACTAAACTGATTACTGGGAAGAGGGACTGCAATCACTCTACAGTATATTCCTCATTAAAATATTTCTATTAACTGGCCCTTAAAGGTATATTTATAGCAAGTGAGACAAGCCATTAAGGACCTCATTTAGATGGAGAATTAGGAATTCATATTTTTA
The DNA here is from genome assembly GCA_028646575.1 of Pseudocheirus occidentalis. Taxonomy (NCBI): domain Eukaryota; kingdom Metazoa; phylum Chordata; class Mammalia; order Diprotodontia; family Pseudocheiridae; genus Pseudocheirus; species Pseudocheirus occidentalis. The sequence goes on along the minus strand of CM053598.1, from coordinate 45,906,913 downwards.
GGCATAGAACGTGAGTGACTTGTAGGCAGGTGACCAAGGGTCCTTGGAGCAGCAACATATCTCACCCAAGGAGAGAAGGAGGAGAAAGAGAATGGATGCAAAGAGAAGGAGCCGGTCTTCTCTGGGAAATGCTAGTGACCCACAGCTCTGTGCTTCAGGGAGGCATCTCCTGGTCAGGAATCCTGCTCTGATGACTCTCATTGGTGTTATCATTTGAGAGTCAAGGTCATTTCCTTGTCTGTAACAGGCTGACCTTTAATCTAGGGATGAAGAACACTTTGTAGGTCATTTAGGAGGCTACTTGACACAACCAACAGAATTCCATTTAACAAATGTTTATTAAATGGCTACTATGTGCAGGACTATACAAGGCACTGGGGATGTGGAGGTAAAAAGAAACCAGACCCTACCCTCAAAGAGCTTATGTTCTCCTGAGGGATATGTCTGCCTGTCTGTCTGTCTGTCTGTCTGTCTCTCTCTCTCTCTCTCTCTCTCACACACACACACACACACAGAAATACAGCACAAAGTAGACCATGGTAGAGCATAAGGATGATGGTGGTGCTGATCCTGGTAAAGTACTATAGATAAATAGGAGGAAGAAGTAGGGGTGTCCAGGAGCTAATTTGATTGTTAAATTTTCAACATAAACAGAAATTTAAAAAAGCTACATATCATCACTTGGTTTATTGTTTTGCTGATTGTCTAAACTTTAGAAAGTGATGGAGAAAATGTCAATATTATAAATTCATTTTAAAAGTGTGTTGTGGGCAAAAAATTTTTTCTCAGAGAATTGGTTGTTAAATGTTTACCATCATAACTCTGGAAGGAAGGGACAACTTTGAGCAGGGTTGATCTGCAAAGATGCCAATGGAAATTACTTGCACCTTGGATTTCTTCCTCCTCCTCCTTTTCCTCCTCCTCTTAAAGTGACTTGCCCAGAGTCACACAACTAGTGTCTGAGGTCGGATTTGAACTCAGGTCCTTCCAGATCTGGTGCTCTATCCATTGAACCACCCAGCCACTGCTTGGGTATCTTGCTCCTAATGCTTACTACCTGTGTGACCTTATAAAAGTTACTGAATATCTTTGGGCTGAATTTACTTTCTTCACAAATAAAATGAAGGTATTGGACTGAACGGTTTCTAAGTTCTCTTTAGCTCTTTATCCTGGATCATGTAATCCTGAGAGTCACTAGGGTGACCCTAAAAGAGAGCTGACCTTGGGCAAAGAAGCCTCCTACTAGGTCTGTGGAGCTCAGGAATCCAAGGTGGGAAGGGACCGCAGGGGCCTTTTGTCCAATTCCTTCATTTTACAAATTTTTACAAACAAAGAAACTAAGCTACAAGGAGGTGAGTGAATTTGTCCAAGTTCACAAGGTAGGATTTGAATTCAGAGTCAGTGTTTCTTTAACTGCACCATGGACACATTAGACATCTAATATGTATGAAATGAATCTATTCGGGGTGGTCGATCCACTCACCTGTCTTCACTTATGTTAAGGGTGAGAAAAGAAAAAAAAATTCTCATGTACAACTGAGCATGTCTCAGGAAACCCCTTTTTCTAGCAAGGTCTTTGACATCACGTCACTCACATCCATTCTTGCTTGGAGAACTGTGATGCTGAGCCTTTGATCCTGAAGACTCAGCTGTCAAATTACAGAGGCAAAGTTCAAGGAGCAAAAATTGGTGGGGGCTGGGGGGGCACACCAAATCCACACAAAGGATGGAATAGCAGCCATCAGCCCTTGGTAGCTGTATCAGAGGAATGCTGGAGAAGCAAGTTTAAAACAAGGATGAAAATTTTGTTAGGCCCCTTGACAAGATGGTATCTTTTTAGGATTGTGGATTTTTTAAAAAATGTATTAAATTTGCTGATAAGAATGACCAGGATTACAACCAAGTAGCTTATTTCTCCTTTTCCCCTCCTGCCTGGCTTGCAGCTAAAGATAAGATTGATGAGTCAGATTAAATTCTAACCGAAGGTCAATTTATATGATAGCTGGGGCTGTCATGAGTATGATTTATGGAAGGGGTCCATATTTGCTGGAGGTCTCTCAGCAGCTTCTCAGAATGGTTAGAATAAATTCTGGGCCTTTTTTTCCCTCTTTTGTTCCTTTTTTAAACCTTTTGAAATCTCCTACATCCAATTATGTCCAACTGGAGAAATGAGTTAATAAAACCAGAGACCTGACCTCCTGATCCCACCTTTCCTGCCCCAAGACTTTAACAAGACTTTCACATCCCTCAGACAGTTTCAAGCTCTCTCCAATATCTGGAATGAGCTGCAGAGAGAAGGGAACAGGAACCCGGCCTTCTTCAGGCCTTTCCTCTGTTTCCTTCCTGCCCCCAACCTTTAATTAAGGCTTGTGAAGTTCCTCCAGAAAGCTAGGGTCAGTCACAGTTGGAGGAGGTGCCTCTGGGACAGTGAAGCCCAGCCCAGACTTTCCATTGCTTTCCAAATGAGGTCTCCTGAGAATGCCAGTCATGGGACACATGCTTGGGTAGCGGGACCCAGGTGTCATAACTCATCTTTGTAGATTTCCTTTATGGAATATTGGCATCCCTCGCAGGCTTTCATCAGGTATTAGGGGGATCAGAGTTCCAGGAAACACCCCCATCTTTTGATTGCTTGCCAGCCACTGTCTGACCTATGAGACTTTGCCATTAGCCTTAAAACCACTGTGAATCCTCATTCTCTTCTTTCCCCTCCCATCCAGAAAAGAAAATCCATTAAGAAATTAAAACTTCCTCCAAAATCACAATTGCTTTGGTTTCAGGGTTTTAAGACAACATCAATTTCCATTTCAAACACTGCACAGTCTTTAAAGGACCCGAAGTCATCATTAATTTGTTTCTACTTCCTGACTCAGCAAGTTGGGTGGATTTTTTTTTAAAGCTTTCTGGCCCCACCTTTGGTATTATGTATGAGACTTCTGAAAGCTTTCTCTAAAGGTCTTGAAACTTGTGCATCTGACGGCAAGTACTGTTTCCTGTCCCAGGAAGCTTTCCAGGTGGCCTTTGACTTAGTTCTATCTATGTGAACATTCTTCAATTAGCCTACCCAATGGCCTACGAAGCCCTGCCTGCCCAGTGATCAGTGGTCTCAGTCACAAGCTAGTCCCAGTAAGGGAATAGTTCAGTCATGAAAGACCTTGCTAAATTAGAATTATAAATTAATATTTGTAATTACAAATTAATACTGCCAAAGAACCTAACAACTTAAGTCTTCTTAACTGCCAAGTCTGAATACAACGTAATATAAGACCACAATGAGGGCTCAGGGGTGTGTGTATGGGAGTATGTGAGATTATTTTTCAAAGGGCAGGTCAAAAACATTGACTATCACCTTTAACTGGGCTAGCTACCAGCAAGGGAAGGAAGCTCCTGGCTAGTTTGTCTCAACCAACTTCACATTCACAGGACATTAGAACTTCTGTCAGCTGCTGAGACTTTATCTGGAGGATGGTGTTCCATTTGAGTACCACATTTTAGGAAGAAAGAAATAAGCTCGGGCTTCATGAGAAGGGAGTTGGGAGGATGAGAAGCTTGGGGACCACTTCATAATAACAATGAACACTATATGTTTGCAACGTGCTTTGTGATCCCTGAAACAACCCTCTGAAGCGAGCACTATTTTTATCCCTATTTTTATAGATGAGGAAACTTGATAAATTTTATATAGAAACCATATATAATTTATATAAATTTTATAAATATACATAATTTATGTATGAATTTTATAAATATATGTATAATATAGAGTTAATTTATAAATATATGTGTAATTTATATAGAATTTTAATATAATCTTTATAAACATATAATTTATAAAAATATTATACGTACTTTATAAATAAATTATTTCTATATAATTTAATATAAATATAATTTATATATGCTTTATAAACATAATTTATATAATGTATGAATACATAAAAATTATGAATATGTACTATTTACATATAATTTATAAAATATAGAGTGTATATATAAGCTTTGTAAATATAAATACACATTATAAATGAGAGAGGTTAAGTGAATTACCCAGGATCACACAACTAGTGAGCATCTAAGGCAAGATTCCAGCTTGAGGATTAGTTGAAAGAAACAGGTATTTAGTTTAGAGATGAGAAAACTTAGAAGGACCAGAATTGCTATTTTCAAATTTTTGAAGGGCTGTCACTTAGAAGAGGGATTAGGCTCGTTCTACTTGGCAGAACCAGACATACTGAGTAGTAGCTGCTGAGAGATAGATTAGTGTTTGGTGTAAGGGAAAGATTCCCGACAATTTGAGCTCTCTGAGAGTGGAATGTGCTCTCTCGGAAGGGAGTGGCTTCCTCCTTGCTGAAAGCAGCACACATGTTGGATGACCAACCGCTCTTTGGGAACAGGTTTGCTAGGGATGGACTAGGTAGTCGTTGAGATTCCATGGGTCTATAATTTGCAGAGCATGAATCTAAGGTTTCTAGACCTCTGGAGTTCTAAGGGAAAAGGGGATCAACTTGGAAGCCACTAGTAAGAGCATCGAAGGTTAGTCATGATGGGGATGCTACCAGTTTGAGCTTTCCGATAGAAATGTGCAGGTGAAGGATGCACTCAAATCAGGTTGAGCTCTCTTGGGAGGGCCTATGTTGGGATCACAAGATGGCAGAGCAGACAGCCAGACCAGAGGCTGTCATTTTACAGATGAGGAAGTTGAGGCCAGAGAGGCTGATCCCAGGCCATATAGGTAGTAAGCATCAAAGGCAGGGTTTGAACCCCTGTCCTCTGACTCCAAAGCTTAGTGTGTTCTTTCTGCTGTACAATTCTTGGGGATCGTTATTGATTAACTTTCTTTAGAGGCCCCTAGGTGGAGCCATAGAGCATAGAGCCATGGGCCTGGATTCAGAAAGACCGGAATTCAATTATGGCCTCAGACGCTAGCTGTGTGGCCCTGGAAAATCACTTAATTGCTGCCTGCCCCAGTTTCCTCATCTGTATAGCATCTGCCTCCAGGGTGGTTGTGAGAATCAAATGAGATAATATTGTAAAACATTTAACAATGCTTTGTACATAGTAGGCGCTTAATAAATGCTTATTGAGATTATTTTTCATCTTTTGTTCTCAAAGAGGACTGATGGAATGAGATAACATTTATAAAAATGCTCTGTACAGTGCCTGGTACAAAGTAGGCATTTAATAAATTTATCTGATTATATAGAAATATATATGTATGTATATAAATATAAATATATACGTAATTATGGGCAGCTAGGTGGCACATGGATGGAATGCTAAGCCTAGAGTCCCGAAGACCTGAGTTCAAATCTAGCCTCAGACACTTACTAGCTGTGTGACCCTGGGCAAGTCACTTAACCCTGTTTGCCTCAGTTTCCTCATTCATAAAATGAGCTGGAGAAGGAAAAGGCAAACCACTCTAGTATCTTTGCCAAGAAAACCCCAAATGGGATCACAAAGAGTTAGACACAATAAAAAGTGACTGAATGTTATCTATTTATATGCTTACCATAATTATCATTGTAATATTTTATATTTATCGTTAATATATGGTACAACTAAAATCTTTTTTTTTTTTTTTTGCTTTTTGGAGGGCAGTTGGGGTTAAGTGACTTGCCCAAGGTCACACTGGCTAGTTTTTTGTGTTAAGTGTCTGAGGCCAGATTTGAACTCAGGTACTCCTGACTCCAGGGCCGGTGCTCTATTCACTGCGCCACCTAGCCACTCCCACAACTAAAATCTTTATATTAATATTATTGTAATATAGTTATTTATAACTATATTTTATATAATAATAAATGCAATACAATATAATATATAATGATATAAACATAATATAATAATATAAAATATATTTCATATTTATATTATATATATATTTTATAACTTCCTTCATCTCTACAGAGAATATCTGAATAATACAATCTTGGGAAAATCACTTAAACTTCTTCTGGGCTTCAGTCTGCTCCTCATAAAATGGAGGAACTGGATTATCCAATGGCCTTTAAAGGTCTGAGCCTGATCACTAATCATAAACCCTACTAGAATCGCTGTGGATGAATGCATTGCAGGTAGACTGTTCATCATGAAAATGCAATTAAGGGTGTGTTTGATTAAAATGCAGTTACTTGGCATGAAATCTGCCCCACGCACAGGCTCGAGGCACAGCACGGCAGTTTTTTAGCCATGAATTAAGATGGAAGATTATGAACAGACACAGTCACTGAGTTTAAGCCGCTGAGAAGGGGCCCAGAATGTGATTTTAAAAGATGAATATGTAAGCAGATTATACCCAGGAACTAGGACTATATTTTGAGCCATGCAAAAATGTAAGAACCTACCACCTGCCGTATGACTTGTTGCTGTTCCTGACATTCATAGTTTGCAGAAGATGTTTTAATTTAGTGCCGTTATGTGTTGCCGTGGTCTGATTTATGACATCATATACATCGGGTTATTTTTCTTTTTCATTAAGTGGCGTCTTAGCATCATGAAGACACCTGAATAGAACATTTTCTCTGCTCGTGCTGTTCCCTTTTCTTAGAATAGTCTTCTCTGTCTGGAGCAGGGACTAAATAGGGCACTGGGTTTTGTGCGGAGAAGACCTAGGACCCGAGGCTCTTACTTAGCTGTGTGATCCTGAGGAAGTCACTTAACCCTGTTTGCCTCAGTTTCCTCATCTGTAAGATGGGGATGATAATAACACGTTATAGGGTCTTTGTGCCTATCAAATGAGATACTATATGTAAAATGCTTTGCAGATTTTAAGCCTCTAAAAATTATAGTTACTGCTTGGTTGTTATTATTGTTTTTCTTGTTATTATTTGGTTTAACTTAAGCAGCCTCTAGGTGGTGAATTGGGTAGAGCATCAGGCTTGAGTTCAAATCCGGCTTCAGAAACTTATTAGCTGTGTGACTCTGGGCAAGTCACTTAACCCTGTTTGCCTCAGTTTCCTCATCCATAAAATGAGCTGGAGAAAGAAATGGCGAACCACTCCAGTATCTCTGCCAAGAAAACCCCAGATGGGGTCATGAAGAGTCTGAAAAATGGCCAAATAACTTAAGTGCTGCTTCCTCCTGGAAGACATCTCTGATCACATTAGACCTTGTTTAGCTTCTTTTTTCTCTGAATCCCTCTTCTTATAACTTTAAACACTCATTAACTATGTACTAACATGAATCCTACCTGCTTTTAACTATTACTGCACATGCATCTATCTTGTCTTCTCAACTAGATTATAATTCCCACCCCCACCCCCAAGGTCAGGAAGAACTTGCTCTCCTGTGTCTCTCACAGTGCCTAGCAACGGGGCTGGGTGGGCCGGCAGCCCCGAGTCCCGAGTCGGCGAACCAAGGCCCTGTCTAAGGTTTGCTCAGCTTCTCCAGGACTTCCCTCAGGCTTGGATGCTGCTCTCAAAGAAGGAAGGTTCAAATGCTAGTCACATGCTGGGTGTGGCTCTGGACAGTTCACTACCCCGGCCTCCTCTACAAAATAAAGGAACGTGGAATGCCAGTGAAGGGGGGGGGGGGGCCTCTAATCCATACACAAGGGCCCTATGGCTGCACATTGACTTTGTTCTCCACTGTAGCATTATTTGTTTAATTGTGTTTTTATTCGTCTGATTAAATATTTCCACATTTACTTTGTAATCTGGTTCAGGTTGCACTCAGGAGAGTAAACTCAGGCCTTTGTTACCTCTGGTCTAAGTTACCCTGAGGTTCCTTTTCACCTCTCAGTGGATGGCCCTGTGACTAGGTGATCTCAAAACTGCCTTTCAGCTCTAATGTACTGCCAATAATTAATGGTATGTTTTTACATTCAGTGCTGGGAGCGTAGGTGTAGAACGTTGGGATCTGGTTTTGTGTCCTAGAGGACTCCTGAGAAGTCCCTTCCCCCTTTAAATCCTTTGCCATTATTGAATGTTATTAGTGAAACAATTTACATTGTTCTCGGTGGATCTGTCTTTCCAGCTGCTGGTGCTTCCTCCTCCCGGCTCACCATGTATCAATTTTCTAAATAATTTGTATAGACCTAAACAAACACATGTATAAATGTTTCCCCCAAGTAGACTGTCATAAAACTGTGCCTGCCGCGTGGTAGGCACCTAATTAAGGCTTATTGATTTATTGGTCAACAGGTGGATTAATTTCATTTTTCTTCCTTTAGAGGGAGGAAGGCAAGGCAATTGGAGTTAAGTGACTCGCCCAAGGTCACACAGCTAGTAAGTGTTAAGTGTCTGAGACATATTTGAACTCAGGTCCTCCTGACTCCAGGGCTGGTGGATGGAGTTCATTGCACCACCTAGCCGTCCCATGGATGAATTTCAAAAGCAAGGTTAGGCCTGGAAGACAATGGCCTATCGAGATAGAAGGGAACTTTGGGTTCATCTAAGGTCACTCCCTCATTTTACAGAGGAGGAGACTGAGGCTGTGGGATGCAAAGTGACCTCTCTCAGGTCATGCCGTGGGTTGGTTTCACCACTGACAGCAGTGCTAGATCTCCAGAACTCTTGCTAATGGGGTGATGTCCTTTGAGTCACCCCCATGCTCAATTAAAAGGTTTTCAGCACCTCCTCTGTGCCCAGCCTAACCTCCCCCTCAAGGAGGTTGCCATCTTGTTGGTGCTGAGACAAGATTAATACATTTAAAATCGTAAAAGAGCAGGTCTTTAAGTAGGATGAGCTCGGGCTGGATGTGGAGGGGATGGTCAAAGGTTGGACTGTGCTTCCCATTCTGAGAATCAATGATTTTGTGACTCCCCGAAAAGCAGAATGAGGCCTGGGAGGACGCTAGGAGTTTGGAGAAGGCAGAGGTCACAGAGTCAGGGAGCAATAATGTTCATGCTGTTAGCTCTTGGGGCAGCTGCCAAAGGGAGTGCCTTCCTGAGGATTCCCGACTCCTGCCAGCCAAGCCCCTGCCTGTACTGGACAGTGGTTCATTTGGCTTCTTTGGGAAGTCTAAGTTTCCTATTTCATGTGAGTTCCTCTTCTCTGTCATTACCCCCCCCCCCCTGCCTCATATTAATTAATAACTGTAATTCTGGGAGGAGGGAGTAGGCATTGAAATCTCGCCTTGGATTCTGCCCATCAAGTTATTGAGAGTCAAGAAACTATGCAAATGAGCTTGTTTCTTAGGAGTGACTGAATGAATTCTGTCTTTCCCCTGCCCCCCTCCTTCCTCTTCCCCCTTAATTTTAAAACAAGCCCCAGTTAGAGTCCTGCTTGGGGAGCAGCTGGAAAAGGTAGAAACCTAAACCCCAGAGGTCTTGGTGACCACTCACTGGTAAAGTAGGAAGCCAGAGGGCTTTGGGATCAGATGACAGGTTAGAAACTTAACTTTGCTCAACTGCCTGACTTTGGCCAAGTGACAACCTTTCTATGCCTCATTGCAATTTTACCGCATGGCTTCTAAGGTCCCTTCTGGCTCTTAATGGCTGACACCTAAGTAGCTCACTGCATAGAGTGCTGGGCCTGGAGTCAGGGAGCCCTGAATTCAAATTGAGCCTCAGACACTTACTAGCTAGGCAAATCACTTAATCTTCATTTGCCTTAACCTACTGGAGAAAGAAATGGCAAACTGTTCCAGTATCTTTGCCAAGAAAACCCCAAAGTGGGTCACTGAACAACTATCTGAGAACAAGAAATAGGATCGAGGGAATGAGTTTTACTTCCCCTCCCCCATATTTGGATGAAAATTTACTTGCAAACTGTTGTTTTCTCCACTTCACGGCAGGTGCACCTTGTCTATGTTGACCCTTTCCCACCCACTGCTCCTAGTTTTATCGGCAGTTGGCTGCACAACTTTTTAAAATGAAGCTATCCAGAAATGATCAGACAGTAGCTCCCCTTTTCTCCTTGTGTATCTGATGATGGCGAGCAATGTTATCTTCCATTAGTCTGAATCTTTAAAAATCTTCAAGTATTTGCATCCATCTTTTCAATACAAGAAAAAAAGTCACTCACATGATGAAATGCTTCTGTTAACTGTTTGGTGGTGAACCTTTTTGCTTCGACCTCAGGTTCTGAATCTTCCCTTTCTTTTCCTGAGGTCTTTGCAGATAACAGTTCAATCAGATCCTCAGGGGAGAGTTCTTTTCCATGAGACTCAATCAACTCCTCCACATCATTTTCATCTACTTCTAGCTTCATTTCTTGTGCTAGTTTTATAATCTTGTTACTCACGTCTTCACATGTTTCATTTTTGTCAAATCTACAAAAATTGGGAACGCACTGTGGGCACATTTTTCTTTCCCCCCAAACTCTCTTCATACCTGTTTCTGTTACATCTTCCCATGTGTCTCAGAATTCTTTATATAAAGTCAGATTCATGTAAAGTGAGAACTGTCTTTAGTCTCCTGTTCAAACTCCTTTCTTATGCCCAAGGGAACACCAGTGACCTACTTCAATTCTCAAATAATCTGGTTCTGAAATAATCTTAGAGAAATGGAGGGCATGGTGGTCAGAGATACCATATTAAGTACTGATCCATTCTGTTGAAATAGACTACAGGGCTGGTATTCTATGTGTTGCCTGTAAAACCAAACCAAACCAAACCTTGTGTGTATTGTAGAATCAATAAGATGGGTTAGAGAGAAACAGAATCCCTGAAGCCTACTTAGTGCCCTTGTAGCTTCTTTGGGGTTAGTGGGAACTTTGCGCAGCTGTCTCTGCTTTAGAAATATGGATATAATTTTTCTCACATTTGATACATTGCAAATCTGAGAGTACTATGGTGATGGAAGATGCCTTAGAGAACACCTACTCCAACTCTTCATTTTACAGATTAGAGAGATCTGGGAGGTCAAGTGATTTTCCTAGGATAGCATATCGAGTGAGTGACAGTCAACTTATAATTAATAACTGGCTAATTGGAGAAAGATCCAAGAAAATAAATAGTTTAGAAATAATTTTCTACTTGAGGTAGCAACATACAATATGATTCTTTCTCCCAGAACATTTCTCTTCCTGGTTCAGGTCCGTTTAAAATTGAGTTTTTTATTACTATGCTCACATGGGCACCTCTTGGCCTATAAGTAGGCTCGAGGTGCCAAGGCAGAAGTCCTTCTGAGATAACAGAAAGGTTGTTCTCTGGTTCTAGGAGGCAGAAAACTTGAATTCTATTCCCTACCACTGATGAGCCAGCCTTGGGGCTTTGGGTGAATCACTGAAGGGGTTTCACCTATAAAATGGAGAAAACTGCATTTTCCTTTCAGGAAGGCCAGGAAGTTGGACAGAATAATCTCTTGAGTTCTCTTTGAGACTGTCTTGTTTGTTTGTTTGTTTGTTTGTTTGTTTGTTTGTTTGTTTCTTTCTTTCTTTCTTTCTTTCTTTCTTTCTTTCTTTCTTTCTTTCTTCCTTCCTTCCTTCTTTCCTTCCTTCCTTTCTTTCTTTCTTCCTTCCTTCCTTCCTTCTTTCCTTCCTTCCTTTCTTTCTTTTTTCCTTCCTTCCTTCTTTCCTTCCTTCCTTCCTTCCTTCCTTCCTTCCTTTCTTTCTTCCTTCCTTACTTTCTTTCTTTTCTTTTCTTTCTATCTATTTATCTATCTAATCCATCCATCCATCTGTCATCCACCCATTGTAAAGCCAAGCAACAATAGATTCCCAAAAGAATGCTGCTGTGAACAGCTTTCAAGATTCGGATTACACAGTAGTAGTGAACACTCTGTTTATTCCATTACAGATCAAGATTCAGTACAATATTTACAGTATAATATTCTCAATATTATATCTTATTACAGAAAGTCACAATATTTAGAACAAGGAACAAAAGGAGAGTCACCTGGTTTCCCTAAGAGGGAAAAAAAGAATCACCTAGTTTCCCTAAGGGGGAAACTCTTCTCACTTAAAGATTCAATCAACAATTCACAATATACTAATCTTCCACTCATGTGGCAACCATTAACTTCAGTCTCCAATACAATCCTTAGAAAACCACACAAACTTTCTACCCCTTGATTTCCAACAAACTTCAGTTTCATCCAAGGGGAGGCCTTTTCTTCATTTTGACTCTGGGTGGTCTCTCTGATTCCCTGGATCCTCTTCCCTGGTCCCAGCTCCCTCTTGACTCTGCCAAACCATCACCTAGATTCAGGAGCTGACAGCTGACAGGCTCTCGTCCAGTCCTCAGAGATAACAGCTCCCAGGTGCTTGCCCAGTCCTCAGGGCAATCCCTGGCACACACTGAAATTTAGAGGGTTCAGGACACCTCAAACCCTTCACCACTTCTCTTGCCTGAAACTCAAGGATCAGCCAGGTCACAAACAAACAAAGTCCCATCCTGTTCATGTTTCAGTCAGCTTCCAGATACTGGGAGAGGAACTCTCTCTCTCTCTCTCTCTCTCTCTCCCTCTCTTTTTCAGCTGACTTCAGTCTCCATGAATCTTCCTTCACCGAGGAGCCAAATCCAATTCTCTCTTCCCTCTCTAAAATTCTTCTTTATATACAGTACTGGCCTCCTGTCTCAGCCAATAGCCTTCTTCCAAGTCAACAGGGGAGTTCACACCTTTTCAACAATGGACAGAGTTCATACCTTCTATACTTAACCCTAAGTTACTAAGTGCTACTTAGCCCTAGGCTACTAAGTGCTAAGTATCTGATAAACTGATTATTATTACACTCATCCACCCATCCATCTATCCATCCTTCTATCTAACCATCTGTCATTCACCCATCTACCCACCCATCTATCTATCCATCAATCATCTACCCACCTATTCACCTATCCATCTACCCATCTATCTATCTATCTATCTATCTGTCTGTCTATCTATCTATCCATCACCTATCCATCCATCTATTCATCTATTTATCTATCTATCTATCTATCTATCTATCTATCTATCTATCCTTTTAGCAAGAAGAGAACTTGCTGTCTTACTGGTAAGGGGCAGCTGTCTCTTTATGGCCCATTTATATAGATGCCACTTCCTAGGCTATTCCCAGTTGGCCATAGTTAGCTTGCGGCTGGCTTTATACTCTCTCTTGAGAATTCTGTTGTTGTTTTTCCTTTAAATTTTTCTCCTGCCTTCCAAAGGTCTCCAACACAACAGAGCAGCATGGTACATTTCACCACTGGTGCTTCCTCAGACCAATTTCTTCCTATTTCATTTTGCTGAGCCCTGGAAGGAAATAGCCCATATTATCCTGCTCTGACAGGCCCCAGAGCCTGTGGGCCTGCTGCTAGGCTTACAGCTCCACTGAGTTTTTAATACCTGCATTAACTCCCTTGTGCTGCAATAAACCATTCTGAGAGTTAGCCTAGTTTGTATTTTTAGAGCGTGGGCTATCAAATACTCAACTCATAAAGCAGCCCCCTTATGCTCAGCCGGGAGGAGCTGCCTTGGTAGAAGGGAATAATTTTAATTCTTTGAAATTCATTCTCCTTTTTTCTCTATTCCTTTGCATTATGATCTTAGTTTATCCTCATAGTTTCTTTGTGAGCTGGAGAGAAGAAGGGTTTATCACCCCATTTTTCCAGATGGGAGGGAAAAGCAAGACCCACACCTAAATGCATGAGTCCATTCCAGAGCTGGGACTAAGACCATGCTGCCATTCAGAAAGAGCAGGGGGTCCATGGATAGAACTCAAAAGGTCCATGAAGTTGCATGGGGAAAAATACATCTTTATTTTCACTAACATCCAACTGAAATGTATCATTTCCTACAGTTATAAAAATCGGCCATAAACATGATTCTCAGAAGGGGTCAGTAGGTCTCGCCAGACTGCCAAAGGGGTTCTTGATACAAAAAAAGGTTAAGAACCCGTGAGCAAAGACAAAAAAGGGGTATCTTTGGAATAAAAGAAAAAAAATCACAGTGTAGTAGTATTGGGGAAAGAATATGGGCCTGGAGACAGAAGGTCTAGGTCTTCAGCCCCCAGTCTTACCAGCTAGATGACTGTGGACAAGTCAATTAAGATGTCTTTTCTGACCATTGTTTCCTCATCTGGAAAATGAGAATAGTGATAGTTGTGCCATGTATGTCTCAGTACTGTTTGGAGAAAAGGGAGCTTTCTAGTGGTTTACCCCATGGATTAGTCCCTGGTTCCATGCTATTCGCCATTTTGATCTAGCTGATGGACATAGATAACATGCCCTCTGAATTTGTACATGACACAAACTTGGGAAATTTACACTTTGGATGGTACAGGTAATCTTCTAACTGATTTGATAGCCTAGAACAATGAGCTGAATTTAATGAGATGCTCTCCAGTAGGAGCAAATGTAAAGTTCTACACATGGGTTCAAAAGCTCAATTTCTCTTTCACCCAACTCAACAAGCTTTCATTAAGTATCCACCCTGTACAGTGCACAGGGCAAGTCTCTGAGGATGAAAAGACAAAACTGAACCAAACAAACAAACAAACAAAACCCAGTGTTTAGTTTTAAGTAGATTAAGTTTTACTGAATGAATGAGAAAGCATTCATTAAGCCTGCTACTATGTGCTACTGGTACAGGATAGGAGAAGTATGATTAAGCACCAATTCAAGTGAGAAGCATCTGAGAGTTTTAGAAGGCTGAAAGCTCAAAGTGAGTTAATCATTGACAGGTACTTTGAAAGTTAATGGAGTTGGCATTAAGTAGGGAGGAAGGTCTAGAATGAGGGAAGTGATCTTCCTGCTGGACTCTGCCCTCCTCAGCCATCTGGAGTATTGTTCAGGTCTGGGTCCCACATTTTAGGACAGACATTGACAGGTTGGAATACATTCAGAAAAGGGTGGGCAGAGTGAGGACTGAAAGTAGGGCATGAAAGTACCACATGAAGCAAACAGGGATATTTAGCCTGGGGAAGGGAATTTTTTTTCCCTTTATTTGGTGGGAGAACATAATAGAACTGAGAGAACTTAACTGGAATTGAGACATAATAATAATAGCTAGCATTTATGTAGTACTTTAGGTTTGCAAAGTCCTTTGGATTATCTCATTTTAGCTTTGCAGCAACCCTGTGCAGGAGGTGCTATTATTTTACATTTTATAGATGGAGAAACTGAGGCCAAGAAAGGGAAGTGACTTGCCCAAGGTCACAAGCCTACAAACTGTCTGAAGGGGACCTCCTGACTCTGTCTACTACTCTGTCCACCATCTGCCTCTCTACCACTAATGACAGACTTACTCCACTTTGTCCCAGAGGCCAAAGCCACAGGTAGATGTTACTGGGGAGCAGATTGATTCTCTGTGGGAGACAAAACCTTGCTGTCCATTAGAGTGATCTGAAAGTAAAACGGGCTGCTTTAGGAGGGAGGGAGTTCCCCACTCCTGGGGAGGTCCTCAAGCAATTGCTGAGCGTCTGGGAGATTGAGAGAGTCTGTGTTCAGGTGCAGGTGGCCCTTTCAGCTCAGAGGCTGTGGGGCTCTGGGAGTCTGGGATGCTATCTGGGCTCAGTCAAGCACCTGCTTCCCTTGCAAGCAATCCCAGGAGACTTCTGATGCCTTTGATCTGTGATTTGGAATGTCTCCTCCCCACACTCTGAGACCCTAATCGAGGGCTTAGCTGGGTTTGCTTTTAATTTTTCCAGGACCTTATTTGTTCGTTTCATCTTCGGGCTGTCCTAACTTTGAAAGCACAATCCCATAGACAAGGGGAAGAGTTCAGAAACCCCTACAGACAGATTAGGTTCCCTTAAAAGATTGATGGGAGCAACTTTCTGGTGAATGGACCAAGCTGGGATTCTTTGCAGCCCTCAGCTCAGCAGGAGACCAATTAAATTTTTTCAAGAACAATTTGTCAGTCAGTTAATAGGTATTAGATATTCTGCAATTAGGATGCACCAGGCTCTGTGGTATGCATTGAGGCTGCAAAAAAAAAAAAAGCAGGAACTGTATTCCTGCCCTCAGGGATCTCACCTTCTGGTAGGGGGCAGGTGAAATAAAGATCTAAATATATACAGGATCCATGGAGAGTAGATGGAAGATGACCTTTGTGGGGATGGCACTAATGGATTTGTTCTGTGAAGTTTGGATTCAATCAAAGGGTTGCACTCGAGGACCTAGAGGGCCACATGTGGCCTGGAGGCTGTAAGTTCTCTGATTTGAGCAGAATCCTGAAGGAAGCCAGCAAAACTAAGTTTGCTTTTGTGGTTTGTTTACATAGGCTGAGCAGACACACATTATCTCCCAGATACTTCCTATGAGGGGGTTCTAGACAAGTCTGCTTTGTAGAGAGGGGCAACTGAGACTGCTTGACAAGGGCCAGTGAAGAAAATCTGCACCCTCCCTCTGCCACTGACCACCTCTGTGGCCTTGGGCAAGTCACTTAACCTCAGCCTCCATCTCCTCATATGTAAAATAAAAGGTCCAGATTAGATGACCTCTAAGGTTCCTTCGAGCCCTACGTTTGTGACTCTGTGTCCTTGCAAACCTAACCACCTGTTAACACAGTAGAAAGTGAGTTCTCTGAGGACAGGAAGTCTTTACACATAGCAGGCATTTAATGGGTGTCTGTTGGATTGAATTGAGCTCCACATGCATACCCTGGACTGAGAAATCATCTGGCATTCTGTACTCACATAATTGTACTCATTTGATCTTGGACAACCATAACTCACAGGGACATTTGGCCTCAAGAAGGCCAAAGGGAGTACAACTTCTCCCCATGTATAACATACCAGCCGTCGCTCTCTCACAACTGTAAATATTTCCTACTTTGGTTTATTTGGTTTGTACAGTCACCGCATGCTGATTTCTTTAAATAGAAGTAGGCTCCTTTGTGTTGTAATTCTTGTAGAAGACTGAGCTTGGGCCTTTTTTGATGTGTTTTGTCCTGGTGGGTTGATCAATCAATACGATGGATGGAAGTAGAATGGCAAGGTGAAGGCTCCTCAACAGAGCCAGAGAAGCAACCAACTGAATGGACCCAAGTCTTGGAGAGGAACCATCAAAACCACAATATCCCTGTGGCTTGAAATACAATGGAGGGGACCACGGTGCCAGGGGAGGCTTTTGTGAAGCAGTCTTTAATAATTTATAATAATAGCAACAACCATTATGGCAGCTTTAAGGTTTGGGAAGTGTTTGACATGTTATTTCATTGGATCTTTTTAGCAACTCTTGTTAATTATTATAAATGTAATATATGTAAATATAAAATTATATAAATATTATCTCCATTTTACATATTAGTAAATTGGGACTGTAAGAGATGAGATAACTTGTCCAGGGTTACATAGTTAGTAAGTGAAGCAGGCTTAAAACTCTGGACTCCCTGACTTTAAGCCTTATTCTGAAGGGATTTTAAAATAGTCTGTGGAGAGAGAACTCCGCCAAAGGGATCTATCTGTCTAGGACGGTGGTTAGAGTGCCTGCCCTAAAGTTAGGAGGTCTTGAGTTCAAGCTGTGTGACCCTAGGCAAGTCCCTTAACCCTGTTTTCCTCAATTTCCTCCCTTGTAAAATGATCTGGAGAAGGAAATGGCAAATCAATCCAGTATCTTTGCCAAGAAAACCCCCAAATCAAAGTCAGTTGGACATGATTGAAACGACTCTGCAACAATAACACCTGTCTTATCTGGTTGCTAACTCTGAATTTGGCATTCACTTGTGTGGTAACCTTGACCAAGTCAAATGATTTCTTTGGGATTCATTGTAAAATGGGTATAGATATGCCTGCCTGCTTTGAAAATTCAAGGTTCATGTATACTTCTTTTTTTATTATGCCTTTTTATATCACTCCCATTTTCCCACATGTCTTTCCTCCACCCTTTCCAGAGAGCCATCAGCTGAGCTATGTGAGTACAGAATGCCAGATGACTTCTCCAGATCTTCTTAGCCCGGGGTATACATGTGGAGCTCAATTCAGTCCAACAGACACTTATTAAATGCCTGCTATGTGTAAAGATTTCCTGTCCTCAGAGAACTCACTTTCTACTGTGTTAACAGGTGGTTAGGAGGGAGGTTCTTTTTTATACTTCAGGACCAAGCTGGGTCATTATAATTTTACCACCATTCAGTTTGGATCGTTTCTAATAAAGTTAGGGCAAGTTGCCAAGTGTGGTAGCTCACGCTTCTAATCCCTGTATCTGAAGAAGAGAGAATGGAGGACTGATTGAGCTCTGGAGTTCTGAGGTACACTACAGTGGTGAGATTGTGAACCTCTGAGAACTGGCAGTGGGGCATAGGAACCAGGCTAGGTAAGGAGGCGAGGTCAGAAATAGAGATGGTAAAAAGTCCTGAACTGGTCATTGGTACCATTGGTCCACAAGCGGCCACTATGCTTCCAGTCTAGGCAGCCTAGGGAGACCAAGTCCCCAAAGAGAGACAAATGAACGAAGAAACAACAGAACCACAAAAAAACCCAACAAAGAAGTCTAGTTAAGTCAACAGGCAAGGATTAAGGGCCTGCTGTATGCCAGGTGCTGTGCCAAAGAAAGACAAATATCAAGCTCTGCCCTCAAGGTGGTCACAGTCCAATGGGAGGACAACATGTAAACATGTACATATTGTACATCTGTACGGTATATGTATAGACAACATGTAGACAATGTGTACAAACAAGATATATGCAGGATAAATTGCATATAATCATGAAGGGATGCTTTACCATTAAGGTGGACCCAGAAAGGCTTTATTCAGGGGAGATTTTAGTGGGAAGTCACCATTTCTTACATACCTACTATGTATGAAGCACATAGTAGGCACTTAATTTATTAGGTAATAGATATGCTTTGAAGAGTATGATGTACTCTAAAAATGTCCATTCCTATTGTTTCATTATCACATGGACCGTGAATATATCCTCTGCTATATTTAGTTCTAAGGAGTAAAAGTCTCCCATGAAAGCAAAGATTCACTTCCTCCATTGGAATTCAGAGAAAATACATCAGAAAATTGCTGCTTTCAGCCTGTTGTCCATCTGTCTCTTCCTAAAGGTCAGTGATCAGTGCCAAAATGGGACTTCAGGTACCCAGACCTCTTTGGCAGTCTAAAGCCCAGATGTGTGCTCTCTGGGAAAAGCACATACACACATACACACACACTTGAGAGGGGAGTTATTTGATCTAGATGAGAGTTGTCTTAATGGATTACAACTTGGGGTCTCATTTGTTTCTCCAATTCACAAAAAAACATTTTAAAGAGATGAGCTCTTAAGCATTAGTTTTATGGACTCTTATTGCAATGGAATATGAAGGATCAGAACATTTCTGAAGAAAGCAGCACCAGATTGGAGGCCTTATAGCCTCCTCCTGCTTCAGACAGAGCTCCAGTATCTGAAGCAGTACCCAAGCCTTTTGGATGGAAGAGTAGATTGCTGGGACCCTGGCAGCTCATCTGTTTGCTCTAGGCTACTCTGGCTTTCCTACTGCTCTAGAGCTTGGGTGCCTTTGGAGACTGGGGATTTCCCAACCCTGGTGGTGCTTCTGGCATTTTTTCTTGACCCCATCAATCGTTGTCCCCTTTCCCTTTCTGCATATACAAATCATACAATTCTAGGTCAAGAGCTGGAATTCTAGGTCTGTTTATCTGGAATCCAAGTTAGGAAGGGGAGGGATGAGCAGTCTCCCAGGGATGACAGCTTGTCTAATGTTGCTTCCTTGGATGAATGTTTTCAGTGTTGGGTTTGAGGGCCTGTTGCCTCAGGTAAACTGATTTTACACATGAGGAAGTGAAGGCCCAAGGAAGACCTACCTGAACCTTGACTCGAGGTATAGCACCTTTTCTATCATA
This sequence comes from Pseudocheirus occidentalis, assembly GCA_028646575.1. Classification (NCBI taxonomy): domain Eukaryota; kingdom Metazoa; phylum Chordata; class Mammalia; order Diprotodontia; family Pseudocheiridae; genus Pseudocheirus; species Pseudocheirus occidentalis. The sequence goes on along the minus strand of CM053598.1, from coordinate 45,887,262 downwards.
TCGAACCTTCAGGACTCCTCCTCCATGAAGCCCCTTTCCTGCCCACTCAAGCTTACATTGAGCACCCTCCTATAACTTGGAGCTCACACAGCACAGCAGACTTAGCTTCAACTTGTTTCTGCTCCTCATTATCCATATCACCTTAAGCAAATCAGGTGCCTTAGGGGCAAGGTATTCCCTAGGGTCCCTTCCCCTAAATCTATCATCTGTTGGCCATGAACAACCAGGAGCTCTCTAAGGACTAGCTTTGAGTTTTGTACTTTTAGGAGGTGGGCAAACAGACTTTGCAGTAATCAGTAGTGGATGGGCACTCAGTGCATAATTTTTGAAATTGAGGTGTCTCAAAATGTGAGGTTTAGGCCTGGCTCTGGTCCTTCCTGGAAGAGGTTTTTGTGGGAAGACCTATATTTTCTGCATATTGCAAACATTTCTGTGGACAGATGAAGATGAAAAAAAAACATCCTGTCCTTAGCTTATCTTCCCTATCAGTGGGGTGTTTGAACAGTGACTTGGGGTTAGAATCCCCCTTTCAAAACCCACACCAGATTTGCATGGCACTTGACATTAGGAAGGTCTATGCCTCAGGTATCTGAAGACAGCAGAATTCTAGGGCATACTCCTCACCTTGATTTATTTTTCTGGAGGAAATCACATTCCCTTGGGCTAAAAGCACTAAGGACTAAAAGCTAAATGAAGAGGGGGGAAATGGAATGACTTGAATGTTTTTACTCACTCTGACCTAGTTTTCATAACTGTAGAGCAATGAATGGGGGAAGTAATTGTGATGCTGCACAGAAATCCCTGCTCTAATGAACTCGGACTCCATTCTTCAGTTCCTTTCAGAGCGTGGGCTCCAGGGCCAATGATATTTAATGGAAGGGCTCTTAGCGTCTGGGTTATGGGGCAGCAGAAGTGGGGGGGCGCAGGTTAGGAAGTGGAGGGATGAGCAGTCTCCCAGGGATGACAGCTTGTCTAATGTTGCTTCCTTGGATGAATGTTTTCACAGTGTTGGGTTTGAGGGCCTGTTGCCTCAGGTAAATTTCCTGTAATTTAAGTTTGAATATAGCCAGAGGCAAGAAACGATGATTTAGGGGAAGACTCTGTTAATTTTTTAGTAACCTGTCAAATTTCAGTGAGCTGGGAAGAGGAAATGATACCCTGACTTCCTAGAGAAAGCAAAGACTTTCTAAATAGGGGAGACTGGGAATTGGGACAAAGGCATTGAGACAAAGATAACTAAGATTCTCCTGTGGTGTTTGGTACTATGATGCTTCGATCTTTCATTCTCTCAGCACCCCACCGCCCCTATATTTGGTCCATTGCCAAGCCTTACTCATGGGATGCTACAGCTTCTGTATCAGCCATAGCCCCTCTCTCCCACCCAGAGTTCAGGCCCCCATGACTTTCCACTTGGGTAACTGCCACAGATTCTTAATTAAACACTCTTCCCTTCTTCAAGTCTCTCTTCCTTTACAGGAAGGGGAGAGACATTTCCACACAGCTGTTGAAAGCACCCTACTCATTATTCCCCATAAATGATAGCATTTCCTGCCTCCATGCCTTTGTGGAGGCATTCCTCCTTCACTGGAATCTCCTCTCTCCTCACTTCCACCTTTTGGAATCTCTTGACTTCTTCCAGGCTTAGGCCAGTTAATGACTCCTACAGAAGGCCAGTTAAGGATTAATGCTCCCTCCCCCAATTATTTTGAATTTATCCTTAAGATGATGTATGTGGACTTATCTGTGTACATATATCTTTGTTCCTTCTTCCCTCTCCTCACTCTTCCCAATTAATTTAAGCTCCATAAAAGCAATGGCTGTTTTATGGCACTGCATCTCCAGTGAGTGCTTTGCATATCACGGGTGCTTAATAAATGCTTAATTGATTTTAATTGAATAGTAAACAGGAAGGTTCTCTTTTTAAAAATCATGAAGCACCTAATTAAATCTTGCATGCATATAACATTAAGTCTGATTCGTAAACATCAAATGTAATATTTGATGATTGAGTGTTCCTTTCAGGCCATCATTTGATTGGATTCATTGGCTTAACCAATAAAACCCTGAAGTCAGAACTGGGCTCCTGTCTCTGCTCCACTATCTGCTCAATTCAACTAAACAAGTATTTGTTAAGAACCAATTATATAGACAATGGGAACAAAATGTTGAAATAATACATAGTTTGTGCTCTAAAGTACCTTATAAATTAAATACAGGGGATCCAACATATACAAATAATCATCAGATAAATTCCAATATAATAAAGGCAGAGAGATGATCCAAACAGAATGGCATGAGACATTTAAAGCAAGTGGGGGGGCAGTGCCAGTTATAGAAGTCTCCAAGGAAATGGTAGAATCTGAGGGGATCCCTGAACTGGAGGTAAGGTTTTAATAAGCTGCGGGAGGACAGTCCAGGTGTGAGTGAATGAAGACCTAGGTAGAAAATGGTAAGGAGAACTTCGAGAATAATGAATAACATAATTTGGCTGGGAGTAGGGAAAGACAAGTAAGATGAGTAGGAGAGTCTGTTGGAATTAGATTCTTGAAGCCCCTTCTTCAATGCTGCACTAAGTTTAGTTAGTATTCATTAACCAGTAGGGAGCTGCTGAAGATTTTTGAACAGTGGGATGACACGGGCAGACCTGAGCATTGGGAAGATTATTTGGGTGGCTGGGTGAAGGATGGATTAGGGAAGGGAAGAGAGAAGTCTGGTTTTAGTGAGAGTAGAAAGGAGGAGATGGACTTGAGAAGGGATGGCCTTTGGGAGCTCAGTTTCCTAATTTAAAAAATAGGTCTGGTAATACTTGCCCTGTTTACCTAGCCTGATTGTTTAAGGATCAGGTTACTGTCTATGAAAGCAGTTTGAAAAGTGTAAAATGCTCAGCATATGTAGGCTATTGTTGCTGCTGTTTACCCTAAGCCTTAGTAGGATTCATACATTAGGAAAGAGCCAGAGAGAAAGTTGAGAGGCTTAGTGTCTATAGGCATTAGTCATTTTAGCCAAGGTTTTAATGAAAGATCCTAAATGTCGGTATTTCCAGCAGATGTTCTCATTGCAAGGAAATCAATGTCCAGAACAAATTATGTTTCATAGAGTTCAGTCTTGAAAAACAGATATCTTAGGACCCTGAGAAGCCTGTTCCTGTTTGTGTTTTTCTTGAACCCATAACTGCTCTTGAAAGTTGCTAATTCTAGTACCTGAACAGAGAATATTGACTTTGGAGCCAATATGAGCTGTGAAATCCTGACTCTATCCTTCAGAATAATCCTGATGAAGAATACAGGAAAGAAACCAGTATGATGCACAGGAAACTGTGATAAATTTGAGCTGAAATAGAACATGTACAAAGTATAGGAGGGGCAGATAACCAAGGGTGAATTCAAAAGAATGTCATGAATATGGAAGAAAAGTCAGACCCGAAGCCCCAGAAATAGCTGAGGTTGGCAAAATATTTCAAAGACAATGAAAAGGATTTCTTTTTCCTTTTTGGGGGGAGGAGTATAAATGTTAAGTTATGTTCAGAACAAGGAAAGGAAGAGTCAGGACCATTGCTTGGGAAAAATGATAGGAAATTAACATATGACAGAGAAGACAGAATTACTCAATCCCTATTTTGCTTCATCGTTTCCACCAAGGAAACTGAATTTTGAAGGTGAAAGGAGATAATAAAGGAGGTACTAAGAACAAAAAAATTGAAACCGAAACTGAGAAAAGGTAGTTAGAAAGAACTTGACTACTTTATATAAGTTTAGAGTTCCAGGATGACCCAAATACACCCCAGGGAGCTGAAAGGACATGGTATTTTATTGTCAAACCATTCTTTATAATCTTTAAGAAATCATGGAATTTAGGAGTGATACTAAAAGAATAGAGGCAGGAAGGTTCTGGATGTTTAAGTGGGAAAATATATTTCAGAAGTTAATTTTAAAATGGATTATGAAACATAATCCATAAGTAAAATGTTGACCATTAAAAGTCAGCATAGATTCAGTAATAATAATAATCATAACCATGTTTATATAATACTTTAAGTTTTCCCAAGTACTTGATATATGTTTCCTTCTTTGAGTAAATGGTCAATGTGAAACAATGAAGAGATAACTTTATTAGGAGTCAGACTGCTTCGGTTTAATGCCCAGCTTTTTTCTTACTTACTTGTGTGACTTTGAAAAAAAATCATTTCCTCCCTTTGGGCTTCAATTTCCTCAACTATAAAATGAGAGGACCAGAAAAGATGATATGTTAGGTTCTTTGAGTTAGATGATTCTAAATCATACTTAACTAATCTCCCTCTCTCTCTCTGTCTCTCTCTGTCTCTCTGTCTCTCTCTGTCTCTCTCTCTGTCTCTGTCTCTCTGTCTCTGTCTCTCTCTCTCCTTCCCCCCTCTTTATCTCTCTCTCTCTCTCTCTCTCTCTCTCTCTGTCTCTCTCTGTCTCTCTCTTTCTCTCTGTCTCTGTCTCTCTCTTTCTGGATAAACTAATTATAAGTTAGAAAGACGTTCCCATCCCATTTCTGTCATACTTGTGTGATCACAGTTAATTTAGTTAATTTTTTTGAGTTTCAGGAAAATCTCTAAGACTGCAAATTATTGATGGCTTCATTGCTTCAGTGAAAGGAATTCTCACTATCAGAATCACAGGTTCTTGACACAATAGTGCATTAGATGAGTTGATTATGAGAATATTATGGACATAGTATGTGTATGAGGGTTTTGTGAATAAGGAAACTTCAGAGAGATTTTTTAAAAAATCCCTAGTTAATCAACAAGCATTAAAAAAACACCTACTATGTTCCAGGCAGTGTGTTAGGTGCTAGAAATACAAAGAATTAAATGACCCATATTCCCAAAGAGCTTACATTCCAATGGGGAGACAACCAGTTTTTGCATTGTCTTCTAGCAATGAAGAAGCATCTTCTTGGTAGAAACTTTGTAGGGCAGTCCCTTTTATCTCTAGACAGTTATATTTGTTAGACAATTCTTCCCCATGTTGAACCCAAATCTACCACCTTATCACTTATCTTCACTGGATTTAGTTCTGCCCCCTAGACCTTCATAGAATAACTAATCCCTCCTCTGTACAATAAACCATCACCTACTTAAAGACAGCTGCTATGTCTCTCCTAAGTTTTCTTATCTCCAAGCTAAACATCTCCAGGTGCCGTTCATTTTGCTCTGTGGAGTTTCCCTCTATAGCAGTCTCGTGCTAAAATGTGGACAAGAATTTCATAGGATGAAAAGTCATGGATGGTTATGATCTGTGTTGGTGGAGGTAAGATCTGAGATGTCAGTGACAAAATCATGGATCATTCAAAATACTCAAGGCTTTATGTGGTCTCCAGACTGTTCCATGGCCTGATCTCCTCGTCCTAGGCTCTCTATAGCTTGTGATTGTTTCCTTTAAGGGATAGCACCTAGGACTAGGCACAATACTCAGAATCCAAATCCCAGAATATTGGAGTTGAGAAGAACATTGGTGGCCATTGAGTCCAGTTGGGACATTGAGACCCCAAGTGTGGGCTGACCCACTAATTTATCATTCCACTTGACTCTAACTGCTAGAGAAAGTTTCCTTAAATTGAATCTAAGTTTGCTACTGGTACATCTTACTGGTGCCAAGAAAACAAAGTCTACTCTCTCTTTCATGCCCTTTATATATATATGAAGGCTATCCTGTCTTCTCCCTAGCCACTTGCTTAGCCCCCTTAAGAATTCTTTCCCAAGTTAGACATTTCTCATTTCTTCACCTGATTCTCATATGAAATGAACTCAAGACCACTTTTACCATTCACTCTGGTTTCACTCTGAACACTTCAACTTATCAATGTCCTTCCTGAAATGTGAGCCCAGAACTGAACCACAATATTCCAGAAGACCTAGGAATAGGGCAGAGCATAGCAAGACTATGTAACCCTTCCTTAACCCTGGATGCTATATCTCTCAGTGTGTTCAAAGACCGTGTTAGTTTTCTTGGTTGGATATCTGAAGTATGGGTAGAGTTTGGAGTCCACTAAAAAAACACTCAGATATTTTTCAAACTACTATCTATCCATGCCTCCCCCTTTTGTGTAAAGCAGAGAATAGTCAACCACCTTTCTGAATATGTATTCTGGATTTCATAGGACCTAATTCTCTCATTTACAGGAGGGAACTGAGGTCTAGAGCAGTGAAATTATTTGCCTAAAGTTACATAGCTTTCATACTAGCTAGCAGTTCTACAGGGCTTCAGAGTCTGAAAAGTCTTATGTCATTTGATCCTTACAACAGTCCTGTGAGGTAGGTGGTATTATGATCCCCATTTTACGGATGAAGAGACTGAGATGGAGACTTGAAGTAAAGTGGAATACCCGAAATTACCAACCTATATCAGAGGCGACATTTGAACTCAGGTCTTCCTGACTTCAAGTCTAGCACTGTATCCATTGTGCCACCCAGTTTTATGTGAGGATTGCCATTAATGCACTCATCATAGGGCATGTTCACAAGGGCTGGTGATTACTGATAAAGGAAACTTTGATACCAAGTTTCAGGCTTTATTATGTTTTTCCTCCAGGGGCTGAATTCTCCAATTTGACATTGTGCCAAGAGACTCCCCACACCCTTTCCATATCACAGTTATTGGGTACAACCTCAATCCATACTTTTATTTCCAACATTGTTGATTATAAATAAACTTATACCAACACCATCACATCGCCTCCTCATCACCATCAAAATGACTTTCACACTCCAATTAAATTAACCCACTTACTTTATTCTTTAACAAACTTTCCAAAGTTTAACCTCTTAGATTCCATTGTGAAAAAAAGGAGTCAAGCTTTCCATTCTTTCTTAGGCATTGTGTCTGTGTCACACAAAGGGGAAGGCCTGCCATGAAGTACCACCAGGAAAATGGGCTTCTAGATGCCAGGCCTTGCCTGCAAGGCTGCTTTAAGTTAGGACCACATCTGCATGGATTTCTTCAATTAGGGAACTAACATCTCTAGCATCAGCTGCTGATGCTTCCAGCTTTGAGTATCATCCAGGCAATCCATCCAGGCTTGCTTAATAGCAGGGAATCCTCACCACATCACCTAAAGAATCTCTTTGTTAGGGAGGACACACCCTACATTACTCTTACTAATAAAATCGACAGCAGACAGTGACAGGAAACAAGGGCATGTGTTAATAGTGAGAGGTCCCTGCTTGAATAGACATTGTGTGTCCCCATAAAGCATCAGCCTGTTCAAAATTTTAGGCATGACTCCATAAACCCTGCTATTTATATTGTGCTAAACTCTCAAAATATCTTTAGTAACACTAAGCCCTGGCTTGTATTAACAGCATCACTAATTATAACCTTTTTTAACACTTACATTGCTGTTGCGCTATTGAAATTACATGCCATCGAGACTTCTTCTGGTTAATGACCAGTTGAGAAGGCACCATTGCAGCTGATCTTCCAAGAAAGCAAAGACATGAAGGATCATGGCTATGAGGAGTTTCCAACTAATTGTTCTCCCGTAGTGCTGCTGGCAGAGGCCATGAGGTACAGTGAAAAGAGAAGCAGATTGAGAGTCAAAAGAAAAGGGTTCAAATCCTGGCTTTGCTACTTCCCAGTTGTAAGCTCCTGAGTTTCCATCTGTGAAAAATAAGGATGTTGTCAGAAAAAAGAGGGAGAAACATATCTTTTCTTCTTCTTCTTCTTCTTCTTCTTCTTCTTCTTGCCTTTTTTTTTGGAGAAGGGAAGAAGGTAGGGGGAATTGGGGTTAAGTGACTTGCCCAAGGTCACACAGCATACCTTCTTCTTTATAGAGAAGTAGAGGACAATGGGTATGACATATTGTGCTTCTTGTCAGGTGTGGTTCCTTTCTTGGTTGAGCTTTACTCAGTGGAGGATCATATGTTCAGAAACAATTCTTATGTTAAAAAATAAATTATTCATTAATGTTATTAATTAGGAAAAAGTTAGTAGGAATAGAAAAGGTAATAAAAAAACAGAAGAGGGAGTTGGACTAGTTGGATCTCTCTGGTATTTCTCAAGTCTAAAGCCTGCCATTGCATGATCCCCCGTGTGAGTGTATGTGTATGTGTGTGTGTGTGTGTGTGTGTGTGTGTGTATCTACTTAGATATATCTCCAATTCTTTGTGAATCCATTTATGGTTTTCTTGGCAAAGATACTGGATTGGTGTGCCATTTTACAGATGTGGAAACTGAGGCAAATGGGGTTAAATGACTTGTCTAGGATCACACAGCTAGTAAGTATCTGAGGTCAGATTTGAACTGAGAAAGATGAGTCTTTTGACTCTAGATCCAGTGCTCTGCGTACTGCAGCCCTACCCAGCAGCCTCATGAAAACAGATACCAACAGTCAAAACCAAATGGACCAAGGGGAGGATATATGTTGAGAGTATCTCCCTTCCCTGATCCAGTGCCTCAGTCTTTTTCCACTCCATATGATGGGGGTTGTTAGAATGATTCCGTTTTACTTCTGGGAGCCAGGAAAGTTTTCTGGGTCTCTTTCCCCCACCCCTCCACTGCAGCCTGCCACAACAGCTTCTCAATTCTACAGTGTTTTTGGTGGGTGGTGTCGTGCACCTGGCATCTGGACTGAGTGCTAAGTGCTAGGAGAGAAAGCTGGTGTTCTGCTTTCATGGGCTTAACTCTTCATGGGCCAGGGACAGAATCCCCCTCTGGGTTTCACTGAACCGTACTTTAGCTCTGGAGGGGAAGAAAAGGAGGGTAAAAGACGCCTTACCCACCAAATGATTTTTCCTTCATCCATTCACAACTGGGAGAGAGTCTCACACTCTTAATTGCCTCCCCAACTATTGCTGGTGAATCAATCAACAAGCCTGTATATATACTAAGCACCCACTTTGGGCCAGGCAGGGGATATGGCTCTTGGCCAGAGGAAACCAGGAAGCAGCGTTTCTAACTGTGCCTGTGCTCCATCTGCCTCCCCTCCCCCTTTTTAATAGAATGAGTAGAATGGTTTCTGCAGGAGCTTTGATGGTATTTCTCGGCCAGGTTCTTTCCCCTTCTTCTTTTCCATATTCCCTCTTCTACCACCCTAGTCCAGGTCACCGTTACCATGTGCCTGGATTATCACAGTAGTCTGCTCTCCCTCTTAATAATATTGCCAGTATAATTTGCCTTAAACTTCAGTTTGATGGTAACACGCTCTGCTCAGAAATGCTTAATGGCTCTCTATTGCCTACCAAAAGAAGTCCAGACTCCCTTGTGGAGCACAGAAGGTCCTCTCTAGTCTGGCGGCCACCCTTCTCTTTTAGCCTCTTTCATATACCTTGTCTTATCTCATTATGTTACATAACATGCAACAGGAAAGCACGAGTTCAAATCCTACCTCAGACACTTACCAGCTGTGTGGCCTTGGGCAAGGTACTTAAACTCTGTTTGCTTCAGTTATCTGTAAAAATGGAGAAAAGCGGTAGTGACATGTTTCAGCTCTGTTGTGAGGATCAAATGAAGTGATATTTTAAAAATTCTTTGTATATCTTAGAGTATTATATGTTGTTTGGTTATTCTAGTCGTGTCTGTCTTCAGGACCCCATCTGGGGTTTTCTTGGCAAAGACAACTGGAGTGGTTTGGCATTTCCTTCTCCAGCCCATTTTACAGATGAGGAAACTGAGGCCATAGGGTTAAGTGACTTGCCCAGGGTCACACAGCTAGTGAGTGTCTGAGGCCAGATTTGAACTCAGGAAGATGAATCTTTCTGCCTCCAGGGCCAGAACTCTATGTACTGTACCATCAATTATTATTGGTATTATCATGATTTTGATTCTATATTTCAACCAATATCAATCAGTCCTAGAAATAAGTCATGTGCTTTTCTGCCTTCATCTGTTTTCCTTTCCCTATGTTTAAAACACCCTTTCTCCCTCTCCTCAATCAATTAATCAATCAATAATCATTTATTAAACCCTGATGTCCCTACTTCTGTGTTTGGCACATGGGACAGAAAGACATAAATGAAAACCTTCTTGCCTCCAAGGCACTTACAGGTACAATTGATATAAAAGATTTACAAAATTAACATAAGGTAATGGGGGTGGGAGAGGAGGAGAGGCATCAGCACCTGGAGAGTCAGGAAAGGCTTCAGGAAGGAGGAAGTAGCTATTGTGCTTGAGCCTGAAGGGTGCTGGGGGGGTTGGAAGAGGCTGAGCTGAGAGGACGGTGAGCTTTATCAGCCTTATTCCTACCCCTCATTTAAAGTCCAATTTACATGCCACTTTTTCTTGGAAACCTAGGGCAAAAGACCTCCCTTCCTTGGATAGAGTTGTGCTGGTAAGTATTTAACAATCAGCTTTCCAAAACCAAAAATATAAATGCACACATTGTCCAGCACACTTTTAAGCTTCATCTGCATTATTAACATTTTCTCCATTATTTTATTAAATACAATCAATGAAACAATAAATCAATCCCTAATTTATAGCATTATTAAATTTCTGAGGTGTAAATGCTCAAAAATTTAACAGTCCACTAGCTCAGCGATTCTCAACCTGTGGGTTATGTTCAGTTTGGTCTGAGCTGGCTCAGACCACTCCTGACACGGATCACACCAGGCGCAACTTCAGCAACTCTAATGTGCTTATCACCTGCTAAAGTTAGCGTGGCTGGTCTGTTATCTGCAGTAAGTATTTTGAGGGTAGAAAAGGTCTTGTTTAAATGTTACATGAATATGGTCTTCTGCATGTAGTATGGGATTTAGAATCAACCAGTCATTTTTTAAGTACTTGCCATGTTCAAGGCACTGTGTTAAGCTCTTGAGGTACAGAGAAAGTCAAAACACTGGTACCTGCCCTCAAGGCACCCACAGAGACCATATGAAAATGACCATGTATATACCAGATAATAGAGAGGGAGCAGCCCCAGAGGAAGATGAGAAAGGCTTTGTTCTGAGTTTCTCGGTCAGTCTCCTCCTTGCTTTCTGTAAGTTAGCTCAGCATATGTTTTAAAGTGCCTACTGTGTGCAAGGCGTGGGGCTTGGGACTGGGGCTACTAAGACAAAAAAAGGAAATGGTGTTTTTTCTCTTAAGCAGGAATAGGATGGAAACAGCTTCTCTTCTCTTGGTTTTCTCCAAGCTGATTGTTACTCAAAGTGTAGCTCAGGCTTTGCTTACTCACAGTGTATCCTCCTCCTCTTCTGTTTCTTTCCTTTGTTATTTTCTTTGTCTTTCGATGTTCCCTTAAGGAGTCAAACTCTAGTTTCTAGATTCTTGTCCTTTTGTTCCAAATGTTAGTAGAAATTGGGTAAAGTAAAAAGAAATAAATATTTTCATTAGAAACTTAACATTGAACCTGAATAAAATATGGAATCGTCAGTTTAGAGTTGGGAAGGACTCCGGAGATCCTTCATCTAACTTCTTTATTATACATATTAGAAATTCATTCACCCAAAGAAATGAAGATGCTTCCCCAAGATTACACAGAAAGTAATGACGGGGTCTGGGATTTAAGCCCAGCTCCTCCTAACTCCAGATGATGAATAGACTGATGGATGAATGGATGAATAGATGGAAGGATGGATGGATGGATAGGTGAATGGATACATCATTTATTAACCACTTACTAGGTGCTAGGCACTGTGCTAAGTACTGGGGGTACAAAAACAAGCAAGATAGACTGTTCACAAGGGGGGAAGACAATATATAAAGAGGAAATGGAAATGATGAGGTGGATGCAGGAAAGGCATCTCTTATCAGGAGGAGAGGGGGGCATTTTTTCCAAGATGGCAATGAAGCTTATGAAGAAAAGGAAAAGAAATGTAAAGAGTGGAGTTGAGAGTGAAGTGAAGCCTTTTTGGGGCCCTTTCCAAAATAATTTCTAGTATCCTTTCCCCTAGCTCATACTTCCTCTTGCTTAGAATCTATTTATAATTTAATGTATTCATTTCAACGTGTAAAGTATCCTAACATCTAATCCTCAGAAACCCATTCAGTCAATAAACAAAAGAACAAAAGCAAAACAAAAGAAGAAGGCAATTGATTTGAAATCCAAGGTTTTGGCTGGAATTCTCATCAATACAATATGGATACTAATGCTTGCTCTACCTGTCTCATAGAATGGTAGGGAAGAAAGTGCTTTGCTAATGTTCAGGAGCTAAAGAAATGGGAGATATTATTATTATTCAAACGATGCTCCCTCACCCTTGTATTTCAAACAGTTACCAAGAGTGACCAGTGCACATGACCTGGCACTGGGTAGCCTTCCTCATCCGTGACTAATGACCGTGGTGATACCTTCAGACAGTAAGCAGCTTGTTGGGGCAACTCTGCTGGTGATTGAATTTCCTGTGTGGGTCAGAGTTACTCCATTTTGGCATCCAAGTAGCATCCAAGGGTGTTAATTGCACTGAGCTCACTCCCAGGACTGACTTGATACTTCAGAACTGCCAACACTTATCTATCTGTCTATCTATCTATCTATCTATCTATCTATCTATCTATCTATCTATCTATCTATCTGTCTGTCTGTCTGTCTGTCTGTCTGTCTGTCTGTCCGTCCGTCCGTCCGTCTGTCTATCCCTCTATCTATCTCTCTGTCTTTCTATCTATCTATCTATCTATCCATTTATTTTCTCATTCATGTATTTGTTTACTTATTTATATATCTCTATTCTGCTGAATTCTCTTAATTCTGTGTTTCTTTAATAATAAATTTTTTTTTAGTGATGTTCTTTTTGTACTGTAAAATACACCTTGCTATCCCATCACTTGGAACCCCACCCAAAGAATCTTCCAAAGAAGATTGGGTCAGCAGAACAAGTCAATATCATGCCTGACAGCTTAGGCCTCATTCTACACCCATGGAATGTGCTTGGCACAAGGTCTGGCACATAGTAGATACTTAATAAATTGTTTATTGACTCTTTGCCCTACTCAGTCTTTTTACTAAAAGGAGAGATGTATATTTTATCAAAAGCCTTCTAGAGTTGAGAGTACTCATTACATTGACTAGATGTTTTTCTGCCATGTTTTCCTTTCCAGTATCATGACGATTTTATATTCCATTCTCTGGGTTCTGCTTACTTTGCTCTGTATCAATTTATACACCTTCCTAAGTTTCTCTAAATTTTTCATAATCCTAATTTCTTACTCCATGATCTTATTTCTTTGATTGTTCCTTCTTAACCCTATGTGACTTCTATGAGTACCCATAAGTTCAGTATGGGGGGGGGGTCTCTCCCTTACATGCTAGGGGCTTTTCTCACACTCTTTTGACATTGTTTGGGTACCAGAGGATCACACATGCTAAAAGTTATAGCCAACCTTTTCAATTCAATTGGTCCATCTTTTTTGATCTTTTGATCCTTCTTCTTTAATTTCTTTGTTGGTGCCCTTCTCCAATGGAAGACTCCTGTAAAGGATACGACAATTTGTTCAGCCATTCTTCAACTCATAAGTGCCTGTTTTGTTTCTAGTCTTTTTGCTACCCTAAAGAATGCTGCTATGAATATTTTGTTATATATGGAACCTTTCTGGGAAATATATACTATAGAATTAACACTGGGGAAGAAACAAAGGAAGGAAGGAAGAGAAGGTCTATGAAATTTTCTGAGCCTGGTGCTCTATCCACTGTACCACCTAGCTGCCTCTGGGCAAACTATGAATAGTTTATTGGCTTTTTTGTGTGTAGTTCTATGTTGTTTCCTAGAATGTTTGAATATTAGGCAATATGAAGGCCACAGTAGGGAGAAAGTTTCATATCTAAGAATTGTCACTGGAAGGGCTGATTGACTTAAGTTATTTATAAATACTTTCCTGACTCCTAAAAAATAAAAAAATGGGTCCTTTGGGCAGCTCAGTGGGATTAATTTATGGGGATTTTAGTTTTTTCATCTGTCAAACTGAGAGTTGAACTTGATGGTTTCTAAGTTCCTGACTTTTGTTAGGAATGCATAAGATTTTTGAAAAAACGTTTGCATTCATATAGTTGTATGTAGGGCAGGGAAGGGAGGAAGGGAAGAGTTTGGACGATCCATAGAGAACAGCTTCCCATGTCAGACTTTCCTTTAACCAAGACAGATTAAAGACTCTGAGGACTAAAAAGATGTCTCCTTGGTTATCTTAAGGTTCTTTCAAATAGTCACCCTTGGACTGCCATATATGTGTTGCAGAATCACAGAACCTCAATCAAGAAGGAAGCCCAGAGGTCTCCTACAACCAACCCATTCTTGATCAGTATTCTGATCTGCAACATCTCCAATGAATGGTCATCTGCTCTCTGGTTTAAGATCTACATTGATGGGGAGTCCATTACCTACTGAGATATCCCATTCTGCTTTTGGACAGTTCTGGTGATTAGGAAGTTTCTTTCCCTACAGCAGTGGTTCTCAACCTTCCTAATGCTATGACCCTTTAATACAGTTCCTCATGTCGTGGTGGCTCCCAACCATAAAATTATTTTCATTGCTACTTCATAACTGTAATTTTGCTACATTTAATTGAACAAAACCCACAGGTTGAGAACTGCTGGTTTAGACGGTTGGAGCCCTGTCTATTGCATCTCTGTGCTAATTTCTCTATTTCCCTGATGTGCAAGATGTATTTTCATTGTTACAAATTGAACATAACTCACAGGTTGAGAACTGCTGTTCTACAGTATAATCAAAATCTTTCCTCCTCAGCGTGTGCTTACAATTTCCTGATGGTTTTTATCTGTACCTAGATATAGTGCCTAGAGTCAGAAAGACTTATCTTGCTTAGTTTAAATCTGACTTCAGATACTAGCTGGGTGACCCTGGACAAGTCACTTAACCTTGTTTGTTTCCATTTCCTCATCTGTAAAATGAGCTAGGGAAGGAAATGGCAAACTGATCCAGTATCTTTGCCAAAAAAAAACCTTAAATGGAGTCATGGATAACTGAAAAATGAATGAAAGATTTTAGCTAGATGCTTCCCTCTTGTATTATTGGTGTTCTCTGAATACAAGAAGAACTAGTTTTCTATCTCCAAGCCTTCTTGGATCTCTGCTGTTGGATACTCATAAATCTGCCCTTGTTGGCAACAGCTTTCAGCATGTAGTAGGCAATGAGTAAACTCTTGACTATCAGGATGTCATGAGCAAGAGAAATAAGATCTGTTTTTGCCTTGTTTTAAGTGGGCAAAATACTGATTTTAAAAATAAAGGAACTGGTTTGAAGGTTCAGAAAGTATTTTCCTCATGACAATCTTGTAAAATAGATATGGGAAACATCACTGGTCCCATTTTACAGATGAAGAACCTGAGGCTTACTGTCTCAGCATCACTGCCTTTGTGACACTGGTATTCTCTGGGGCTAGCCAAACCTGGCACATAGTAGGCATGGAATAAATGCTTGTTGATTGATTGGTCAAATCTCTTAACTTTTCTGGGTCTCTGGTTACCTATCTATACCATGAAGAGGTTGGATTAGATCAGTGGTTCTCAATCTTCCTAAAGCTTAGACCCTTTAATACTCATATGTGGGCATATCTGCATATGGGCAGACCCACCTGGACAGGGATAGAGGAGCGGTGTTCAGTTCCTAAGACCATTGGAAATACGTGTTTTCCGACGGTCTTAGGAGACCCCTGTGAAAGGGTTGTTCCACCCCCAAAGGAGTCATGACCCACAGGTTGAGAACCGCTGGATTAACTGATTTCAAAGGTCTTTTCCAGGTCTAAAATCCAATGACTCTGTTGATCAATGTTTCAGAGAGATGATCTATTTTGGTCCATATGAGGAAAACCTTTCTAACAATTATAGCAGTCTGAAAATAGAATGAGCTCCAGCAGGAGGTAGTAAGTTCCCCATCACCAGAGATCTTCCAGCAGAAATCAGTTGGTCACTTGATTGGGATGCTTTAGGAGGGATTTTTATCAATTGTCATCTCAACTGGATGTCTTTAGAAGCCCCTTCTGTCTCTGAGATAATCTGATTTTATGAGTCTGTGATGGATGGAGCAACAATGTACTGCAAATAAAATTACATGTGACAAGAGATCTCCCCCTCTCGCCATCCCTCATCTTTCTCTGTTCTATTAGAAGAGAGTGATTCTAAATTCAGCTGGGAGTTCTGAGAATCTACAGAGCAGGGCTCTTTCTTTCTCTGAGAGAACCTCTGGAATGGGCCAAAGCTCTTCCCCTCTCTGGGTCTCAGTTGTTTTTCTGCCGTTCTGTGAGGAGATGGCATTTCCATCACTCTGGGACTTCAGGAGTGGTTGTGAATGTCAGGGAAGCATTTGGAGGCCCACCTGAGGTGCCATTCTTGGTGGCTGTGAATAATGGCATTAATAATAATGAGCATTATTATTATTCCTGATTAAAACCTCTCACTTCCTTAATGTTGGGAACACCAACGGCATATCTCATGGCATTTAAAATCTCACGAACCAGCTGATAGTGGATATAATTGCTGTGTGGCAAATTAATTCGGCTCAAAGTTAGTTAACAGGTGCCATTTCATTATTAACAACTCTGATGGAGCAGATCAGGAGCTATTTAAGGTTTCCCACTGCTCGGCCACCTACACTAGCCTTCATTTGGCTGCGTGTAGCATTTTGGGGGAAGATAGAGAAACAGAATTTCTATTTCTTTCCTTTCCTTTGTGGGTTTACTTCTGCAAGTAGTGGGGTGGGTGGGTGTGTATGTGACAGTAGCGGTAGGAACATGGCCCTAGGGACCACACAAGCTTCTTCTAGGAAGATAAGGTCAGAGAGGACCAGCCCTAACTCCAAAGAACCACTTCTGTGTCCAGAGAATGAACGGACCAATGAAAAGAGTCCTGGGAAAGGGCAACTTCTTTTGGCTAAGTGAGTGGAGGCTGGTACGATTTCTAGAATATAGAACCTGATGTTAAATTGTCCTGCCTTTGACTTATAAGATTAGCAAGTACAATTAACAAAGATAGGGAGCAAGGTGGTTCAGCGGTTAGAGTACTGGACTTGAAGGCAGAAAGATCTGTATTCAAATTCTTTCTCAGACATTTACAGCCTTAAGGCGGTGGGCAAATAATTTAATATCTTTCTCAGTTTCCTCATCTGTAAGATGGGGCTGGTAATAGCAAGCCTCCCAAGAGTTGTTGGGAGGGTCAAATGCTAAAGTATCTGAAAATTGCTTTGTAATCCTTTAGAGTCTATAGGAATATTAGTGACTACTACCGTTATTATTATGAATTGCTGTGGAATGATTTTTCTTTGGTACTTGAGTTTTTCTCCATTCTGAAATAAAAACAGAATGCACTGGTCGCATAAGGTTACTCAGCCCAGATGGGATTTTCTTTTCCTGTCTTTCTTTCTCTTCTAAGAAAATTTCAGCCCGGCTACCATGAGGTTCAAATTGTTTAGTTAGGAGAACATAGGGAGATGCTCATTGCAGGGCACAGGACTTGACTTTTTAGTTTCTTCATCCTTATCTCTGATGGGAATTCATGTTCAGAAGCCTCACACATATTTAGGGAAGACACATAAAACCATTTAAAGAATGAGAGCCAGGGTAGATTTGCTTGTGTGAGGTTGGGGGAGGTTGTATTGAATCCTGCCCCTGGCTTTTACACTGCCACCTTCCCCATCTGGCCCTGTCCTGCCAACTCAACCTCATCTCCCATTTTTTCCCATCCTTTCCCTTCTGATATAGCCAGACCAGTTTTCTTCCTGTCTAGCCTGAACTTCTGTTCAGTTCTAGGCTTACTATGCACTTTAAGGTAATTAGGTGGTCCACTTCATAGGGTGCTAGACCTGTAATCAGGAGGACCTGAGTTCCAGTCCTGCTTTAGAACCTTATTAGCTTTGTTATCCTGGGCAAATCACCTAATCACTTTCAGCCTCAGTTTCCTCATCTGTAAAAAAATGAGGTTAATAATAGCATCTGTCTCCCAAGGTCATTGACACAGTCAAATGAGATCACTTGTATAAAATGTTTTAGAAAACTTACATTGCCATATGAATTCTAGAGATTATTATTCTGCCATGATCATTCTCACCTCCTTGAAACTGTGCTCATGTTAGTCCCCTTTCCTCAAACACTTTCCCTTTGCCTGGCAGCTACCAGGTCCTTCAAGGTTCAATTCAGGACCCCTTCCTTCTTGCACCCTTCTCTGACTACTGCTGACCACCCTGAACTTCTCTTCCTCTGAGCGCCATCCATTATGCCCACATAATTTAACACTTAACTCTATATGGTTTGGCTTGACTCCCTAAATCAGCGGTTTTCAACCTGTGGGTCATGACCCCTTTGGGGGTCAAACGACCCTTTCACAGGGTTCACCTAAGACCATTGGAAAACCCATATTTCCAATGGTCTTAGGAACCAAGATACCGTTCCTCTATCCATCTCCAGGCATCTTCCCACATGCAGATACCCCCACATATGAGTATTAAAGGGTCACAGCATTAGGAAGGTTGAGAACCACTGTCCTAAATAATCTGTAGGTTTCTTGAGACCCAGAGCAACATCTAAGACAGCATGATGAAAGAGTAAGGAGATTTGGAGTAAAGCCCCAGCACTTCCTAGCTTTGTGATCACAAGAAAGTTACTTAACTTCTCTGGTCTACGGCTTTCATTTTTAAAATTGGAAGGATAATATTGATATTGCTTATCTTAGGGCATGATCAAGAGGCATGTGCCTTCTAAATCAGGGGTTCCTACTGGCATCCACAGGATCCTTGACCCCCAATGATTTCATGGAGAGATTTCAGGGAGAACATGAACTTGGGTAGAAACAATTTGCAGCTTTATTTCAACCAACCTCAAAGTGAAATCTAGCATGTCTTCTAATTATTTAAAAACATGATTCTGAGAAGAAGAAAGGGTCCATAGACTTAACCAGTCTACCAAGGTTTAAGTACTTTTGTTTAAACTATCTCTATTTTTTTGTTGAAGATTGATGGCCATGACAAGTTTTATTTTCTTTCCTTGGCTGGGTAAGCCCAGATGCTCCCTTACTGTTCACCAAGATCTCTCTTCTTATCTCAGAGGCTTCCATCACCATGGTATCTTGATGTCCAGGCAAACACACATTGGGATTAAAAACAAACACTATCTGTGGAGGGAAGGGAGCCTTGGTCAGCACTAGTGCCTTTGCTTCCTGTAGGCAGGGGGAGGGAGGAAGACCTGAGGTCCTGCACTGCAGATTCCAGCTCTTCTGAGGGACAGAATTGGGCAAAGCAACAGGTGTGAACCTGGCTAAACCTGTACGTTTTTTGTCTCTTCTGAAGATTGGGGCCACTCTGCAAATGTGGATCTATTGAATTCAATTTAGCCACCTCCTGAAGACACAGAGGTTCTTGGCTACCTGGCTATCCCTTTGGAGTCATGACAGCTGTGTTGTGGTAGTGGGGGAGGGAAGCAGTGTGTACAGTAGGGATAAAAGGGTCATATAAACAGTGAAACTAATCAGTTAATCATTCATATACCAACTATTGATTGTTTTTATGTGCAAAGCATATGGAAAAAGCTAGGTGGAAGAGTGGATAGATTGGACCTGAGTTCAAATCCTGCCATGGACACTTACTAGCTTTGTGACCCAGGATAAATCCCTTAACCTTTCTTAGCCTCAGTTTCCCCACCTGTAAAATGGTGATCATAACGACACCTACCTCACAGGGTTGTTGTGAAGAGCAAACAAGATTTTATATATATATATATATATATATATATACACACATATTATATATACATATTATATATTATGTATATATACACATACATATACATATATACACACACATATGATATGAAGATAATGTGTGTATATGTGTGTGTATATGTGTGTATATATATATATATATATATATATAATGTGTATGATATATGTATATGTGTATGTATAGATTTATAGTATATAGATATGAAGTTGGGAAGAACCCTAAATGCCAGGCCATGGAATTTGGGCTCAATCTTTAAAAGAAGTGTGAAGCTCTTAAATGTAAAAAAAACCCCAAAACCAAAAAAACCCAAATCAAGCCGTATGACTTCAGTGGTGCTGGCTATTTTCCTGCTATGACAAATCTCCTTTTAGGAGCTGTGAGTAGATCCAGAGGGTCGCAGACTGACAGCTCTGAAGGGAGAAATGAGCTCTGTAGGAAGGCCAGGCTGTTTCTATGGCAGCTGCCAAGGCCACGTGGGCTCCTCAGAATGGGGAGGGGGGACCTGACTCAGGTGGAGGGAGGGAAGATCAGATAGGTGAAATCCAGATTGTCCTGTGTGTGTGTGTGTGTGTGTGTGTGTGTGTGTGTGTGTGTGTGTGTGTGTGTGTGTGTTGTGTGTTGTGTGTGCACCAGGGAAGCTGACATTGTTTTCTCCACTGGAAAAATCCGAGGTGATTGTCAAACATTTCTATTTATAGCAACCAAATAATTAAGCAAATCAGATCTTCAGGGATCAGAAGGGGGATGAAAGTTGGTGAGTTCTAGGGTGAGTCTATGAAGTCAGCTGCTTGGTTAATAGGGAGTAGATGAAGATGGGAGGGTTTTTTTTTCTTAGTTTTCACTAAGACTTTGGAGTTTGATTTAGATCAACAGAAGAATTAAAAATAACATTTTATTCTTCACTACATCAGACCCTAGGTTCTTAACCTGGGGGCAGTGAACTTGTTCATTTACAAAAAATATTTTGAGGATTGTATTTTTGTTTAAATAGAAGTAGGATGAGATTTTTTAATAACAATTTTATTTTATTTTCAATTCAGAGAACAAAACAAGCATTTCCATAACACAATACAATAAAAAATGATTGCACATGAAACTCAGTTTTTTCATGTACAACTTGCTTTTCTCTCCAAATATTCAACAAAGTTATCATGTAAATGTCTTTTTTTAGTTTTTCATTCCAAGTGGTTTTCTTTATAATTCCATATGTTTTGCTTGATGAATTTATAAAAATGAGTTTGATAAGGGGTCCATAGGCTTTGCCACATTACCAGAGGGGTCCATGACCCAGAAAAAGTTAAGAACTTCTACCCTGGGTGGTCTTCGGGTCAGAGGATTATAGATTGCTAGAACTTTAAGGGATCCTATTAGTCATGTATTCTGACATGAGGGATTATTTTACAGATAAGGAAACAGAGACCCCTTGAGGTCAAGTGACTTATCCAAAGTCACAAAGAGTAAATAAAACACCATCTCCTTAAAGGAAGGAAGGATCTGGTTTCTGTTTTCTCAGTGCTTAGAACAGTTCTGTGCACATAGTGGGTGTTTTGTTGTTAGTGGCATTGAATTGTTGTAACTGAGGGGGGCTTTAGTCCCAGGTCTTCTGACTCCCATTATGCTCTTCCTCCTGTTACATCCGAGTCACATCTGAGGTCATTAGAGATGTATGACAAGCTCAATGGAAGGGCCACTCAGAGGCATCAGGTGCCTTGCTTACCGGGGTTGTCTTGGGCTTCATCTGGAAAACAGCAGCAGTGCTTTTATCTATGTAACCCTTAGAGAACTTTACTGATGTATTTTAATTGGTCCTCAAAACAGCTTTCTAAGGAAGGTGCTATTATTATCCCCATTTCACAGATAAGGAAACTGAGGTCAAGGGGAGATAAATAATTTTTCCTAACATCACTCAGTAAGCGGTGAGGCAGCATTTGGACTCACGTCTTCCTGAATCCCAAGACTCCAAGTTACGGCTCCATCTTGCTACTTTCTGCTTTCTTTTTTTTTTTTTTTGTCCCAAAGACATATGAGATAGGAGTATAAGCTCCTTGGAGCTACATCCTAATCTTCCTGCCTCCCCTCTATCCATTGCTGCCAGACCTTCTTAAAACATTATTACATTGGTGATGTTACTTCCCTGATGCGAGACTTTCAGCAGCTCCCGATTACCTACAGGACAAAGTCCCAATTCTCTAGCATGGCATTCAAAGTCTTTTATAACAGTCTCCTGTTGCAGTCTCGTCTCCAGTTGTGTACTTTTGAGTCCTCTATTTCAGATAGACTGGCTTGTTTACAGTCTCAGATGGAAGTAAAATTCATCAGGAAGGGGCAGCTAGGTGGTGTAGTAAATAGAGCACCTGCCCTGGAGTCTGGAGCACCTGAGTTCAAATCTAGTTTCTGACACTTGACACTTACTAGCTATATGACCTTGGGCAAGTCACTTAACCCCAATTGTGTCAGCTTCTACCTCCAAAAAATAAATTCCTCAGGGTGCAAAAGCAGTTGAGGGGGACTGGGAAGAACTCTGGAGGCAGCTTCTTGAGGTCACCTATTACTGGTAGCTTGGACTGGCAGACGTGAGGCTTGGGGGAAGGAAGCACGCTATTGATCCTAGTCCTGGATATCAGCACCAAAATGCAAAATCCCATGTGACCTGGACTAGTTCTAGTTCTGATCTAAGGAATAGGTCTTAATATTCTCCTACCTCTGGGCTTTTACCCAGGTTGTTCCACCAACCTGGGACACAATTCCTTCTCCTTTCTCTCTATCTAAATTCTAGCATTCTTTTTTTTTTCTTTTTGGAGGGGGGAAGGTAGAGCAATTGGGATTAAGTGTCTTGGCTAGTTTTTGTGTTAAGTGTCTGAGATTGGATTTGAACTCAGGTCCCCCTGACTCTGGGGCTGGTGCTCTATTTCTGGGCTCCCAAAATTCTAGCATTCTTCAAGTGTTCAAGTGCCACTTCTTCATGAAGCCATCCCTGATCACCTTAGCACAACATGAGTGATCCCTTTTTCTTCCAAACCATTTTAGCCTTTATTATCAATCCTCTTTGTTTGGCATTTAATTTTGGAGCATCTTAGAACCTCCGTTGTTTACCTAAGTGGTTATTTACCATTTGTCGCATGGGGTTTTTGTCGTTGTTTTTTGTTTTTCATATACTTGTGATTTTAGACTTACTCCTTTTAATTCCAGAGGACAGAATGAGAACTAATAATAGCCCAAATTTATTTTGTGCTTTATGGTTTACAAAAAACTTTACAGACATTACCTCATTGATCTTCACGCTTCTGAGAAGGTAGGTGTTATTGTCATTTCCATGGTACATATGAAGAAACAATTGAGCAACTTTCCCAAGGTTACACAATGTGGTACAGCCAGGATTAGATCTCTTGACTGCTCTTCTAAGGAACTTTCCTAATAATACAAATTCACATTCATATACCACTTTAAGGTTTACAAAATGTTTTCCTTATAGCAACTCTGTGATGTGTATAGAACAAATGTTATTCCAGTTTTAGAGATTAAGAAACTGAGGCTCAGAGGGGTTCATGTCAGTTGAATTTCTTAAGTGACTCACCCAGGGTCACCCAGTTGTTGTTGCTTTGAGGCAATCAAGTTTACATGACTTGCCCAGAGTCACGCAGCTCCTAAGTTTCTGAGGTTGGATCTGAACTCAAGTCCTCCTGACTCCAGGGCTGGTGCTCTATCTACCTCAGCACCTAGCTGCCCTTTTCACCCAGTTTTCAGCATCATATATAGTATATGAATCCATGTCTCTCAATTTCAGGTTTATCACTTTTTACTTTATTGAATTATTTGGGACAGTTAGGTGACAAATGGGGAGAATGCTAGGTCTGAAGTCAGGAAGACTTGAGTTCATATCCAATCTCAGACATTTACTATCTGTGTGGCCTGGGGCAAGCCACTTAAATGCTGTCTGCCTCAGTTTCTTCATTGGATAATAATAGCATCTACCTCTCAGGGTTGTGAAAAGTCAACAATGCCCAGCATATAGTAGGTGCTTAATAAATGTTTATTTTTTCCATCCTCTCTGCCCATAAAAAGGTTTCCCTAAGGTTTGACAAAGGGCCTTTCTCTTCTTACCTTCCTCCCTCCTACTTGAATGATGAGGATAGAAGTTAGGGAGGGATCTATGATTAAAACTGGAAATGTGCAGATAAGACAACTCCCTCCATCAATTCCGCTTCTATTCAGTTTATAGTCATAGAAATTTGCCCAGCACACTGAGAGATTAAGTCACCTGTCAAGGGTCATACAGACCCTAGATATTCAGGGCAGGTCTTAAACCCAGATCTTCTGGACTCAGGCTAGTTCTCACAATGCTGTCACTGCCTGGCTAATTTCCTAAATGATCTCTGCCTAACTCAGTGTTACAAGTTGACAGTTTGTTCCCAAATTCCAATCCCCTTATTGCTCCCTAGCTGGATGAATATGAGAGGTCTGATGAAATGCTTGCTCTCCTGATGGACATAGCTTGTTCCAAGGTCACTCCCTCCCTCTACCCAGTCCCTAGCTTCCTGAATTCTAAGCCATGGCTTGAGATGGCTCCAGGAGATACCAAGCTATTTCTAACCCTGAAATTGCAATGTCTGCGCTAAGCCTCTAAAGCATCTTAACAGTTAGCTTTCAAAGGAAGCCAAAGGATAAAACTTTCAAAGGTATTAGTTGCAGACTGGTTCATGGCTACACACATCAAAGAGTCGGAGAGAAGTTTTGGGGGAAGCCAATTGGGTTATGAGATAGAGATTGGATTCCCCAGGACCCTCTGGTCCTTTGCTCCCATGACAGGAAGGGATTGGGGATTGGGCATCCTCTTTGCACCAACCTGATTTGAGCCTGGGATAAATCTGGTTATTGGTCAAAGAACTGTTTAAGGTTTTCTGACTAATGGGTGAATGAGTAGGCAGAATCATCCTGATAGAGCAGAGTAAACACCAGACTAGGAATTAAGAGACCTGGCCCCAGTCCCAGTTCTGCCATAAGTAACAATAATTATGTAACCTTGGGCAAGTCATTACTTTGAATCTCTGTTTTCTCCTTTGTAGAGTGAGATTAGACCAGATGATTTCTATGATCCTTTGGTGCCCAGCTCTACCATTTTGGGTGAGAAGTAGTGGGAAAAAATGATATGTAATATTTTTGAAGGTTTTTTTTTCTCTATCTGAGATCTATTTGAAATGTGCTCCAGGGAATTGGTGGAGGGTGTGAGCTATTCACATCATGCTTAGAGCAGGGAAGAGATGAGTTGATAATTAAGAGCAGGAAATGGGTATTAATTCCAGACCCTAAACATATTCAAATCCCTTTATTTTAGGTCAGCCAGTGAGTAGGAAACAAGAAAAGAGCACAAAGAACTAGATATATATGGATGGATGGGTGTATATACATACATATATATATATATATATATATATATATATATATATATACATATATATGCATAAATATTTATGGTTATAGAGAAACATATAAACTTTATTGTAGCCTTTTGTGGGTTGGAGGGAGGGGAAAAAGAGCAAAGTAAAAAAGTGCACAGCAGAGAACAAAAGAAAACTCACGAGAAAGCAAAGATGAACAATTCTCAACACAACGTGTATTATTTATCATATAGGCTTTCTTGAAATGAAAATTTATTGTTACATATTTTGAATCCTCTCATGTTCTGCTATGCACGCAGCATCCTTTCCTTTCCTTCTTTGGACTGAAGTTCCAATATTTAGGTTAAAAAAAGAAATAGACTAATATTTCAGTTTTGAAGGAAACTTTATACTAGAAACAGTATGGGGGAAAATCAGGTTCTTGCAGAAAGGATGGTCATAAAAGTCTATCCCTTTGGGCCTTGGGGCCCAGAGTCCAATATCAGTGTAATGCAATGTAATGATCTAAAGCAGAACCAGATACTATAATCTTTCTAGGGGAAATTTCCTTGCTGTCTACCAACTAGAAAAATATGGCATGGAGAGAGAACATCTGAGACCCAATAACAGGAATTTCCAGAAGGGTGGGCAGCATAATTAGTATAAAGCATTCTAGTGTTGACATCAGAAGACATGGGTTCAAATCCCAATTTTATGTCTCTTATTACCTGTGTGACCTTGAGCAAGTCACTAGTTCTGTTTTGTATCCATTCATACAATGAGGGGGATTATCTAGATACTGTCTAAAGCACTTTCCAGTTCTAAATCCTGGGATAACAACAAAAACACCAAAAATAACATTTATATAGCACCTAAAGGTTTACAAAGCACTGAACATATGTTCTCTCATTTATTCTTTACAACAACCTTGTGAGATAGGTGCTATTATTATCCCCATCTTATATACGAGGAAACTGAAGTTGAGAGGGCTTAAGTGATTTGCCCAGGATGAGTGTCTGAGATAGGATTTGAATTACAGTCTTCTTGATTCCAAGTTCTATATTCACCCACTGCGCCACCTAGTTGTGAGATCTCTCAAAGTCTTCACATACCTGAA
This sequence comes from Pseudocheirus occidentalis, assembly GCA_028646575.1. NCBI lineage: Eukaryota > Metazoa > Chordata > Mammalia > Diprotodontia > Pseudocheiridae > Pseudocheirus > Pseudocheirus occidentalis. Next base: position 45,861,155 of record CM053598.1, on the reverse strand, counting down.
GCCCCGTGGTAAGACACCTTGGAAAGTCAAAGAGGGTTAATAAGTCTTTCTTATTTGGGATCCAGAGAGAAAAAAAGGGGTGACTGCTCCGGTCTGAAGCTCAGGAAGAGGGTTTAAATTGGAGGATTGGAGGAGAGAGTTGCTTTTCTCAAGCTTATATATCTTGACCTGAAAAAGGGTGGGGGGGGTTTACGGGAGTGGGGGGGGTGGGAGAGTGGTAGGAGAGGCTGAAATGAGTCTTGCTAAACCAAATCAACTAAGTAGAACTAACTACCTGGTGAAAGATAATAGGAAGATAGAGAGAACTAAGTGAAACAAAATCTAGCTCCATAAAGTCACTTTGTAAAACCAGAATTTATGCTTAAGATTATTGTAAACTTGTAAATGTCCCTCTTATTTTCAATCCCCATGCTTTTACACAGTTCCTAATTTGTTTTATTGGGGAGAAGGGGTCAGGAGGACCAAGTAATTTGGTTCAACAACTGTCTTAGACATCTTCTTGGAGTCCTGACAGATAGAATGATTTGTGCATGGTTACACAGAGGCAAGGCAAGGACCCAGGTCTTTCTAACTCAAAAGCTAGCTCTCTATGACCCCAACACTGTGCTGCTACTAGTGTGTGCCTCTACTCTTAGGTGTACGCAGCAGAAATCCCTTAAAAAGGCAAACAAACCCTAGGTAGGATTGGGGACTCTTTGGGTGGGAGGCAATGCAAAACAGAGGAGAAAAAAACCCTGTATTCTCCCTAGACTAAGCTGTATTTGAGAGGAAATCAGGAAACGGAGGTAAGATGGTGACATTGAGAAAAATCCATAAGGAATGTGGGTAAGTCAGGTCCAAGGGCTTGTTGGTAGAAGAGGAAGGCAGTGCCCCATGGGCCAGCAGGCCCTCTAGGGTTCCTTTAATTCATTCAGTTTTCTGATTCTAAAGCAGTCGTTGTTTTGACCCCAGCAAAGGGTCATTAGCAAATGGACATGGCAATTTTGCCTACTTTGCTGTTTTATTTTTTTGCTGCCCTATAACTGTGGGTTGAGGTCTTTATATACTCTTCCTAAACTTAATTCACCTATGATTATTATTATTAGTTAGAAGAAGAGTCTGAGTTTTACCCCTTAAATGACCCAGGGAGGGCTGTGGACAACATGCTCCAACTGAAATCGGTGTGAAATATGTATAACATCTCATTCTACATTTCTCGTGTCTAATTTCTCATTTCTAAAACCAATGGGGACCATTGAAGGTCTCTGGCTCTCATATTGTTGACTACAGAGGCCCTCCTGAGGGAGGCCTGACTCCTGCGTGGCCCTGAGGAACCATTAGCATTTCAAGTATTTCAAGGGCTGTCATGTGGAAGAAGGATTAGGTTTGTTCTTCTTGGCCTCACCAGACAGAACATGGAGCAAAGGGTTGCAGCTGCATAGAGGCAGATTTTGGCTTGATGGAAGAAAAAAACTTTCTAACAATTAGAACTATCCAAAGTAGAATGGGCCCTCACTGGGCATGTGGGGTTCTTCCTTGCTAGAAGTTTTCAAATGGAACTTGATGGGGAAGTCACAGAGGGGCTTCTTAGGTATGGCTTTTAGGCTAAAGGGTTTTCCTCTCCATTTCAAATGTCAGAGTCTCAGAATGTTCTCTTGCTTGAGGGAAAAAAAACCCAACACTAAATACCTAGCATCCAATTAGAAAGTTAAATTAGAGAAGGAATAGACAATTAAAAGGAAGGGTCTCGTTGGGCTCCTTGGATGGGACTAGAGCTGTCTTGTAGACAGAGCCATTAAGTAAGATGGGGCAACTTGTGTTTTCCCCCCAAAACATCAGTATTTAGGGGACTCTGACAGCACTTACAGTCTTTTAGCATTCAACTGAGCTTAGCACCTCTTTAGCAGTAGTACTCAGTTAAAATAAGAAGCTACCAGATGGGTCACTTCTTGGTCCCTACACCCCAAATCTATCCCCTAAGTGATTTCCTGCACTGCCCTTCTATCTGTTCTTCCTCCACCTAGGGGATTATAGGCTCAACCCAATCTGGATTTAGCCTCAACGTCCTGTTCCCACAAAGTTCATGAGTGTAGACATCATTGGTTTTGCTTCTCTTCTTCCCCTTTGTGTATTATATTTAGCTTCTTTTAAAGATGGTGTTACACTATCATGTAGGACCACCATGTTATTTGAATATAGGATCCTGCAAGCCAGAATTATTAACACTAGGAAAACTAACTCTCTCTTTCCCTCCCTCCCTTCTCTCAATCTCTCTCTCTCTCTCTCTCTCTCTCTCTCTCTCTCTCTCTCTCTCTCTCTCTTTCTCTCTTTCTCTCTCTTTCTCTCTCCCTCTCTCGGTTGGTGGGTGGAGTCATTAGTGATGCTTTGTGACTTGGAAGCGCCAATAAGGCAAAGGGTAGGTCAAAGAAATTCAAATTTTCCTTCATAAAAAAGATTGACTCCATCTCTGAATATTAAGTATCAGTTACAATTGCTACTTAGGGAAGACATTGATTAAACTTTATTCATTGATGATGTGCCTTATTTTCAAAGGAGCATACATTTTCAGAAAGGGAGTGGGGCAGAACACTACTCTTCTACCTCCCTGACACTCTTGATGGATTTGTCTCCCAAACACCCAGGTCTCTGCCAAACTTTTGCTCCTCTGGTGATGTTGGTACTATTAATACCATCCATTTTCATAAGCTATTTTCAAGCAAGGGGTTTGCAAAGGCATTTCATAATCTTATGGGATGAATCCTAGAATCTACTGTGACAAATAAAGAACTGGAGAAGTCTCCCGTTTCAAAGATGTACATACTATGCATTAGAAAAATCAGATAAGGAACCCGTGCTCAGACTTCAGAGTTTTCTCTTTGAGCGTCTCTGCATCTTCACTGATAATCACACTCAATCTGTATAAGAACACAGGAAGCATGCCACCCTGGGTCATTCCCTAGTTCCCCGTTTTGTGGGACGGCTTGTCTATTTCCCTTGGCATCTGACAACCCTCTTTGAGGCTAGTCATTCACTCGAAAACCTCTAGCTTTCCCTAGTGATCCTAGGGGCACCTGTGACTCATGAATAGTTTTCAAGCTTTTAAAAATGTTCATTATCATTATTATTATTATTATAGAATTTACTATCCAATGTATAAAATAATGCTTCCTTTCATTTGTCCCAAGTAGATCACTGTGGCTACTGCATCTCTACCTGGAACCTTCTAGCAAAAAGCTACCTTGTATTCCCCATCATAGAACACTCTGTGTTACTTCTGGGTGGGCCAAGGAACTTCTAAATCCCATAGGGCAGACAGAATAGAAGAGGGGTTATCTTGGTACAAGATGTAAAATTACTTCATCCACTCATCCTTCCTGCCAGTATTAAGACCGAGGTTTTCATATAGAGCCTTTTGCTCAAAAACACCATGTAGTGGCAAGATGTCTGAAGAAGGAAGACATGCCCCCTCTCATTTTAGTCTGGCACATATAGAAAATGTTGTTTTGGTGCTTGAGGATCTTAAACCATATCCTCCCTCTTTTCCTCCTGCCTTTTCCCTAGGTTTGCCATCATATTAAATGACATCTGTGTTCTAAGCAACTCAGGTATTTCAGCAGTGTGGTATTGTGGAAAGAGCACGGGGTATGGAGTAAGGAAGATCTGGGCTGAAATTCCACCTCTGACATTTAATAGCTATGTAACCACGAATAAGTCATGGGATCACAGATCAGAGCTACAAGGAGCCGTTAAGTCTAACCTTATCCTTATTTTTTGTAGATGAGGAAACTGAGTCACAGAGGGTCAGTAAATATTTATTAAGGGCCTACTTGATGCCAGACATTGTGCTCAATTCTGGGGTTTTAAAGAATGGCAAAAGGCAATCACTGTCTTTAAGGAATTCACAGTCTAAAGGGCGAAGACAACACATAACTGGGCCTGGGGGCAATGGTTTGTGAAGAAGTCCCTGAGCCAAATAAGGAAATAAATGACATTATGAGGTATTCATCATAGGTCTCCTTAAATGGAGTGTCTGAGAGGAGCTTTCCAATATCTACCCTTCACCCCCTCCTATCAGAGGAAAGGTCCCAGGGTCGGGGGAGACTGGTGAAGCCTGGGTTCCAGAGTTGATTTGAGCTTGTGGGCAGATGTGTTTCTGGAGACAAAGGTGAAGTCCAGGTGAGCTTCAGTGACTTGCCCTGGGTTGAGTAACTAGCCTCTGAGACAGAATTTGAAGTCAGATCTTCCTGATTGCAAGCCCCATCCCCTATTTAAGATGCTATGTAACCTGTCTACCAAAACCTGAGAGACTCAAGTTCCTCAGTGACCAAAAAACGTGCCCAAAGCATTTTGAAGATTGTAAAGAACTCGATAAATGCCTACCATCATTATTATGTTATATGTGAGCCATGAAAATGCTCTTTCATTGGTAGCCAGTTTTCTTCAGTTGTTTGGAACCTGCCAAACAGTTAGTGCCAATTTCCAGTGATTAATCAATCAATAAGCATTTGTTAATTGGTGCCATGTGCCAGGCACAAGGCAGGTCTCTGAGGATGCAAAGTCATGGACAGACAACTATAACATGGTCCCTTCCCTCAAGGAGGAGATGGCAAGTAGTTATGTATGCCAGGAAAGAAAATTGTTTTCATAAAATGCTTTTATAAAACGAACAGTTCTGTTGTGAACAAATTATAAAAAATTTAATCTGATTTTGGTAAGTTGGGATTTTCACTCTGGATTTTCCCTGAAGGAAACTTGCCTATGTTTGGTATATTTGGGGTTTAGGGAATATTCATCAAAGACAGTATAATTGACTGGCTAGAAAAAGAAGTGGGGTATTGTTAGAAGGAGCAGAGCTATAATTTTTTTTGGAATCATTGGGAATATGTTTTAGAGAAGTGTGCTGGTCATTAGAGACTAATTGAATGGGTCTTAAAGGGATCTTGATAGAACTTGATTTAGTGTTAAAGAGCTAGTAAAATTATTTCTTATACCACTGAGGTCATGCTGACCAATTGTATTATAGAGGTCATTTGGAAATCATTTAGTATAATTTCCTACTCCATTAACAAATTCTCTTCTACAACATTCTAAACGTTAATCCTTACTTGAATACTTTAAGTGGCAGAGAACTTACTCCCTGACAAAGCATTCTCTTCCTTCTTGAATAGTCCTATTTATTTATATATTCATGTATTCATTCACTGGACCCAGATGGCTCCAGGGGAGAAATTCAGACTGGTGACTTTGCATAGCTCTCCCTCACTTAAACCCACTTCATTTGCAAATCTTGACATCATCTTCTTGCTGTCTGGATCCTCTTTGAGAAGGAAGGACAAACAACAACATTGATATTTATTTACTGGAAGGTTCTTCCTTCTAAACCAGTGGTTCTTAGCCTATGGGTTCTCAACAAGGTCACCTAAGACCATTGGACAACACGTATTTCTGATTGTCTTAGGAACAGAGACACCTCTCCTCTATCCGTCTCCAGGTGGGTCCGCCTACGTGCAGATACACCCACATACAAGTATTCGACATTAGGAAGGCTGAGAACCACTGTTCTAAACTGTCTCCCTGTCACTTCATAGAATTTTAATTAAAAGGGACCATGAAGGTAATTTTGTATACCCTTTCAAGAAATTTCTCTGAACTGTCTTTAATCAATGGTTGTCCATCCATTTCTTGTAGTCATCCAAGGCAACGAATGTCACTTTGGAATAGTGCCATCTCTTATGATTTGTTTGATTATGTTGAGCTTACTTCTTTTCAACTTCAACCCATCAGTCCTAGTTTAGACCTCTAGAAGGATACGGAATAAATCTAATCTCTGGCACTGTGGTGTGACAAATATTTCAGGATAGCTACTGACGAATTCCCTTTACTCTGCATAGGCTAACCATCTTTCTACTGTACTGTGGGAAGGCAAAGACCAGAACAGTCCCTACCTTCTAAGAGTTTACATCTACTGGGGAAAAACAGTATGTATATAGATAAGTATGTGTAAAATATATACAGATTAGAAGTAATTTTGAAGTGGCCAGGAACTAGTTAAGTAGAAATCTCACTAACTCAAGATAGGAGTTAAGAGATCAGCCAGGAAATACTTCAATGATACTTTGTGAAATTAGAAATCAGCAAGTTAGAAGTCAGTGAACCTGCCTATGGGCTGGCCTGGGGTGTGGGAACTGATCTAAGTTATTTGTCTTTTTCTTCATTTTTCTTCTCCTAAGTCCCCAGGTTGTCATGCCCCATGCCCCTCCTTCTCCTACCTCACTGTCCCCTACTTGCCTTAGTAACAGCTTCTGTTTATACCTGCTTAGTAACAAATTATGTTAGTTGGACAATGATGTTGAACTGTACATAAGATCTTGCATTTTCTGTCCTATTTTGCTGATTCCTTCAGATTGGCATGAGAAGGACAGCCACCAGCTGGCTAATCAGAGCTTCTTAAAACTTTTATTCAGACTGTGGGCACTTTGTTAAAACTTGCCATTTCAGTTTCAGAAGTGGGGAAGGAAGCACCAATGAATGAGATCAACATATGCCTTTCCTAGGTGGCTGTACCTAATGTTTTTAGTCCTGCAAATCAGAAGACTGTTTATATGTCTTTAATTTTTCAAATGTATGATGAGTAAGAGAAGTCTGAAACTTATTTTTGTGTGAAAAAAGTGACATAAAAATATCAGTGACTTCTATGAGTGGAAAAAGAGATGGGCTGGTCTTGTAGCAAGACCGAGGGCATTGAAAATGCTTCATTGGCATCCACCACCCAATTTTAAAAGACTTCTAGAGAGATGCCTCCAGTGCCTCGGGCAGATCATCTTCGGAGGATTTTGGGGAGGACATGGACAAGTATCAAAAAGAATGAGGAAAAGCAAATAAGTTCCAATTTATGGGAAGGAGTAACCACATTGATGAAATCACAGATTCATCAAATCAACTTTAACAACATTACTACTTTGTTAGCCCATATTTTATAAATCAGAATTCTCTATGAATTGATATTTCACCCCTGCCCCCCCTTCCCGGGCATACTGGGTAGTAGTAATTCATTCATAGTGAAGGCTCAGAGACACTGAAGTGGACTTCCAAACACCAAAGAAAGCTTAAAGTCTTCATGGTAGGATTTTAATTAGAGGTAGCCGGGAAACTGATGTGCAGTGAGTAGATTCGGAGGCAGGAAGAAGTGAGTCTTAATCCTGGCTCTAACGCTTATTGTCTGTGCAGTTTATCTTTTCCAAGCCTAGTTTCTTGATCTGTAAAATGAAGAGGTTGGATTAGATATCTCTGAGGTCTCTTCTGGTTCTAAGTCTATAATCTATGAGGTACATTTTATGTATTTGTTTTCTTCAAAATGGAACCTTAAGGGTCGTCACATCTCACCTCCCACCCATAAGAAGAAATCTCTTTTTTCACTGGAGAGTTATTAAGTATCTATGATGAACAAAGGGCTTTTCCCCCCCGAAGACCCCCGGAGATGAGAGATCAGTGGATCAACAAGAAAGTTTTTATTAAGGGTTGGCTGTGAGCTAGGTATTGTGGTAGGCTTTTTGGATACAAAGACAGAA
>CM053598.1:45843608-45848608 GCA_028646575.1 Pseudocheirus occidentalis | reverse complement strand
GTACTCCAACTGATTAAAAGTGTTCATTACATTAAATGAAAAGAAAACCAATTTGTCCATTTTTCTACTGTGAGCAAAACAAGATAACCGAATGGAAATTCCATCCTAGGTTTACCCAAAGAGCCACTAATGAGCTCTGGGTGCAGTTACTGTTAATGCAAGGTGTGTCATGACTAATGAGTCCTTTATGGAAATAAATTTTCCTGTGAATAGCTTTGGGGAAGTCATGCCACAGCTTTTCTCACTACCCTCTGTCTTTTGTTTTCATTTACATCACTGCCCCCAGCAATCCTACCCCTCTTAATAATTTGTCTGGAATATGAAAAATCACTGGACTTCCCAGAACCCACCCCATGTGGATAATAGGACCAGGATGCTCCATGCTGGCTTTAAGCCAAGGGACAGAAAATCCATCCAGCTCTCCCAGCTTGTCCTTAGGAATATGAATTATTTAACTAAGGAAACTTCTTAACCTCAGAGGCTGTTCTCAGTGAGGATAGCAATGGACTGCAGAGACCTCACCCCAGCTTCATTCCTGATGAAGAATGACCTTGGAAACACCTTCCCACCTGCCTCATTTCCCTCACAAGTAAAATACTGATGTCACATTTCTATAATGGTTTAAAGTTTTTTAAAATGATTTTTGATTTTTGCTTCCCTTTCCCTGCACATACATCCTGTGTTCTGAGGAGTTACAGAAATGTATAAAACTAATTTTGTTTCCAAGAAACTTGAAATTTAGGTGGGAAAACAAAAATAAATTATGTTTAAACTAGAGAAGACTTAACCACTTTGTGATAGTTGTCTTTAAGTAATAATATTGGTACCTAGTGTTTATATGTCAATTTAAATTTTATGAAATGCTTTATGTATGTTAACTTATTTGTTGTCTTAATACTTCTGGGATGTAGGTGCTATTATTATGCTCATTTTACAGATGAGGAAACTGAGGCAAACAGTAGTTAAGCAGCTTGCCCATGGCCACACATTTAGTAACTGCTTGAAGTCAAATCTGAACTCAGGTCTTCCTACCCACTCTATTCACCAATCCATCTCAATGCCTCTTTGAAAGAAGAAGCATCATTAACATTAGAATTAAGATCATGGGATAATCAATCTAGAGCTGAAATGAATCTCAGAGACATTGTAGTCCAAACCCCCTTTCTTAAAGATGAGAAAACTGGAAGCCTTAAGAATTTAAGTGATTTGCCCAGCTTCACACAGCTTCTCCAGAGCCACAGAAGGTGGCCGTGAGTGGAAGCTGCAAAGAAGTAAGTCAGGGCTTAATGTCAGAAAAACAACTTCCTAATAATTAGAGCAATCCTAAAGGGAATGGACTGTTTCCAGAGATAGTGAATTTCCCTCCCATGGATGTCTTTCAGTGAGGAGGATGACCATGTTCTCAGTATATTACAGAGGAATTTTTTTAAAGTATGGGTTGGACTGGGAAGCCCCCCCAGATTTCCTTCCAACTCTACAAAACTGCAATTCTTCAAAATACACTAAAAGCTAAATTTAGTGAAAGATTTAAATAATGCCACAATAAAGGCAAAATAAAGAATTGTCCCAAGGCAGCACATGATTAATTGCCCATTGGGTGGGTCAGATAATGGGAGCTCTAGGATTTCAGGGGAAGGGGAAGTCACTGTGAGTTAGAGTGGTTCAGGAAGTCTTCATGAAGGAGATCAGACTCAAACTGGATCTTGACTTTGGATAGGTTGGCTATGTTAAGGATATGGATTTAGATAAGTTAAGAATATGAACAAATTCAATGAACAGAGCACCAGTCCTGGAGTCAGGAGGACTTGAGTTCAAATTCGGATTCAGATATTTAACACTTACTATCTGTGTAACCTTGGGCAAGTCACTTAACCCCAGTTGCCCTACACTCTGCCCTCCAAAAAACAAAACAAAATGAAAAGAATATGAACAAATTAGGGTCAGGGAAGAATGGAAGAAGATCTTTATTAGCAAATGTTTGGACGTGGACATTATGTGGTGTCTTTAGGGAAACAATTGTTGTTCATCTTTCATTCTCAAAGATGACCAATGATATCAGGAGGGTGATGGCTTGAATTGCAAGTGAATTGGATTTAAATGAGGTAGATCTGTGCAAAGTCACCAGCCTCACTCTCCTCCCCAGAATCTTTGGAGTCTAGTTGGAGGACATAGTTCTCCTCCCAAGATTGATTCTCTTATGAAAGCAAACTAGGTCATCTTCTGTCTTAATTCTTACCTTGGGGAATAATAAGATCACTCTACTGGGACAGGCTGTTTATGTTGTATACTAATGGTGGGTGAATTAGAAGGATCTGTTAAGGGTTATCTGCTGGGGCCTTAAATGCTAAGATAAGTAATTTGGACTTTTTTTTTTGATAGGCATTGAGGAACTCTTGAAGGTCCTTGAACAGATAATGACATGGTATTTAGGACGCAGGAAGGAGGAGTGATTAAATTAGAGCCAAAAAGACTACTTAGGAGGTTGGGCACATGATCTGATAAGAGCTTGGATTTCCAAATGAAATGGAAAGACCAGATGTAAGAAACATGATAAATGGAGATCCAGCAGGACCCTTAAAAGGATACGGGGATGTAGGAGAGGAAAGAATCAAAATGAATTCCAAGCTCATAATCAGATATGAATGGCCCCATTTGCTTGGAGTCTTTCAGTGGCCACAGACCAGAAATGCTTAGATTTGAAAGTTCTAGGTTCAAATTGATGTTCTGCCTGTTACTAGTTATATGACCTTGGGTAAATCACTGACCATCTCTAAATCTTTCTAGTGTCCTCAACTTCTAGGATGTTTGATATTGTCAGTGTAGATACCACCTCCACTAACACAGATCATAGGTCACAGTCTTTCCATATCTTAATGGGTGTTATAGAAGATAGGGTACTGGATTCCATAGTTAAGGGGTGGCTAGGTGGTGCAGTGAATAGAGTATCAGCCCTGGAGTCAGGAGGACTCGAGTTCAAATCTAGCCTCAGACACTTAACACTTACTAGCTGTGTGACCTTGGGCAAGTCACTTGACCCCAATTGCCCCTCCAAAAAAAAGCAAAAATTAAAAAATAGTTTAAAATATAATTTCTGTCACAACCTGTGTAACTTTGGGAAAGTTAGGACCTCTCTGGGACTCAGTTTCCTCATAATAAAGTGGGTAGTTGGATTAGACAGCTGCTCCATTCACTTTCAACTTTAGGTAGAATTATTATGACAGAAAAATTCATTTTCCTTCAACTAATCTGGTGATGAGTCTTTTCAACATTAGCTAGTTTGGTCCTGGGAAGATAAGTATGTAATCCACCTCCAAGTCAGTCCAATTAAGACTTCTCGGCTTAAGAGGATTTGCTAGATATTTCATTTAAACTCTTTCTGACTCAGTTTTCTCATCTGTAAAATGGGGATAATCATGTCACCTACCTCCCAGGATTGTTGCGAGAATACTATGAGATAATATTTATAAAGCCACTTGCAAACATTAAAGTGTTATATAAGTGCAGGCAATTATTATTACAGGAGGAAGCATCAAAAAGTAGGCCCCTAATGAAAGCACATGTCCAATGGGGATAATAGTATCTTTATTACCTTCTTAAAAGGTCAACCAGTCGGTTCATAAGCATTTGTTAAGCCCCTACTATGTGCCGGGCACTGTGCTAAATGCTGAGAATGCAAAGAAAGATGAGAGACAGTCTGTAGTGATAGGTGGTTCACAGTCTAATGGGAGAAACAAAATGTCAACAATCACATAGAAACTATATTTGAGATACAAGGAGAGAATCAACAGAGGGAAGGCGGTGGAATGTGGGGCATCAGAAAATGCTTTCTGATTTTCTGTTATTTACAACCTCAGACCTGGGCTCTTCTACTCTTCTTTCCCATTAACCTGAGACAGGCACATAGACAGATGTTTCCCAGGATGGTTGACAAGGACTTTTGTTTTTTATTACATAAAATATTTTTTTTAAAAGAAAAAAATTAAAAAATAACAGAAAAAGAAAAGACTTTCTGTAAAAGATTTGGTTGGGACTTGAAGAAAGCCAGAGAGGCCAGGAAGCAGAGATGAGGAGGGAGAGCATTGCAGGTGTGGGGGACAGCCAGAGAAAATTCTCAGAGTCTAGAGATGGAGGGTCTTGTTTGAAGAACAGCAGAGGCCAGTGTCACTGAATCAGTGGGGGTGGGGGGTGGGGGGTGAAGGGAGAATCTGGTATAAGAAGACAGGAAAGGCAGGGGGGTATTGGGGAAGTGGACAGCTTTTAGAGGCTTTGAACCCCTAACAGAGGATTTTACATTTAATCTTGAAGGCTGTGGTGAGAATCATCTTTTAAACCATGTCATTAGTTAAATGTCATCAATTATTACAATAATCTCTACATAATAATAATATACCTATTTATATAAAGAAGATTTGGAAAGTGGTTTCCTCTTAACTGTCTGGTGAGGCTGGCAGTGAAATCCCAGCCCAACATATACTTGACTGTGAAAGCTGTTAGTGTGAAAGTCATAGAACTTTTAAAGAGCTGGAACAGAGGGGTCAAACGTGTCTGGTTGCACATTGAAGTCCACAACACTTGTGAGTGAAGCCTGAATCAAATTAAAATGTAATTGAGAAATATTTAGCAAAATAAATAAAAATACAGTAGAACATAAATGATGCTAATTTGTTGCTAAGTCTATATTTTGTCCTTAGAAATATACATATTAAATATAATATGCTATATGTGTATATACATATATACACACATACATATATATACATACATACGTATATGCATACATAAGAGCTTAGACTCAGAAATGTGAAGTGACTCAGCCTCAGGTGTGTATCAATAATGAGATATTCACAACACCCATGATGATTATGAATATGCTGTTATAGTTTTGGATCACAAAATGTAGCAAACTCTCCACATGGAAGGCAGAACCAAGGTCTTTATTCAGAAACCATAACACTGAGTCCCAAAACCAGAAGGACAAGTCCCAAAACCAGAAAGCCAAA
>CM053598.1:45822056-45843108 GCA_028646575.1 Pseudocheirus occidentalis | reverse complement strand
TTTAGTAGGTGCCAATAGAAAGGGGCATGGAAGATCTTCTGATTTCATTAACATTACAAGGTGGTAGCCAAGACTGCAACCTTTGCTACTGGTGGGGAGCTTGAGTTTGGTATATTGAATGAGTCTGGAAGGTCTGATCTGCAATGGGTCTGAATCCAAATGACTATCTGTACTGTCTGGCACCAATATGGGGACTCACCAGGAACAGAAGGCCATTGATTGCTTTAAAAAGGGGGGACCCAGTCTAGGTTGGAAAAATGAGAGTAGATGAAAGCATCTGTGTTGATCAGTATTGGGTGAGGCTTGTAAGTGGGCCCTAGGACTCCCACCTTGGGTGAGATAGGGAGACCTAGTCTTAAAAAAGAAAAAAGAAAAATGAGGTGATTTGTTCCAGGTTACTTGGAACTATGATACCCATAACGTCTTGGTTCCTTGATCATTCCTTTTTTCTCTTCCTCTCCCTGTGCATCCCTCTGCTGCAAGAAATCCAGAGTATATTTCAATGCCAGACTCCTAGGGTAGGGACTTTGTTGGGAGAAGATGTCATGGATGGGAGTAATCTAATAGATGTAAGAGTAAGGCTTCCTGATGGTCTGAGGTGAGGGAATAGCCCACATTTCCAATGGATTGGTGCTCCTGTGGCACAAACCACAATTGTGATTTATTCACAGCCCATCATGTAATGGATTGCATTGCCCAAGTATAGATATTCAACATCTGGTCTGGTCCCATAGTTTTAAGAATGGGGAAGAGGGAAGAGTCCAGAGAGATCTTATAGGAAAAGAATGCACCAGACCTGATGATTTCTGGATAGGGGGGAGCACAAAGGAAAATGTTTGAAAATGACTCTAAGTTCACATTCCTGTAGAGGCAGTAGGATGCCTCTGAATGTGATAAGGGGAGTAGGTACAAGGTGATGCCTTTGGGAAGAAAATAGAACTCAGTTTTAGAAAGTGCAATAACAAGTTTCTTTCATGAAGGTAGAGACAAGTAGAATGACAAAGTCATAATGGAAGGGGAGCAGAGGGATAGAATGTGGGGGTTGCTTTCCTTGAATCACAAAAAAAGGCAAGGGAGGGGCTCTGGATCTGGAGAGAGAAAAAGCAAAGTGGTTGTATCTTGCAGGTGCCTCTCCCTCAGTTCACAACATACTCATGTGAGTTCTGAATTTGGGGTACGGAGCTCAGAGTCATGGGGTCCATTAAAATCCATGTTTTGCTGCTTCTTACCTGTGTGACCTTAGGAAAGTCATTTAACATCCATACTTCATTTATAAATTGAGAAAGTTGAGCTATAGATTTTCTTCCTGCTCTAAGTGGATGATCGTCTAAGTCTGGGATCAGTATAGCAACAGACCCCAGGAAGCACAATGTGTGGTTTTGCTGCCCTCAGCTGGGAGGCATGTTTGGGTTAGGTGTTCAGGCCCATACTGCTGTGCTAACAGCGATGCTGCTAGTGCTCTGTCAAGCTAAGCTAATCCTTCTCCATGGAAAGTGTCTGAGAGAAAGCACAGACACAGAAATCCATAGAAACCTAGAAAGATGGAGATAAAGGAGACCTCAGAGATCATCTGGTCCAACCCCTTCATTCTATGCGGTAGGAAATGAAGAACCAGAAAGGGAAAGTGAGTTGACCAAGAAGACACAGGCACTGCATAGCAGAGTTAGAATTAGGACCTGGGTCGTTTGATACTTATTCAAGTGGCATTTCTTCTAGGTCATGCCAAGACTTTAAAAAGCACATATCCCTTGGTTGTCTAAGTCACAAGATCAAATTCTTCTAAAAGTTTGCCTGCAGATCAGACCAACCATCACTGGGCCAGGGTTTAGCAAACTATGAGCCATATCTGGTCCCACTGCCTGTTTTTGTTCTGCCATAAAAGTTATTTTTTTTTTACATTTTTGAATAAAATTTTATTAAATTAAAAATGTAAAAAAATATTCTCAGCTCAGCTGCTCGTGGTGGTCCGGATTTGGCCCTCAGGTCACAGTTTGGCAACCCCTTTGTCTAGGGTCTTATTATCTCATCAAGAGGGTGGGATGCTTGTTTATTTCCCCTTATCCTTTTTTTTCCTGGTAGTTTCTAATTCAAAGCATCATCTCTTTTAAGCAAATCTGATTTTTAATATTATGCTCCTTTCAGCCTCACCCCATCTGGGCTTTGACTGCTCCTTGATGTGAAAAATCTATTACTCAAAGAACAATGGAGAAGGATACAGAACATCAAAACCTCTGTTGCCATTGAGCTTCTCAGAAGATAGCTCAATCGGGGAAGTGAGAAACAATTTTAATGTGAGCAAAGTTATCAGTTACTTGAATAAAAAAGAGATAGTATTCATATTACATTTTCACGTGATATAAAGATAAGGGGAGTAAATAACACATTGGAGCTAAAAAAGATCCCAACAGGTTAGAGTCCAAGACAAAATTTATGGGAAGTGTAAGGACCTTTTTCCATTAATATAGATGGGTCCTAGGGAGTTGACTGAGGCACACAGAGTCACAACACTAATATGTGTTAGAGATGGGAATGTAACTAAACCTTCCTTGTGCCAAGTTCAGCATTCTATCTATGATGCCGCGTTGTCTTCACTAGCGATCAGTTAGATGGTGCGATAGAGAAAACCTGAGTTTGAATCCTACCTTAGACACTTACTAGCTGTGTCACCCTGGGCAAGTCACTTTTTGACTCAGTTTTCTCATCTGTAAAATGAGCTGGAGAAGGAAATGGCAAACCAAGAAAACCCTAAAATGGACTCACGAAGAGTCGGACGTGACTGAACAACAATAACTCTGTTAAGAAAGGAAATTACATTATTATAACAATCTGTTCTCATTAAGGTCAGTCTGACTTTTTGTGTTCTACTAACGGGTCTTTAAAGTCCCTTTCAGTTTCAAATATATGATATTGTGATCATTATTTGCATTTCTAGATGCTGATTTGTCATCTTTCTACAGCCCTTATAAGCTGTGAGGATCTTTATCCCAGTCTTACTCTCCTAAACAAGTCCTGAAAAAAGTCAAGATTTCTCCCCTTAGGCCTCTAGGTATATGTCTGAAAAGTCAGGGGTGATTCTCTAATTCCTGAGGGTCCCTGGTATGCTACCCTCTAAAAAATTAGCAGATGAGATTTAGTCAGCCAACCTTAAGCAGCTTTAGAAAGGTTAAAGTGGTAGATTAAGAAAGTTAGATGAAATATCCCCCAGTCCCCAAAACCTGAAATATACTCTTCCATAAGCGTATACAGAGTACAGGGGAAAGTGGGCTCAAGCTTGGAAAGCAGAATGGCAAAGGGGGAATTCACAACTCCTACTTCCTGGAAGAATCTCCCTCTTAGGTGTGGTATATGTTGTCATTTTTTCTGGGCTCCCTGGTAAAGCTGTGAATCTATGGTCTTTGTGTCTTAGGCTCATGATACTACTTGGAACTGACTCAGGGATTCATCTAGAATGCTACTGGGAATATCGGCAGTCCCAAGTCCTTCAAAACTCTCAAGGTCCTTCTTTGTCCAGAAAGGAAACCTAAGTGAAGCTGGAGCTGAGGACTCTGCTTCACTCTTTCCTCTCAGCAGTTCTTTCTGAGGGAGAATTAGCTAAATACCATGCCAACTTTTTGAATAACTCCAGCTCTAACTAGCTTGGTAATTTATAGATGACCTCTGGCACAAGGACAAGCTTCCTTAGCCTATCTGAATGATTCACTCCAGTTTGAGAGATTTTTCTGCCTTTATGTTTATGTTAAGTTTATGATCTCGTCTTGTTCAGATATCAAGGCTAAAATGGGATGGGGTGTTTTCAGTCTCACCCTTATACTTTTGATACAATTTTGCAAGGAATCCAAGTCATTCACTGACCTGTACTTTTCAGATTCATTTTCTCTCTCTCTTTCTCTCTCTGTCTCTCTCTGTCTCTCTGTCTCTCTCTCTTCCTCCCTTCCTCTCTCCTTTTCTCCCTCTTTTTCTCCCTCTCCCTCCCTCCCTATCTTCCTCTTTTCTCCCTCTTTCTCCCTTTCCCTCCCTCCCCTGCCTTTCTCTCCCTCCTTCCATCTCTCTCTCCCTCCCCCCTTTCTCTGTGGGACATTTGCTAATCTCTAGTCCTGGACATTTCCCTCAGTTCTCCTAGTTTTTCAGAGGTCACTATCAGTGGCTCAGAAATTACGTGTGCCATTCTTCTTTCAGAAAATAATTCATTCACCTGTGCCAGGTGACAAACTCGTGAAGGACAACTCAGTGCTGTCTTATTAACTCCTTCCTCATTTTTGGTTTCATCTCCCTCTTAGCCACTTTTGTTCTGTTCATTCTAGGCCAGGAATATTCTCTTTGGCAGAGAAAACAGAGCAGAACCCAGGTCTCCTAATTCTTATTTAAATACTTTTCTTTTCTCCCTATGCAAACTTCTGGGTGTCCAGTAGAACATTCCATCCTGGGAGATGAGACTGTTGGAAGGGAAAACATGCTTTAGATTAAGAGAGCTCCCATGTGACCATCAGTTTCCAAGGTAGCTTAGCTGAGTTTGGTCCTAACCCCTGCCCTTTCTATATTTATTTCAAGCTTTTGGCGGCTTGCCCTGGGAGAGGTAGATTTTCCCTCTGCTCTCTTAAGATACCATTTTGAGTGATAATCTTGCTCTTTCACTCAAATATGATCAGGATTTTCTAGTCTGACTTTAGGATTGAAGGAAAAAAACCTGAGACTTAAACATCTGTTCATTCGTCCATTCAACATCTATTAAGCACCTCCTTCTCTGGATAGAGTATGGATGATGAAGAAACAATGCTTAAAGAAGTCATATAATCTCTGTCCTCATGGAGCTAACATTTCAATAGAGGACTGAAACCTAATGATATCTAACTATAATCCATGATATTGAATGCTCGGTGTTTTTAGAAAGGTGGAGACCAAAATGCTAAGTGGGATTTGAAGACTAATGGCAGTCATGATTCCCATTTGTGAGGTGACTCAGAAAAAAAAAAAACAACAACCCCAAACAGACATCCTCTTCTCATGCCTACCATTAGCATGGAGGTGACCTCTAGATTCTTGAAGTCTATTTATGCCAATGGAATTCAAATGCTTTCAGTTCCTACTATGATTAAAAAAAACTTTCAGGAGAGGCTCACTGATGGACAGTAGAGCTTTTCTTTTTCTTTTTTTCCTGAGTACCAACCCAGTTGAGTTTAGGGAGGTTCCTTACTAGACTGGGTTCAAGGTGATGAATCCTTTTGGACAAGGTAGCTCTCTGAAACCTCAGACTAAGTTGTAGAGAAGGTGCAGACCAGGTTAGTAGGAACACAAACCAGTGGTGAGGGTCTGAGCCCAGTTCTTGATTTTAAGTCCAGAACTCCTCCTTATACTTTATCATCTAAGAACTTTTCATGTCATAGAAATATCAGCCGTCTAATTTACCTCTGACTTCTTGTACCCTTTCACTTGCAGCCTTTATATATTTATGGCAAATTTGTGACATTAAGCAAGTTACTTTCCCATTCTAGACCTAATTTTTCTCATCTGCAAAATGAGAAGTTTGGGTCAGATGATTCCTAATCATAATGGCATTTATGACGTCTGGTATTTAACCTATTTGGTTGGCAATTTCTTTTTATTGATTTTTAAAATTATAGATTCTTCTTCTTCCTCCTCCTCCTCCTTCTCTTTCTTCTTTTCTTCCTCTTTCTTCTCCTCTTCCTTCTTCTCTTCCTCTTCCTCTTCTTCCTTTTCCTTCCCTTCCTCATCCTCTTCTCCTTCCTTTCCCTTTTTTTTACTATCTTCCTCCTCTCCATTCCCTTTTTTCCTCTTCTCATTCCCTTCCCATCTTTTCCTTTTTCTCTCCTCTTTGCCCTTCTCTTTTTTCTGATGATGATTATGATTTTGGTAACTTTCTCTTTGCTTAGCACAGTGCCTGGCACATAGTAAGTACTTAATGCTATTTCCTTCCTTCCTTCCTTCCTTCCTTCCTTCCTTCCTTCCTTCCTTCCTTCGTTCCATTGCTTTGTCATCAGAAAGATTAAAAAAAACATGGGCTAGTTATGTGGTCAGAATGAAGGATGACCAGTGTTTCATTGGTATCCATATAATGTCAGAGCAATTAGAGTAAGGTTCTTAAAATACTGGGTAGAAAATCAATGGAGGACTAATGGAAAGACATGAACAAAACCCTGAAGGGGCATGGTTGGGTTTTGATATACATCACTGAATGAGGGTACAATGATGAGATCACAGAACCATATATGTAGGGAAGAATTAAGTGTGATATTATTTTTCATTTTTATTATTACTGGACCTTTACTCTGAAATTGATAGTCTTAGAGAGTTTCATGAGGGCAATGAAGGGTTAAGTAATTTGCCTGGGGCCATGCAACTATTGTGTGTCAGTAGGAGGGTTTGGATCCACCTCTTTCTGACTCTGAAAAAGCTAGATCTCAATCCACTATGCCATGTGCTCTCTATTAATATTAAAAATAATAATAAATGAAGTGTGACACACTGAATATTTGACTTGGTTGCTATGTTGGTCAGTTTTGATGAATTTTCTTTCTATTTTTCTTTATTATAAGGGATGGCTCTCTGGGAAGGGCACTGTGGAAGAATATCCTAGAAAATGTAGGTGATATAAAAAGAACAAATATAGATAAAATTCAAAACAATAATCAGAAAAATGACATTTGTATATTTCTGGGAAGTTTGCTAGGGGCTTTCTCTATATGACTCCGATTTTCTGATAACTCTTAATTGAGTTCTAGAATTCTCGGAGATATAAAAGGGCCAGATACAGACCCTGTCCTCAAGGCACTTCCAATCTAATTAGGAAGGCAAGACATGTACACATATGATGAGAAGTAACTAGAACAAGGCAGTCCCTACTGAATGTCAAATGAGTCATGTGCACAGTAGGCATAGTGGGAGTTCTGAGAAGGGAGAGAGAGCACTGTGGGCTGCAGTGATCAGGAAAAACTTAACGGAGGAGGGAAAGCTTGATCTGGGGCTTGAAGAATGGGTAGGAGTCCTCTAGGCAAAGAGGGATTATTTTGGAGTGATTCCTTTCTCTCCCAAACATCTGTCCTTTTACTAGTGTGTGGATTCTCTCCCCTGACCCTGATTGTAACTTTTCTACAGCCAAATAGATGGAGATGGTGTTGGGGAGTTGCTTTGTCCAAGAAATGCATCTCCCCATAGTCAGCTTGGAGTTGAGCCTCTCTCAGCATAGCTAGGTTGTTCCTTTAGAAAACAGATTCATAGCCTATTACAATGCTTTTTCAGCTTGGTAGGACCCACAAAAGCATAGCTTTTGGGAAGCCAGTATTAACTCACATGCCACAATGCTAATCAATCAATCAATCAATCACTCAATCAATTAACAAGCACATATTAAGTGCCTATTAGACTGCAGGATCCTTGAGAATAAGGACTCTCTTTTGTCTTTCTTTATATCCCTAGCATTTAGCACAATACCTCATGCATAGCAGGCACTTGAAAAATCCTTATGGGCCACTGTTGACTATATTCCCATTGTTGGGTGTTGAGAATCTTGAAAAAATGAAACAATCCCTGCTTTCAAGGAGTTTACTTTCTTTGGAGGAAACAATGCATAAATATAACCATATATGCAGAATAAATACAAAATGAAGTCAAGGTCGTTGAATACATCATTGTTCATTTAGGAGTCCTGCTACTCTGGTTGGATCACCATCATAAAAAGGGGCATCATTATCTCCATCAGTAATTTGGTGATTGCTCTGGAGATACAAGAGGCTGTGTGGTGTAGGGGCACAATGCTAGATTTAGAATAAGAAGACCTGGGTTCAAATCTCACCTCAGATACTTGCTAGCTATGTGACCCTAGAAAAGTCAGTCGATCTCTCTGGGCCTCAGTTTCCTTATCAGGAAAAGGAGGTTAAACTCGATGACCTTTTTCAGGTATCTTCCAACTCTGAATCTATGGTCCCAAGAGTTAGATCCCACCCTATCCTATGATTTCTTGTACTTTGTAGTGGAGTCCCCCAGGCAGATAGAAGGGGATCTCCTCCTCTTTTGTTTCTCTTACATTAGTTTATGATTATGACAAAAAAAGTAAGCAAGGATTTGGGATTCGAAAGAAGGCTTCTTGTACCCTCCCATGCCCGTGCCTCTAATGGCTTCCACTCAAGATCTCCAGGGAAAGCCTTATCTCAGTGTGACCCTTTCTGCCTTTTTGGAAAACAGGGTGAGGTGTAAGGAGCTTGTAATTAAAGGATGCCACTTCTGCATTGGTCCAGGGGAGATTATAGGTCCTTGGGGATTGGAAGGAGAGGGAAACACGGCAATATTTACTGTACAGGAGTAATTAATTTTTAAACATGCTTATTAAACACTCCAGTTGCATTATAGCTAATAGTGTAGGCCGAGTCCTAGAATCTCCTTTGGCTAAAGCTTGGCAGACTGCGTTTGGTCCCCCTCCTTTTCCTTCTAAGATTACTCCCCCCTAAAGCATTCCTCATCCTGGAGGAAATCGGAAAGGGTTTGACTTCTGAGGGAGAGGGTGTGTGGCTGTGGTGATTCTAATTGTTTAACCATATTGACAGTTCCTCAGATATCTACACTGTGTTTTAGCTGAATTCAGAAATCCAGAAAACCAAAGGCATTTAGGAAGACGGAAATAGACCTGTCAGTCTGTCTTTATCATATAAGGACTTTTTATTTCCTGTTGGATTGTCTTTTATTTCTTACTTCATCGGAGGATTGGATCTCTAAGTGTGACCTCATGACTGATGTCAGGCTAGTGGGTGGGGGTAGGGTTAAATCGGGTGGATTGGCCTTCATCTCCTAGACACACGGTGTGCTCTGTCTGGATGGAAAAACTGAGGCTGAAGGCAGATTGAATCACACCAGTTTCTAAGACATTCCTCAACCATGTTAGGCAAAATCGTCCACCACCCGAAGAGTCTGGGTGGGAGGAAACCTGATATAACACTGGAAAAAAAAAATCTTTCTTGAGAGTGGTTCTCACAGCTGAGCTTGGAGGGAGTTAATTCTCTGGCCTGCTTGCCATGGTAGAAGTGGCCCAGCATAAAGAGACAGAAAGATTGATGGAATACGGGAGAGCCAAGGAGTAGGAACCCAAGCTGCACAGTTCTATGGGCTGCTCCCAACTCCAAGGTTTCAGAAAGAAAACAGAATAATCCATTCCAAGCAAGTAGAAATAGAACCACCCCTTGAATTATTATTATTTTTGTTATTATTTCAAATCAATGAGCCAGCCAAAACTCTTTTGCTTTGGCTGTTGTGTTGGAAACGCAGATGCACAACAGGGAGGTATGTGGGAACTTAGGAGTGGAGCAGTACTGAAATCTCTGCTGGGTTGAGCACGCTGACCTCAGTAATGGAAAGAACATTGGACTGGGCAATCCTGGTCACCTGCCTACTGCTACCTAGCCATTTGATGATTGGCTCAT
Organism: Pseudocheirus occidentalis; assembly: GCA_028646575.1. Classification (NCBI taxonomy): domain Eukaryota; kingdom Metazoa; phylum Chordata; class Mammalia; order Diprotodontia; family Pseudocheiridae; genus Pseudocheirus; species Pseudocheirus occidentalis. The sequence continues at coordinate 45,833,683 of CM053598.1, read as the reverse complement.
CATGGAACCTCTCTGAATCTCAGTGTCCTCATCTGGAAAATAGGAATCCCTTTCTCGCCTGCCTTAGAGAGCTGTTATGAGAGTCAGATGAGACACTGGATAGAGAGGGGTCTGCAAACAGTACGCAAATGAACATTGGATCCGGTAATAAAGGTGAGCATGGAGAGGAATAAAACAGTGCTGGTCTAGGAGACTTATATTTGACCCCTGGTTATGAGGCTTACTAGCTGAGTGACCGTAGGGCAAATCACTTAACCTCTAGGAAGCTCTGTGTTTTTTACCTCTAAAAAGGTGATAGTAACCTGCAATACAGTCTGCACTGAGCTATTGGAAGAATCAAGTGAGAAGATATATGGAAAGCACTTTGTAACTCTAAATAATCTATAGAATGGTAATTATTATTGCTGTCATGGAGGCAGCATGACTAAAACACTAGACTAGGACAAAGACCTGCTTCTTAACCTACCCTCAGAGAATTCTTAGCTGTGTGACCCTGGTCAAGTCACTTGACCTTATGGAATCTCATGTCCTGGGTGATTGTGGGATCAAATGATGCAATTTATGTCAAGCACTTTGTAGACATAAACACCTTCTATAAATATCAGGTTTTTTTTTTCTTTTTTGCTTCTCTGACTATGAGTCCAGCTGCTTTCTTCATGGATGACCTTGGACAAGTCACTTAATAATAGAATTTATATAGTGATTTAAGGTTTGAAGAGCACTTTACATATGTTATTTCATTGGATCTTCTCCACAACTTTGTGAAGTAGGTACTATTATTTCTATTTTATAGGTGAAAGTGAGGCTAAGACTGAAGATTATACAGGTATACACAATATGGCAAAATTTGAACTTAGGTCTGAAGCAAGATTTGAATTCAGGTCTTCCTGACTTGAACTTCACCCTTCTATCCACTTGTACTATGAAGCTGCCAAATCATTCCATGTGTCACTTTCTTCATCTGTAAAATGAACTTTGTAGAACTACAATTGATTTATAAAGGTGACTTCTTCCTCCTCTTCCTTCTCCTCCTCCTTCTCTTCTTCTCCTCCTCCTCCTCCTCTTCCTCTTCCTCTTCTTCCTCTTCCTCTTCTTCTCCTCCTCCTCTTTCTCCTCCTCTTTTTCCTCCTCTTCTCCTCCTCTTCTTCTTTTCCTCCTCTTCCTCCTTCTCCTCCTCCTTCTTCTCCTCCTCTTTCTCTTTTTCTTCTCCTCCTCCTCTTCTTCCTCTTCTCCTCCTCCTTCTCCTTCTTTTTCTTCTCCTCCTCCTTCTCTTCTTCCCCTTCTTCCTTCTTTCTCCTCTTTTCCCTCCCCTTCTCTTTCTCCTCTTCTTTTTCCTTATACTTCTTTTTGGGGGGGGGTTTGGAGGGCAGTTGGGGTTAAGTGACTTGCCCAAGGTCACACGGCTAGTTTTTCTGTTAAGTGTCTGAGGCCGGATTTGAACTCAGGTCCTCCTGACTCTAGGGCCGGTGCTCTATTCACTGCGCCTCCTAGCCGCCCCTCCTTATACTTCTTAATAATATTATTCCTTCCCCTCCTCCTTCTTCCTTAGTATTATTATTATTAACAAGAATGGGCAGATTGTGGGTGAAACATGGATTTCCTTCCTCTCTTCATCTTTTTCTAAGGTGGGTCTGGGCTGTTTCCTCAGCTGATCCTCCCCCTGTTCCAGCAGGTGGGCCTCTTTCTTATCCTATCTAAAGATATACAGTTTTGCCAAGGTTTTTATGGGCCTGGCTATTGTGAAATTCACTCCATTGTAAAAAATGATTCCAAGATTTAGTTGCAGCAGTCTCCTTGGTGGGATGCCAAGAATCATCCAAGGCCTTAAAAGTTCTGCTGAATTTTTGGGCTTGAATGTCTGTAGACACACTGAATAGGGAGTTAAATCATGGTGGACATTTTCCTGGAATGGAGAAATATTTTCGTAAACAAGATGCTTTATCTTTCTTTTGACTGACACGCTTGGTGATGTCTGTGCACCTTGGAAACCTGTGATGCATCATAGACTTTGTGATTGTTTTTGGATGGGAAAACTTGGCCATTCTGAGGAACTGCAAGGAAGGAGCTCTTAGGACCAAGGCAAAGTCATGGAAAACTTCTTGTAGGGCCATGGACAAGTCTCCTAACATCCTTGAGCCTTGACTGCTGTGCCTCTTGGGAAATGAATTTGAGAATGGTTGTCCTGAGGTCTTTCATGACTCATCTCCCCAGAGCTCTAGATCAGCTAGACCTTGGCAGGTATTGCTTGAGCACCTACTACGTGCAGGGTTCTCTACTATAGTAAAGCTTGCATTTCTGGAGAGTCTTAAGGACTCCAAAGCACTTTCCTGACAGGGAAAGGTTGGCAGGGCCAGAATTATTATCCTTCATTTTACAGATGAGTGAACTGAGGTTCAGGGAAGTAAATGAAGGATTTTTTTTCTTTTAATTAAGCTAATTGAAAGGAGAAGGAGATCATTATTTTGCTAATGTGGGTATGCTTCAGTATTGATGGCTTTGCACTTTACTTAATTTGAAGCAGAAAATTTGGCTATTTACACACACACATTCCATTTTGTAGTGTTATGTTTAATGGGACATTAAATGGTAGGACCTGGGAGAGGTCTTGAGAGGTCATCTAGTCCAGTGCCCTTCCTTCACAAGGGGATGAATATAATTCAACAAAGATAGAGGAAAGCTTCTTCTATTATACAACCATAGAATTTAGAGTGGGGAAAAAAACCATCAGAGGTCAGGTGTTCCAAGTCTTTCATTTTACAGATGAGGAGACTGAGCCTTAAAGAGGATGAATGACTTGTCTAAAGTCAACTGGAGCCAGATCATAGAGGGAGGGCCTTAAATGTCAAGTTAGGAAGTTTGGATTTTATCCTGTGAATACTTGAAAGCCACTGACAGTTTTTGAGCAACTTGAAAATACCCCATGTTGGAGTGTTTCTGAATGATAGAAAAACATTTCCTGGTTTTGGTCAACATTTGCTCTTGATTTTATTCCATGTTGTTTCTAGTGGAATGTAAGCCCCTTAAAGACAGGGGCTGTTTCCCTTCTGTCATTGCCCTCTGAGAACCTAGTCCCGTGCCAGGTACACACAATAGGTGCCTTTATACTTGGCGTCGAATTCTTCCATTGTTGCTGTAGGCAACAGAAGACACAAATTGTCCAACTCAGAAGAATCTATTGTCCCAGTCAGCTTGTGCTGGTGAACGGTTCCTGCTCATTTGCTTTCGGAATATTATTTCAGGGCCATTGTAATGATTGTAGTTAGGCTATAATTATACACTAGTTCAATAGTTAAAAGAGTTTTTATTTTCTTTCTTAAAAAATGTCTTTGGCAGGGCGACTAGGTGGCGCAGTGAATAGAGCACCGGCCCTGGAGTCAGGAGTACCTGAGTTCGAATCCGGCCTCAGACACTTAACACACACACACACACACACACACACACACACACACACACACAAAACAACTAGCCGTGTGACCTTGGGCAAGTCACTTAACCCCAACTGCCCTCCAAAAAGCAAAAAAAAAATGTCTTTGGCAATACTTGCTCTTCCATGTGTTATAAAATTTGATCCAAAGAGCTCTGAGTAACTGGATCCTTGGACTCTTGAGATCCTGACTGTGGTGGGCCAGTTGGGCAGAGCCAAAGGGAGCCTCTTTTTGAATTGGGACCTCAGTCTAGATTGGGCTATGGAAGACCTATCCATTGGAAGTGGAGGTGAAATGGCACTGTCCAGCTCCATGCAGCTGGCAGAGCCAGGAACAATAGTTTAGAACTTTAGGGAAGCAGATTTAGTGTAAGGATAATGAAAACTTCCTACAGTTAGAGCCTCCACAAAGGGAGCATGCATAGGTATGGAGTTAGCTAGAAGGAACCTCAGGGACTATTGAGTCCAACCCTCTTGTTTTACAGATGAGGAAACTGAGGTCCAGGAAGGTTAAGTAATACGTTCAAGGTCACTCGTATAATAAGGGTCAGAGACAAGGAATACATTACCTCAGAAGGCAATGAGCTCCCCATGATTATAAGTTAAAGGTTCTTAACCTTTGTGTGGCATGGACCCTTTTGGAAGTGTGGAGAAACCTATGGATTCTTTCTCAGAATAATGTTACATGTATAAAGTTAAATATATAGGGTTACAAAGGAAAACAATACAGTTATCAGAATATGAAAAAAGTTCATAGTCTGCAAGTTAAGAACCTTTATTATGCATCTTTAAGGGAAGGCTGGACGACCGATTCAACTGTATTAAGCATGAATTTAAGTATCTACTGCTGGATTCAGCAAGCATCTATTAAGTGCCTACTACTGGATTCAGCAAGCCTTTATTAAGTGCCTACTACTAGATTCATAGTTTGTTAAATGCCTAATACTGGATTCAGTATTTATTAAGTGCTTAGCACTATGCCAGGAGTTTAGGAGAAATACTAGGACTGAGGATGCATCAATCTGTGAGTCATTTGCATAGAAATAATAGTCAAACCTACGGGAGTTGACGAGGTCACCAAGAGAAACTATTGAGAGAAAAGGGCACAGGACACATTTGTGGGGGTTTGAAGGTGGAGGCCATTCAGTATAGGCTCCCCATTTTGAGATGAAGAAACTGGGTGAGGATGAAGGGAAGGCACTTGGGAACAGCATCATTGCATGGGGTAGAATGCATCTCCCAAAGCAATTTGATTGATTCTGTTTCTTAACTATCTTGGCTCAATTTTGTTCAAGCTGATGGTGCTTATATATACTGCTGCTGTCTTTCTCTGTTAGGTTTGGGGATCACGTGTGGATTTTAGTTATCTGTGTTTCAGTCATTCTATGCCTGGGTCATAGAGAGCTAATGGAAAGTTAGAGGGACTCGTGTTACTGGGGTGGTTTTTGTCTTACAAAGCAGAGGGAGGAGAGAGATTTCTCAGCCTACTTCTCTGAGGCAGATTGTGCACTGTCTCTATTTCCTGAGACTCACAGAGGTTTTGTGACTTACCCCAGTCACACAGTACAGGTTGGTGTCAAGACTCAAACCTAGACTTTCAGACTCCAAATTCAGTGTGTTTCCCTCTCCTTAAGCTGCCTCAATTAGGTTTTTCCCTTCTGCTGCTCCCCATAGGCAAGTCACTTGATTTTGCTGAGTCTCAGTTTTCTTTTCTGGAAAGTGGGCATATGATACTAGCACTATATATCTCATCTGACAAAGTTGTTGCAAGGATAGGGTGCTGTAAACTTTAAAGTGTTGAAGAAATGTGGGTTTGTGGACCAGCCTCTCTCTATCCCTCCTCCTTCTTTCTGCTCCCCTAACCATCCCTTAGCCTTTCTCAAGAACCACTGCCTGAGTAAAAATCTTGCTTCCTTTTGTGTTTTTCCCCCCATTGAGTGCTTGCAATGGCCTTATTCTTGGTTTAGTAGGTTCAGAAACTGTTTTCCTTAGGGGAAGGAAGGCTGCCTTGAAGATGTGGAAACTGAGTTGTCTCATCTTCTCCAAGTGATTTCTGTGTTCTGACATTATTCTTGATAATCTTTGCAATGGATTCCAATCCTGGCTTCCCGTAATTTAGTTCAATGTCTATTTGGGAAAAGGGGCATCAGTTAATCATAAAAACTATTAAATAATAAAAAATAAACAATTACTCAATTTTTTGTTTAATTAAGCTAATTGAAGGAGACATTTTATAAATGTGGTGTATTAGCTGGGATATGTGCATTAGGACAGATTTTAAAAGAAAATAGTTTTTTCCTCTAATTTTCAGCATATTTGCATACTTGTCTCCCTTTGGGGAATTATGTTTAATGCACCTTTAATTAATGAAACTGAGGGAGATCTTCAGAGGTCATCTTGTCCAGCCCTCTGACTTCAGACTGATTAGGAACAGTTAGGATAGTTAGGATAGTTCTTGGCATGTTTTAGGAAGACCTAAGTTCAAATCCAGCCTCAGACATTTAATAGCTATGTGATCCTGGGCAAATCACTTGACCTCTGTCTGCCTCAGTTTCCTCAAATAGTAAAATTGGGATCATTCCTCTCCCTCCTTGTGTATCTCTATTTCTCTTTCTTGCTGTCTCTGTTTCTTTCTCCCTCTTCTTTGTCTCTCTGTCTGTCTCTCCCTCGCTCTCCTTCCCTTCCTCCCTCTCCCTTTGTGTGTCTGTCTGTCTTTCTCTCTCTCTCTCTCCATCAGGTCCTTCCCTTCTGGTTCTAACTGTTATATGAGTCCATAACATTGTTGTTGGACTGTGGAGGATTAGGGACAGATCTCTTATCACCACCCAGCTCTTTCTGCTTCTTTTCTTTCTCTGTCCCCCAAAGTGTAGACCTGTATATATGTGGTATAAAGGGAAATGCACTATATTTGGAATTAGAGGACCTGGGTTCTAATCTCATCTCTGCCACATGATGCTTACATCACCACTCATTATGTGACCTTGACTAAGTGTCTTCATTTCTCTGGTCCTTAGTTTCCCCTTTTATAAAAAAGGGGAGTTGAAGGAGGTGGCCTCTAAACTCCTTTCCAACGCTAGGTCTCTGCTCCTAAGACCCAAACCAACTCAACAAATTGTGTATTCTATCTGGGCTTGGGGCTGGGTACTAAGTGGGTAGAGGCAAATGTATAGCAGTTGTACCCCTCGGGATCCTTTCCTTCCATTTTGGGGAGACAACATGCACCTAGAAAAGTAAACAGAAAAAGGATATACCAGGAGCACAATAGAGTAGAATTCTACCAGAATGATGCCCTTCAAACCTACTTCACCCTATTATGGGTTCACTTCCCTGAGGGCACCTGGCCAATTCTCTCCACTCCCAGCTTTCAACACCCTGGGGATTGTTGGGCAGAGTTCTGAGCCAAGTGCTTGAGGGTGAGGAAGGGCTAATAAAGATAATCTCACTTTTGTCTCTCTAACTCTTTCTGAAAAATAAAGCTCCAATTTACTGGCAAGACAATAGTTGTGTTTAGATATAGCAGGAAGATTATTGACATTGGGGACCAAAGACCTGGAGGTGAGGTCCAGCCCTGGTACCTTTGAGCTGTGTCACCATAGGAAAGTAATTTAGCTTGTAAAGCCTCAAGACCCTCATTAAAAACATGAGCGTAATATCCTTGCATTGTCCAATAGATCAAATGAAATAATGTATGGAAAGGATTTAGGGACCCAGTCTTTAATTTCACAGCTCTAGGGAACTCCCAAGTAAGGAAACTCCCTCTTTCAATGCAGATCAGCACCTAATTTCTAACTTGTAGTCTTAGAGAATGGGTTCTTTACCTGATATCCTTGTATCCTTGAACTCCTCTGTGTGTGTGTGTGTGTGTGTGTGTGTGTGTGTGTGTGTGTGTATTTTTATGGGAGCAGCTAGGTGGTGCAATGGATGGAGCTCCAAGTCAGGAGGACTTGAGTTCAAATGTGACCTCAAATACTTACTAGTTAGTTTGTGGGACCCTGGGCAAGTCTCTTAACTCTGCTTGCCTTCCCATGAAATAGAGAAGGAAAAGGTAAACCACTCCAGTATCCTTGTCAAGAAAGCCCCAAATGGGGTCATGAAGGTTTGGACATGACCAAATTGACATCATCACTCAACAACAGCAACAGTATATTTTGATGACTCTATTTCAATAGAATTTCTCTCCCTTATAATATTTTGCATTTTATTTCATACATTTAAAAGCGTTGATCTGAGAAGGGGTCCATAATTTTCATCAAAGGGGTCCAGGACAAAACAAAACAAAGACAAAGAGATGAAGAGCTCTCGGAATGCTGTGGAACACTGAGACATTAAGAGAGAGACCTGGGATCACAGTGATTATGCACAAGGCAGGGAGGTTGAACCTCGGCTCCCAAACTGGCTTTCTATACACGGTTCTAAATTGCCCGTCAGTGCATGACTGGTTCTTGGTAAATGCTTGTTAGCTGATGGTGTTACCATGACCTCAAATAAAGGTTACATCACATTTCACTGGTACTTATGGGGTCATATTTACCTCTTTGCCTTATAATATCAAGACTTCTCTGTATAGATCTATATTTCAAGGTATTCTTGTGCATTGCTATTAAGGAATCTAGGTGGGTACTAGGTGGTGCCATAGTGCATACAGTGCTGGTCTTAGAGTTAGGAAACTCATCTTCCTGAGTTCACATCTGACCTCAGACACCTTACTAACTGTGTGACCCTGGGCAAGTCACTTAACCCTGTTTGTCTCAGTTTACTCATCTATAAAAAGAGCTGGAGAAGGAAATGGGAAATCACTTCAGTGTCTCTGCCAAGAATAGAGTCATGGAGAGTCAGACACGACTGAAAATGAACAACAAGCAGATTCAGAAATCTGCAGAACCAGACACTCTTTCCATCTTCCCCTGGTGTAGTCATTTTGGCTGAAAGGGATAGAGACTGAGATTCGAATCTCTTCCAAAGCAGGTCAGCACCCACACCGACAGGTTAAATTAAGAGACTTGACCAGAGTCATGCTGACAGAAAATGTGAGGCAGGACTTGAACTCAAGTCTTCCTGGCTAGGGGACTGGCTACCTATCAGCTCTGCAACCTTAGCCTATCAGCATGGAAAATGCTTTGTGGTTGGAAAGTGCTGTCTTCTAACGGAGCTAGGATTTAAGCTTGGGTGGCTTGTCATTATTATCGAACAATGCTTGACCCCAGCACTTTTTTTTTCTTTTTGGAGGGGGGAAGGCAGGGCAATTGGGGTTAAGTGACTTGCCGAAGGTCACGAGGCTAGTTTTAAGCGTCTGAGGCTGGATTTGAATTCGGGTCCTCCTGACTCTAGAGTCGGTGCTCTATTCACTGAGCCACCTAGCAGCCCCAACCTGCCACTCATTTTTCAGCCCCTTTTTTGGGCTTGGGAAGCAATGATTGATAATTCAGATTCCCCAGCACTACACCTGGGAGAGTTTGTACCTGCTGACGACGTGACTTTCTCAAGGTCACTTCTATAGATAAAGGAGCCCGGGTGGGGATGGAGGATTGGATGAGACGAGGCTTGAGCCTCTATCATTGGCTAGGGTGGGGTGGGGTGGGGGAAGATAATAAGAGCAAACACTCATATTGTGAGTGCCAGGCATTGTGCTAAATTCTTTTTACAAATATTTCATTTGTTTCTCACAACAACCCTGGGAAGGTGGTGATATTATTATATTCATTTTACAGATAAGGAAACTGAGGCAAATTGCAGTTAAATACCTTGCCCAGCCAGTGAGTGTATGAAGCTGGATTTCAACTCAGCTCTTCCTAACTCCAGCCTGTTGTTCTATCTGCTGTGCCCCTTGTTTGCCCTTGATCTTAGGAGAGTGGCCAGAAGTCTTTTTTTTTATTTTTTAAACCTGGCCCTGTGGTTTGGGGAGCTATCAATGTGGGAAACTCCCTCTGATGTAGGCAGGCAACTCATTCCTCCCTAGCCTGGGACTGATAAAGGTTGAATGAGTTTCCTAGGGTCACACATCTAGTATGTGTCAGTCAGAAGACTTGCACCCAGGTCGCTCTGAGATCAAGGCCTGATCTTCAGCTACATTAAATTATCTTTATGAAAATAGAATTGGCGTGATGCTCGTACAGGGCTTCTGACTTTTCAAGCCTCTTGAACCTTGACTCTGAACTTGCATCCTATGCCCTCTTCCAAGTGGCCTCTTAGGTAGGTGGGTGGTTCTCACTTTTCCAGTAAATTTTCTAGCTTGCTCATCACCAGACTCCCTTGTGCACATAGGACTGATATTGTATCCATTCAACAGATGAGTAAACTGAAGCTAGGGAGGCAGGAGATTTACCCAAGATCATACGACTAATTAACAACAGACCTGGATTGTGAGTCAGAGCCTCCTTCAGACTTCTTCCTGCTCTGAACATAGCAGGTATTACCTTTGATAGGGGAAAGGTGCAGGTGGTGTTGGGTAGGAGGAGAGATGGGAAGGACAGGAAAATACTTTAAAAAATTAAAGAAAGAGAACACAGTGAGGGTGGTAAAATGGAAAGAAAAGCTGGGGACTGATGAATTGCCCACCTGCATCTGGGCTCATAAGCTTTGGGTTCAAATCCTGATCCTGTTGTTTAATTTCTTTGGGATCTGGAATGAACCATTTAGCTTCTCTGGGACTCAACTTCTTTATTTGTAAAATAAAAAAAAGATTGGATTCTATGGATGCCCTTCTAATTCTATATCTGTGGTCCTATGAAAGGATCATCCAGCCTTTCCACTGGGTCTATCAGAAAAGAGAGAGAGGGAGGGAGGGAGGGAGGGAGGAGGAGGAGGAGGAGGAGGAGGAGGAGGAGGAGGAGGAGGAGAGACAGAGAGAGAGAGAGAGAGAGAGAGAGAGAGAGAGAGAGAGAGAGAGAGAGAGAGAATGAGAATGCCTTTTCTTCCTTTTTTTCATATTCCTTATCCAGCCTAGTTAAGGCACACACCAGTGATTGACTTATTATGAACTAAAGTCCTGCTGAGTCCTCGGTCCTGCTTGGATGAAAAGGAAGGGAGAAAGTTTGGTGGGAGAGAAAGCTTCTCTCTTCCCCAGCCTCTCCTAATCTTGTCAAATTTGCAATTGTCACATTTTCCCCAGCAGCCTGCAAATATTTTCCCCTGGAAGTCTGTGGAGTCTAAATCAAATCCCTCAATTCTTCTTCCACATTTTTGTGGCCCTCCCTCCCCTCACCCAACATTCCTACGAGAAAAAAAACCCAACAACCTTCCCTGCCCTTCTTACCCTTACTAATAATTATGTTAACCTCACATTGACTGAGGTAAGAGATTTGATATCCAGGGACATGAAAATTACCTGGGCAGCCAGAAAGTCTGGAGGCCTACATTGGGGGAATCTTGATAAATTCAACTTTGGAATTTCCCCACTCCTGGCACGTTCTCCCTCATAGCAGTCAGCTTCCTCCTTGACTGGGGAACAAGTCCTCCTTTTCCTGATGCAGCTGCTCTGCAGAAGTGTGTGACTTCAACGACCTTGGCACACAGCTCAGCCTGGCAGGTGTTGAGTAAGTGTGTGTGCGGGCCCCATCAGGCAGGGCCAACCGGTATGTGGGTTGAAGAGCAGGTGTATCAGGCCTGGAGGACCACTTAGCCAGAGATCCAGACATCTCCATTCAAGTGGCATAAGGCAATCCCTGAGGTTCTGTGTTCTAAGATGAAAGGTCAGCTTGGGTTTGTGCTGAGAATCTGGGAATTGGGAACTGGAAATCCCCAATTTCTCTAGAAGTTCTAAGTCTCCCCACCTCCCTCCACTCTAAGATTCTCCTGTTACATGATGTGCTAAGGCTAGTTAGCAATTCTCAGAACTGATAGTCTTGCCTCTACCATAGACTGGTGATGTGATTTGAGCAAGTCACTAACATCACAAGCCTCTAGATTAATCATCTAAGTCTAGGTTTCAATGCAGTGCCCAAAGCTCCTTGGGAGGAGTTTCTTGTCAGGAGCAGCAAACTTCAGCAAAATCGTAGGTCCTATAAAAAAATGATGTGATGGTAATCAAGGATGAGTGTGTCTGGAGCACTCCAAATTTTCATTCGTTTCCTCCTTCCTTCCTTCTTTTCTCCTTCCCTCCCTCCCTCCTTCCTTCCTTCCTTCCCTCCTTCCTTCCTTCTTTCCTTCCCTCCTTCCTTCCTTCCTTCTTTCCTTTCTTCCTTCCTTCCTTCCTTCCCTCTTTCCT
>CM053598.1:45799900-45821556 GCA_028646575.1 Pseudocheirus occidentalis | reverse complement strand
ATGGGAGAGGGGAAAGAACACTGGATATAGTTACTGGACTTGGGTTTGAATTCTACTCTGATAATTAAGACACGTGTGGCTTGGAATTGAATCTCTCCAACATGCTTATAGTCTGGAATGTATGGCTGAAGATAAAGAAAAGGGAGATTGTGTTTCAGAGTTAAGTAAGGCATCAGAGAGCAGATGAGAATAGGGTGGGAAAGAATGCTGTTTGGAATCAGAGGACCTGAGCTCAAATCCAAGGTCTTGTGCTTATTCTCCATGTGAATGGTGCCAGTTCATTGACCTCTCCTTGAGGCTCTTTCCTTGTCTGCAAAAAGGTCCTTTCAAACTTCATATCTATGACTGTGATCCAGTTATTGCCTTTCATAAAAAGGCAATGCAGGACAGTGGCTAGAGCTCTGAACTGGGAGTCAAGAAGATATGAGTTTGAATCCTGCTGTGTGGCTCTGGGCAAGTGACTTTGACATCTCTGAGCCTCTGTCTCTGCATCTATGAAAGACAAATGATAATAATACCTACCTCACAACTTTATTGCTCTAAACATCATTTCTACTGTCACAATAGAGTCATGACTGCTGTCTCCCTAAGTCTGCCTAGTACTTGAGGCAGCTGGATAGCATCCATGCACAGAGAGTGCAAGGCACAGAGTCAGGAAGACCTGAGTTCAAATCCAGCCTCAGACTCTACTAGGTGTATGTTTGTGGACAGGTTACTTAACCTATATGTTTCAGTTCCAATGGGGATAATAATAATTCCTTCACTCTTCTTGCTTTGCCTTGCCTTCCCTTCCACCATAGTTATCTATCTCCTTGCCTTGAACTCTCAAATTCCTTTTGTTTATTGCCAATATTATGCTCTCTCTTTGTCCCTACCATAGTGCATTGCCACTGATATTTCTACAATCCTAAGTATCTTTTCAAGCTTCCCCTGGTATTTTTACTTATAAGCATTAAGACCTGGCTGTGATTTTATTAGTAATGGAAACACCCTCTACTGATCCAAGTTAGCATCCCCTCTCCAGCTTAGAGAGCTAAGGGGGTTAAGTGACTTTCTCAGGGTCACACAGTAACTATATGCAAAATAGGCAGTCCTTGACCACAGCTCTCTTTCCAGATTGGTTCTATCATGTAGATTCTGTAGGCATCATCTCCCTTTTTTTACTCTCTTTTCTTGCTACTGTAACTTCCCCTAATTTTCTTTATGGGGTGTGTATGGGAGGAAGTGTTGATTTCAGAATGATTTGGTGATTTCTGGATTTGGGGAGAGAAATTCTCTTTGTCATTTGAAATTAGATGTGGTTTTATGTTTCCTATAGTTTAATGCAGGGTTTAGCAGAAAGGGTCTTGGACTGGAAGTCAAAACACCCATGCTTCATCCCTGATTCTGCCACCAATTAACTGAATAATCTTGGACAAGTCACTTTCTGTTTCCTCATTTGTAAAATTTGGGGACTAGATGATAATAACTGATATTGATGTAGTACAAAAGTCTTAACTTAAAACTTACCTTAGTTATTTTTAACTTAACACGCAAGTTAAGTTATCCATGAAGTTTTCTTTCTTCATACATTTAGGTAACTTAGTTTTAATATAATTGATTTCCTCTATGTATTTTGTTTTATGCACTTTAAAATATTATTCTCAGAAGGGGTCCATAGGTTTCACTAGATACTGCCAAAGTGTCTGTGAGACACACAAAGGTTAGGAACTCTGCTAGAGTGCTTTAAATTTTTTTTTTTTGCATTTGGAGGGGAGAAAGCAGGACAATTAGGGTTAAGTGACTTGCCCAAGGTTACAGGGCTAGTTAAGTGTCTGAGGTCGAATTTGAACTCAGGTCCTCCTAACTCCAGGGCTGGTGCTCTATTCACTGAGCCACCTAGCTGCACCTGAGTGCTTTAAATTTTTGTAAAGCATTTCACATAGACTTAGATTTTCACTACAATTTAAGATCTTATCTCCAGAACAGACATACTTGATGACTTAGTCTGGGTTGCACAGGCTGGGAAACAGGGCTTAGATTCAAACCTTCCTGACTCCAAACCTAGCCCATCTTCTGACGTTGCACATTAGCCCTCTAGCAAGGCAACTTCTAAAGTTGCTTCCAGCTCTAATACATTATGATTCTTAAAAAGGATCTTCAGCTGCCAGGCAAGAGTTTGGTGGAAGACAGTTCCTTAGACTGGTATCTGCCTCTTCCTTGCTGTGTGGCCTCAGGTAGATCAGAGAGTCTCTGAGCTTCCCTTGCCTTTGTTTATAAAAGGGATTATTACAACACTTGTTTTCACTAGAGGGTGTAAGTGTGAACCAAAGTAAGATAAATGGCTGTGAGAGAGTTTGAAGCCCCTGGTGAAGATTGCTGCTATCTACACTAGGATTTGCAACTCACTGCCAGCCTGCAGGGAGCAACAATTGGGCTTTGCTGGAGCCCCCCAGCTCTTCCTGAAGCCCCGGTTCCTCTACTTAGTAATTAGGCTTACAATGAGCCCTTGTAACTAAATAATAACAAATGTATTATCTCCTTTTAGTCTGTGTTTTTCCTTGCCTATCATAAAGTAATTAAAATAATGAATGCCTTGTAAAACAATAGGTAAGAGGGCTGGAAAGATAGTATTATCTGTCATATACCTCTGTTGCTTGTGAATTATTCACTAATTAAAAATCTATTTGGTTTGTGAAGAATCCCTGGTGTCCTCTCCCTACTTTACCGGCTACCCCCAGTCTACCCCACCCCTGGTGCTTACTGTATTTCCAGGGAGCCAGTGGTGATTGAATTAAATTGAATTAAGTGGGTGGAGGAGGGTAAGAAGGAGGTCGACAGCTAGCCAGTCAATAGCACTCACTGCCCAGGAGGAGAAAACTTGCCAAGTTCTCCCCCCTTTATGCTCTTACTTAGAATCATAGCATATCTGTGATAGAAGGGCCTGAGAGGTCTTTCAGGCAAGGACTGAACTTCTGGGCCTGTCTTTATGACAACTTGTTATGTGACCTTGGACAAGCCACTTAAAGTTTGAGAGAGAGAGAGAGAGAGACAGAGACAGAGAGACAGAGACAGAGAGACAGAGAGAGAGACAGAGACAGAGAGAGACAGAGACAGAGACACAGAGAGAGACAGAGACAGAGAGACAGAGACAGAGACAGAGACACAGAGAGAGACAGAAACAGAGAGAGAGAGGAAAGAAGGAGGAAGGAAGAAAGGGAAGAAGGAAGGAAAGGAGAAAGGGAAGAAAGAAGGAAGAGACAATCACCTCTTTATAGGCTACAAGGTTCACAAAACACTTTGCTCACATCAACCTTGTGAGGTAGATTGTGAAGTTGTTATAATCCCCATTTCACAGATGAGGAAAACTGAACTTTTGAGAGTCTAACTTGGTTGAAACCACACAGCTAGTGGCTAAGGAGGAATTCAAACTCAGGTCTCCTGACTCTTAGGTATACCATACTATGCTGTGAGTCTGTTTCCTAGTCTGTGAAACTGAGAAATGTCCTAACCTTCCTTTCTCATGGAATAGGCTGAAGGAGGGTATTTTGGAAGAAAAAGTATTATTAATGAACAAGGAGTCATTATGTTTGTTAACAAACATGTGAAATTATTCTTAAATTGTGTAACAATAGAGGCTCTTGGACAACTCATTCCACAATATCTAGGAACCCATAGTTTTATCACTATAGGTTTTTCCTTTTCCCAAGGCAGATCCAGACTCCTCTATGACTCTCAAGGGAGAGTCAATCTCTTGGCAGTCCCTTTAGTCCTCACTGGGGGTGACCTCCCTCAATTCTGAAACCACCTAAACTCTGTACAACTATGCAACGGAAAGAGTCCCTGAATTGAGAGGCTACATACTTGGGTTCCTTTTCCTCTAACAACAACAACAAACATTTTTATGCCACTTTAAGGCTTGCAAAATGCTTCACAAATATCTCATTTTATCCTTTGAAAACCTCTGGCAGTAGATGCTATTATTATGCCCATTTTACAGCAGAGGAAACTGAGGCAAAAAGAATTTAAGTGATTTGTTTAGGGTTATACAGATAGTAAGAGACTGAGGGTGGATTTGAACTCAGATCATCCTGACTCCAGACCCAGTCCTCTTTCTACTGCTCCAGCTAGCTGCAGTGTGAAATAAGGTAGTGGAAAGAGTTCTGGTCTTGGATTCAGGGGAGACTCAGGTCTGAATCTCATCTTTGTAATTTATGAGCTGCCATTTTGCTTTTCTGAACCTCAGCTTCCTTGTCCATAAAATGAGGGCAATAATATTTCCTCCTATCACCCCCAGTCTCTGGAATGTACTCCCTCCTTACTTCCCCCTCTCTTCCTGTAAGATGATACTCATGTGCTGTCTTCTTCGTGGGTCTTTCATGATTCCCCCACGTCCCCTGAAAATATCTTCCCTCCTAAACTACTTTGTATTTAACTACGTTGTATGTACTTGTATTTATCCACTTTTTTGTATGTATACACACATATGTAAATATATGTATGTATACATATGTACATACATACATACATACACACATAATACTTGTCTTCTCCATCAGAATTGTGAGTAGAGATAATTTCAATCTTTGTCTTTCTATCTCTAGTGCCTAACACAGTGTCTTACATGTATTAGGAACTTAATAAATACTTGTTGATTTGATTGGTTGAATACCAATAATATGTATGGTCTGTCTCAAAATGTTGTCTCGATGAGAGCATTTATGTAAAGTGCTTGCAACCCTTGAACGTTCTCTATAAATATCAGCTATTATTATAATAACTTAAACAGATCAGGAAGTTCATGAGCCATGTTTGTAGGTTCCAGGTAATATTCCAATATCCTGACTTTCAGGCTGCAGTATTTGCCAGTACTACCTTGGCGGTAGTGGATACAGACCCATTGTCCCCAGCCATGGGACTGAGTACTCCTAGCAAACTTGGTCTGGGATATAGAGTAATCACGGGCTCACAATAGCACTGTTTACAGATTGTACTCATCCTTCTGACCCCTATTGTTGAATTTTTCTATCATTCCTTTGCCATCCTCAAACAGCAGAGTGGTTAGGGATTCTTTCTATTGTAAGTGCAATATAACCCTATAAAATATTAAAATCAATGTGTGTTTGGGGAAACCACAAACCAAGTCTTGTGTACTGTCATCCATTGAGAGAGCTTTCTAGGAGCGTATTCATAATAAGCAGGTCTGTTTCTATAGCAGTTACTCTAATACCCATGATCTCATTTGGTCCTTACCTCAGCCTTGGGAAGAAGGTAAAGCATATCTCTGAAGGAGTCACAAGGAGGGTGCTAGTACTAGGGGAGATAGGCCAGTGGGAGGGGAACCATGATATGCAATTGACAAGAGGTCAGAGCAGGGAGCATGTTAGGAATTCAGGACCATGGAGAGCAGGATTCAGTGGGAGACATTAACCATGAAGGTGACCCCACTAATGGTGAAAGCTTTTGTCCTAATCTACAGTTTCTTATCTGTTCCTTGTCAGAACAAGGATTGTTTCCAGGGTCAGTGTAGCTTTGAGACTGAAGTAAGTGCTTATATCTCTGAAAGAATATAGGGTAGAGACTTTCATTTTTGTTTCTGTATCCCTAGCGTCTAGTAAGGTACCTGACCTGACACACAGTAGGAATCTATTAAATTGTGGGCTGAATGATTGATGTGGTGTAGAGCAGGAGCAGAGGCCTCTGGTGGTTCAGGAACAGAATCCAAGGTCTAAAGCAAACTAAAATTTCCTAAGGCAGACCCATTTTTGACAACTTTGGGTTATAGGATTCAGAGCTAGTAGGGACTTCAAGGACCCACTGCTTCCAACCATCTCATTTTATTGAGGAGAAAAGTGAAATTAAGAAAGGTTAAGGCTGGTTCAAAGACATACAAATAGTAAGTAGTAGAGGAAAATAAAACAAAGGGGTTACTTTATTGCTTTACTACTAAAGTCTACCCTTAAAGAAACTCACATTGTTTTAGTGCACATTGTCTTTTTAAGAAATCTCCAAATAGTTGTTCCCTCTTGCTTTGCCACTCTGTAATGTTCCTTCTTTCTAACTCTGGAGATTGGGCATGTAGGTAGTGGAAACTCTATGTATAGAGAGCAGGCAACATCCACAAATTTCCTTCCCTATGTTCAGAGTAGGATACTCTTGTGACCTTAGAAGGGACATGACAATTGGAATGCTCTTTCTACTTTACATCTTGAGGGGCTGCCAATAGTTTTTAGGTGGGTGCTTTTAGACCACTGTGGTCTACATCTGTAGGATTGCCAATGGGAATGAAGATATATATTTCTTAACATCACACCAGTAGGATGATTTAACAAGTATTCTTGATGATGTGGGGTCAGGGGGTTCTGTCAAACCACCATGTTAAGCCAATGGAGCAGTTTCAAATAGCTTCTTTTAGTCATGTCCAAACTACGGTCACCTGAATCTGATCCTACCCATCAGGTTTTCTCTTTTTTCCTACTTGGATCAACATTCCAATCTCCTATTTTCTTTGTTGTCAGGAGGCCCAGAAGATTAACAATGGCGCTACTCAGGCAGATGGCACCCTCAAACCAGTGGATGAAAAAGAGGAGGCGGTGGCAGCAGAAGTTGGTTGGATGACCTCTGTGAAAGACTGGGCGGGAGTGATGATATCTGCCCAGACATTAACTGGCAGAGTCCTGGTAAGGTCTCTAACCTTCTACTCACTTTTTTCTTTTGCAATGATAGTCTACTGCTTTTGTTGTTTTATGGATGATCGATTTTTTCCATGGTAAACTGTACCCTTAGTATTAGTCCCAGGCATCCTGGTGTTTTCTGATTGGTAGTGGTGAGATGCTGGCAAAGGAGAGGAACATTTTGCATTTTCATCAAGAAGATGTGGTGTCATTACTGTTTCTCTAAAGTAGCTTCCTTTCCTGCACCTAAAGAACAGGAGTCTTGGTACTTTTCAAGGGAGTTCATAAAAAATGGGCTCCAGAATAATCTGCTTCACAGTGGTCTCAGCTGGTGCCTCAGATCCCTCCTGCCTTTGCTGCCTTCTCTTATGAAAAGTGGATGAGAACAGCCCCCCCCAAAAAGTAAAGAAAATCAGCACAGGGCTGGGAGTCTTTTGGGGCTCAAGACAGTTATAACTTGTGGAATAATAAAGGCAGGACTTGCTGGGGATAGCATCTCTCTCTCTCTCTTTCTCTGTCTCTGTCTCTCTGTCTCTCTGTCTCTCTCTGTGTCTCTCTGTGTCTCTATGTCTCTCTGTGTCTCTCTGTCTCTCTGTGTCTCTCTGTCTCTCTGTGTCTCTCTGTGTCTCTGTGTCTCTCTGTGTCTCTCTGTGTCTCTGTCTCTCTGTCTCTCTGTCTCTCTGTGTCTCTCTGTCTCTCTGTCTCTCTCTGTCTCTCTATCTCTCTCTGTCTCTCTCAGTCTCTCTCTGTCTCCCTCTCTCTGTCTCTCTGTCTCTCTGTCTCTGTCTCTCTCTCTCTCTCTGTTTTGACTTGGGAGAGTCATTTATATTTCCTGATACTTAAAGACGACTCATTTACCTTGTGCTGGCTTCTTGACTTATTTGCCTATTTTGTAATCTCTTTGCCTTGGACTCAGGTGAGTTGGATATACTAATTCCATGTGTCCCATCTGAGTGATAGTTTCTGAATGTGTAAAATGAGGAAATCAGGTTGGATCATTCCTAAAATCTCTCTCAAAGAAGTTCAGAGGAAGGAGATATGACTATGCACTGGAAAGGTCCTCAGTCCTCCAGGAAGGTGATGGGACTTGAAACCAGATCATATACAGATCATTGGAAAGAACTGGAGATTCTCAGCCTGGGGAAGAGAAGGCTTAACAGTGGCATGATCACTGTCTTCAACCATTCGAAGGATTGTTTTGTGGAAAAGGGGATTAATAGATATCGTGAGTGCCTCTAGAGGACAGAATGAAGACCACGATATAGAAGTAACAGAGAGCAGATTTGGGTCCAATCAAAGGAAGGACTTCTAAAAGTTATAACTGCCACAAAGGTAGACTGATTCTCTTCAGATCATAATAAGTAATGAGTTCACTAACCCTGGAGTTGTTCAAACAATGACTCATTTACCACTTGTTATAGAGGTGATTTTTTTGGATCTGTTTCATCTAAGAGTTGGGCTGGTTAATATTAAAGGTGCCTTAAATTCTTTTCACTTTACCTATTACATCTTAGATCCCATCATCTCACTGAATCTCAAGGTCCTGAGCTTTAAAAATTATCCAACAGCAATTAAAATTATCCCTTTGATTCTTCTACCTTTTATTCTCCCATTCACACCAAACCTCTTTTTTCCTATTATTGTGCTTTGTGGTCCCTTGATCCCTCCCTATGTTCAGTTTACATAAGATAGGAAATACCTTCTCATAACTCCTCCTCTGGGCCAAAGTTGATCATTCTCATTTTGTTAGTCCTAGCTTTTTTTAATTCTAATTTTTCTAGTTCTAATTTTTCATCCAAGCTATAGACCTTATATCCAACCATCCTTAAGACACAACCTAGGACACAGTGTTTCACAGTACCTCAAATTCAACAAATCCAAAACCAAAAATCATTTCTCCTCAAACTGTTCCTTCTTTACTATGTCTTTTCATAACACTAAAATCAATCAATTTATCAACAGGCATATTATGCTCCTACTATGTGTCAGGCACAGAGCTAGGTACTGAGCATTCAAAGAGAAAAATGACTCAGTCCTTGATTTCAGAAGCTTCCATTCCACCAGAAGAGACACACATACAATAAAGGAGGTCTGAAACATAGGCAGATAGAGACTGGAATGGTGATTTCATTACTCTAAGAAATCCCAGAGGAGGAAACTTCCTCTACCAAAGCAGGTTAGCACTTTCCTTGTAACTAGTAGTCTTAGAGAGTTATCTATAGCACTTAGAAGTTAAATAACTTGCCCAGGATCACACAACTGGTATGTGTCAAAGGTGAAAGTCATTAAAATTTTTTTTAAAATTTATTTTGTTAAATATTTTTCAATTACGTGTTAACATTTTAACATTCACTTAAAACCTTGAGTTCCAAACTCTCTCTCTTCCTTCCTACCCCTTCCCCTTGATAAGTCAAGCAATATGATATTGATTATACATGTGAAGTCATGCAAAACACATTTTCATATTAGCCATGTTGTAAAAGAAAGCACACATAAACAAAACAAGAAAAATAAAGGAAGTTAGAAAGTATCCCTTAATCCACACTCGGAATTCATCAGTTCTCTCTCTTGAGGTAGACAGCATATTTTGTGATGGGTCTTTCAAAATTGTCTTGGATATTGTATTTATCAAAATAGCTAAGCCATTTATAGTTGGTCTTTATTGCTGTAACTGTGTATGATGATCTCCGGATTCTGCTCATTTCACTTTGAATACATTCATATAAGTCTTTTCAGAAGACTTCAAAACCATCCTGCTTTTCATGTTTTATACCACAATAGTATTCATTCACAAACATATAGCACTTGTGCAGCCATTCCCCAACTGATGGGCACATCCCAGTTTCTAACTTTTTGCCACCACAAAAAGAGAGGCTATAAATATATTTTTTGTACAAATAGGTCCTTTTCCTTTTTATAAGTCTTTTTGAGATGTAGAAGTAGTAGTGATATTGCTGGGTGAAAGGGTATGCAGTTTTACAACCCTCTGGGGATAGTCCCATATTCTTCTCCAAAATTGTTGGTCTAGTTTATAACTCCACCAATAGTGCCTTAGCATCCCAGTTTTTCCACATCCCATCCAGCATTTAACATTTTCTTTTACTGTCATGGTAGTCGATCTGGTATGGTGTCTCAAAGTTATTTTAATTTATATTTCTTAAATCAATAATGATTCAGAGCATTTTTATGTGACCATTAATAGCTTTGATTTCTTCTTCTGAAAATTGACTGTTTATATCCTTTGACCATTATCAGTTGGTGAATGGTTTATTTAAAAAAATAAATTTGGTCCAGTTCCATACATATTTGGGAAACTTCTCTTTATCAGAGAAGCTTGCTGTAAAAATTCTGACCCCACCCCAGTTTCCTGCTTTCCTTCTAATCTTGGTTACATTAGTTTTGTTTGTGCAGTTAAAAAAATGTGAATCAAAATTGTGCATTTTATTTCCATGGTTCTCTCTATCTCGTATTTGGTCATAAACTCTTCCTCTGTTCATAATTATGACAGGCATATTTTTCCATGCTCCCCTAATTTACTTATATCACCCTTTATATCTAAATCATTTATCCATTTTGACCTTATCTTAGTATATGCTGTGAGGTGTTGGTCTATGCATAGTTTTTGTCAAACTGCTTTCCAATGGTGAAAGTAATTTTTAAGGAAAAGACTTTAAGAGCTGGGAATCTGAAAAGGATTCATGTAGGAGGAAGGAAGGAAGGGAGGAAGGAAAGAAGGAAGGGAGGGAGGGATGGAGAGAGGAAGGGAAGGAGGGATTCTATGAGTAAGAAGCAAAAAAGAAGTGAATTCTAGGCATGGGGCAAAGTAGGTGTAAAAGCATGAAAACAGAAGATGGAGTGTTCAAGAAGGCCAAGCTGAACCACAGAGTAAAGGAAGAGGAATCATGTATAACAATGCTATAAAGATGGGATGGGCTTCGTTGTGAAGGTCTGCCATGTTTATAACTTTGGAACCATTCAGCTCTTCATTTGCAGATCCAGTCAATAGCTAGGTGTTGCTGAGTTCCCTTTTTCTTTGCTCCTACAGCTATTGCCCAAGTGTATCTTCTCATGTATAATTCACCTGCACTATTTCAAGCACCTCCTAACAGGAGATCATCTTTATTCTCTTTCTTCTCCAGTGCATTGATCCTTGACTCCATGGCCAAAATGTTCTTTCTTAATGTTGATCCCCATTTCAAAATGAAGAGAGGTACACAGTAGATTAATTACAGTCAGGACTAGAAGTCGTTTTTTTTAAAATCTCCTAGTCCAATGCTCTCCCTTTCACATTCCATCCCTGACCAGACCAACATCTCTTACAACCTGTTTCCTTATAAGCCACTGGTATCCTGCCTATGATATTTTGACATTATTTTGCTTTAAACTAATTAGATCCTGTGGCTTCTTGGCCTGGCTCTTAATATTTGCTTGCACAGACACTGCCTGCCCACGTTTCCAGGTTCACTACTACCTAATCTGCCAGCTGGTCTCTTTGGAAAAAAAATTCTGCTTAGAGCTAGGCCAAAATTTTTGGCCTGAGTAGTTCACAGAACCATAGCTATATGGGAGATTAGAGACCATTGAATTGTAGGCTTTCAAAAGAACAAAACCTTAGAGTTTATCTAGTCCAATCTCCCTGTATTTACAGATTAGGAAACTGAAGCGTAGTACAATTTGGCCAAAGTCATATAGTTAGCTCAAGCCCCAGTCAAGAGCAGAATTCACATCTTCTGACTTTCAGACCGGTCTCCTGTTGTACAACATTGTCTCTTTCCTACATGGGTGCCTCCATACCTACTACAGTGCCCAGCACACAAAATCCTAGAATCATCAATTTAGAATCGACCTCAGAGGTTATCTATTTCAAGCTCTTCATTTTCCAGATGAGAAAACTGAGGCCCAGAGAAGTCAAGCCTCTGGATCCCTTCTCAGAATTATGATTTTAAATAATTGAAGGAAATGCTAAATTTTAGTTAGAGGTTAGTGAAAATTAAGATGTCATATTTTTCCTCTCTAAATTCATAGACTCCTTGAAATATAAGCATGGGTCGGTGTGCCCCATGTTAAGAATCCCTTCCCTTAAAAGAAGACAAGATTTTGTTGTGATTTAAGAAATGAATTTCCATGGAGGTCTTGACAAGGGGGTAGCAGACATTTTTTTTAGACATACTGATTCTCTCACACACACAGAGTTCTATTTATCTAGAGTTGTCCAAATGTTTATCCTTGTAACAACAGGAGGATAGAAGCAAGAAGAGTTGGTAGGAGTGTCAGACTTTCCCCTTTTAATTTTTAATGTGTTTTCCTTCATGCATGGCTCTGAGACTTGGTTTTAACATCTGGTCTCTTTCTGACTCACCTTGTGGCTGCTGAGTTGCTGCCTGCAGCTGGGTGCACTGGCTGAGGGCTTTTGGGGAGCAAAGTTCCCCTGGAGATAGATTCTTATAGACAGTTCTAGAATAGATTAAGTTCAAGTCCCATCTCTGATATGTACTGACTTTGTGACCCTGCATTACACTTTGTTGCTCAGGATTCCTAGGGATTAAAAAGTGTGCATATAAGGAATATGATTAATTAAGCTCAAATGTGAAATTTATTTATATTAATAAGCAATATAAGAGGGTTTATGTAAATCTATTATGTCAGTGCGAATCTTTAGTACTTAAGGAACCATGACTCTGTGGATATGGGTATCTCTGAACTCAGCTGAACCGCTTCCTGGATCACAGATTTGCAATGGGTTGCTGCAACCATCCTGGAAGCCATTCCAGCTTCCAGGACCTGCCAGATAGGACTCATATTCTAGTGGGGTTTCCTTTCAAAATCTGGATCACCTCCAGGAGACCCCAAATACACAATGCAGGACTTAGGTGGTAGTCATGATAATCATTCACACTAATAAAGTAGTTTATGAAGCCTTTCATCATAATGTCCTGTTGCACAGGTGTTCTTTGAATTGTCATTCACCATTTCACTGATGAAGAACCTGTTGGAGAAATATAGTACCTCACTTTTGGACACACAACTGGTAAATGCCACAGTTGGGAGTGGAGCCTAATTTTGGAGGCTCTAAGGCAGTCATTCTTAACCTGTGGGTTATATTCAGTTTGCAACAATGAAAATACATCCTGTATATCAGATAGATTCGTAACACTAGCAAAATTGCAATTATGAAGTAGCAATGCAAATAATTTTATGTTTGGGGGTCACTACAACATGAGAAACTGTATTAAAGGGTTGTGGCATTAAGAAGGTTGAGAACCACTGCTCTAAGGTTTATGGACATTCCATGCCATTAACGAGCTTCTTCTTTCTAAACAACCCACCAGAACTAACAACTGTTAGTAGTTCTGTGGTCAAAGCAATAATATCCAACAAGAATGGTCTGTGTTGTGAGTCTCCTATAGCTCAAAGAAGCTTAGTGGTCACTCAGAGTCTACAGAAGCTTGATGACTGGTCTGGATCACCATCCATATAACAAATAGCATTTTTTGACGAGGTAAAAATAGGTACAATTGATCAATATCTTGGAAAGGTCTGAGCACCTGTTCTGTAACACCTGTCAACCTCCCACCTTCCTGAACAGGTGGCTTGGGCGTGTCTTCTCCCCTCTTTTCATTTGAGTCCTGCTCCATCTTCATAATTTTGTTACATTTTCTTTTGACCCTTTTGAAGTGTGGTTGTTCTTTCCATCTCCATTGTTGTAGCTATTGTGTATGTTAACGCCTAGATTCTTAACCAAGTGCCCCAAAGATGGTACCTCTTCCAGGGAGCAAAGATTGTAGAGTGAGAGCAAAGCTGTAACTAGGGTGGGGGTGATCAGAGATCTGTCTTGGGATGCCATCAGCAGCTTACACAAGCAAACTAAAACCCAACAGACTAGTTTTCAAGACTAATCATTGAAAACTGCAGACTGCTCGATGGCACATACTTCTCCATCGCCCCTCAGCAGCCACACCTATAAATTACATTACTTCCTTCCCCCCCCCACAACCCCCAGACCTACCCTGTTCCTCTCCCACCTTCTATGTTCTTCCAGCCATTGTCTTGAGGTGTCTTAGAGGATCCACTTGAACTGAGAGCATACTTTGTGCCCCATACCCCATACACAAAAAATGCTTGTTATAGACCTGATTCAAGAGACCCTAATCTTAGTACTGGTTTTTCCATTTACCTGTGTAATCTTGGTCAAATCACATTGCCTCTTGGGTCTTGGTTTCCCTATCTACGCAGTAAGGGAGATTTGTCTAAATAAAGTTCAACCTCTAGAAGCCATTTCCTTTTCATTCTATTGCTTGTATTTTGCTCTTAACTCAGTAGAAATTCATATTTAAACATATTCAAAGGCTGTTAGCCACAATTGGTAGCTGCTCCTTTATAAATATAGTCTTGGCCTGTCTCATTCACATTAAAAAACACACACACACACACAAAACCTGGACTCAGTATGGAATTATTTGAACTTTATGAAAATAAATTTACATTTCAGAGATATCTGAGGCTTCTCTGCCCCCCACCCCCATTTTCTCCCAGGATCTGGCTCTTTGGAGGGGGGAGCAGGGGAGGGCCCTCATGATTCAGAGGTCTCTAAATCTGAAGATATCAGGGGGACATAAGAGAGAATCAATACTGTAGTCTCACAAAAGATCATTTCTGGATGCTCAATGTTCTCCCTTAGTATAAACTCCTGGTTCTTTCCTCTCTTGGACATCTCTGAGTTGCTCTACTATGCTGCATAGACTCATTAGAGATTGTGCAGTATAAGGGATGGGGTGCTGGCTTCTAAGTCAGGAAAGACCAGGGCTTGAGTCCCACCTATAATATACTAGTTTGACCCTGAGCAAGACACTTAACCTTGCAGTGCTCCAAGCAACTCCATAAGGCTATAAATGGAATTCCTAGGGGAGATTATACTCATTGGTAGATTCCCTTCACCAGTGAAATCATAGATAGGCCTGACACAAAAACCAAAGTGTTGTATGACAGTTACCCAACATATATTATATGAAGAATGCAAATTAGGAAAACTATTCTAGAATCACAGGGCTTAGAGGAATGATAATAACAATAATAATTATTATAATTTACCATTTCTGTACTGCCTTTTGCTTTGTAAAGTACTTTACATGTATTATCTCATTTAGGCCTTACACCAACCTTGAGAAGTAGGTGCTGTTATTACCCTATTTAACAGATGGGGAAACTGAAGTTGAAAGGGGCTAAAAGATTTAAGAGGCAGCTAGATGGCTAGTAGATAGAGAACTGAGCCTGGAGTCAGGAAGACCTGAGTTCAAATCCAACCTCAGATGCTCACTACCTGTGTGACCCCGGGCCAGACACTTAACCTGTGTTTGTCTAATCCACTGGAGAAGGAAATGGTCAACCAATCCAGTGTCTTTGCCAAGAAAAAACCCCATATGGCATCACAACGAGTTGGATGTGACTCAACAACAATAACAAAATTTAGAAGGGACTTTAGAGTTTGTTTGTTTTAGTTCAATCTTTTTTTGTTTTAAATCTGGGAAATCTGAGGCTCAGAGGAGAAGCTGTTTGCTCGTGACTACACAATTAAACTGGCGCCTTGTAGGTTGTCCTCCTCTTAGTTCATGCCATCGTATTTGCATGTGTAGGGTGCCTTGGGATGAAGAAAGAACCCTAGGAAAATTCTGCCTTCTTGAATACAGGGTATTCTTAGGATTTTCCATATATTTGTCTGAGAGTAGCATGAGACACTGGATATGTCTTATGGGAAGGGCAGGAGAAATACTTGAGATCACCGAGCACCTCAGGCCTCCCCACAATAGAGCAACTCCATAGGCATAAAGGGGACTGGCCCTCCTAGCTCCTTGGACACTTTCTGGGAGTTCTTCCTTCCTCATTGTGAAAGGTGTTCATTCCAAATCTCCTGGGATGCTCGCCTCCTGTCTTTGCCACTACCCATTGCTTCTTGCTTACATGGATTCGCTTTAGCTCTTTTGGCTAGGTAAGGAACAAAAGCCTGTCTTTCTTCCCTTCATTCAATCAAGGCATGGAAGGGTTGAAATCAAGCCAAATTTTACAAGTGGCAACATAACACTCTTTTAATGCTCGTTTACCTAGATGGAGAGTTGTTCTTTTCTCCTATCCTTTCAGACCCTTGGGAAAACCAAAGCCCATCCTTTCTAACCTCTAAGTCCTAATGTTACTCTTTGCCATCCAGCCCTAGAAGAGGAAAGGTGGGCAGAGCAGGACATTGGTGGCACAGGTGGCACAGGGGCCATCATCATTTCGGTTCTCAACTGTGAATATGCTAAAGAGTCAGGAAGCCCTCAGGGACAATGGGGTGACTTTTGGACATGGCTCATCAAGGACAATTGAGAGCAAAGGTGGTGCAATGCAGAGGGGCCAATTAATGGAAAAGAGCCCAGGGTTACCAATAAGTAAAAATCAAATAAACTACAGAAAAGGAAGACATCTTTTGGGGAAGAGGGGAATAGGTTAGTGATCTGAGAGCTCATCCCCTTTCCTGCATGGGGTCTCTTTCTTAATCCCCATTTCCTTGGCTTCCCTTATATGCTGCCTCACTCATCTCTAATCCCTGAGTTTGCCTGTTTCTCCTTTAGATTGTCCTCACTGGCATTGCTACTACCCCAATGCCTTCCCTCCATCTCCTTTAGGAAAATAACATTCTTAGACTTGCCCTTCTCTGTCATTTTGTTAGCTAACCTTTCCTCTACTATCTCAAATATCACTCCAGGAACTATCCCATCAAATTCAACTGAATGGAAACACACTTCTTTGTTTGCATTGGGGAGATTTAAGAAGGGGAGGGATCTTCCCTCCTCCCCAGACAGACAGATGAGATAATCCCCCTTTATTTGTCTAAACATTTCACATATGACACTTTAAATCTCTATCTTTCTCTATTTTCCCCTTTATCTGTCTATCCATCATCCATCATCCATCCATCCATCCATCCATCCATCCATCCATCCATCCATCTATCTCTCTATCAATTTATTTGTGACCAATTTGTGCTGGTCTCAGAGGGCACAAAAAAGAAACATGTTTCAAGTATTACTCTTTAAACATTGAAATAATCCTGTTAGTTTAATGGAGTTAAATAGATCTTCCTTCATAGCCCAACTGTTTACACATGAAATTGGACCCTTTGAATAAAGGCGATATGCTTAATCAAATATTGGAAACATTTTCAAGGTACTAATTTTATTTTTCCCTTTTGCTAACTTTCATGGGGTGTGTTTTTCCTTCCAATGGTGCCTTTTAGTTTTATTTCTATGAAGACCTCTTGGCAAATCAATGCACTGTTCTATAGTATTATAGCATTTTAGAGCTGGCAGACACCTCAGAGATCTTATGGTCTGATATCCTTATCTTCTAGATGAAGAAACTGAGCTCTAGAGAGGGGAATGTGACTTTTCCAAGGTCGTAAGGAAGTTAATGGTAGCCAGTGAATGTGAATTTAAACCTTAGCTTTGTCATAAACTACTCATTTTACTTTGGGCAAGTTATTTTACTCTTCTGGGTCTCAGTTTTCTTATCCGTAAAATGATGGAATGGCTTATTCTAAAAGCCCCTTCTAATTCTTGATACTCTGAACTGTAATTAGTAATCATTCAAAACTATTCTTTTTAATAGACTCATTTCCTCATATTTTAGAAGAGTCTACGCAAAATTTATACACAATGAATGAATGAAGAAAACATTTATTAAACGTTTAACTATGTGCTATGTTTGGCAGCTAGGTGATATAGTGAATAAAGTATCAGGCCTGGAGTCAGTAAGACCCAAGTTCAAATCCAGCTTCAGACACTTACTAGCTGTGTATCTCTAGGCAAGTCACTTAACTCTTAATCCTGTTTGCCTCAGTTTCCTCATCTGTAAAATGGGCTAGAGAAGGAAATGGCAAACTACTCCAGTATCTTTGCCAAGAAAATCCCAAATAGGATCATGAAGAGTTGTACATAAACATAACTGGGAAACGATTGAACAAGAACATGTGCTAAGTGGTGTGCTAAATGCTTGGAACAGGATTAAGGGATGGACCTGTTATTTTATTGGTGAAGGGAGCTTCCAGGTGAGCAAACTCCTAAAGCAAATCAGCACAGGTCTGCAGAACTGCCTAGTATACTCAGAGGTGAAGTGGTTTGCTCAGGACATACAGCCAATATGTATATGTGTCAGAGGTGTCTACCTGAGTTCAAAGCGGGCTGTCTACCATGTACATTCTGGGTATGCAAAAACAATCCCCCCATAAAATCCTTACCCTCAAGGAGTTTACATTCCAGTGGGAGCTGACAACATTGTGGTGTCATTGGTTCTCTTCGAGAAGAAAGGATGAACAAAAACAGCACAACATGAGTGGCGACCAAGGTGGAATGTTTAAGTTAGGTATGTCACAGGGATGGTGATTGTAGTGGAAGGGCAATTATTAGACATTTTCTTTCCAGGAACAGCAGTATGAATTTGATTACTATTCTCAGAGAGTAAGGGGATGAGATGGGGGTGGTTGTATAAGTGCAGCCACATAACAGGAGGACGGTCAGGGAGTGATAGAAATAGCATGATGCATCTGGGTTGGGCTAGTTGTGGTGAATGCTCACCAAGGGCTGGGTTAGAAACCTGAGAACTGAGTGGGAGGTGGCAGCTAGACCACAGGAGTATGGCCAGAATATTTTGTACAGAACACTCCCATCATGTGCCGCATACAAGAGAGTCGTGACATCCAGAAATGGCTGTGTTTTAGCAAAAATATCCCACATGGAAGGAGTATGTCTCACTTTACAAGGTACATATGTTCCTGAAAAATTGTGTGTCAACTGAACTTTTGTATGTTGAATTCAATTTGAAGTTGCTACTTACAAGAATTATATGGTAAATCATTTTGTAGAGAAAGTAATTGCCCCCTAATTTATCTTTAATGTAACTACAGACTTTCATATTTTGAGTATGTTTAACACGAGGCATACCTCATTGTTTTACCTTATAGAGCATAAAAGAGAATGTGTGTGAAATTGTAATATGAATCTTCAGTGGACTGTGATTCATAGTTCATTGATGCTGGTAAACCAGAGACAGCATGACGTATACAATTGAAATGCATGCTGGATTGAGAATGGAGGATTTGAGTTCAAACTCTAGCAGTGCCGTATATTTAATATCCTTGGCTCTCAGTTTCCTTATCTGTAAAATGAAGGGTTTGGACTTGGTGGCCTCTGAGGTTCCTTCCAGTTTTAAACCTGTGATCTAGTAAGTAGCCAATAAGTAAGCTCAGATATACCTTACCCTCAATAGGCTTACATTCTGTAAGGAGAGAAAATATGTACATTTTATGTATCTATCTGTCTGTCTCTTTCTATCTACTTGTCTATTCATTTATGTATTATCTATCTACTTTATCACGTATCTATCTATCATCTCTCTCTTTCTCTTTGTCTATCTGTCTATCCATCTGTTTATCCATCCATCGATCCATCCATCTATCCATCCATCCATCCATCCATCCACTTATCTACCTACTTGTCTGTCTATCCATCTGTGTATGTATGTATGTATCTTTGTTTATCTATCTATCATCATCCCTCTATCTCTCTAAATATAAACACAAAAATGTAGACAGTAACTACCAGGAATTCAGGAAGGAGAGTGCAAAAAGTTAGCTGGGGGGCGATCAGGAAAAGTTTCATGTAGAAATTAGTCCTTGGGCTGTGCATTGCTAGAAGAGGCAGAGGTGAGGAAGGAGTGCATTCCACTTCACCAAGGTGAGACTTGGAGTCTTTTATGTGAGAAACAGGAAGAAGGCAATTTTGACTCAACTGTGGAGTACCTGAAGGGGTATAGTATCTACTACACTTGGAAAGGTAGATTATAACCAGGTCATGAAGGGCTTTTATTATCATCCAGAGGAGGCTGTGTATTTGATCCTGTTTACAATAGGGAGTACTAGAGTTAATTGAGTAAATGGTAGTGTGGTCAATTGTGTACTTTGGGAGCTGTGTTGGAAGATGGATTGCCGAGATAAGAGATGGGGAAACCAACTAGGAAGCTACTGTAAGAATCTAAGGAAGGGCTGATAAGGACCTGAACTAAGGTGGTGGCTACCTGTGGAGAAAAGAGATTGGATGTGGATATGTTGTGGAGATAGAATCAATAAGACTTGGTGGCTAATTTTATATATGCAGTGAATAAGAGTGAGGGATTGAGGATAACAGTAACTTTGTGAACTTGAGCAAAGGGGGTGGTGCCCTTGATGGAAATGGGAAATTCCAAAGAAAGGCATGCCATTCAATGGCACAGATTGTAACCCATCTGATCCTAGTCATCCAAAGAGTGCTTCCTAACTCACCAGTCTTCCTCTATGGCTTTTAACATGTGGTGGCTCTTGAGTTACTCTGTTTTCTGAAAGTGACTCAGTAAATGAATGTTCTAACTTATGTGTGGTTCGTGGTGTGTGTGTGTGTGTGTGTTTGTGTGTGTGTGTGTGTAGAGACAAAGAGAGGGAGAGGGGGAGAGAGGGAGGGACAGAGAGAGAGAGAGAGAGAGAGAGAGAGAGAGAGAGAGAGAGAGAGAAGGAGAGAGACAGACAGACACAGAGACACACACAGAGAGAGACACACACACAGAGACACAGAGAGACACACAGAGAGAGAATGCATCAGTCTATGAGAACATGGAATGTGGTTCTCACTACCTTGGCAGACAGACACAAATCTTTGTTTATCTCTTCAAACTATGGAGATCTGTTTAAATTCCCAATGTACAATTAAGAAAACTGAGGCATGGGAGTGGCGAGGTGACACAGTGAGTAGAGCACCGGTCCTGGAGTCAGGAGGACCTGAGTTCAAATATGGCCTCAGACACTTGACACACTTACTAGCCATGTGACTTTGGGCAAGTCACTTAACCCCAACTGCCCTCCAAAAAGCAAAAAACCCCCCAAAAAACCAAAAACCAAAACAAAGAAAACCTGAGGCACAGATATACCATGATGCCCCTTTAAGTCCCACAAGAAGCCACTGGGCTTTCACTCTGTTTAGGGTGTAGATTACAAAAAGCGCCTCCCTCCCCAGCTCCATAGTGGTTATGTCAAAAAGTTAAACCTAGGGTGTGTGTAGGGATTGGTAGGGAAGCCAGAGCATTAGCAGCCAAGGTCATTGGGTTCTCTTTACTAGATCCCTCTCTCCCACCCCAGTTTCCTTGAGGGTTCTAGGACTTTCCTAGCCCATGCTGATTGGCACCAGGGCAGTCAGTCCACACTCCCTGCCTGCTTAGTTTCCCCTGTGAGCTCTGTAAAGAGTAGCTGTTAATTTTATTAGTTTCTTTTGTTGGCCTCTCCATACCCCCAGGCTCTAGGCGGTGTGGTGGAAACTGGAGAGAGGCTCAGAAATCAATCCTTTGGAGTGGAGAAGGAAAAATTCCTGCCAGTGGAACAGGCTGCTTCATCCATGCTGGTCATCTCTGGCATCTAAGGCTTGAGGCATGCCAAACCTTACCCTACCATCACCCTCAAACACTCCCATTCCTGGAGAGCTGCTCTGGGGAGCCCAGCTGGGCCCCAGGATGGGCTTCCAGGGGTGGGAAACCTACAACCTTGAGGCCACACGTGGCTCTCTAGGTTCTCAAGTGTGGCCCTTTGCCTGAATTCAAACTTCACACAGCAAATCCCCTTAATAAAAGGATTTGTTCTGTAAAGCTTGGACTCAGCCAAAAGGCCACACCCAAGGACTAGAAGGCCACATGTGGCCCTCTGCATCCCCAAGTGTGGCCCTTTGACTGAATACAAACTTCACAGAACAAATAAAATTTGTTCAGCCCTCCTGGCTTAGGCTCTTTCTTCCCTTTATTCTTTCTAGTACTTCCTCTTTGCTTCATGAATTCGAGGCATTCCTTCCTTCCTTCCTTCCTTCCTTCCTTCCTTCCTTCCTTCCTTCCTTCCTTCCTTCCTTCCTTCCTTCCTTCCTTCCTTCCTTCCTTCCTTCCTTCCTTCCCTCCCTCCTTCCTTCC
>CM053598.1:45776879-45799400 GCA_028646575.1 Pseudocheirus occidentalis | reverse complement strand
TGCTATATTTTGTGATCCAAAACTACACCAACATATTCATAACCATCATGGGTGTTGTGAATATCTCATTATTGATACAGTTGCACAAAAACAAACTTGGGCTTGATTTAAAGATATGATTCTCAACCATCATAGCTCTCTAGAAATGAAGTGGGCTGTCTTGAGAAGTAGTCATTTTTTCTTATTGATGTCCTTCCAGCAAAGGCTGAATGGTTAATTGTTGAGTATGTCTGGTGTGAGTTGGATGAGATGGTCACTGAGGTCCCTTTCAACTTTGAAGTTTTGTGATTCTATGGATTCAGGGGAGAGGGACCTCTGTGAGGGCTGGAATAGCAAGGGGATCCATCATGGAGGTAGTCAGACTTGGTCTGGGTCTTGAAGAATGAGTAAGATTTGAGCAGGATAAAGAGAGAATGGAAGGAATTTCATTCTGCATGAGCAGAATCATGAAGACAGCTGTAAGTTTGGTGCTTTTTATGGGAGACTGAGGTCTGACATTAGAATTTAAATTCCTTGAGAGGAGGGATTGTTTCATTCTTTGCATCTGTATTCCCTGCATCTAGTATGGTACTTGGCACACATCAGATGCTTAATAAGTGCTGACTGATTTATTGATGATTTGGGTGAGAGCAGAATGTTGGCTATGAGTACCAGGTAATAGACTAGATGGTGGAAGGAAGGGGGTATAATTAAAGAATTTCAAAGATTGATGATTCTATTACTTTGGGTTTTCCCTCAAATTGACAATATCATGACTTGGTACAGGGGTTCTTAACCTTTTTTTGTGTCATGAAGCACTTTGGCAGTCTCATAAAGACTGTAGATTCCTTCTCATAATGTTTTCCAATGAATAAAATGAAATACACAGAATTGCAAAGGAAACTGATTATATCAAAATATAGTCATTAAATGTGTTTTTAAAAAAGGTCCACAGACACCAGGTTATGAAGTCCTGACTCTTAATAGGTTATATTTGTGAGTTATTGTAACTGAAAATTCAACACCTATTGCCCCCTGGCTATTTATAAGCTTCCCAGTATTATAGGTTGGTCTTTGGGTGATAAGCTGAAAGCCTATCACTGGACCAATTCTTGATGCAATTCTCACGTCAGGATACTTTGACCTTTGGTTTGGGCACGTCCAAGAGAATGGTGAAGGGATAAGAAGGTATTGCCAATATTCCATTTTTGCTGTTACAATATCATCATGGTACATACATATGTGATGCTTTATCACCTTCAGTAGCTTACTAAAAAGTCCTCTTTCCTCTCCAATACCCCATCTTCCAAAAGACACACACAACTTAGAGAAAAACAGATCTACAAAAAAAGTCACTCGGGTAACCAAGCTCTGCCACAGAGGTCTCACCTGGCTCTCTTGCTCCCTCCTCTGTCCATACAGTAAAGTCTCTAGCAGAAGGACCCGATTAGGATCACCAGCACAGAAGCCCAGACTAACTTTGCTTTAAGCAGCAAGCTAGGAGGGAGAGAGAAGCTAATGCCCTCATCAGGGCTCTTGGCAATAGAAGCTGCCTTCTTGCCACAAAGATTAATTGCCCTGCTTTGATGAATGTATTAGGATTCAGGTTGGAAGGACTTGACAGAGCTAGCCTTAGAAAATCTGAGATTGCATTCATGTTACAAGAAAGCGCCAGATGAAGATGTTGGTGCTTTATTCACCTGAAAGGGGCAAATTGGGGAGCAGTGAGTCTGCAGTAAGATATATAGATGGAGAAGAGGAAGGAAATTATTAAAATAGAACCCATAAATTTCAGGAATGTCAGTCCCAGAAGCTGTGGAGACTGGGTGGGAAAAATCTTTGGGAAGAAACATTCCTTTGGTCATTTCTTACAGCACAATAATATTCCATTATGTTCATAGAACTCTTCTGCCAGTCATGCTACATTTCAAACTTCTCCATTAATGGGTTATTGTGATTATTGGCTAGTCTGTTATTTTTTTAAAGTAATGGTAGAACAATCTGTTTTAAGATAATTGCTTTTTCTTTATATAGCCTTCTTGCATTAGATTTTCCTCATGGGCTTGTAACTCTAGATAGAAAAAAAGGGGCCCCTCACTTTAATCCTCATGTCCCAAGCTTTATCTTTAGTATATATTTATAATTAGAATTAATCTAGAAAAGCCTGCCTTTTACTGTGTTAGGGGAAACCTCTTTTATTCCCAGAATATCAAAGGAAATGATATGTCTATGTTTGCTCAACAATAACTTCTGACTGGACAA
Source organism: Pseudocheirus occidentalis (assembly GCA_028646575.1). Taxonomy (NCBI): domain Eukaryota; kingdom Metazoa; phylum Chordata; class Mammalia; order Diprotodontia; family Pseudocheiridae; genus Pseudocheirus; species Pseudocheirus occidentalis. The sequence goes on along the minus strand of CM053598.1, from coordinate 45,797,159 downwards.
TTACTGAGAATGTCTGTCATCACTATTCCATCATGGTGTTTGTGATTAACAATGGAAACGATTGTAAGTGGAGGGGCAGGATAATGAGGCTTTCAACTTCAATCCAAAGACTAGGGAGGAAAACTATTATTTATAATATTACATAAATACTACCAATAGTCCCAATTAATATTCCCTTGAATTACACGGGAGCTTTTCTGAGCAGTCAGTTTCATTTATAATGATAATAGCTCCTCACATTTGAATGATACGCTATATATATCCCATAAATTCTTCTGTTTGCAAGATCTCATTTGATGCTAACAGCAAACTTGTGAAGTGTGTAGAGCATGATTATTCCCCCTTATCAGATGAAGAAACTGAGCCTAAGCAGCTTAAGTGGCTTGCCCAGAGTTGGGGAGAAGAGAGAGGGAACTAATATGGAACGGTGAGAAAAGCAATCAATTTGGAAGGACCTGGAGTTGAATCTTAGTTCTACTCACTTACTAAGAGTGTCACCTTGAACAAGTTATGTGAGAATCCTGTGGCTCAGTTTCTCAAAGTTAACTATTTATAGCAACCTTTTTTGTGATTAAAAACAAAACTGGAAATGGAATGGATGCCCATCAAAGATGAATTGTCGAATGGATTGTGGTATATAGATATCAGGAGAAACAACAATTCCGAGGAATTCAGTTGTTGTTCAGTCATGTCCAATTCACCATTTGGGATTTTCTTGACAGAGAAAATGGAATGGTTTTCCATTTCCTTCTCCAGCTCATTTTGCAAATGAGGAACTAATGCAAATAGGGTTGAATGACTTACCTAGGGTATCATAGTAAGTATTTGTGGACAGATTTGAAATCATGAATATGAGTCTTCTTGATTCTGAGGCCAGTGCTCTATTCACTGTACCATCTAGAGAATTCCTTACTTGGAGGAAGCTATATATGAACTGATGCAGAGTGAAGTTAGCAAAACCAAGAGGAAAATACATGTGAGCATAACAACATAAGTGAAAAAAAAAACACTCAAAGAATCCTAAACTCTATGAGATTGTAATGACCAGTTTTGCTCCTGAAGGACAAATGATGCAATGAAGTGGTGTCAAATTTGGATAGTTACAGGGACCACTAATTTGTGCATAAGGGTCCCTGTGGGCTGCATAGTGACAGTTTAAAATTGTAATATTATCTATGTTTTATTGTATTTTTTATCTGTTTTGCTAAGTATTTCTCAATTATATTTTAACTTTGGCCACATGTTGCTGGCTGCATGTGTTGCGTGACTGACACTGCTGAAGTAATGCACCTGTGGGAGAGAGGTGAGAAACTGACTCTGTATGGAAAATATTTCCTATGTTACCAGATATAGTCTTTCTGTTGACTGGTTTAGCTTAACTGTTCTTTTTATTTCTTAAAAAAATGAACATTCCACTGGGGTTGAAGTGGGACCACTGGTGAGTGAGGTTGAATTGACCATCCTGAATTGACCATGATGTAAAAATTAAAAAAAAACCAGTAGAACTCATTTTTAAAAGAAGAGCAAGATGAAGATTATGCTAGATGATTATTAAAGTTCCTTCCAGTTCTGGATCTAAGCAGGACTAGAACTCTTGGTCTCTAGACTATTAAACTAACTTACCAACCAAAGCTCTTTTCATTATTGTATATTTTAGTGTAGGGACCTTTGATGACCCTGGTAATAGTCTCTTGCATTTGCATCTGGCTCCAGTAAACTTCACAAATAATCTATATTTATTCCTCACAACAACCCTTTTATTCCCATTTTACAGATAAAGAAATATGGAATCCAACAGAGGTTAAATGAGTTGGTCAATGATGCATATCCAGTAAGTGTTTGAGGCAGATTTCAGTCTTCCTCCTAAGTCCAAGTGGTGTCCGTTTCACTCTATTAAGGAAGAGAATGAAGCGATGTGCAATTCTTAGTGAGAAATTTTTTATCTTCCCTTTTTGGAAAGTAACAATAATATAAACAAAACCTAGGAAAATTATGACTTCTTATTTCCTTCTAGGTCAAATTAGGACTTAGTGATCATAAAAAATTGTAAGACTCACAGAAAATGGGTGATTCCCATAAGCTTGAATTAATCCTTTTGTTGGAAAAAAAATCGCTAAGCAGTGAACAACTAGATTGTTCTCCATTATCAAGTTTGGAAAAATTATAGAAAATGCATTGAAAAAATACCACTTGATATTATTTCACATCAGAACCAATCAAACTGACATTAGGAGAACTTGTCAAAGTTCTGAGAGATGTTTGTTTCTAAGTAGATGGGATGAGAAGACAGTTTTAGTACCAAGCAATCTCTCCTTCCTCAAGTAATATATGAAGCTATAAAATGATCTGAAACCAGAAAGAAAAACAAAAGCATTCTCTCACCTTTTCAAATGGGAAGAATTAATGATCAACAAGCATTAAAAAACTCCACCTACTATGTGCCAGGTACTGTTAGATGCTAGAGGTGTAGATACAAAGAATGAAGCAACCCCTACTTCTCAACTACTGCACCTTTACTCATTCCCACTGTATGGATGGAGATTGGTGCTAAGATTGGGAAGGCTTGAGCAGGCTTGCAGGAAGATAGGGAAGGAGCCAATGGATGGGGAAGAAAATGAAAATGGATCTTAACTTGAGTTTATGGATAAATTTTGGGTAACCAGGTGGCACAGTGGATGGACTAATCTCCCTGAGTTCAAATCCAGTCTTAGATACTTAATGATTATGTGATCCTGGGTAACTCTGTTAACCCCATTTGACCCAGTTTCTTTATTTGTAAAATAAGCTGGGAAAGGAAATGGCAAATCACCCCATTATCTCTGCCAAGAAGACCCCAAATGGGGTCATGAAAAGTAGGACATGATTGACCAGCAACAAACTGGATAAATTTTAGTGGGTTCATGAATGGGGGGAAAATTACATCCATATTTTCATTAACCTCTAAGTTAGTGGTTCTCAACCTGTGGGTTGCTACCCCTTTCACAGGGGTCACCTAAGACCATCAGAAAACACATATTTCTGACACATCTCAGTCTTAGGAACCAAGACACCACTACTCTACCTGTCTCCACCCACATGCAGATATGCCCACATACAAGTATTAAAAGGTTGTGGCATTAGGAAGGTTGAGAACCATTGCTCTAAATGAATATTAGCTTTTTCAATTTTTAAAAAGTTTTTTTTTTGGCATGAATCAATACATTTCTCCAGACTGTCAATGCAGTCCAGAATTCAAGGTTAAGAATCCCTATTTCAGCATCAAGGTGGCACAGTAAGTAGAACACTGGGCCAGGAGTCAGGAAGACCTGAGTTTAAATCCAGTCTCAGATACTTACTAGCTGTTTACCCTAGGCAAGTCATTTAAACTTTGTCTGCCTCAGTTTCCTCAACTGTGAAATGGGGATAAATAAAGCATTCACCTCCCAGCGTTGTTTTGAGGATCAGATGAGATAATATTGGCAAAACACTCAGCATAATGCCTGGCACATGGTAGAAACTTTATACATGCACATTCCCTTCCCCTCCCTCCTATCTTAAGGCAAATTCTTAACCTGAGAAGAAAGCACAAACTTGGGAGGGGAAGTGGTAGATGAAGTTATTCTTAGGGAATGATCATTGCATGGTGAACCATCTGGGATGTCCAATGACTCCTGAAGAAATGGGTTGTGTGTTTTTGGGCAAGTCACCTGACTGTCTTGAGTTTCTCTTTCTTACTCTTAGCTAATCAAGTTGTATTGGGTAACCTACTGAAAAATCATAGGATCTGAAGCCATTTAGTTCAATCTTCTTATTTTACAGATGAGGAAACTGAGACCTGGGGAGGTTAAATAACTTGCCCAATGTCACATAGGTAACAAACAGCCAATGTGGGGTTGGAACCCATTTCTTCAAATTCTGGACCCAGTGGTCTTTCCACTATACCATGTTTTTTCCACCAATATGATCTATCTGCAGATTGCCATGGCCACTGTAGGTGGTCACTCTTAGAGTAGACACAGAGCTGGCCAAGGCCACACCTTTCCCTTGAAGCATGGAGCTCCCCATCAGCTCCAACTTTCACTAGAGCATTTTAATATTTATGTAGGGCCCTTTCTACTGTGCCAAGAAGTATCACAAGTAAACACTGCGTGACCTACACTGGTCCTCTGGTGGTGGTCTGCTAGTAAATGTTTAACAACCCTCTTTCTTTAAAAAAAGAGTATGCATGGTACATTTTAAAGTTCAATATCCATCATTAACAATTTCTCCATTACTTTCTTGAGTTTAAACAGTCAACAAAATGTTAAATCATATCCTGGTTTGCTTGCTGATGATGGCCAAGTCTCATCCTTTCTTGATGAATTACAAGTACTCAGTTGCTTTTTGTTGGTGGGGGAGGCTTTTTTATGGAAAAAAAGAGAGATCTGAAGAACTGTGTAGGACTGACTTCTCAAAATCATTCCAGAGAATCTTTTAGGTTTCCCTGGGAAGCTTTCTTTCTTGGGTCACAGTACATTATTAGTTAATTAAAAAGGAAAAAATTAATTAAAAAAATTTAAATCGATTTATTAATTTTAAATTAATTATTTAATTGAGTGATTTTTAATTAATTTTATGAAAATGAAAAGTGTCAATTTCTTTGGAAATTGTCAGTTGTCAATGTATAAATGCGCATGCTGAAAATTTAATAACTGACTCACATAAGCCAGTGTGAGTTGGCTACAGTATGGCTCATGCCCTCAGAGAATGTAAAGCCACCATGAGAAATGACTTTCAGAGAGGGGCCTCAACAGTATCTACTTCTCTTTCTTTTTTTAGAGGCAGCTAGGTGGCACAGTAGACAGAGCTGGAGATCTGGAGTCAGGAAGACTGGTTTTCAGATCTGGTTTCAGATTCTTTTTAGCTGTGTAACCCTGAGCAAGTCACCTAACCACAGTCTGCCTCAGTTTCCTCACCTGTAAAATGGGATAATAATGGTACTTATTCCCTGGGGTTGTTGTGAGGACCATATGTGATAATGTTTGTAAGGCATTTTGTGAACCTTAAAGCACTATATACATTTTAGTTGTAATAAAAAATAATAATGCTGATAATTATAACTTTCTCTTAAGTAGCTGCAATAAACTGGTATGTATTGACTCTTTTTATGGTTTACTAAATAAAATTTCATTATTCCTGGTCCAACTTTTGAAAGCACAACATTCCATTATTCTCTCTAAAAAGATCTGAGATTATATTTTGCTTATATGGGCCTTGATTTATTTTCTTCTGTTGATCATTGACTTTTTGAAGTTCAAAGCAACCTGTACTCTATGTTTGCCATGTTACACCCCTACTCTCACCCTGCCCACCAGATCTGACTGTTTTCTTAATGACTGTTTGTCATCCACCCAGTCACAGAGATAAAGTATGCAATGTTTTAGACCAGAATGCATTATTCATTTCTTTGAAACTTATAAAGTCACCAGTAACTCACAGGAATAAGGTGCACCCATTAAAGACTTCCCCACCTTGTTCCCTGAAATAATACATCCCAAATAATGAGACCTGGTGGAATAGTGATATAAATACTGTAAGCTTGGAACTGAGGCAATGGCCCAAACCTCCCCAGGTGACTCCTCTGTTCAGATGAGAACCTGATGCCTGATTTATGGACCACATCATGGCTCATGTATATAGAGGGCAGCAAGATGCTAAGTACTATCAAGTGCTCTTTTTCCTTGATTCAACTCTTTATAGGTTTGGAAGCACTCATATTTGAAGGGAGGCTAATGTGGTCAAACATTTTGGCCTTCACTTATATTTCTTTGCTCATTATTTCATAAGTCATCTCTCTCATCTGTAATTGTAAGTGCTTTGAGGGTAGGGATATTGTAAGCGCTCAATAAATACACGTTTATTAGAGAATCCAGGGTTAGCCTATTATTTTAGGTCATGGACATGAGTTCTGTATCCAGCTCCTAAACCAAGGAGAAGTTGCCCCTTGGTAGAGTTCTCTGGGGCAGCCATGGAGTCAAGGGATAATGAATTGAGAGCTGGGAGAGATCTCACAGGTCATGAAATTAAAACCATAAATGGCTTTAGATGCAGTGGATAGAATATTGGCCCTGGAATCAGGAGGACCTGAGTTCAAATTCAAAGTCAGTCATTTGACACTTACTAACTGTGTGAACCTTGGCAAGTCACTTAACCCCAATTTCCTCACCAAAAAATGAAATAAAAAAAATTCACTTTGTCATATGTTTAAAAAAAAGAATGAAGGATGAACAACAACAACAAATAATTGCCCTTTGCCTACCTCTTTTCTGGAAATCAAGCTGGAGTGCAATTTGGTGTATACTTTAATGCTATTTCTCTCAATAAAATCTCCTTGGCTTCCTCATATGAAGCTCAGTTTTTTTTGATGGAAGCATTTCCATATCCCTTGTCTCTCTTTCAGATGAGACTTGAAAAATTTTACTAAAGGATTTGGTCCTTTAATATTTCCCCTATGCACATTCCCTAAGAGAAGGATTGGGAAAATCCAAACTCACAAGGGCTTTTAGTGCTCCCTCCCTCCTCCACACTATGCTGCACCGATGAGGATTGAGGAGTTGAAGGGATTGGCTGACCTTCTTGGAACTGCTTGAAGCTTGTCTGGGAAAAAGAGCCCAAGCATGCCAGGACATCCTTGTCTGGCTGTTCTGACACAAACACTTAATCAAGTCCCAAAGGATGTGTTAAGAGGGAGAAATTTGTAAATGTTTAGAGAGCTTTGAGTCATGAGTCATAAATGGCCCTGACATGTTTATAAGAAATGAACCAGGCCAGAAAAGAAACCCCAACAGCTTTTTGGGGGGGGGATAGGATTATCAAATTGATGTATGAGGAGAGCACAGTGGTTGTTAAATATTTGGACCTTGGGAAAGTATCTGATGCAGAACCTTGTGGATATGGCTTTACAAAGTGAACCCAGGCTGGCTTAGATTAGCCCTTGGCTATATGCATATAAAGATTCATGGGAGATTGGATGAGATGGAGATGGTCACTAAGCTCTCTTGTAACTCTGAACAGTGTGATTCTATGAACCAGAATGTCCAGTCATGGCCAGGGTAGTTTTTCCCTGAAGTCTTATTCTTTTTCAGTTACCTTGAAGTTGTTTATGAAGTTGTCTTAGTGTTGTTGTCCCCTTAAAAGGAACCTTAATGGTATTAGAGGTTCTACCCTCCGCACTACAAAAGATCATAGACAGGTGGTAGGAGTGCCTGACATAAAATAAACCCTCAACAAATGCCTAAGTGAGTTACTAAGGAAATACTAGACTCTATAGCTGACATTCTGGAGTTGACAGTCTAAGCAAGTCTAAGCAAGGTGTCATACACAGTGGGGACAGTCATGTAAACAAATACCCTTTCCTTACTTTGGAAGGGAACCTGGGTTTGAATCCTGTCTGTGCTATTTATTATCTGTGTGTACTTGAGAGAGTTACTACCCCTCTCTAGGTATTATAGAATTATAGCTCTAGAGCTAGAAGAGACTTCAGATAGTTTTCCTTCTTCATTTTACAGGTGAGGTAACTGAGTCCCAGAGATCTTAAGTGGCCTTCCCAATGATATCTGGCAGGAAACATTAGAGGCAAGATTCAAACCCAGGTCCTCTGAATCTACAGTCAGTGCTTTTTCCCCACTATATCACATTGCATTAATTTTTAAAAACATGTTAAATGATGTTATTGGATTAGGTGATGTTTGTGTCTTTCAATCTTAGGAATTCTGAGTTATATAGAGTTTAAAATATGTAAAATCTCTTCACCAAAATCATGTGAATTTGGTAGGGCAGGTATTATTATCCCCATTTTGTAAATGAAAACACTGATGCTTAGAGAGGTCAAATTACTTAGACAGGGTCACCTAGGGAGTAAGTATCAGGGGTAGGATTTGAACTCTGGTCTTCTTGATTCTTCTTGATTGAACTAGACGGCTCGCTGGATAGAGCGCTCGGCCTGGAGTCAGGAAGACCTGAGTCCAAATCTGACTTCAGACACAGGGTCCTATGTGACCCTGGGTAAGTCATCTAACCTCTGTTAATGACTTTCTGGAGAAGGAAATGGTAAATTGCTCCAGTATCTTTGCAAAGAAAGCCTCATGGATAGTATGGTCCACAGTGTCATGAAAAGTTGGATGTGACTGAACAACAACTTCTTGATTCCATATTTAGTACTCCATCTATTTTTACTTTACATTGCCTCCAAACTAGATGGTGGAATATTCTGCATTAACGCTCAGGAGGAACTATAGCTAAGTCTCTGTTACCCAACATACTATTAACTGTATTTCATTTTAAACAGTCCCTTTCTGCATCCATAATTTGGTGATAAATGATATTCATCTGTATGACCTCAGGGTATGGCAAGACTAAAATGTCTTCTGAATCTTTAAAGGGAGGTTAAATGATGCTTAGTATGGTATCAGTGCATGTTACTGTTTTCTAACCCTATAAAAGGTATTGAGTCACCTGTGATATATATGGGGCCCTCTATTATATCCACCAGTAGAGGAATGAAATGTTCTATACTACTGGGGCTAGGAGAGAGTTTAAGTGTTGTATTGAATGAGATGTTGATTAGAAAGGAGTGGTTAAGAAAGGACTAGGTGAGTCAGGGAAGGCTCCATGGAAGAAGTGAATTTCTCCCTACCATTCATTTGGCATGCAATGTCCTGTGTTCTTTTCCATTTTATGCTTATATTATTGACTGTACCTTACATACTTCTCCTTAATAGAATCCACTCCCCCAAATGACATTTTTTTAAAAGTAAAGAATTTCAACACACAAATAATTATACTTTTTTTGTATTAGAAAATATATTTACTGGGAACTAACTTTATGGGTCTTTAAATAATTTAATTCATTTTTATTATCAATATCCTTGAACCCTAAAACACATTCTTAGAGTGATGAGGTATAATCTCAGGTCAAATATCTTAAGGGAAATGCAGTGAAAACTGTCTCTGAAATGTCTTTTTATCACACACTTCTCCTTTATTGGAACATTAACCTTTGTTACATGAAGCTAGTTGCAAATGTTATCATAAGACACTAGGCATCTAGATAAGAATCACATGTATGTACTTCCTCTCTCCTTTCCCTCCCCCCCCCCATTACCTTTTTGTTTGGTAGTGCATTGAAGAAGATTTACAAAGATATTTTCATGTCAGGGAAGTTTCTCCTTGGAATACCCAGATACTGCCTTTCCCATGTTGTCTTGGTCTTACTCTGCTTTATGGACGTTCCAGGTCACATTAATGCACAAAGATCAGTCTCCCTACTTAAATTGACTGGAGCCAGAAACTGCCTTTCCTCTTTCTGAAATATCTGCCTCGCCCTCTTCCTCCCTGTCACAGAAGCCCTTTGAAGCATTGTGTGGACAGCAATCTATCTCAGAAAGAGCTTTGTTGCTATCCAAAACCATAGTGCTGACAGCTAGTCATTCTCAGCTTTGCCACAACCGCTGGCCATGGTTCTGAACACCATCTGTCCAAGTGCTAACAGTGATGATTGGTTTACACAGTGTATTGTTGTTTGTTTTTACACAGGCCAGATTTGAGGGTGAAAATTTCAGCCTAGAATCAGATCAATATTTGTACCCTATCTCCATGGCCACGCTGTAAGATTCTTGAGGTTAAAGGACCATGTCTTAATTTTTTTTGTATCTTCTATATCTAGAATATTATCTTAAACATACTTGAATGGTGTTTACTATTGTTGATGATGACAGTGGTGGTGACAACTTTGGAAGATTAGAGGGACAGTAAAATTGCAACTTTCCTCAATAGAAATGCATCCATAATTGTGAATAAGAGGCTTCTTCTAGAAAAGAGGCACCATGTAGGACACACCATGCGGTAATGTCTAGAGTTCTGGAGTTAAGAAGATCTAGGTTTGAATGGTGCCTCAGACACTCATTAGCTGTGTAATCTTGGGAAATTCACTTAAATTCTCTCTCAGTATCTTCATCTGTAAAATAAAGGTAGTGATAGGCTCTTCCTCATAGAGTCATTAGGAAGATCAAATAAGGTAATGGGTATAAATGAGATCATATACACATATACTTGTGATTGTTGTTGCTGTTCATTGCCTATTTTTACCATGAGTGCCACAGGACAGGATTATCAAAGAAGTAGAACCTATAATTTGAGTGGCAGGGAGGAGGGCCTGGGGCAAGTAGGGGAGCCATGAGAATGTGATGTAATAACAAGAAAAATGGTTTGGCAATCAGAAGACCTTATTCAAATCCTTCACCACTCACTAGCTGTATGATCTTGGGTAGTCAATGCCTTTCTCTCTCTGGATGTCAGTTTTCTCATGAGTAGTTGGATCAGATAATCTCCTAAGTCTCTTCCTTCACTGTGGTTCTCTTAGCTAACCAAAATGGCTCCATGTCCTCCAGAGTCCCACCTAGAATGGCTATTATATAATAATGGCTCTGATAAAAACCTTTGCTGGCCTCCTTCCTATATCCATTTAGGAGGTCCTCCAGGTGTTGATGCCAAATGAAAATAAAGAGCACTGTAGAACAGACATTTGAGATTGTACATAAGGATTGGAGAAAGTTATAAAAGAGAGGATGGGGTGGAAAAGACGAAAGTTAAGTTGGAAATAGTATATTATCTGTGCAAATGAACAATGTCACTGGGTGGTGGGCTTATAAATTTAGTAGTTAGGAACTGGAAGGGACTTAGAACATTATCTGGTACAATGCTTTCATTGTAAAGAAAAAGAGACTGAGGCCCAGTGAGGCTGAGTAATTTACCTAAGGTCAGACAATAAATAGTTGGAACAGGATTTGAATTCAGGTCTTTGGACTTTAAAATCCAATTCTCAACTGCTTTTTCTTCCTGGGACTTCCCTCTGCTATGCTGTCCCACCCCCCACACCCTCCCCCCATCTCCTTTTGGTAAGTTCTTTCTGAGCCCACCATTTTGGGGATAAACAGAATAGCTGAGATTCATTCACTCCCAGGTGTGCTTCTGATGTTCTAGACTTTGCTATTGCCCCCTCCAAGAAGGTTTCCTTCTTTTCCTCCTCTGATTTTCAGTTCCCTTTAATGTGTTATGTTCTCCCATCACAATGTAAGCTCCTTGAGGGCGGACATCTTTACTTTAGCTTTTTTTTGGGTATCCTTAGCACTTAGCACAGTGTCTTGTACACAGTAAGTATTTAATAAATATTCCCTGCTTGCTTTTTCCAGGTAGAGCTAATAAAAAATATAACTTATAGTCTATGCCCTGTGCCACAGATGATTATACTTACAACTTCATGTACGTTCTTTGATGATAATACAGATGGGCAATGATTCACTTAAAAGAATTATGACTCAGGGATGATATTCATGTTATGCCTCTCCCTATCTCCCCTCCTACCTCTTGCTATTCACTCTTCTTCATACTGCAGCAGGAGTTCAGAATTATAGATAACTGTGCATAGAACATCCATCCCAATGTACAAAAGTATTATCCTTTCTAGTCTACTTACATGAAAAAAGATGATCATTTCTTCCTTTCTTTCCCATGCCACTGTCTCTGTTTTTTAAGTGTAGGAAAACTGAGCCCCAGTTGGGCCATGGATTAATGAAAAAATGCTAGACTGTTATTCAGGAAACCTAGGTTGTCATTCCAGCTCACTCACAAGGTAGCTTTGTGACCTTAAGTGATCTCTCTGGGTTTATTTCCTCATCTGTATGTATCAAAGGGGTTAGGGATGAGATGTTCTCTCAATTTCCCTGCTTTCCTAATGGCATATGGGTCTTATTCTTGGCACCAGGACCCTAATTCTACTTTAAACCTTCAGTCCAAGACTATCCTTCCTTGTTTCCATCTTCCTGCCACCCATAATTCATTTCTTCAGCAGCTGAGAGGGGCCTGTGTTTAATATATTTCCCTTTTAACTTTCTAGTCTTTTCCAGAAGTTCCTAATACTCCCTTGGGGATGAAAATAGGTTTATCTCACCAGCTGGGCTGGGAAAGTAGAAAAGTCTACTGTATCTACCTCCCCATTGAGTCAGTGTGGGTTGTGCTGATGCCAAACATGTTGTGTTGGACGGCAGGGCTGCAGTTATGTGATTCACCCTCCCACTCACCCTTTCCCTCACGTCAGAGGCTCCAATCTATCTCCCCAAGAGGAACACCGGAAGTGTCTGTGAAGGAAATGCTACAGGCTTTAAAGAACAGAGAGGGAGGAAAAGAGGAAGAAGCCAAGCTGAGGGCAGACAGCAGTGCAAAGCCCACTCCACCCTGCTCTGGCTCTGAGCCCCAGTGAGGGGCAGGGCTCAGGAGTGAGGAGCAGTGCCTAGGGACATAGCCCTTACTTCCTTACCTGCATCTGGGCAATTCCTTTTTGGCTGTTGTTCCAGTGCCTGCCTTTCAGCCCTGCTACCTTTCCTTTGGAAAAGGAACCTTGAATTTAAATCCTGACTGTGCTACTTACTCCCTATGTAGAGGCAGCTAGGTGATGCCATGGATAGAGTGCTGGACCTGGAATCAGGAAGATCTGAGTTCAAAATCAACCTCAGACACTATCTGGGTAACCCTGGAAAAGTAATTTAACTGCTGTATGCCTCAGTTTCCTCAATTGAAAAATAGTCATAATAGTTCCTACCTCCTGGGATTGTTGTGAGGATCAAATGAAGTACTATTGTAAATCATTTAACAATATCTTGTACATAGTAGGAGGTGAATAAATTCTTATTTTCTTCTTCCTCCTGTGTGATCTTTGGCAAAACAATTCACCTCTCTAAACCTCAGTTTTATCTTCTGTAAAATGGGAAGGATGAACTCTTTGGATTACAAAGCACTTTCTAGTTCTCAAGTTATGATCATAGGAGATGAATGATAATATTTTTGCACAGTCACTGATCTACTCCAAGTGTCTCTGGATCCTGCGAGAATAGTTCCCGATGGTGCAACTCTTCCCATTCAAATAGGAATGGTAGCAACATAGCATCTGAAGGCAAGGGGTAGCCATGCACTGAAAGACAGAAGATCAGGGGTCTAGTCTCATCTCTGTTGCTGTGGGACCTTTGGAAAATCACTTTCCCTTTCTGTTTCCACATTTGAAAAATAATGGTTAATGGCTGGACTGGATGATCTCTGTGGACCTTCCTAGCTGATTATTTATAATGAGTCTATGATCTATGTAACCTTTGTTATGAGGTTATGAGGTATGAGGTTATGAGGTAACTCTTTGTATGAGACTGGTAATGTGATCAATGAACAAGTATTTACTGATCACTAACCGTACAGAGAGGCAGGAAAGCATAGTAGATACAAAGTCTGGATTGGTGTTAGGATGATTTGGATTCAAATTCTGCTTCTGATGCTTTTGGGCTGTGTCACTGAGGAAAACATTTAACCTCTCAATGGCCAGGCAACATTTTAAGATTTCAAATCCCAGAGCCACTGTCGACCTCTGTTAGTAGAAGTTCCCTCATCAGGGAAAAGTTCCCCCTACAAGTGAAATCACAGGTCTGGTAGAACCCTCCCCGCCCCCTGCCAAACACCAGACTATGTAAAAGCACTGTGCTTGCTAGTTTCTCTGGGGATAAAAGGGCATATAATACATGGTTTCTGCACTCAGAGAGATTACAGTCTAATTACAAAAATAAGACATTTACATGAAGAGACAACCAACAGGTGCTAAGAATTAAGTGACCCATACATTAGAATGTTGTACATGTTCAGAGTAAGGGGGACATAACAGGGGCTGGAGGAGTCAGGCATGGTGGGCAGAGGGAGATGAGATAATTAAGATGGATTTTAAAGAATGGGTAGGTTGAAATTTGGGGGAAGGACATTTTAGGTCAAGGAATAGTCTGAACAAATGTATAGAAGCAGGGATTTATATGACAGGTGAGGGGAATGGTGAATAAAATATGTTGGCTGGAGAAGGTGCATGCAGTGTCTTAGTGGGAAATAATACTGGAAAGGAAAGACAGGTTGCAGTCAGATTGTAGAAGCCCTTAGATTCTGGATCAAAGACTGGATTTTTATCCTATAGGCAAAAAGGAGCCAATAAAGCGGGAGAGAGAGAGAGAGAGAGAGAGAGAGAGAGAGAGAGAGAGAGAGAGAGAGAGAGAGAGAGGGAGGGAGGGAGGGAGAGGGAGAGAGCCAGTTAAGACTGAGCCAATTAAGTAGCCATTAACAGAGTAATGGGTAGTGCTGTTTTGAGAGTGACCTGGAGAATTGAGTAAAGAATAGAGAGAAGAGAGTTGAGAGACAGTTATGTTCCTTGAATGAGTCCAAATCTAGTGTTCTTTCCACTGTTCTCTGCTGTATCACTACTTCTTTGCTCACTTATTTCTGTCGTCTGACTCTTTGTGACCCCATTTGGGGTTTCCTTGGCAGAGATACAGGAATGGTTTGCCATTTCCTTCTCCAGCTCATTTTACAGATGAGGAAACTGAGGCAAACAGGGTCAAGTGACTTGTCCACGGGCACACAACTAGTAAGTGTCTAAGGTCAGATTTGAACTCAGGAAGATGGGTCTTCCTAACCCTGGGCTGGTTACTCTGTGTGCCATGACGCACCCTAGCTGCACCTAATACTGGCTACAGTAGCCCTGCTTACTATTTCTTAAACATAACAACTTCACCTTTTGGTTTCTGTTGCTTTGCACTGGCTGTCCCCCATGCTTAGAATACTCCTCCTCCTTGCCTCTACCACGAAGAATCTTGTCTCTCTTGCAAAAAAAATAGCTTAAATAGTAACTTTTGTGGGAGGTCTCTGCACTGCTCCTTCCTCCCCGCCCACCAAGCTGCTAAAGTCTTCCCTCCTAAAGATACCTTCCATCTCCTCTGAATCTTTGGTCGTCTATTTATTCACAGGTTGTCTCCACCATTAGAACATAAGCTCCCTGAAGACAGGGATTACTTTTTTTTTTTTGCCTTTCTTCATATTCCCATTGCTTGCTTGCTTAATGACAGCTAGGTCTAACCATCAGAAGAATGAAAGAATGCTTGAACCTAGGTCTGAACTTTCAGAATGGTTAAGTGAGGGCGGTTTCCATAGAAACAGACCCTTCCTCTTGTTTGATAAGGGCTCCAGGCCACAAGAGAGAGGAGTTTTGTGATTCCAAAGGCATTTGATTATGTTGCTTTCAATCCAGCAGAAGCTGCTTTTGCTCAGAATTTTGGGATGTGGTAGCCAAAGGTTCTGATGAAACGGGTTTCATACATGGACCTGCTTGAGGCTTTTACCCAAAGGACATGTTTGGACCATGTAGAGAGTTGGCCTATGGGAATGGACATGTTCTTTAGTGTTGGTGGGGGAGGATGGAGGAGCCATTTGAATGAGATCCTGCTCTTTTGTTTGCCTGTGATCCTATCATTTGGCCCCACTTTCCCACTTGGCCCACTTCTCCACAAAATTTCTGTGAAATGCCAAATGAGATGAGGCTTCAAAGAGAAAAATTATTTATGTCACGAGCATATTTTTAACCTACCAAAGTTGATATGCATTGGAAGAGCAGGAGCCAAGTGTTACAACATCTTTAGTTATACCGCTTCAAATCTCATTAAATGGTAGTTTAAAGGCATGGCTCCATCTTCACATAGTGTTTTAGAAAAAGGTTTATTCTGGGACTGTTAAAATGTAGTAGGTCAATATATTGTGTCCTAGTTTACTGTAGCACTGACAAACACTGAATATTTTCAAAATTGTCCCCAAAAAGAAAAAGAAAAATCTCTGATGACACATGAAGATAAGAGAAGAATTTTTGTTTTTTTTGAAAAGGGGGCTTCTTTCCTGTCTCCACTGAGATTTCACTTTAGGACTTGTATATTGGTAGGGGAAGATATAAAAACAAGGGCTTTTTCCATCACTATGGAGACCAGATTTTAACTGCAGCATTTGTATGACTAGACATCTGCATTTAAGTATTTGATACAGGGCTGGGGTGACAAACACTTCTTGATTTGCCTGTGATACAGTCAGATGTCCCTACTTTCCCAGTTGGGTTGCTTCTCCTTCATGAATTTTCCATGAAATGCCGAATGGAGCTGGGGCTTTAAGGAGAAGTTTTTCTACCTTCCATGACAATGGGCTCACGATATCTAATCTAATTAATCTAATCTAATCTAATCTAATCTAATCTATCCCTCCATCCATCCCTCCCTCCCTCCATCCATCCCTCCATCCATCATTCATCCATCCATCTATCTATATATAGAGATACATGCTGACTGCATGATGCTGAGCAAATGGTCAGGGTCCTTAACCCTTCAGTCCCTCAGGCAGCTCTCTAATATTATACATTGGAGAATAATTGCTAACCTAGAATGATAAAGGGAGTTTCTCCACAGACAGTTCTCTGTATCTGTAAAATTACAGGTCTTATAGAAAGGAAGAGAAGAAGGAAGGAAGGAAGGAAGGAAGGAAAGAATCTATTGGAGGGGAAGCTAGGTGGCACAGTGGATAGAGCACAGACCCTGGAGTCAGGAGGATCCGAGTTCAAATTTGGCCTCAGACACTCAACACACTTACCAGCTGTGTAACTTTGGGCAAGTCACTTAACCCCAATTACCTTGCCTTCCCTCCTCCTCACCAAAAAGAGTCTATTGTGAGAAGCAGCATAACTTACAGAATAGAGATCTAGCTTCAGAGTCGGGAAGACCTGAGTCCAAGTCTGATCTCTAACTCATATTGACAGTGTTAACCTGTGCAAGTCACATAACTTCTCAGTGTCCCAGGGAACATCTACAGAAAAGTTTCCTCACTTGGAGTTGCCCACACTAATGAAATCACAGGTCCTACTCGCTAAATATGTATTGGGCCATCTGAGGAACTAAAAATAATTGATAGCTATCAATTTAACTCATAATTTCTCAGTCAAGATGCCCATTCTGAGGTTAAGCAATAGTGAATTTTCAAGATTTTAATGACCCTGTTCAGGACAGTTTCACCACAGCAGCCCTGGGCCCCGGGGATTAGGATTCTGATCTCTATTGGCCTCTCTGACTGGAAAGGCAGAAGTACAGGCAAAAGGCTTCTATTTAGTGGGGGCAAGTCATAAAATTAGGATCTTGGTAATACTTCCCGTCTAAGAATGTAAGATGTTTTACAAGGCAGAAAGGATTTCGTCAAGATCACAGTGAGAGAATGGAATAATCTGTGAAGGATTAAGGACATTTATAGTTTTTCCAAAGTTGAAAAGAGGCAGAGGCAAGAAGAAGGGTCGATGGATAAGAGAATTCCATATAAGGTTTGGCATTCACAGCTTGGAACTATTGCTTTAACACTGTGGGGTCTCTTAGGTTTTGCTTCATCTCAAATGTCCCTAGATCTGACCTCCAAACTGCCCCATAAAAGTGATTCTGGAAGCTCCTTTGAATTCTGACCTTGCCATTAATTTACTAGGAAAACAAAGTACATTTCCCCATATTTCAGGGATATATCTCTTCAACTCCCTTTACTTTCTGAGGTTCATTAAGCTGTCATAAAAGGACATTTTTTTTACAGTGTTTTGCAGTATGCAAAGCAAGTTTTTTCACAAGACCTCTATGAGAGGGACGCTCTTTTCCCACTTTACAGATGGGTTAACTGAGGCTCAGAAAAGTTAACTGACTTGCCCACTATGGCTCGGTTCCAAATAGAGTATTGTTCAAAATCTGGCTTCAAGCCTAGTGATATTTCCATAGTAAGACACTGCTTTTCTCCCCCTTCCATTTCTTCCCCTACTCTCCTCTCTTTTCCCTTCCTTTTCCTTCCTCTTCTAATGGAAGGGAAGGTCATGATCCAACAAAATACAGTAAAACCTTCCAGAGAGGCGAGAGAAGACTAGATCAACAGTGTCACCAAAGCAGAGAGAGATGTGGCCAGGGGTGGGTGGGGTGGGAGGTGGTCAGCAGGATCAAATACTGTAGAGAGGTCAAGAGGGATGAAAATGAGAAAGAGGGATCATGTTTAGCAAGTAAGAGCTTCTTAGTGACTTGGGAGAAAAGAGTTTAGTAGAGCGTAGGCTTGAAAGTCAGAAAACAAGGTTTTGAGAAGTGAGGGGGGAAGAAGTGGAGGCAATTAGAAGCTTTTCCCAGGAGTTTGTCCATGAAAGGGAGGACAGACCTAAGTCTGGTAGTTTGAGGAGATGGCTCATCTCTAGCCCACAGGCTGATACATGACCGGGGTGGTTTCTCTCCTTCCAGAGAGCAGATGGGCTGATAGGATCAGTGACTTCAGTCATCACCCTGAGGCTGTTTGTGGCAGCTTTTGACAGCAGCCAGGTAATAGCATTTTAGGAAAGGTCCATTGTGTGCCCAACACTGTACTGGATGCTACAAAGGAAGCCAAACAAATGAAAGAATCAATACTTTTGAGAAAATTACAGTCCTGAGGAAGGCAGAGGGAATAGGATGAGCAGAGATGTATGAGTACTTCTATAACCCAATTAAACTAATGCAACACTTTGGTTTATTCACTTCTGGCCATATGTTCCAGAAGAGCCATTCCATTGGAAATGGCTATATACCTGATACAACTACTCTAGCTGGGTGGTCCCCAATATTCTTAAGAGAGATTGTATCAAATGACTAAAATGGAAATGTTTTAAATGATTGCACATGTAAAACCTGTTGTCTCAGAGAGGGAGAGGGGAGGGAGACACAGAATATGGAACTCAAAACTTTTTAAAAAATATTTTTAAAATGGGGCAGCTAGGTGGCACAGTGAATAGAGCACCAGCCCTGGAGTCAGGAGGACCTGAGTTCAGATCCAGCCTCAGACACTTGACACTAGCTGTTGGACCTTGGACAAGTCACTTAACCCCAATTGCCTTCCCTTTCCCCCTCCAAAAAACAAAAACAAAACATGTTAAAAATTGTTTTAACATGTAATTGGGAAAAAACAAAATATAAAAAGAAAAGGAAAAAAAGAGAGACTATACCTTTTATGGTCATTCTCAGGCTAAATCTCATTGAAAAAAAAAACTTCTGAGGAATGTGAAGAATAATAGCAATTAGCACCAGTAGCACCTTATTTTTCTGGTACCGTGTTGGGAGGGAGCATGGCAGACTTAGAGTCTGAGGGCCACAGTTCAAATCCTAGCTCTGCCACTTAATACCTTTGTGTCCCTGCACAAATCACTTAATCCCTCTGGTTCTTGGCTTCCTCTTCTATATAATGAGGGGAATGGGCTAGATGAGCTCTGAAGTCTCTTACACTCTGTGTCTATAACCTTATGATTTAGATTCTCCATTTGCAAAATGAGACAGTTAAAGTAGGTCAAGAGGTTTCAAATACCAGCCCTCTGACTGTGCGGGATCTCAGCCAGATTAAAATACAATTGGGAAATATTTAATGAAATGAATAGGAAATACAACAAAATACAGGTGATGTTAATTTGTGGTTTTCTAAGATAATGTGATATGAGTCCCAAAGTGATCCACTTCTATTTGAGTTTGACACCACTGGTCTAGCTGACCTCTAAGACCCCTTCCTGCTCTTCAATCTAGGATTCCATGATTCTATACTTTTCTCAGAGCATTTTTACTTAGGTTATCCCTTTTTAGCACCTCTTAAGCCAGTGAGGTAGGTGAGACATGATTTGTTAGCCTCATTTTACAGATAGAGAAGTTGTGGCATGGGGTTGGTGGTGAAATGACTTCCCCAAGATTATAGAGCTAGTTAGGGAGAAAACCAATGCCAGAAACCATGTTTTCAGAAGATCAAAGGATCCTATGTTGGAGGGTTGCAGGAGACCTTAATATTTACCTACTCCTACTCTCTAATTTTACAGATGGGGAGCTGAGGCCAAGAGAACAGAAATTACCAGTCCAAGGTCATACTAGTAACAAGAGTCAGGGTTGGAATTATTACCAAGGATTTCTGATTCCAAATCTAACATCATTTTCAATATACCGTCAGATACATAGACTCTACCATACTCCATCCTCATAATGTGTAGGATCCCTTTGGCATGTAATTTAGATAATTTGAAAGCCTCAAACTTGCTGCATAACCCTGACTCTCTCTGAGGTTGATTTAAGGTGGATGGAGTATATGGCCCCCTTCCCTAGAATCCCGGATGTAGATAAGAAACTACTTAGAAGGTTAGAAAGAGAATAAGAAAGACTGGAATAAAGGCAACAGCTTTTGTTAGACATAAGTGGATGATAAAGACATTTGGGGGCATGTTTTTTTTTTAATGTAAATTTTAATTTATTTCTTGGTTATATCATTCATTTCCACAAGGTTTTGAGTTACAAATTTTCTCCCCTTTTTGTCCCTACCCCCCAGCCCAGAACATTGATCCCACTGTAAGACCCCTCCCACCATCTG
>CM053598.1:45757682-45776379 GCA_028646575.1 Pseudocheirus occidentalis | reverse complement strand
TCCTCTCAACTCCAGCTGTGATTACTCCTAAGGAGTTAACTGGAAGTAAGGAGCTAAGCCTTTGAGGTGCCAAGTGCCTTCAGTAGGTGCCAATAGAAAGGGGCATGGAAGATCTTCTGATTTCATTAACATTACAGCAACCTTCACTGATTGTTCCTTGTTCTGTTCTTTTGAGCCAAGCAGAACAATTCTATGCCCTCTTCCATGTGGTAGTTATTCAAATATTGAAGATACTGATCATGCACCTTTGTCTTCTCTAAGAAGCTGGGAGGCACACTGAGTTCAAATCTAGCCTCCAATGCTTACTAGTTGTGTGTCCCGGAACAAGTCACTTAACCTCTGCTTGTTTCAGTTTCCTCAACTAGAAAATGTACATAATAATAGCATCTACCTCACAGGTTGTTAAGAGTATCCAAATATAAGATAATATTTGCAACGTGTTTAGTTCAGTGTCTAGCATATAGTATGCATTTAATAGATGTTTATTCCCTTCCCTCCCCATGCTATACAGCCCCTTTTTCCTTCAGTAAGTCTTTAAATGGCTTGAACTCAAGGCCCTTGATCATCTCTCCATCACACTCTCCTCTGGTCATCCTCCATTTTGTCTTCTCTATATCATGGTGTTCTAGATCTGAACACAATACTCCAAATCTGAACTAACTAAGGCTGTCACTTGCCCAACTTTCACCCTATCACCCCTTCCAGCTCTGAAACCTATGTCCTCCATGTAATGTAATATGATGAGTCATGTAGCCCCACTGGGTGCTATTTCCACAACCCCAATTGTGTAATGGGAGGCATGGTGGACAAGTTATATGATGTGAGATAACCACCCAGTGTTAGACCATGTATATTCTACACCACCTCCAGAGTGTGCACCATACAACATATTAAATTTGCAGTCATTTTGATGGCTACCTCATCATACCACTGATACAAGAGGATCTTGCGAGCCTCCAAGTCCCTTGGATCTCTTTATCTAGCCCCACCTCCTCCATATTGTACTTGTAAAGTACAATTTCTACAGTGCTTAGAATATCTAGCATACAACATATGGGTTCAATTATGTCTGCTGACTTCATAGCTGTCTCATGTACGTTAGTCTTATTGTCCAACTCTATACATCTATTTATCCCACAGAAATAGCTATGTGTTGACTGACCAATTCTAAATTCCATCCATATAATGTTGATATCTCTGAGGTTTCTTTCTACCTTTGAATTCT
Source organism: Pseudocheirus occidentalis (assembly GCA_028646575.1). Lineage (NCBI taxonomy): Eukaryota > Metazoa > Chordata > Mammalia > Diprotodontia > Pseudocheiridae > Pseudocheirus > Pseudocheirus occidentalis. The sequence continues at coordinate 45,775,154 of CM053598.1, read as the reverse complement.
TCTTCACTGGGGAAGAATTTAATGGCAATAAATGTATTCACATTGCCTGAATGTTTTGCGACAAAATCGCTAAGCACCAAAGTGACTCAGGCTAGTATTCTGTCCTCTGTCATTTTAGATGAAATGTAAAGTAAGGAAGCCTTCTCTATCTTGCTGTGTATACGGCACATATTTTCACCAGGCCCTTCCCTGAAGGGCTGTGTGCAACAACATTGAAAGAGGGAGAAGGGAATTGATAAACCCAAGCTTCCAATGCCCTGGTATTCACAAGCTTTAGCAGAAAAGAACAGGCCAAGCTTGAGCTAGATTAAATACAGGCCTCGCCCATCATGGGCAAATACCTTGCAAAGTATTTCCTCAGCATTTATTTTTCATGCTGTTGATACAAGGCTCCAGAGAATGCACTTGGTCTAGGAAGAGATGCCTTGGGATCATCCAAAGAGGTAAGGCCATAAATCATACACTCATCAGCCAAATCTGATTAGAGCTTGCTCCCTCCCTCCAGAGGGAGCCTCCTGCTTCCCCAAGTCATCATTCTGCCTGTCAAGTAAAGAAATAGCTCATGTCATTTCACAGGGGCAGTGCTGCCATTCCAAAAAGCTTAACATCCAAAGGTGGTTAAGGTTGAGATGGTATGCAGGGACATTTTTGGTGGCAATGATCAGTTCTTTGCTTTCCCTTGAGAAAACCAAAAACTCCATGGCTCAGAAAGGAGCATGCGTCACCAGAGGGACTTGGGGGGTTAGGAGTGGGGGGGGATTGAGGGGGAGAGGAGGGGAGGGCTGACTCACCATATGACCTTGTCACAAGCTTTTTGTTTCCCCTACTCAGTGGGAAGGGGATCATGTAACTGGTTTCCCCCATTAGTAATCAAGGGCCCTGGGGAACTATCAGTAGAACAACACAACACATGTGCACAAGGCAGACAGGACAGCCTTTCTCCATAGAGAAAACCTGGTACCTAGGGCAATCTGGCTGTCTCTCAGCTTATCACTGAGCTCAACATATGACCTCAGCACAGGGGTGGAGACTACTCCAGCATATCCACACAGAAAGCCCCTGAACACCATCCCCCGGTCTCACCAATAATAAATAAACCCCTGCATACGTAAAAGGCTGGGGCGGGGGGGGGGGGGGGGGTTTGAACGGAGTGTGTGTTGTGCTCAGGCAAGCAGCAGTTGCCATGGAAACCAGTCATCCTCTCTCCAGACTTTTTTTTTTTGCTTAGTGCCTTGATCATTGAGCAGCTGAACAACTCCAGTGAAGAAGTATTGTCCCTGTACTGATGGAAGCTTACAAAATAGCCTCCATGATGTCTGTGGACATGAATGACATAAGTGCATCCAGTCCCAGAGATACTCTGCCCCCAGGGCTGCCTGAAATGACAGTATCCAGGCAGGTTCACAGTCCAACCCACATGGATGACAAATAGGCACAGAAAACAAGCACAGGATGGCCCTAGCTCAAGAACAGAGCAACTCATCCTTTGCACAGAAGCACAGGTTGACTGGAAGGATGGCTCTAGGTTCAGGAGTTCTCTTGTCAAAGAATCACAGACTGTTAAACCTCAGAAGGGATTTGGGCAATCTAGTCCTGTGTTTGTTACCACGAAAGAAAACGCACACTGTAGACATTAAGTGAATTGTCCAAAGTCATATTGTCAGTAAATGGCAGAGCCAAGACTAAAACCTATATTTACTGAAACACTGGACTTCACGTCTACTCCTCTTTCTATTATATATTATTTTCCCCCATTTTGTTGTTCAGTCACATCCGACTCTTCATGACCCAACAGACTATAGTGCTCTAATACTTTCCATGGCAAAGATTTTCTTGGCAAAGATACTAGAGCTGTTCACCATTTCCTTCTCTAACTCATTTGACAGATGAGGAAACTGAGGCAAATGGGGCTAAGCTACTTGCCCAGCATCACACAACTAGAAGTGTCTGAGGCCAGATTTGAACTCAGATCTTCCTGACTCCAGGCCCAATGTTCTTTTCACTAAGTCGCCTAGCTGTCTCCTCATTTCTTCCCTATCAACTCTAAAACTCAAATTCTAAGATAGCTCTATAGTACCAGCCTTTCATCTCATTCTCTGACCCTTTCCCTCAGATCTCAGCCCTCTGGAGAAAAGATTCCAAGAGAAGCAATGTGGTCTAGGGGAAGACACTCTAGGCTAGAAGTTGAGACCCAAGTTCTATCTTGTCTCTGCTACTAACTCACTATGACCTTAGATAAGCCCTTTCTGGGACTCAGTTTCTTCCACCATAAACTCAAAGGACAGAACCGGCTGATATCCAAGATTCTTTTTTCTTCTAACATGATGAAACTTACTACCTCTGGGATCCCCCAGCATCTAGATTCATTTATGTAGTAAGTAGTGATGAACTCAGAATGACTTGGAGTCTAGAGATCTGGGTTCAAATCTTGGCTCTACCATTCAATAGTTATATGAATCTACTTCTAGGCTTCAGTTTCTTCATCTGTAAAAAGAAGACAACAATACTTGTGTTAGCTGCCTCATAGGGTCTTTGTGAAGAATACTTTACAAACCTTAAAGAATTGTATAAGCGTGAGTTATTATTATGCATAAGTGTTAGAAATCCCCACCCCAAGAGTCTCCCTTATTCCTGGGGGAGATCAGTCCCAGGTAGCAGCCTCCATTCCCATCCCTGATTTTAAATATCTTAAAGTTTAACATGAAGTTCTGAACCAAGTTAAATTCTAAGCTACTGGCCCCTCCCTCACCTGGCAGGGTGGAATGGAGCTGGGAAGTACAAATATCAACTCTTGAGCATGTGGCATGCCAAGAACTAAACAGAGAGACAGCCAATGAAATCAACTGATAAAATATTTCCATTCAATATCCACTCTTCACCTAAATTCACAAAAATTATCTAAATATATTATGACATTAGATACTAAGAAAAACTGTGGCCTCTGACTTCCAGAAGCTTACAATCTAAGGAGATCAAATGTGACACACATCTGAACTGTGCATCAGCTGCCCTATGTTGCTCAATTACCAAAATGAAAGGTCCAAGACAGCAAGTGCTAAATACATTCAAAGAATGAGGAGGGCAAAGTAGACTGGAATAGGTCTTGTCAAAGACAGTGGATGTGATTTCATCCTTAGAAGACAGATAGGATAAGCAAAAGACACAGAGAGATGCCATGTCCAGTTTGGGAAGGGGATGATGGAAGGCATGAGAGTAAGCCTGACAATGATGATGCCCTGCATTCTTTTCCCATAAACCCCTGGAGGATGGGAAGGGAGTAACATGGTAAAAGGAGATTTGCTTAGATTGGCAAAAGGAAAGCAAAAGAAAGCTATAGAATCTTTCTAACAGATGGAATATCTTTAAACTGTGGACACACCTGCTTAGCTACTGGTGGCTGCTGAGAAGGTGGGAGCCCCAGCATCTGGAATGGCAAGTGTCCATTGCTTTCTTAGAAGTTGAGGGCCCAATTGGTGGTGAACTGTATATGAAACTCAAAGTTTCAAGAAAAGCACCAAATAAACATGACCCATTATTATTCCATCCCAACTGAGATGCTTAACCTGGCTATTGGAACGGGAAATTTCTATCTGCTATTCAAAAAGAAGACTCATCCCCAGACTCCTCTTCCTAATGTTTTCTTCAATCTCCCTAAGGCAGAATTTTGGATCCCAGAGACTCTCAGTTCCTAAAGAAGGAAAGGAGATGCAGCCCTCCTAGGCAGCGTCAAGAAAAGGAGCCAGAAATATTTCCAATTGCATGTGAATGATTAGAAAAGGCGAATAGCAAATTCAATCATGACAAAGAGCTCTAGGGTACCTTGAGCATGAAATATGGTCCAGTAAATCAAGCCAGTTCCAGTCTTTTTTCTGGCCTTGTAAATCACAACCTTAGGTCCCCATAACAACCCTAGGTCTCTAATTTAATGGGGATTTCTATTCCAGTCAAAATTGAATGGGGCAGGGGAGGGGTAGAGCAGGAAATTGAAGGATCGAGAAGGAGTGAGGGAGTGAGATATGGCCCCAGGACATGATTTGTCAGGCTCTGTCTTTGCTCTCCCAATTGCATGAAATACCTCACCCAGTCCCCTGTTTGCATAAACTCCTGGAAGAGGCTGCCTCCTGCATCAGAATGAAATGAACAGCTTCCTGTTGGCACAATAGTCCAAGGTATAAAATCAGCAAAGAAAACTTTCCTCTGTCAAAGCCAGAGTTTTCCTTATTATTTATCATCTATATTTTAAACCATGGGATAGCATTTTCATCTTGATGGAAGCTATAAAGCCCAAGAAAAATTTTATGACTCCCTAGATAAAGTCAAGAGCTCTCCCCTTCCCCAGGCCCCCCACCCCGAAATCTCCCAGGCTTTTAAATTCAAGTCAGTGAACAAACTGCTTTCATTTTGAACTGAAATGCATTTGTCTAGGTGAGCCCAACCATTAAGACCTGAATGTGAATAGCTGAGGAGATAAAACAGGAACAAAGATAATACGAAGGAATATTGGGGGTTGGGGAGGAGGGGCCCTAAATGGAGGTGGCCAAAGATGATCCACTTGCCTCCAGTGAAATCTTTTGGTCAAGCAGACGGGGTAGGTGGGGAACTGAGGGAGGCTGGGGGAGAAGGGATAGCAAAAAAAAAAGTAGAAGGAAAAATATCAGTGTTCAGTCTGGTAGATCAGAGAGCAGTGAAGGGATGTTAAGAAGAAAATGTCAAATCTATCTTATTTAACTGTACCATAATAACAACTCCTATTTACAAAAGTTGTGGTGGTGATGAAGAACTTTCACTGGATTTATCTCACTTGAGTTTCCTAGAAATCAGTCTTTGGCCATGCTCAGAAAGGAAGAAAAACTTAGGGGAGGGAAGTTGGGAATGTGGTAGCATTTGGTGATCTCTCTCTCTGGAATCTCCCTCTTTCTTCTTCCCACCAGTCAGAAGCAGGGGCAGAATTGAGGAGTCCATGTGGCCTTTGTCCAGCAAGTCAATCCTCTCCCCAAAATATCTCTGGACCCCATGGGCATGGCCAAGACCGGCTGCGTTCACAATAACTGTTCCATTTTATGGAAGAGAAAATTGAGGTTCTGAGAGTTTGGGTTTTTTTTTCCTTTTTAAAGTTTCTTTTATCGTCCCTTTCTGATCCTCTAAGTGTGGGGGCCCCATTAGGTTCTTGGTCTCAGTTCTCCTCTTTTCCTCTTTCTAGCTGATCTGAATTACCATGGGTTCAATTATTTCTACACAGAAGATCCCCAGATTTGTATAGTCAGTATTAGTCCTGCTCCTGAAACTGGGCTCCACATTGTCAACTGCCTGCTGGATATCTTCACCATGATAGTCCATTGGCATCCAATCAATGGATATCCAAAGTATATCCAAAAAGTAACTGACCATCCTTTCTCCTAAATCTGTCTCTCCTCCAAACTTCCATACTTCTTATTAATTTACTGCCAACCTCCCAGTCACCTAAGTCCATAATCTCAGTATTACCACTGACTCTTTCCTGTTTACCCATTCATATTTAATCATTTGTTGATTCTACTTCCAAAGCATCTCTCAAATCAGTCTTGTTCTCTACATTCCCAATGCCACCACCCAAGTTCAGGCCCTGATCACCTTTAGCCTAAACTATTATGATAGTTTATATTATATTATATTATAGTTTCTCTTTTTCTCTAGCCTCTCTGCTCTCCATTTAATTCCTCACACAGAAGGCTAAATAATTTTTTAAGGCGTGGATCTGACCATGTTACTGCTTTCATTGGCTGCCTAGTACAACTAGGGGGAAAATTGCCAACTTCTAAGTTAGTGTGTCAATATCAGCACAATCCAATTCCAATCCATCTCAATTTCCAGGCTTAGTTCACATTCCTCCCTTTTACACTATACATTCCAGCCAAATTGACCTCACTGCTACTCTAAAATTGACATACAGCATCCATAAATTTACATAAACTGTGTGGCCAGCTCACATCTGTGTCCTACGCTCTCCTCTTTCCTTCAGAATTCTTATATTCCTTTGAGACTCATCTCAGGGGGCATGTTCTCTAGGAAGCCTTCTCTGATCCTGCTGTTAAAATACTTTCTTATTGAAATTGCCTTATGTCTCACCTGTGCATACCTCCATAATAATACTAATAATAACATTTACATGGCAAAGCATATTACAAATCTTATGCCATTTGATCCTTACAACAACATTATGAGGCAAAAGTCATTATTATCCCCATTTTACAGATTAGAAAACTGAGGCTGAGAAAGGTTAAATAGTTTGCTCAGAGTCTGCAAGTGCCCAAGGCCAGGTTCAAACTATATCCATTGGAACATCTGAGTTGCCTTCTGTAGGAACTCTTCTCTGTCACATCCTGTTTTTCATTCTTTTTCCCCTTGAAATAGCTTTGTTTTTACTTCAGTCAGTAGGCATTATATCTCTTCAGTAGAGTGTAAGCTCCTGGAGGACAGGGACTATTTCATGTTTTGTCTTTACATGATGCAAGGGCATTTTGAAGCCAGCTCAAACCAGCTTGAACCAACTGTCAAATTTTCTGCATGAGCATTTATGTCTCAGAAATCAGCAAATGCTACAAACTGGAGCTTGATTTATTGTTTTGTTGATTGTCTGAACTGAAGAAAGAAATGGAGAAAATGTTAATGATGCAGCTTAACCTTAAAAATGTGCCCAGTTTGCATTTTTCTGAGAGCCAACTATTAACTATTTTCCAGCTTCCCCACTGTTAGTATCCCAAGCCTGAGAACTGCCCTTTACACATTTGATGCTTAATATCTATTGAATGGTATTCAAAATGAAAATAAAGAGCTACTTGCGGCTTACTGAATAAAAACTAAGTTCTTAAGCCTTACATTGTGTACTGCACGAAATTCCAACGTGCCTTTCCAGTTACAGCTAGAAACCTTTAGTACTTCCAGATAGCTCTGGCCAAATTAGACTTATGGTTGCCCCATGTATGAGTCCTATGCATTTGCAATTCTGCCCTTTTGCTCATGTATTCAAAGTCTGCCTATCTGGTCACCCTTGACAATATTCTTATTAAAAATAACACAAAGTCCCATTCTTGTTCTTTGGCTTGGTGCCATAGTAACTCTCCCCTCCTCCACTTAGTTCTAGCCAGAATAATAAGCCTGAGGAAAACTGGACCCAACACAAGTCATCGAACTGGATTAAGCTGAGAACTTTTTATTTTTTAATGGGGTAGGACCTTCTTGTTTCAATACTGACTAATTCTCTAGAATAGGGATACTTCCATTGACCTTCAGAGACCAAAGCACTTGTGATAAAAAGGTCCTGTGTTGCCACCAGTCCTCAGACAGAGAAAGATAATGTCAAAGAAGCAACATGTGACTTAGCCAAAATGGAAGAAGTAGGAAGAATTTAAAAGTCAAGTCTTCTATTTCTTTCCATTTTTCTCCATGCCAATTGAACAGAAGAGCAGAAACCTCTTCCTTCTGCAGCAGTCAATGAATTCAAGGACCTCTAAGTTCCCTTCTAGCTCTTAAACTGTGATCTAAGGACCATAACTACTCCTTGGGTCTTCTTATTTTCTCTGGTGACTGTATAGGGGGCCCTCTAGGCCTAGAAGAGGGATAAATTGATAATCCACTGCCCATTCTCTTTTCAGAAAGGTTTATATGCCTTGCATCATTACAGTTACTAGTAAAGATTATATTATAACTTTATAGAAGGCATTAGGATGGATTGTATGTTTGTATTGAGCTAGGAAATTCCCTGATAAATCATGTCCTTGTTAACCTCTATTAAAGATCCCTCCCTCATCTCTCTTCTACCCCTTCTTTTCCCTTTCTCCCTCTCTTTCTCTCTCAAAATTTCCTATTTATCTAGTAGGTGACACAGTGGATAGAATGTTGGCCTTAGAGTCAAGAAGTCAGGAGCTCAAATCTTGCCTCAGATATTTGCTAGCTGTGTGACTCCAGGCAAGTCATTTAACTTCTGTCTGCCTCAGTTTCCTCATCTGTAAAATATTGCTAGCTTATGGGGATTTCTGAGGATCAGATGAGATGAACAAATGTGAAATCCTGCGAACCTTAATGCACTATACACATGCTAGCTATTATTTTTATGGCTTAATCATGACTTGAAAGATGCCCAAGACACAGAAACATAGAGATCATTAACCTCAAAACATTTGGAGCTTTGCAGTGTCATTAACACAGAATATTTATTATTTCTGATATGCTTCACCCCCCCACTCTCTCTTTCTGTCCCTCTCTCTCTGTCTCTGTCTCTCTCCCTCCCTCTGTCTCTCTCCCTCCCTCCCCTTCCTCTTTCTCTCCCTCTCCCTCTCTCTCTGTCTCTGTCTCTATCCCTCCCTCTGTCTCTCTCCCACCCTCCCCTTCCTCTTTCTCTCCCTCTCCCTCTCTCCCTGCCTTTCTCTCTTAAGCATCCTTGAAGACCCAGCTCAAATGACTCCTCCATAGCCTTTCCTGATTCCACCAACTAGAAATGACCTCTCCCTCCACGAACCATTACTAACATCATGCCCACACCACTCTCGCCACATTCCATCATGTATTATAGTCATTTGTATATATTCATGTTCCCCATCTTGAAGATCTAAGAAAATCTGTTGCAGCTGTAGAGGGTACTGAAGCTGAGGCTTAGAGATGCCTTACCACAAAATGACAGGGAATATGGAATGAACACTGGAATGGACAAGGTACTGTGTACTCAGACAACACCAACAACCAAGACCTACTTAGAATTCATGTACCTTGACCACCAGTTACAAAAGAATGGCAGCTCGAACAGAGGGTGGATCCAAAGAGGAAAAGCGGTGCGATTCTATTTCCATCACATGACACGCAGCACTAATGATAAGTGCATTCTGTCAGAAGGATGAAAAATGCCAATGGGAAGATGAATAAGCTCTCCTCCTGGGGTGTTAGCTGCTTGAGGACAGGAACCATATCTTACCTGCTTTCATACCTCCCTGATGCTTAATACATTGATTGATAACTGGTCCTCTCCAAGTGCCTTGAGATCATGGATGGGCAGCCTGGGGAAGTGCCAACTCATTCGATTATTGTTTTTGGTTCTTTTGAAAATTATTAAAGGGCTCTGGATTAGAGATTCAGATTTCCTCTAGATCACTGAGAACAAACAGCTCTCTTGTAAATGGCTTAATGTGTCTGTTTAATATAAACAAAATTATCTTTCAGAAGAACTGGTTTTTCCATGTCACTTCAAATCTCAAAAACTATGCCACCTATGGCAGAATGATTGGGATTCCAGGTCGGCAGCAGCAATCTGCAGCAAAAATAATTAGCACCAGAGGCTGCTTCTAAAAGAATCTTAAATGAAAGAGAATCTAGTTATTTATATATTTCTGTTCCTTCTGTCTGTATCTTTCCATCTCAGCCCAGGGAAGAGAATTTTTATCTTTTGGCTTTGGACGAATGCCTTGTGGAATACATATATTCTCCATATAGGGTTTGTTAAAAGTAGACGACCCTTAACCTCAAATAGAACAGAGTCCTTGGGGACAGTCTTCTATGGAAACGCACTCAGGGGACATCCACATTGGACCTGTTGTTCGTCAGCCAACAAATTTACTTTCTTTTACTGGGAGGTTTCTTTTTTTCACATGTTCTTTTAAAAAGCATGGCCAAATCAATACAAATAAATTCAGTCATATTTCATTAGTTTCCAAAGATAAGGAAACTGCCTTCACCATTAATAATAGTGCTTACACAACTGTAGACAGTACAAATATTATTTCCCCTTTTCTACTGATGAAGTTGGGACTCAGAAAAATTGTGACCTACCCAAGAACATAGAGTTAGCAAATACTAGTAGCAGGAATTAGACCCAGATCTCCTGATGTCTTTGCTCTACACTTTGATACCATTCTGAAGCAGTATCAGCATTGTTATAATTAGTTAGCATTCAAGGAAGGCACCTCTACAACTTCTGCTCCCTAAATGAGGCCAAAGGCCCAGCTCTTGTTCCTACAATTTTATTCTCCACTAGCTGAATCACGTAGATTAAGTCACATGAACTCGGAGTATATTAAACATGGGGTCAAGATGCCCCAGTTCCAGCTCTGCTTCTCGGTAGCTGTGAAGGTGATCACACTAAATGTCCTTAAGGGCAGCTAGGTGGCACCATAGTGCATAGAGCATAGGACCTGGAATCAGGAAGACCTGAGTTCAAATTTAGCCTGAGACTCTTCCTACCTGTGTGACCCTGATTGCCTCAGTTTCCGTAACTATAAAATTAGAATCATGATAGCACCTCCCTCCCAGGGTTGTTGTGAGGATCAAATGAGATCAAATTATTATTAATAATAATTAAATGCATTTAACACAGTTCCTGGTACATATTAATAAATGGTTGTCACCTTCCTCTTCCCTTCCATTTTGCTTATATATATATATATAATTATTATAATATATTATAATTACAATATATTTATATATTATATTATATACTTTCCCCTTCCCTTCCATTTTGTTTATATTAAACAGACACATTAAGCTAATCCATGATTTTGTTATTCCACGCAGAAGGTTGCTATTTCATTCCATCTAAGTAGTGAACCCAAAGTAAGGTTCCATCTGATGAACTCTGGGAGTGGCAAATTAACTGAGATAAGCCACTGGTCACCCACAATATTGCTTGTCATGGAGTTTTAGTCAATGTAACAAATTCCCAACCAACTTCTTGCTTGCTCTGTTTTGTTACAGAGCTAAAAAAAAAACAAACCACCAACAGTGAAAACTCTGCCTTTTGCTGCTCCTTCTATCAAGCAACAAACCCCCCTCACTTTCTGCATGCGAGGTGGTATCTGAGGCACTGGGGAAACGGTCTCTACTCTGGAGGAGTTTACAATCTAGCTGGGGGAGATAGAGGGTATACATACACACATACATGTATGTATGTATGGTATCATATGTATGTGTACACACACACACAGGCTCTAATAGCTGAGAGTACACGATTTTTCCCCTTTCTACGACTGGAATGTTCGCTCTCCTCCACTCAGCCTATTGACTTCCCCAGCCTCCTTCACATTTTAGCTAATATCCTATCTCTTACTAACAGTCTTCCCCAACCCTTCTTCATTCTAACACCTTTGCTCTATTATTTCCTATTTATGTTCTATATACTTTGTTCATATGTGCATGGGGGGCAAGGAGGGGTGTTAGTTTGTTGTCTCCAACATTGGACTGTGAGCTCCTTGAGGGCAGGGGCTGACTTTTGCCCTTTTTGGGGCACAATGCCCAGAACACAGCAGGCACTTAATAAATGCTTATTGGTTGATTTATTGATTAGTAATAGAGGGTATGAAACACACTTGCCTCCAACCCAGTCCAAACCACAAACACTTATTAAATGGCTACTATACACAAAACAGTGTGATAGATTCTGAGGAAACAAAAGTAAAATTTTAAAAATAATAATAATAAGCCAGCTTCTGTCCCCAAGGAGTTTCCATTCAAAAGGGAATATAATTTCATCCAGGGAGAAGTTTGCAAAATAACTGAATAAATTCAACTGCTGGTCAATCAGTCAACCAACCAGCATTTATTAAATGCTTACTACGTACCAGGCATGGTGTTAAATTCTGAGGATTCCAAAAAATAAAAAATAAAAAAAGAGCAGAAAATGGCCCTGCCCTCAAGACAGGACAGGACAGGAAGAAGCACTTATGAAGCACCCACTAAATGGAAGGCACTGTGTTAAGAGCTTTACAGATACATTAAAATAACAACAACAACAACAACAACAATACTAATAATCTAGCACTTATATAATGCTGACTACGCGCCAGGCCCTGGCACTTAGTTATCATTCACAGTCATCATCTCCTTTGATCCTTATAACAGTCCTGAAAGCTAAGGGTTATTATCATCTTCATCTTACAGAGAAGGAAATTGAATCAGATAAGGTTAGTGACTTGCCCAATGTCACAGAGCTAGCTTTGTCTGAGGCTGGATTTGAACTCAGGTCCTCCTGCTTCCAGGGTCACTGCTCTCTCTACTTCACTACCTAGCTATCCCTTTCAGCAAGGTCACATATGACTGAATTGAACCAGGATTAAAAAGAACCCAGGCATACTGAATCTAAACCAGTCATTGTTCCACTGCAATGCTCTCCACTCCAAGACCAGTGCATAGATGCTAATTTTTTAGTTCTTTTTGCAATTTGAAGCCTACCAAAATCCCTAACTACCTAAGGGTATAAAGAGTCACATTCAATGGACCAGAAAAGAGAATTTCTTTCTTTTTCTCAGTGAATGATCCAAGGTAAGGAAAAACAACTCACAGGCAGAAAATGCTATCCTAAAGAGCCCCAAATATCCATGAGCCTGCACAGAAACCTGGAGGGAATCTGCTTCTGAAGGCCCAGGAATGGACAAAGACAGGATTATGTGTTTTTCTTCTACGTTCCTGAAAGCAGATTGTCTTTTCATGGACACCATGCTTCCATTGGTGGGATATTCACACAGGCATAGAGCCCAGGGCAAAATTGGAAGGGTTCTGTTGAGTTCCCAATGGAATTTTCTTATCAAGGCAGTCATCATATGATCCTTAAATTATTTTAAAACTGATAAAATTTACTGTGAACAGGGTCCCATCTCTCAAAGAAGGGATTCTGGAAGGCCTAAGCAGACCCAGCCACCCTCTGCTATACACCAAGTTATCTTCAGACTCACAGTTGGACAGCAACCTTTCCAGACAGCCCTCCCAGGGAGGAGAGGCTGCTACAGCCAAGGCTCTTTGAAATGCCACACTTTTATCTCCCTATTACCATTTCTTGCTATTTTTAGTCTAATTGAGATGGAAGTGGTGGGGAAAAGATCCTTTTTTCTCCAGCTTTTTCTGTGGTTTCCCCCTCCCACCCCTCCCTCAGCCAAGCCCTACATACACACTCATGAAATCATCAGGAAGGGAAAAAGCTCAACCTCTTCACTTACAGGTTGAGTAAGGAAAATAAAAAGGCAGAATCTGGAAATAATTCTGGGAAGAGTTCAGCTTTTCATATTTAAAAAAAAACAACTAAAATTCACTCCTTGTGTGTGTGAAAGAATTTACAATTCATAATTTCTTTTATTCCAACCAGACTATCAATTAAGATCCTTAATAAGCAAGGAATCCCAGAAAGCATTACACAAATCATTTTATTCTCAGTGCCTCAGTTTCCCCATCTGTAAGATGCAGTTGAACAGGACCAGAGATCCAGAAAACCTAGATTCTTTTCCCATCTCTGTATTTACAAGAGCAAAAACCTAAAGTAAGTTATGTCAGAACTGTAGATCTCAGAATTCTCATCAAGAAAATGAGTAGATCTGAACAGATTATAATCTATAAAGTCCCAGCCTGGAGAAGGAAATGGCAAACTGCTCCAGTATCTCTACCAAGAAAACTCCAAATGGGATCACAAGGAGTCAGACATGGCTGAAAACAACTGACCAACCACAAAAGGGTCTCATTCAACTCCAAAATGCTTTGGTTCCAGGCTAAGCCAAGGGCTGGTTTGCTTTATGGGAGACATTTAGAGAGAAATTGGAATGAATTATGTCAACAGGGTACTACGCTCTTGCAGGATTGTATGTTGGCTCTCCTGTTCAGAGGTCCAATAAAGTCCTGTCTTTCCATCATACCATTTATAGCCAAGTGGCCACTATGAAAACGGACAATCAGAAGAGCTGATCTATTTGAAACTTAAGAGTCTTTCATCCTTTTTTAAAAGTTGTTGTATATCTAATCTCCTGAATAAATGGAAAAGGGAGAATCACCCTTCTTCAATAAAATATTTAAGGTAAAATGTGAATTCCTGTCTTTTCCAGAGAAGCTTTTTTTTTTTAAATAGAATGGCCTTGGTCCAAACCATTGTCTAAAAATGGGACTCTCTGGTACACTAAACTTGGTTGGACATTTCAGTTCTCCAGTCACGAGTCAGTCTGCCTCCTCCTAAACTTAGTAAACTAAACTTGGTAACATAAGCCTTCGTACGGTCCCGAGTGTGATTTTTCCAGGCACATGTGAGTTGAGCTCCAATAAATGTTGACATCAGAGGCATCATCAGCTCCTATTTTTGAGTCTTGCAGCTAAAGAACTTTCTTGAATTGGAAATTTACTATGGAGAGCTTCTGTTCATCGGAATATTTTTAAATGCTGATACAGGACCCTGAAATGTAAGCAAAATCAGCATCAGAATCTATGGGAGCATAGAGGGGAGGCACTGACAAAGCTCCTCCCCCCACATGAAAGGTCCTTGCATTATTGTCCTTTGAATATAAAGATAACTTCAAAAACATGCCATCTAAAAGATACGTGCCTGCTTCACTAGCCGTGGGGGAGGGCTGGACTATGTCACCCACACTCTCTTGCCCAATAGTCAACACTGGAAGAATGGAACGAACTTTGGATGTAGAGCCAGGGGATTGGATGAGCTCTGCGGTTTCATTGGCATAAGGCAGTAGCTTGCAGAGGACCTCTTTAGAGCCTAAAAAGCATTGAGGACCACCCCAATAACTTACATTGTGGGGTTATCCTAGGAGTGCATTGCTAAACGTTTAACAACCAGCTCTACCCCAAACTGTACACATGACATTTTTTAAAGACTAATCTTCATTTAGAATATTTTCCTCATAATTTCTTGGTTCAGAAAACACATTTACTGCCTCTATGACCATTAGCAGGCCCTTTCATTTCTCTGGGTCCAAGTTTCCTCAGGAATAAAATAAGACATTTAAAGGAGATGATTTCTAAGGCTCTTTCCTGCTCTGAATTCTATTACTTTTTTTTTATTAAGGATCTTGTCCATTTCTACATAATAAAGAGTCTACATAGGGGTGAAAGCCATGACTTTGGCATCCTTAGATCCATGCCCTATGAGTGTCAGGGGAGCAAAATGAAGAGAGAGCTGGCAAGTTCCTTAACCACACAGTGACATACGAAACTGAAAAACTCAGAACTGCAAAGGAATTTTTTGAACAGGAGTTCTCAGTGGTTCTCAAATTGTGGTCTGTGAACCCCTGGAGATCCCCAAGTCCCTTTTATAAAGTACTCAAGATCAAACATAATTTTATAGTAATATTAAAACATTTTAATTTCTATTATGATATCTGTTGCAAAATTTAAGTGGTATGCTAGAGTTAGCTCAAAGTGACTTGTGAGAATCAATTGTTAAGTTTTCACTGTGAACATTAACACCTCAGAAATTGTCAAACTTTACAAACTAGAGTTTAATTTAATATTTTGTTGATTGTCTAGACCAGTGGTTCTCAACCTTCCTAATGCCATGACCCTTTAATACAGTTCCTCATGTTGTAGTGACCCCCAACCATAAAATTACTACCACATAACTGTAATTTCACTACTGTTGTGAATCATAATGTAAATATCTGATATGCAGGATGTATTTTCATTGTTACAAATTGAACATAACCCACAGTTTGAGAACTGCTGGTCTAGACTGAAGAAAATTATGAGGAAAACACTTTAAATGTAAATTAAACTTTTAAAAGTGTCATGTGTAGAGTTTGGAGTAGAGCTGGTTGTTAAACATTCACCAACACAGTCCTAGGATAACCCAAAAATATAAGTTATTGGAGTGGTCCTCAATATTTTTAGGCTGTAAATGGGTTCTCTGAGAACTACTGCCTTATGCCAATGAAACTACAGAGCTCATCCAAAAACAAAAAAAATGTCATGCTCTTACCTACTGAACTAACTGGCAAGTATGGTATAAGAGGGGTCTTTATCACATTCAAGGCTCTTGAGTCCTCTTTGATTTTATTTTGTGCAATTCAGAGCAATAAATAGCAATCTTGAAGCCTTAATGAGTTGTTTGTGTCCCTGGAAATGTTTGACAGGGAAGTAAATTTAGTTGCAAAGCAAAATTTGAGCGCCCTAAAGACCAGTCAATCAGCCAACAAGCATTTATTAAGTCCCAGGAACTGACTGTGCTAAAAGTCAGTCAGTCTTCTGAATTTTTCCAGCTTTTCTCCTCCTTTCATTGTACACATGGTCCTGATTTTCCAGTATAACATTTGGCATTAGTATGAAAATCCAACTCACTACACAGCAATCTCCTCAAACCAGCCCCATCACTGCTTATCTGTTTCACTCCATCCCCAGGTCTAGGAGAGAGGAAGCAGAGATTTCATTTCTCCTTCTTTCCACACGATTCATTGGTCACTGTGGCAAGGGGTTTCCTGTGACACATACCATCTACAATGTACAGATTTGATGCCAATCCCTAACCACCCCCGGCTCCATGCCAGCTCCCAAAGGCTTCATGGAGTGAGAATTTCCTGGCTCAACTCACCATGAGTCAGGCTAGCAAGAGGGAGGCTCACATAAGGTAGAGCCTGAACTGGCTCCAATTAAATGAGTCTATGAAGCAAATGCTATCGACTGGCTGGTCTGGGACCAGGGACCCCTCTGGTCATCCAGACTGCCTCAGTTTTTGTGTGCCCAGAGGCAACATGATTACTCCTAAGGAAACCTTTGGGTGTAGCCAGATCTGCAAAGGCACAAAACACAGTAAATAGAGTGTTGGATATGTGGTCAGAAAGACCTGAGTCCAAGTACCATGTCCAGTGTGACTCTACTCCAATTAACCTCTCTCAGCCTCAGTTCCCTCTTCTGCAAAACAGAGATTATAAAAGCACCTTCCTCCACAGGATTACTATGAGGACTGATAACCTTTTAATATTATATTTTAGCCAGAGTCTGATTTAATCAAACAAACTGCTCTCATTAAAAATGCTTTTCCCTGTGTCTGTAACTTCAAAGACCAGAGATGAGATTCCCCTTTATCTTGGGATTTACTCCACACAGGAGCAAAATAGACATCCTGAGACCACAAAATGTAAATAGACCCTGCTCCAGTCTTTGCCAATTTTCATTTACAATCAAGGAACCTGGTAAAGATGATAACAAATAGAAGTCATAAAGTTTTGTGACATGGTCATCCTGAACTGGGTTGGTTCTGAAAATGTATAAAGAGTCTCATGATTTCTCTGTTATCAGTCAGGGCTTTAGTCCTGCACTCATTGAGCAAGTAATTCTAGCCTTAATGGAATAATCAGGACTAAATAATGTAATTTTTATATTACTCTCTGTTTGTCTCTTTAACTAACTTTTTCTAGTGGTCCACAATATCAAACCAGACAACGTCTGCAAATACTGGTATGTGGATGCTGGCTGCTATGACTGTGATTATTTCTGTACCTTCTCTCTAATCATGGAAGATTTCAATTTTCCATCTCCTCAAGCTCCTCACTAGCCCCATTTCCTTCACAGAACCAATAACTCACTAAATGGCTATAGCTGTTTCATTGGCAGTGTTTCCCTAAACAGATAAGAAAGATAGGAAGGGAATGAAAGGAAAAGAGGAAGAGTGAAATGGATGAATGGGAGGAGAGAGACAAAGAGAAAGAGGGGGGGGAAGAGAGGGGAAGAGCAAGAGAGAAAGATGGAAGGAAG
>CM053598.1:45719790-45757182 GCA_028646575.1 Pseudocheirus occidentalis | reverse complement strand
AGATGTGCTTTCAGTCTTGTGGAGAGTTTTGGAGCTTGAAAATCTGTTTAGCGTCCCATTTTATGAGTTTTTTAGTGTGTTTGTGTGGGAGCTGTGGTCCTTTGCTGCTTCTATGCCGCCATCTTGGCTCCGCCCCTCGGGGGCATGTTTTAAGGAAACCAAATGTACTACCCTACCTTCATATGTCTTCCTTACTCTCCATCAGAATAGCCTGCCAATCAGTGTGTGTCAGTGTGTACAAACACAACTGATGCGAGCCAACATTTCTTCTATTGAAATCACTTCTTTTTGTCAAAGCATTATCTCTAATAGGCACGTTCGATATGCCTAGATATGTTTCTGGGAAGCAGGTATGATCATTACTTGTACATAGCTGACCCACATATTTGTTGAGTGGTGGGATCAATTAACTTATGAATTGCCACAGTGGGTAGGGAAGCCAGGAAGCTCCCTAGGGAACAACCTATGGGGCGATTCAATATGAAGATGCTGAGTGCAATATGGGGGAGAAGAAAGGGGGATGAATTGGGGAGCAAGCATTTCTATAGCCCTTACTATGTGCCAGGCCCTCGGCTAAGCACTTCACAAACATATTATTTGATCTTCACAACAATTCTGTTAGGTAAGTGCTGTTATAATTCCCATTTTCTAGTTGAGGAAACTGAAGTAGGCAGAAATTGAGTGATTTGTCCAAGGTCACACAGCTAAGTAAATGTCTGAGGCTGAATTTGAACTCACCCCATCTTTAAGAGCTGTATGAACTATGGTGCCAGCTAGCTGGCTGTGGGAGGGGACACCTACAGCAGAAGTTTCTGAAAGCAGGCTTTGCCCACTTCACAATTTTTGCCTGCAGATTGTATTGTACAATGAGTAGAGTATGATTGGCTGATGGCTAATTTATTCAGGAAATTTAATGCCAGAACTGGAGTTAGACATTTGTATGTCCTAGGCAAGGTTTGGAAATTATATGGGCTGTCTGTTACTCTCTCCTAGAGGGCTTGAAACTTCATTGTGACCCACCCAGCTTGGATTATCATAAAATAAAAATCTGCAAGCCATCGGGAGCAGAACTTACACCAGAAATATGTGCATTTATATAAGAAGTCATATCCAGATATATTCCTTGCTGTTTGTATGTTGTGTCCTCTCTGTCTATGACACTGCTTCTTCATAGTACTTGCTTACATTGATGGCCTCTTTTATTAATTTTCTTTATGTGGTTCTAGTGGGCTGCTAAGTGGTACCATAGTGCATAGAGCGCCTGACCTGGAGTCAGGAAGACCTGAGTTCAAATGCAGCCTCAGGCACTTACTAGCTGTGTGACTCTGGGCAAGCCACTTAAACCTGTTTACCTTAGTTTTCTCATCTGTCAAATAAACTAGAGAAGGAAATGGCAAATCACTCTAGTAACTTTGCCAAGAAAGCCCCAAATGAGGTCACAAAGAGTCAGACAGGGATGAAAATGACTGAACAACGACAAAGTCGTTCTAGCACCACTTCTTTGAAATTTCTCACCTCTCTGTTCTCAGTTAGACCTCGGTTAAAATGCCACAGAAACTAAAGGGAAGATTGGAATCTAAAATGCTCCGCTGAGTATTGTCAGCTTGCTTACAGACTGCATTTTCCCATGGGAAAAAAAGGAGGAGTCAATTGTAAAGCAGGTTCTGGCTTTTCAACTCTCTCTCTCTGTCTCTGTCTCTGTCTCTGTCTCTGTCTCTGTCTCTGTCTCTGTCTCTGTCTCTGTCTCTGTCTCTGTCTCTGTCTCTGTCTCTGTCTCTGTCTCTCTCTCTCTGTCTCTGTCTCTCTCTGTCTCTCTTTCTCTCTCTCTCTCTCTCTCTCTCTCTCTCTCTCTGTCTCTGTCTCTCTCTGTCTCTCTCTCTGTCTCTCTCTTTCTCTCTCTCTCTCTGTCTCTCTGTCTCTCTGTCTCTGTCTCTCTCTCTCTGTCTCTCACCTATCAATTGATCTATCTCTCAAGGTATTTCACATGTAAGATACAGGAATCTGTATGACAGAATCTTGCTGATATAACCCCTTTGTCTGATGCTATTGTTCCCAAAGAACCATTTCATTTGGAATTATAAAAACTCCATATAATCAGAGTAGAAAGAAAAACAAAGCAGTCTTACTTAATTCTGTTGCTCGGGCTAGAGAAATCAATTCAAGTCAGGTTTCCTCAACTAAGCTCAACTCAGTCCAGTTCAAGGGAATTCAGCTTGACTCTATTCAATCCATAATTCAGTCAATAAGCATTTATTAAGCCCTTATTTTGTACTAGCCAGGCACTATGATAAGAACTGGAAGATACACAGAAAAGCCACAACACTGTTCCCAATGAACTCATATTCCTATGGTGGAGACTATGTGCAAATAACCACATGTGACATAAATGGGGGGGTGATCTCTGAAGGAAGGCACTCTCAGTGGGGTGGGAAAGGAAGAGAAAGTCCTCTTGCTGAAGGCACTTTCACATACCCATCATTCCAACTAAATGGATTCACTGGCTATTCCCAATCTTGGCCTGCTCTCTTCTCTCTCCAAGGCACAGGCTGTGTTATCCAAGTTTGGGGCACCATCCTTATAAAACTCTGCTTGTTGAAAGCATCTTCTTCCTTCAAGTCGCAGCTTAGGTGCCAACTCCTCCATGAAGCCTTTCCTGATTCTCTAAAATAAAAGTGATAGGATCATAGACTTAAGCTCGGAAGAGTCACCAATCCCATCACTTTACAGATAAAGAAATTGAGTCCCACAGAGATAAGGAGAGGCAGAACTAGGATTTCAAGCCAAGTCTTCTCTTTTTTTGGATGGGTAAAGGCAGGGCAATTGGGGTTAAGTGACTTGCCCAAGGTCACATAGCTAGTGTGTCAAATGTTAGGTCAGCTTTGAACTCAGGTCGTTCTGACTCCAGGGCTGGTGCTCTATTCATTGCGCTACCTAGCTGCCCCATCAACCCAAGTTTTCTGTTTCTAACTGTGACATTCTTTCTCTTGCCTCACAAGGTCATGTCTGTATCTATGTCTATAAATACATGTCTGTAAATATGTCTATGTCTATGTCTATTTCTGTGTCTATGTCTGTCTATGTTTATATCTGTATCTATATCTAGACAGATATAGATATATAGTTATGCACATACATATATATGGATATATGCATGTATTTATATGCACACATGTATCAGCATGTGTATATATATCCACACATGTGTATATGCATACACATATATGTATGTGTATATTTGTCCATATCACATTCTACCCGAGAATGTAATGATTTACACAAATGTTATAGTTTCCCTATCAGATAGATGATAAATGTCTTGAGAGCAGAGACTGTGCCACTTTTCATATTTTTGTCCCCAGCGAAAGCAAAAGGCATTACCCATGGTAGGTGCTTAATAACTGAATTGAGGTCATGCCCCAGTCTTGGAAAGCTGGTCTGTCACCCATATTTGCAATCATAGCCTTTGCAATTTTTCCCAGCCTGCTCCTATTCCCTCAGTGTCCTATGAGGAAAACTAGGAATGCCCAAGTTATATCAATGTGATAAAAATTACAATATCCCAAAGCAGGGAAATGCCAGGGCCAAAAGAAATATTTTTATACTTTTAATTAAAAACTTTCCTTATCTACCCACTGCTTGGTTTTGTTTAGCTGAAGCTTCTTTCTTGTAGTAGCATCCAGTACTGAAAGGTACATTGAATTGGGTTACAGAACATCTATATTCAAGACCCAAATATTTTTTAAAGCCAACTAGTTGTAGACCTTGGGGAAATCATTTGATCTCTTTGGGTCTTAGTTTCTCCATATGCAAAACAGGGAGAGATAGACTCTAAGATTCCCTCTTGTAAGATCTCTGCCTATGCTCTAGGTTTATAAGTTCATAGCTTTAGAGCTGGAATGGATCTCAAGCTATTTAACCTAACTCTCCTCTCATTTTACAGATGAGGAAACTGAGGCTCCCGTAGAGATAAAATGACTTGCTCAAATCCACATGCATAATAAATGTTGAGTACCTGTGAAATGGAGGTAGAAATGAGGTAACAGCTACTCAATCAGTTAGACTAATAGTACTATGTAGGTAGCATGAGATGGAGACTTGGGGTGGGAGTTAATTGGAGGAAACTGATACGCCAAAGCTCAGGGAATAGGCAGAAATAGAAAGACACTAGTGGGTTCCACATGAGGCAAGTGGAATTTCCAACCTCAGAAAGTTTTCCCAAGAAGATTCGCCAAGAGACAATAAAGAGTGCACGAAGACAGATGGTTGCATAAAAGTGGCTCCATGAGTTTCTGTTGATGGAAAGCTGAGGTGTGCCAGCTAGATTTCCCCTTGTATCTTAATGGGACCAACCCTTTGAATCTGGGAATTGGGGCAGATATAATGGTTAAATGTCTTTTAAAAAAAGGGAATCCGTTTATCCCCAGTGGCAGCTCAGCATGAGTACCAGCAAACATTTGTTAATTGTCCTTACTATGTGTCAGGCACTGTGCCGGGCTTAGGGGACAGAAAAAAGATGGTCTTACATTCCATTGGGAGAAACAGTATATATGTATGTATGTGTATTTTTATACATATGGAAATATACTGTCTATGTAAATATATTCTTTTTCTATCTACCATGCATCTATCTATTAATCTATTATCACCTGTCAGTCCAACTAGTCATTTTAGGGGGAAACACCAAAAGCAAGAAGTTAAAAAAGATCTCATGTGAGAAGCAGTCCTTGAGTTGACCTTTGAAGAAAGCCAAGGATTCTAAGAAGTGGAAAAGAGGAGGGATTGTGTCCTAGAGGCAGGGGGCAGCCTATGAATAGGAGAATACATTTGTAAAGTGCTTTGTAAACCCTAAAATACTATAGAAATTCTAGCTAATTTATGGAGATTGTATGTGGAATGTCATGTACCATGTTTGGCTGGACTATAAGAATCCATGATAAGGAGTCACATACAATATATCTGGAAAGGTGGCCAAATTGCAAGGGATGTTGAATGTCCATCAGAAAAGTTTGTATTATTTTCAAGTGACAGTGAGAAGCCACTGAGGCTCCCCCTTCTAAGGTTTCTTTGTATCTACTTTATATGCGTCACACACGCACATACGCACACATATGTTTTCTTTCCCATTGGAAAATGTTATCTGAGGGAAAAGTCTGATTTTCACATTTTTCTTTGTATTCCTTAGCACAGTGCTCAGTCCATAGCAGGCATTTAATAAATGCTTGTTGATTGATTGATCAGGGGAGTGACTTGGTCAGATCTTTGGTTTGTGAATATGACTTTGGCAGCTATGGAGAAAGGATTAGAGAGGGAAGAAACTACAGTGGGGAGATCAGTTAAGAAATGACTGTAATTGTCCGGAAGAGATATGATGATGGATCGAATGGGGGAGGGGTATGGCCATATGGGTGGAGAAAAGGGGACACAGGCAAGAAGAGGTGTGGATTTAGTAAATATTAGATATGGGCGATGAGGACAAAAAAAGTTGAGGATAACTTCAGCATAGTGGCCGGAAGGATTTTGGTGCCCTTGACAGAAATAGGGACCTCAGGAAGAGGGATGGGAAGGATAGATAATGAGGGCAGTTTTGAACAAGTTGGGTTTCAGATGCTTATAGGACATCCTGTCGGAAATGCTCAATAGGCGATTAGTGATGCTGGATTGTAATCTAGGAGAAAGACTGAAGTGGGATGTACAACTCTGGGATTCATCTGGGTAGTGTAGAGATGGTGATTGACTACATGGTGAGGAGAAAGTGAGGGGAGAGAGACAGAGAGACAGACAGAGACAGAGAGACAGACAGAGACAGAGAGAGAGACAGAGAGAAGGGGAGAGACAGAGATAATTTATTAAGAGCTTTCCTCATACTTTGCTAAGTTCTGAGAATATGAATTCATGACAGTCCGAACCCTTAAGCAGCTTGCATTTTTTGGGGGGAGAAAATAATACATAAACAATAACTGGGGAATGGAAGGAAGGGGGTAGAAAACTACCTAGAAGGAGGTGAAGTCCAGAGTGCAGCAAAGAATAAATTAAACCTGTTCAGACTCCTGATGATGGGTGGTCCAGGCTAGGGATTCACCAATCATGCAGGGGTGCTTCAGGGCAGAGGTTTCTCCAGGGCAGGCAGGAAGGTGGCTGGTGAAGAGATAGAGAATCCAGAAAGTTACTTGAATAAGGAATTTCATGCCCTCTTGTATTTGAAACCTACCTAGATTATGCTTGTATTTATGCAAGCATAAATATACAAGTTTTTCTACTCTATCCCCAAACCTTCTTTTAATATAAAAATAAAACTTTCTGAGGAGAAAAGTTAACCACCTAGATTTTCTGAGATGTCTTAGCTTGAAATGTTCCTGGTTTTAAAGGGAACTGGGATTTGTGTTTTAGAGGCTCACAATATATTTTGGAGCATTTAAAAAAACTCAAACTACTCCTAATATTGTGAATCACTTTGACAGCACATGAAATGGAGTTGTCTGGTATCCATCTAAGGATTTCTTTGATTCCAGTGTCTGTCCCCATAGAGGGAATCATTCAATTAACAAAGAGTCTCATTCAACCTAAATATGGAGATTGGCTTTGCTTAGGAACCAGAAGTGGTCGTTTCATTTCACAATCTGCTTCTTACACAAGTCCGGATAGCTTTACGGTGTAACAAGATCTGTGGGGATGTTTATTAGATGTTCTTCCTTATATTTATCCTGTTTTTTCCCTTGGATTTTAAGAGAAACATGCATATGGATGGATAAGTGGAATCTGGAGAATTGAGCACATGTTGACAGAGGTCTCGAAACTTGTTTAGGCAAAATGTCAGGTAATCTGTGCTAAATGGAATAACAATCTTTTACCCGAGCGAAAATACAAGTAGAAAAGGCATTGAATTGAGAGTTAGAACTGCCTTCCTATTAACAAGTCTTGATATTGCCACTAATGAGCTGGATGAGGCCAAGGAAACTCTGATTTTCAATTTCTTTGCCTGTAAAATGAAGTGTAGGCAGTTAGGTGGTGTAGTAGGTAGAATTCCTGGTCTAGAGACAGGAAGACTCATCTTCCTCAGTTCAAAACTGACCTTATATACTTACTAGCTGTGTGACCTTAGGTAAGTCACTTCACCTAGTTTGCCTCAGTTTCCTCATCTGTAAAATGAGCTGAAGAAGGAAATGGCAAACCACAGTCCCTAATCTTTGTGAAGAAAATATTAAATAGAATCACAAAGAATCAGAAAAACCCTGAAATGCCTGGACAACAAGAAAATGAATGGTGTTAGCCTACATGATCTCCAAAGTCCTTTCTGACCCTGCTGTTCTGGGACCTCATAAGTACTTTATAAGGTGTTAATTCTGTTTAACACAAGCCAGAGGGACATTTATTTTATGGTTACTATCAGCCCTCTTTCAGTGTTTTCATATTTAGCTTTTCAAAAATACTTTTTATTATAAACTTAAGGTAATAGCAACGAAGAAAAAAGGAATGTGTATCCAAAACTATTTATAATAAAAATAAACTTGAACAAACTAGTAACAGTGTGTTGTCATGGAAAGCACCCTGGATTTGGAGTTAGCAGACCCAGGGCTTGTCTTTCTTTCTTTGCTTTCCTGCTTAATTCCTGTATGACCTAGGACAAGTCATGGGATTTCTCTGGACCTTCGTTTCTTCGTATGTTAAAAAAGATTGGTAAAAGGAGTAATTTCTAGAATCCCTGGCAGCTCCAAATCTATGTTTCTGATAATTTATTCATTGCTTCATCTGTTCTCCCTTTCTTTTAAAAACGTTTTAATGATATCTTTTGTTTCTTATATGGTGTTTATTTCCAAATATGTTGCTCTTCTACTCTTGAGGGAGATACCCCTTGTAACAAAATTAAGCAGCAACAACAACAGCAATAGCGGATCAGGGAAACTTGCTTCCTGAGTGGGTTTACATACCTCCTTTCAATTTCTTATACTTTTTGTTGGTAAAAATATAAAGTAGTAGCTATATGGTCAACCAAAGTGCAAGTTACGTCTGCCTTCTTCAGTCAACTTTGGTTTATGGAATGTTAGACTGTTACATATGGAAGAGATCTTAGAAATGAAACCCATATATATATTTGCTTTTTGGAAGGCAATTGGGGTTAAGTGACCTGCCCAAAGTCACATGGCTAGTAAGTTTGTCAAGTGTCTGAGACTGGATTTGAACTCAGGTCCTACTGACTCCAGGGCCAGTGCTTACTAGCACTACCTAGCTGCCCCTATCATATAGTTTTTAAAAGGTTCCCAAGATATTCTCTACCATTTCCATCTACATTTTATCATTCTACACAATTCTATAAAGTAACTCATCAATATATTGATTGGTATTAAGTTGAATCCATAAATTTATTTGGGAAGTATGGCTATTTTGACTCTATTGGGTCAAATGAACCATGTGCAGAAGATATTCCTTTATTTTTTAGCTTCTGTCAGTACTTCTTCAAAAGCAGTTTACAATTATCTTTAGAAGGAGAGACATCATGCTGGTTAGCACAATGGATAGGGCACTGGGATTGGAATGGGGAAGATTCATCTTCATGAATACAAATCTGACCTCTGACACTTACTAGCTCTGTGACCCTGGGCAAGTCACTTAACCTTGTTTGCCTTAATTCTTCATCTTAATTCTTCATCTCCAAAACCAAATGGAGAAGGAAATGGCAAACTGCTCCAGTTTCTCTGCCAACAAAATCCCAATTGGGATCATGAGTAACAACATTATGTTGTAGTGGAAAGACAGCTGGCCTAGAATCAGGATGACCTGGGTTCAAGTCCCTTCTTGATAGATTATTAGTCAACTAGGACTTATTATGCAACTACTGTATGCTAGGCACTTGTTATGTAACTCTGAGTAACTCACTTAATTCTGCCTCAGTTTCCTCATCTGTAAAATGAACTGGAGAAGGAAAAATAGCAAACCACTCTAGTATCTTTGACAAGAAAATCCCAAATGGGATCATGAAGAGTTAGAAACCACTGAATCTAGCAAGGTTCTTTCAAACCCTAGGACAGGATGATTGAATCATTTCCAGTGGCCTTGTCCCGCCTGTCTTTGATGATTTTTTCTCAGGCCATCTTCTCTTCTTGAGCCTTCTCCTTGGGATCTTTGGTCAGCTTCCTTGAGTGGATTTGGTTTTGCTTTTGATTTGACTCTTTGTTTTTGTTTTCAACAATGAAGAGAACCAGAATTCACTTGGTAGAAATTGTAGCTTTCTTATTACTCTCTTGAAGGCTGTGGAATCCATAGAAACATCAGGTGGGATACAGGAAACTGAGATCTAAGATGAGAGCTTCTCTTTTTTTTAATTAATCCTATATCATGGGAAATTTAATTTATAAAAGATCATATTTTTTCTACTAGTACAGAAGCCTCTGCTATACAAATAATGGATACATTTGCTGGAAAGTGATTTTTTTTTCATTCTGCCAAAGGGGAAGTCATGGAAAAGAGTAAGATAAAGCAGCTGAATCAGATACACAAGAGCATATTTTTGAATTCAGTGCTAAATTTAACAGCTGTAATTTTCAATGGATTCCATTTAAGCTAAGCCAAATAAATGCTCCCCAAACCCCTGATCCCCTGTGGCCAAGTACTACCAAGAGACGCCATGTGGTTGTTTTCAAAGGAAGGTTGGACTTCTCCAGAGGAATCATCTGCTGTGGATGGAGGAGTGAAAGGGTGGTCCAGGGCATGCACTAACTAACACAGCAGGCATACTGAGTGGTGTTTTTCAGGCTGATTTAAATAGCTCAGAGGATGTCCAGACTGCTTGGCCATGGTGCCTTTGTCATGTCATTTTTCTGTTGGTGAGCTGGATTTGTTTCAACATTCCCAGTTTGATTTCCTGTCTGTTAGCAGTTAAACCATTTGTGGTCCTTGGACTTGGAGTTGGAACTGGGTTAAAATCCCGGATGAACCAATTAATAGTTAAGTGTGTGATTCTTGGTAAAAATACTGGAGTGGTTTGTCATTTCCTTCTTCACCTCATTTTATAGATGAGGAAATTGAGGGAAGCAGGATTAAGTGACTTGTCCAGGGTCAGACAGCTAGTAAGTGTTTGAGGCCAGATTTGAACTCAGGAAAATGAGTCTTCCTGTCTCCAGACCTGTCTCTCTATGCACTGTGCTACCTAACTGTCCCCCACAATAGCTAGGTGAGTCTAGGCAAATTATTGAACCTCTGTGTGCTTCGTTTTCTCATCTGTTAAATGGGAATATACTTATTGCATAGGTTTCTGTGAGGATCAGTACTTGAGAACGCACAGAATATTTTGTAGACCCTAAGACAAGATTCCAACGTCAGTTATTTGTTGTTTGTTGATAAAAAATTAATTTAAAAAAAAGAAAGAAAATAATGCTTGCTATTTGCCTGTTCCTTGGGAGGTTTGGGTCTCCCTTATTGAGTTCCGTGAGAGAAGCCTCATCAGGGTTCTTGGGATCTCCTTTATTAGAATTTTTTTCTCTCAAGATCCTATATGTCAATCACTCCACCCTCTCCAGGAAAGGGCAAAGCATCCCCTAATTTAGGCCTTGGCTTGAGCAGTTATGGGAAGAATGTATCTGAAAATCATACTTTTATTTTATTTGATGGCAAAAGTGTCCATTTATACCTGTTCGTGTCTACTTAAGCAACAACAATGTTAGCCTTAGCACATGAAGTCATAGGTCATAGACACAGACATAGAAAGGACTATAGAGGCCATCTTGGAGTCATCTCATCTTGCAGATGAGGAACCTGAGCCCCATAAAAGTGAAGTGATTTGTCCAATGTCACAGTTTATAAGCAGCAGAGACAAAATTTGAACCCAAGGCCTCTGATCATAAATCTGGCATCCTTTGTGCTCCATTATTCTGACTTCATATCTTTGGGAGCACTGATTGGTCAAACAGGAGTTTTGCCTTCATGTCACCAAGGCAGAAAGTGACAGAATCCTTTGGCACCTCATTATAAACCTGGTCTTTTGGTTTAAGTAGCTTAATTGGTAGTTCAGCTCTATCTTTTGGCATTAGATATTTTCCCCCACTTTTCTTCTGCTCCAGCTTGGGCCGATGTTACTGTTAGCAACGTTAGTCTTGAATTGGTACTCAGTGAAGTTCATGGTCCTAGGGAGTAGTTTAGTGTCCTGGAAGAGATTCAATTTAAGATTGCCTTTAATTTTAGTCTGGGACCATATTCTGGGTGGTCTTTTTATTGCTTCTTTTTGGTGAGAAGTAAATCAAAGTGTCATTGCTTTCTGTTCCTCCTCAGGCCAGACCAAAATAGGGCTCAGCTTCAGGCAGCTGCTTCCCTGAATGACTAAAGAGAGATTTCTAAAGACGTCTTATGGTTATGAGTAGGAACCCCCTCTCCAGATTTCTACCATTTGTATCAGTCATGTTTTAAATGCATGTTTTAAATGCATCTGTAATTCTCTGATTGTCTCATTAATCTCAGTTAAGCTTCATAAAAATTACAAAAGCCTGGATCAGGAAATTGTTACCACATCCTAATCTTGCATTCAGAGGATTGTTTTTCCATGGATGTGAAGAGACTCTTGTTACATATTTGGCATTTGGCTTCCCACCTTGGTAGGAGAGACTTACCTTTGCTCAAATACCAACCTGTTTACAAGGATACATCTGTATAGCATCCCTTGTGTTGGCTGCCCTACCATCCTCTATTCCTTGTGGGTGTTAGACACAGCTTTCTGAAGCTGCTTCTATGTAGTTAGACCTTGGAGTAGCACAGTGGTTAGTACTTGTTTCAAGGTTACAGAATTGTCTTATTGCAGATGGTTCAGGCAGAAAGCGGGTGGAATCAAATTGGCCTGGACTTGTGGCAGCTCACACTTTGGGCTCACAGTGTGGGTTGCCTTTTCATTTTAAAGCATTCTATCTGTGGCCCTGAAGAAAGCCAGGGAAGCTAGGATTTGAAGTGAGGAAGATAAAAATTCCAGGCATGGAGGTAGAGGGCAGTGTTGGGGGAGATTGCCAGTGCAAGAAGATGGAGTCAGGTGTTGTATATGAGAAACAGTAAATGGGTCAGTGTGGCTTGATCGTGGAATTTGTCAAGGGCAGTAAAATATAAAAAGACTAGAAAGATAGGAAATGGCCTGGTTTTGAAAGGACTGAAGTGGCAAATGGGGGATTTCATGTTTGATTCTGGAGGTAATAGGGAGCCAGTGGAGTTTACTGAGTGAGGGAGTGACATGATCAGACACACACTTTAGGAAAATCATTTTGGTAGCTGAGTGGAAAATGGGATTGGAATGGGGAGAGAATTGGAGCAGGAGGAATAGGAGGCTATTACAATAATCCAGGCACGAGCCACCATGAGTGGTAGCAGTGTCAGCGTGTACAGAAGAGGGAGTATAGAAGAGACGTGGTCAAGGTGGAAACTGAATGCCTGATTTCAGGTCTCCTCCAAACCCTAGTTGTACTCATGGTTCAACTCAAATGGAGGGGGTTGGCAGCAAGAAGAAATTAATGTTCCCACCTGGAAGCTGTTGTCTCCAGGGGTGGCTTGAGCCCTTAGGGAGAATCCGGTTCATCATTTTCACAGACCAGAAAGCTCACTGGATTTTCAGGAAACAATTAGGGTCAGAGTATGAAGATAATCTCCTCCAGATGTCCTCCCTAGAATGGACTAATTATTGTATTGTCTCCGGTTCAAGCTATCACAGGACCTCACCACAAGAGCATTTTGACCTTCAGTCCCATCTGGGCCAGTTCCTGACATCCCTTTGTGGCCTGAACACGCCCAGCATTGATACTTGCAAGTCAAATGTGCCTTTTAAATGTACTAACCCACCTGATATTTATAACTTGTATAAAGGAAGAGATTCTCATCTCATATGTCACAGCCAGTGGGGATTGTGGGTCAATCATCAGACTTCATCCATTACCTGGCTTTTAATAAAATATTTGCTTCTACCTGTGAATCCCTCCACACTTTTCCAGAACTGTCTTGGGGGGGCAGGAGTCTGATTTTTATGTCCCCCCTCTCCTTTTAAATCCACCCCTTTGTTAGAGGCAAGGTTAATTGTTTTAGTCTAGGGCGGCAGTTCTCAGCCTGTGGGTTATGTTTAATTTGTAATGAAAATACGTACTGCATATCAGATAGATACATAACAGAAGCAAAATTATGAAGTAGCAATGTAAATCATTTTATGGTTGGGGGGCGTCACAACATGAGGAACTGTATTAAAAGGCTGTGGCATTAGGAAGGTTGAGAATCACTGGTCTAGGGGCTCCCTTCTGTTACATGTCTTTCTAGGGTAAGTCTTGTGCAATGGGCACAATATGCTCCGATTTGCTCTTGGAGGCTTTAAAAGCATCACATACCCCCCAAATCTAGAAGTTACGACACTGTTTTCCAAGTTCAACAACATGGTTTTTCAAAATAAGAATGTGCTAGGAAGCTGGGTGGTGCGGTGGGTTGAGGTCTAGCCCTGGAATCAGGAAGAAGAGTTCAAATCCTGCCTCAGACATTTAATGTGATCACATTTATGTGATCCTGAGCAAGTCACTTAATCTGTCTGTCTTGCTTTCCCCATCTGTAAAATGGAGTAAAACTTATCTCTCAGGGTGTTTATGAGGCCCAAATGAAATATAACATTTATTAAGCATTTGGCAGACTTTATAATGCTACATAAATGCTGGCTGTGACGAAGACAGTGGTGATGACAGTAACTTCTGAGGGCTTCCCAATTTACTCACGTGTGAGAGATGGGAAGATATTGGTAGTGAGAGGGTAAGGGGATGTGATGATAGACTAGCAAACAAGAGGGATGTTCTGAAGAAACAAGATCTGGAGCGATATGAAAATGGACCTTTTTCCTTCCTACCCACCTCCCACCCCTTCTATATACACAGAAACACCTCTAATACACTTAGCTCAAAGAGGGTTTGGCGCATGGTACAAAGCAACATGTCACAAAGCAACATGTCTAGTAGAAACCAAAAATAGGTCTAGGATTCAGGAAACCTGGTTTCTGTACTGGTTCTAAAACTGTCCCCATGTCCTTTAGGTAAGATGGTTAGTCTCTCTGGGTCTCAGTTCACTCAACTATATGGATTTCACCTTGGGAAGGAGTGAATCCATGACCTCTATTCACAAAACTTTTAGAGACGGGATGATGATGGAAAAAAGCAGAAGAGCCAGTCATTTAAAAACAGGGGCTGGCCAATCAACTAAACAACCTGTGGTATATTAATGTAATGGAATATTCCTGGACTTTTACAGAGAATTCATCTGATTCTCTTGCTCTCCCTCCTGTTAACACAATTGGCCCTGCAGTAAAAAGTCCAGTTTAGGAAACACCAACTCGAAAGCCTATGCTATTTTGAGAGCTGCCTATAGAAAGGGAAAGAGGTTGATACCCTTAGGTCAATTTTGGAAACACTTGCTTTCTGTCTGCTTCACATAACATTTATCCTGCTTTCCTGACTGTGGTAATGAACGTATACCATATTCCCAGTCTAACTGAAAACACTTTTAAGCCTCCTTTATTAGTACAAAAAGCCACTCTGAATCATAACCCAAGGGATGCTTATAGATTGTTTTGAATTTGAACTCAGTCCCCTGCTAGTTGGTTCAAGATGGCCATCTGCTTTATTGTTGAAGTGGGAAACGGCCCTTGATGGTGCACTGGCATGATTGCTATTCATAGAAGGTGAGACCTGGATGGGACTTTAGCCATGATTTACAGCTAGATCCCTATTAGCATAAATAAGGAATCCCTGGGAATGGTTCCATGTATTTAAATTCATACTATTTGAAATTATAATTATGCTAATATAAGTATGCTAATCGGTCTAGCCTGATGGAAATATACAGTTTGGATTCAAATAATTTGACCACTGCAGGGAGATTCATTATTTGTGCTAATTGCAATTACTTAATTAATTAGTCAATTATTTCACCCCATTTATTTTACACATGAGAAAACTGAGGACCAGGTAGGTTCCATAACTTGCCCATAGCAGTATAGATTGTCAATGACAAAACCAGGATTAGAAATCTAGATCTTCCCATTCCAGTCCAATGGCTTTACAATATGAGTTTGCAGAGAGGGCTTTGTGAGATACCTCTTTTCCACCCCCTTCACCCTTATTCAATACAATCTGTATCAGTTTTGTTCACTTTGTGAAGCAAAATGCGATCTCCCGCAAACTCCCATTGCCATAGATTCTGCCCAGGGGCTCAGGGCTCCTGCGGTGCTCACTCAGCTTCTCACACTGGCACCAGAAATAAAAGTGCTGCAGTTAGAATGGCATCAAGAACATTTTAGCTTTTGCACAAGGACACAGACAGGGCTCTTGGAGGACTGAGCTGAAGTCATCACTTTGTTTTCTCATCTCAACTGAGGATCTGATTATTCTCTTCATGGCTCAGTATCCTACCTGCAATAGCAGCTAGGTGGCATAGGCTCTGGAATCAGCATGACCTGACTTCAAATCCTGCCCCAGATACTTTCTAACTGTGGGATCCTGACCAAGTCACTTAAACTCTGCCTGCCTCAGTCTCCTCATCTGTAATATGGGGCTAACAAGAGCACCTACCTCCCAGTGTTGTTCTGAAGATCAAATGGGAATATTTGTAAAATGCTGTGTAAACCTTGAAGCTCTATATAAATGGTAGCTGTCATTGCCATCATTATTATCATCATTATCTACAGTTAAATGGGTAGATCAGCATGTTGATAACAATTATAGCCATGATTTATATGGTACTTTAAATTTTGCATATGTTATCTCACTGGCTCCTCAAGGTAGTGCAAGGTAGGTGCTATTATTATCCTGAATCTTACAGATGAAGAAACCGAGGCTGAGAAGGGTGTGATGTCATACTGCTTCTAAGTGCCATAAACAAGTTTTGAACTAAAATACTACTGGCTTCAAGCCCAGTGCTTTATCCACCATGCCAACAAGGAACTAAAAATGAGAAAGAAAAAAAGTTCAACAAAACGAATCAGCATATCTGAAATGTCTAAGATTTATATGTAGCTTTTCTCCTCTATGGTTCTTCAGCTCTGCAAAGATGTAGGGGTGACTGCCTTCTGAGCTTTCCCTTTTGGAGCTAACCTTGGTCATTACAATTTCATGGCCATTGATTTCAATTTTAGTTGTTGTTGACCTTTCCATTTCCATGGTCATTGTGTATATCACTTTCCTGGCTTTGCTTGCTTTACCTTGTATCAGTTCATTTAAGTCTTTTTATACTTTTCTGTATTTATCATACACATCCTTTTTTACAGCGTAGGAATATTCCATCTCGTTTCTATTCAACAGCTGACTTGTTTAGCCATTCTTCAATCAATGGCCATCTACTTCATTTCCAGTTCTGTGCTTCTGCAGAAAGTTGTCAAGCACTTAATTTCACTGGCTTGTCATTATTTCAGGATCATTGGGAAACTTGGTTGATAGTAAATGTGCCCCTGTTGTGTCACTTCTGTAGTAGATAAGTATATAAGGGAGGATATATTGACTGTTCTGAGGAGAAAATTAGAAAAAAAACCCATGTTTCTGGAAGCCCACTGGAGAACTGAGATGGTGAAAAGGAAGACAAAGTCATTTCCCACCAAGCATGTCCTAATATCTCAAGTTAATGAAGCATCCTTGTTGAAAATGCTATGGATCCCTAATCACTTATTGGTCTAGTGATAAATATTAGGCTTCCCTTTTTTTGGTGTTAAGCAGCCTCTCTCAGGGGCCCCTCTGTAGAATTCATACCAAATGTTTATCTTGTATTTGCCCAGGTCAGCAGTTAGGGCTGTCAGTCCATGTTGCTTTGCAAAGTTCTGCCTGCAGGCTGTGACTTGTGGGGGTGTTAGGACAAGAGGGGAGTCATTCTTGTACATTAAGAAAAGGCAGATAAGGGTCGTGGATAAGAAACTATAGGACAGAAAGTTTGAACATGGGGCTTTACACTTTTATAGCTTCCTCTCCCATATTCTCTCTAATGCTTAGTCTTTCACTGGTTTGTGAATGCTCAGTGGAACCTTAAGTCAACAAACATTTATCAAATGCTTTTTATGTGCTGGATGCTGTGCTAAGTGTCACTCACCCGGTTTGGGTAAAGAACCACATTTTCCCTGCTGTCCTTTCTAGGATCTTCTGTCTTCTGAAATCACTAGGCCTCAGTGATAATCAAGCAATAACCTTCCATTACCAGGATGCTTTAAATTTCTATCAAGAATTTTCCTAACAACAACAAGAATGAAGAAGTTTGGTAGCACAGATATCACTGATGTTACAGTGGGAAAAGAGAGATTATGTGATTTATTCACAGTCAATCAGTAAGCAGCAAATTGAGATCTTCAGTTCAGCTCTTCTGGCTCTAATTGTATATATTGTGCCAACTTTAGGATGCCAAAGAGTTAGGTGCATGGCATCAGTGAGTGCTCACTGGATGCTATCTCGATGCATACTCAATGGAACTGGAAATGCTTTCTACTCAACAACATTACCTGTCCTGTCCTAACTGTTATCATCCTGATCATTAGGATATTCATCACAGCACAGAATCACAGAGTTTCAGATTGGGAAGCAACCTTAATACCCACCTAATTCTACCCATGCCCCAGATAACCCAAAACTATAACACATTTGTCAAGTGGTCATCTGGATTTTGCTGAAAGATGTCCATTGAGATATCCAATGAGGCAGTGAGACAGTTCAGTGACCAGTGTACTGTAGACAGAATCAGTAAGACCTGTGTTCAACTGTGGTCTCAGACACTTACAAACTTTGTCTTGCTGGGCAAGTTACTTCATCTTTGTCTGCCTCAATGACCTCATCTGTAAAATGGGGATAATAGGAACACTGATCTCTCAGGATTGTTGTGAAGTTCAAATGAGTTAACATATATAAAGCAATTTGTAAGTCTTAAAGTGTTATATAAATGTTTCTCTATTATTATTATTATTATTATAGTTATAATAATTATTACTACCTCATAGATACCTAGGTGATGTAGTGGGTAGAGCAGTTAAGAAGATCTCTGAGTGTGAATCCTGCCCTAGATTCTTACTGACTGTGTGACTTTGGGCAAGTCACCTAACCCTTCTCAGGCTTAGTTGCATCATTGGCAAAATGGAGATAAAAAATAGAGTGGTTGTGAAGATCAAATGATTGACTTATCTGTCATCGATTCTATCATTTAACCTATCTGTCCTCTATGCTATTTATCTCCTATTTTATCATCTATCCTATATATCTTTGTTATTGATTAGCTATTAGTTTATTTGTATCTATCCTATCCATCTATCATCTGTATCATCTATTACCTACTCAATTTATCCTCTATTCTATCTGCCATATGTACTACATTTATCTACCTACCTATCTATATCTGTTGTCTATTATCTATCCTACCTACCTATCATCTATTTGTCATTTATACCATTTATCTATTACCTGTTCTATATATCTGTCTGTCTCTATCTATCTATCCATCCATCCATCCATCATCTATCTATCCATCCATCACCTATCTATCCATCCATCGTCTATCTATCCATTATCTCTCTCTATCCATCTTTCTATCTATCCATCCACCCATCATCTATCTGTCCATTCATCATCTATCTATCCATCCATCATCTATCTATCCATCTGTCTGTCTATCTATCTATCTATCTATCTGTATGAAGTGTTTTATGAACCTTCAAGTAATATACAAATATGAGTTATTATTATTGCCTTATGTAGTAACCCATTGCTTTTGTTCTAATTGTTAAGTTAGAACAAAAAAAGTTTTTTCTGACAACTCTAAATTCACCTCTTTGTGATGTCTACTCATTGTTCCTAGTTTTTCCCACTGGGACCAGGCAGAGAAAGTCTAATAACTCTTCTTCCATATTATAGTCCTTTAAATACTTGAAGGCAGCTATTAGGTTGTTTTCTTCCCCATATGAATTTTTAATCAATTCTAGCCAACTGTGATAACTAGTATATGGAGGGCTCTGTAAAGACAGCTAAAGAATTGAATGAACTAGAAATCTGCAAGTACTGGAGTAAAATGGAGGGATTTTTATTTTATTATTATTTTAACCTGAATTATCTAGCTAAGCTTTGCTGAGTGATTTTTCACACTGGTACAAATCTTCATCCCTGAGGGACAAGGACAAAATAAGTGATGGGATGTACCAATTATTATGCTGTAAAATTAATAGTGGAAGGATGGAGGGAGGAGGGCAGGAGGCTAATATTGTTAACCTTCTTTCCTTCTTAATTGGTTTTCAAATTCAAGAGGAAGAGCCAAAAAGAGTTATTAAGAAAATATTGATTTGAATGTGCTAAGCAATTGGAATGTTTTTGTTTCCGTGCTATAAAGACATAATTGGTTCTGCATGGATAAGTTTCAAATTGCTCCAAACAGCACATACACACTTTATCCTGAGACTGTGAAACCCCTTTAGGAAAAAATACTTTATCACAGTGATTTCAGTTCTTCTGGGTCTTGACTGTGAGTGTCATGGGTGTGGGTTCCATGACTGCTCATTTTGTTCAGTAAAGCAGTGTTCCAACATCCTTGACTCAGGATCCCACATGATCATCCATGATTAAAAGCCATCACAATTCTGATAGCTGCTGTTGATATGGGGGTGGGGAATGTGTGGCCTTGAGGCCACATGTGACCTTCTAGATCCTAGATCTTTGTTCTGTACAATTTGGATTCAGGCAAAAAGCCACACATGTGGAATCAAGGCTGCAGGTTCCTCACTCTAGATTCAATTCTAGTCTGAGCATGCAGGAAGAAGAAATAGAATCTGATATGGAACAATCCGGAATAAAAGCCTAAGTCAACTTCAAGGGATGGTGAATTCAGCCAGGATATTTGGGAAAGACAAGTCATCTAGAAGAGGAGACCATGGTACTCTTAGCAAAGAAGGAGTAGGTCTTCCGGTGGTTTCGATCGTGTTTTAATCTTTGTAACCCTATTTATAATTTTCTTAGGAAAGATACTGGCATAGTTTACCATTTCCTTTTCCAGCAAAGTGGTACAGTGGATAGAGTGTTGGGCCTGGAGTTAGGAAAATTCGTCTTCCTGAGTTCAAATCTGATTTCAGATGCTTACTAGCTGTGTGACCCTAGGCAAGTCACTTAACCCTGTTTGCCTCAGTTTCCTCATCTATAAAATTAACTGGAGAAGGAAATGGCAAGTCACTCTAGTATCTTTGCCAAGAAAACCCTAGGTGAGATCATAAAGAGTTGGAGAAGATTTAAAATAACTAAACAACAACAGCAAAGTAGATCTTCCAAAGAAATAACCTGTATTTCTAATGTAATAAGAGGTAAAGGGATAAGGTGAAGGAATTGAATTGGAAGTAGAGTGAACACACTCATGAAGAACCTTTCATGAAAAATGAGAAGTTATTATGATTTGCTGTTAAGGTGAAACAATCGCCTTGAAGCTTCTTTGTTCTTTGATTCAATTTTTAGTTAGCATTTCTTTTTTTAATTATTAAAGAAAACTTAATTATTATTATTATTAGTTTTTAGTTTGGGCTTCTATTGTTTTATACTTCTCTCATATCTTGAGATACAGTTCTTCCTTGTAATGTTGAACTCAAAAGATCCCTGATTTTAAATTTGTGTACTGAATGATCTCTTTTGTGCGCTAATCTTTCCTCCTTCTCTCACATTGAATCTCATCATCTGAGAAAGCATGGAAATAGGCTGATGTGTAGAAAGAGGAAGGTTCTGTAGACTATGTGAGCCAAATAATGCATTCCCTGAAAGAACTATTATTGTGTCATGGTTTATCCTGAATAAGACATATACTGGACCATGTTTTTAAGTACCTAACATAATCCAAATATTTAATCCTCTCTTTCCTTCCTTCCATATGTTAGGATGTAAGCTCTGCTATGTGAATGATTCTAATTCCATGGCTGCCATCATGTATTAGAAGCATATATCTAGAGACAGAAGGGAACTTTAGTGTCATCTAACCTAATCCTTTCATTTAACAGATATGGACACTGAGGCCTATGGGGATTAAATGACCTACCCAAGGTCACACAATATTAAGTGCCAGAGTCAAGATTTTAAGCCAAATCCCCTGAGTCCACATCTAGAGGTTTCCCCATTATACCTTGCTACCTCTCAGCTGCTAGCTGGCATCTAGTTAAACTAGCATTCGTATCCCTCCCTGAATCCTATTTTTGTTTAGATCCTCTCCCTCTTCCCCCATGTAAATTTGTTTACAGTGACAAAGACCAGGACATAGCCCCAGATATGAAACTTACTTATTGATTCTGTACTCATCACAATGCCTCCAATTTTACATGGCTCCTTTAGGGCATCTTTCCCTTCTTTCATAGAAGATTTTAACAGTTGGCTATCTACCATGGGTTTGTTGAGGCCTTTGGAAGGAAGGCTCCTCCGAAGGGCAGTGGGTCACTGGTATTTAAAACACTCTATAGTTTGGTCCTAACTTTTCCTGTCTTGTCTTTGTCAAAATCAATACCCGTTTATTGAGGGGCATAGAATGAATTGAGTATTTAAGTTGGAGATATAAAGGGATATAGACTATGGTCCTTTCCCTCTCATTCACAGTGGAGAGACAAGGTATCCATCCATTAAAAAGATTACTCATAATACAAAGCAGCAATTGTAAATTCCAAATGAGTGAGGTACGGATTACATGTAACATGAGCTTAGAGAGGGAGCAATCCCCAGTGTTCAAGGAATGGGAATCAACAGGGATTGAGATAGTAGGGAAAAGGTTTGTAGGAGAAGCAGAATAGACTTAGGCTTTGATGGCTCCGTAGGAATGAGATAAGCAGATAGGAAGGAGAAATGCATACTGGGAGAGGGGATGATCTGAGCAAAGACTTTCCTAATAGCCTCTAACATTAAGCCTTTGCTTTAGTAAGATATCTCATTTTCCCAAAACATATCATGAGCATTCCCCATTTCTCTGCTGTTGGCCGTGCCATTTCTCCTACCTGCATAACCTTTTCACCCCTCTGTTTTCTGATCTAAATCCCAGTCCTGCTTCCTCCATGAAGTAGTGATTTCCACTCTAGTCCACAGTGACCTGTCCTTGGAAATCCTTTCACAATTGCTATATCATTTCTTTAATAATCAGTGTTTCTGAAATAAGATAATTTTAATATGCTTTTGGCAGGGGACTAGGTTTTTTTGAAGTTAAAAAGTATTCATATAGTAGAAAACACTGAAATGGAGCTTTAAGAATCTATTTTATAGACAATGTCTAGAAAGATTAAATGAGGGCCAAATGTTACCATACATGTAGTAAGTAGCTGAGTCAGAACTTGAATCTGGGTTGTCTGGCTACAAATCCAGTGCTCTTTCTAATATCCCATGCTGCCCCTTTGGAACTTAATCAGAATGATACTATGTTAAAATGTTTCTCATCTTCCTGTCTTCAGAGCTAACTGAATTGTTGACTTCTGCAGGATAGAGATGGAATCAAGGAATAATTGACAAACAGGACTTTTGTCCATTTCCCTATCTCTGGTAAGGATTGTCCTTAAACAATCCCAAATAAATGGTGGGGCATTTCTGGTTCTTAAAGATCTCCCGAGAAGACAGCTCATTCTAAGGCTCCATAGCTAGTGATTCTATAGAAACAATCCAGCTAGGAAGCCCAGAGTTCTCTTCCTCCCACTCAGCTCTCTATAGCCTTAGGAGCACAACTTAACCCTTCAGCCTAGATTTTTCTACATGTGGAGGTCTTGTTCATTCCAGCACTGGACCGAGCCACAGAAGAGCTTAAAAGTGAAAATTAGGGGCTCCAGACTCCAGTAAAATAATTGAGAGGGACCCATGTGGAACATGAATTAGCTTGCTACTACTAGGAGATGCTTGTGTCAAATCCAGAGTTCCCTAAAGTGACCAAGTTAAGTTTCCACTGAGAAACCACAAGGTTCTGTTTTATAGACGGTTCTTCCAATGTGTGCATACAAACACACATATATACACACACATATGTATATAGGTACCTATGTGCGCATAATACACAATACACATACATACTCCATGTTATACACATATACACACCAAGCAGACCATATATTCATATTTACTCATGTGTATTTACACACACAGCCACACAGTGTACCATGAGTATGAATGTATACACATGACATACTATGTATATGTATACGCACACACATGCAATCTATACCTATACACACCACGTGTTTATATATACATATATATTGCTCTATATGCATATACATATACATACACATTTTGAAAGGGGTTTGAGCTTATCCCCACATCACAGAGACCTTACTCAGTTATCTGCCTACCCTCACACTGGGCTCAGCCATGGGTGTGCACATTAACTTCTGATTATACCCTTTTGGAAATCCTTTTGACAGGAAGGAAATGAGTTTACCCCAAGTCACCTCTGAAATGTGTAGGTAGCCTTGGTTTCTGTAATAACAGTAGAATTTTGTGTTTTATTTTTTCTGGGGATGGATTTTTTGTTGTTTTTGTTGTTGGCTTTCTTTCATTTCAAGAAAAATGTTAACCCGGTGGACGCCCTGGGAGTTCAGAGTGTCTGCCTGGTCTACAGCTCGTGTCTCACACCACTTACTGTGTCCTTCCGTAGAGTTTCTGGGCTGATGGGTGTTCTGTTTTCCTGTGAAAGGAGAGTGGTCATTGTGGGTCTGTGTGGCAGAACCATAGATTACTACCACTGTCATCATTATATTCAATGAAGCAAAATTATAGCCAAGAACCTTCTCCTCTAGTCACATGGGTCTCCTCCCTGTTCCCTGAACTGTGCTCATTCCCTTTGCATTTGGGTTTATGCCACCTCCCCCCCCTTTTCTTTCCTGTTATGCTTTAAGACTCAGATCACCCAGTCTTCCATAATGGAAACAAAATCTTTCTCCTTATAGCATCCATACATTACTTCTTGTTGTGTGTGTGTGTGTGTGTGTGTGTGTGTGTGTGTGAAAAAGAAAGAGAAACAATTGCAGGTACACTTCTTCAGAAATAGCAATGTTGAGATGAGCTTGGTTGTGCTTAATTCAAGATTTGATTTTACAGTTCTTGCCATTGCTTTCTTGATTATTGCTTTCTAAGAGTATATATTCTGTGTTGTGTGTATGTGCACTCAAAGGCTAGGCACAAATCATCCCGCATCTCATACAGGGGAAGGAAATCTGGAAAATGCCCAATGGTGTCCAAGACTACCAGACTCCAGTCTCCATTCTACGCACACCTCTCTTAGTTCACCCTCTCTAATCTGGGCAGAGAGTGCTCTCAGCTGTTTCCCTCACCTAATTTACCTAGGACACACAATTTAACCTTGCTGCAATTCAGTTTACTCTTCTGCAAAACAAGGAAGTTGACATGACCTCTGAGATTCCTTCTAATTCAAAATCTATGTTCCTTTGGTTTCAACTGGAATTGTATACTCTTTGAGGGCACAGGATACACCTTCCAGTTTTGTCTACAGTACAACAGCAGGTAGCTATGTGTTATGATTGGAAGTAGCAGGTAAGCCTTTGTAGAAAAGCAGGCAATGTGCTTCTAGGAAGTTTATTTGCCTAGGTGGCTTTTGTTATGTTTCTGTGTTCATGTTTCCGTATGTGTCCCTGGACAAAGTCTTGTGCATTGGACAGTACAGTAAGCTGCTTAAACTCTTAAGGTAATACCATGCACTGAAGGGCTGGGCAATAATGACTGTGTTACCAAAGGTCCATGACAGTCAAGTCTTAGATAACATCTTCCGGGCTCCTCTCCATGCTTTAAGGTATAGCTTTCAGAAGTCACAGGACTCTTTTTGTCAGTGAGTATAGGAGCATGACATTCTTATACCTGGGTTTGCAGCCCCAGAAAATAACTTTAGAAATAGAAACAAACTGAATATTACTTTTTTTCCTAACTAGAAAAAATAGAATAAATCGTGAACCAGAGAGTGGAAAGAAGATGGAAGGTGGCAGGGAAGATGAATTTAGTGTGGAGAAGGTGGTTCATAGCAAGCGAGGCAGCCATGACATTTCAAATTGCTGCATGACAGAAAAAGATCAAGGTTG
This sequence comes from Pseudocheirus occidentalis, assembly GCA_028646575.1. Classification (NCBI taxonomy): domain Eukaryota; kingdom Metazoa; phylum Chordata; class Mammalia; order Diprotodontia; family Pseudocheiridae; genus Pseudocheirus; species Pseudocheirus occidentalis. The sequence goes on along the minus strand of CM053598.1, from coordinate 45,732,161 downwards.
ATATGAGGTTGATAAGCAGACAGTGTTCTCATTTGTACTAGAACATTATCATGAGGTTGTAGGGACAGTTGTTTAGACAGGGCAATTTGTAACTTTAATTTGCAGTTCATTTCCCAAGGTTATTTTTAGATTTGAACAGTCTGACCCAACCACAAGTTATGACAAACTAACCTCATTTCCTTTTTTGACAGCGTCACCAGAATGGTAGATCAGGGTTCAAGGGATGTAGATATATATTACCTGATTTCAACTAAGACCTTGACAGAGTTCCTCAAAATATCTTTGTTGACAAGATGAAGAATGACCAGATAATGATATAGTTAGATAGATTCCAAAGTGGTTGGATGAGCAAGCTAAGAGAGAAGTCATTTGATCACTAATGCTTCAGTGTTAATTGGAGAGAAGATTAAAGTGCCCCGGGTATCTAGGTTGGACTCTGAGCTGTTTTGCATTTTTATCAATGACTTAAAAAATAATACAGCTGCCATACAGATCACAGTTGCAAATTTAAGAAACCTAGAAAGGGTAGTTAAAATACTGGATGACAGAGATGAGATCCAAAAAAGTTTGACAGACCTAGAACACTGATTCAAATAAATTAAGATACAATTTAAAAGGGTTCAATTAAAAACTTTAGTCTTGAGTTTAAAAAAAAAATGAGCCGGTTTCACAAATATTGACATGCTAGGTAAGTAGTCTTCTGAGAGACACATTCCTATTCCACAAAGAAGTACCATTGATTACTTTCATTCAAAACATGGTTCTAGACCACAGTATTATAATGGGGCAGCCTTAGAAGATGTAGTCTAGACCTTCAAAGACTTTAACAGTTTGTTTCAAAAAGATCTGGAATTTTGGTCAGCCTTGATATGTCAATAGTATGACATGGCAACCAGAACCACAGATGTTATTTTAGCCCTTGTTAAGGGATAAATAGTGCAAAGCAAGAGGTAATTGTGTTCTACTCTGCTCTGCTCAATTTTCTATCTAGTTGACTGTGTTCAGCCCTGGTTGCCATAATTGAAAGGGGACGTTGATAAGGTGTTGAGATTTCAGAGGGAGTCACCCTAGATGGTGGAGTGTCTTAAGATTATGACACATATAGAAATAAATTGCAAGGACTTGAGGTGTTCATTCTGTCAAAGAGAAGCCTTAGAGGAGACGTGATAGCTGTCTTCAGGTATTTGAGACACTGTCACATGGAGGAGGTATTAGATTTGTTCTGCTTGGCTCTGAAAGGTAGAAACAGTACTAATAAGTAGAAGCTGACAAAGAGGCAGATTTCTTTTCCATCTGAAGGAAAGCTTCTCAATAAAAAAATATAAAATTTCCCAATGAAGAGGTGGCTAGGTAGTAGAATGGGCAGTGTTGGAGTTGGAGTCAGGATGACAAGTTCAAATCTTCTGCCTAATTCTTACAAGTTATGTGACGCTGGATGTGACATTAACTTTTCAGCCTCAGTTTTTTCTTTTGTAAAATGGGGATAATAGTAGCACCCACCACACAGTATAGTTGTGAGGATTAAAATGAGACAGCACATGTGAAGTGCTTTGGAAACCTAAGGCATTTTTATGCCAGTTATAGTTATTAATAATGATTAGCCATAATAATGTCATTAGTAATAAATAATGTCACAAAGTGTAATGGCTTAACCTCTCAATGCCTTGTCTTCCTCCCCCCCCCCCCCGAAATAAAAGAGTAATGGGATGCCTCAGGAGATAGTGAATTCCTTCTCAGCAGAAGACTTTAAGCAAAGGCTGTGTGATCACATTCTAAGTCTGTTGTATTGGGGATTCTTGGTCAGGGATGAAGTGGATTTTGTGGTCTCTTAAGTCTCATGGGGCTTGGACTCAGAAATTCAATCCCAGTCTCACTTATTAACTCAGAAGAAGTGGCCGTTGGTATCTTGGGAAGATGAAGAGTAGTCCACGAATCTGAAATCCCTCTCCCTCTGGTTTTGTTAGGGGTGCTTGCATGTAGGAGTTAGGGAAAAGATTCTTAGCCTTGTATGATGGAGAAGGGTGAAGGATGAAGTACTATACTCAATTTCACGCTTCTCTTAATCAGCTCTGAGCTGAGTTCCTCAGAATTGCTGCAGTCAAAGGCATATAGGCACAAGCATGACAGTGCCTATCATGTCTTTTAGATGAAGATTGGCATTTCCCAGTTCTGTAACACCCACTATCTCCAAAGTTGTTTGCATAGCCAGATCCCCCAGAAGGTGACTGATGATATCAGGAAAGCAGCAAAGTAATAGGAGAGAGGCAGGCTAAGTACTTTCAGGCTGGGGGTTGGGAAAATATATAACATGATTTTCTAAAATACATTTTATTGATTTGGAAGAGACATGAGACAGAAGATGTAAGAAGAAAGACTCTAGTTTCTGCTAAGGATAGAGCAAAAGACTTCTGGACATTGGTAATCCACCTTTTTGGCCTTGAAGGTGTCCATAAACTTTTAATTCCCAAGGTGACTTTCTTAACTCAATAGAACAAGTATTTGTTGAGTGTCTGCCATGTGCCACAGACTGTGCCAGCTGCCAGAGGAAATGAAACAAAAGATCTCATCCTTCTATTTAAGCAGTTTGCATTCCCTGGTGAGACCAGACTCCCAAAGAAGATAACATAACTAAATGACCAAGTCAACTCCATAGGAATCCAGTCTTCAGAAAAGGAAGGGATCATTATATATTGGAAGAGAAGAGAAAGAATTAGCAGAACAAGTGGGGTTTGTACTCGACCTTAAAAGATGAACAAGATGTATATCAAGAGAGAGGAGGGGGACAACCTGACTGAAAGTGCAGAGCTTAGAATGAACAGCATGACGTTGGTTGGTAGAGAATGAGAGGACCAACCTGGCAGAAGTGGAAGGATCTTGTTGCAAAATAAGGTTGCCAGCATCACCATTGAAGATGAGAAGAATCACGAGTGGACTGGACATTTCAATATATTCCAAGTATGCCTAGACTGTAAAGTTTATTGGACCATGACTCCCAGACTCTTGTGTCTGATGAGTCTGGCTACTAAGTTTGTCTGGAAAACTTTCTTATAGATCAAAGGGGAATTTTATGATCTAGTACCTGAAACTGTTTCTACAAGTCAAAGGTCTTTTTCCATATCCTAGGGGAAGAGAGTCTCCGAAAAGGCTGTGAGGACTCTCCTGCCAAGGTTTAACTAGAATTTCTTTTCGTTCAGATATCCAAGTCCTACCCAATCTTTCAACATTTTATTCTCCTGGGAAGTCCCTTAAATTAGCTCTCTTCCTCCATCCTCCTATCAATCAATTCAATAAAGAGAATGAAAATGCCACACCTAATGTCAACCCAGTTACCTAATTTGCAGAACTGGATTTTCATGAGATAGGGTATCTTTTCCTACCATGTTAATTTGGGGAATTTTTTTCTCTCATATGAAGGGCTGCTTGCCTGCTGAGCTAGGCCTTCGAAGTCCCTGTCTGCCATCCCTCAGTGCCCTACATAATTTGTCAAGTGTTTTCAAATTGGTGGAGCTTAAAAATGACAGCCATTTGAAATGGAGTAGAATCTGGTATTATTAAAATAGCATTCTAAATTTTAATCTTGTGCATCGACTTTTTAATAGCTTCAACTTCCACTAAAATTATGGGTAGTGCTCACAGAGATTCAATTTAAATACTGTCAGGCAAGACTGATTTCTCTCCTGGAATTACTAGATTTTCTTTTCTTTTTTTTAAACTACTGAGTTAATTTTTCAATACTTTGAGATATTATAGAATTCCTTCAGAGCTTAAGGAGATTAGACCCTTTGGCCTATGTCTTTCCCCTTCCTCTCCACTCCCCTCCATCTATCTTTTTGGCTAAGCTGTCTATGATGTATGATGGTCCTTTCCTTTGGAAGCAATTAATTGAGTTTCAGAGCATTTTTTCTCATCATTAAGTTCAATGTTGCCATTTGGGCTAAAGATGAAGTTCCTGTCTAATCATGGGATGATTTGCCAGTAATGTCTTTATGTCTTATAGATCTTGGCAGGGGCTGGCAGGGAGGGCAGTGCCGGCTGCTACCAATAGTGTTCATTCATAAAGGGTTAAACATGACAAATTCTTCTCCTGTAGACTCAAGGTCGTGAAAACATTCTCTATCTGGGAGAGCCACTGTGATTATTTTCTTTTCTTAATGCCCTGGGTGATCTTGGCAGATAGTAACCTCTCTGGGTTTCAGTTCTTTGTTTGTGAAAAGAAGGGGTTGTTCTATATGACCTACAAGATCACTTTTAGTTTTAATCTATGGTCCTATGATCACTTTCCAGATTATAGCCACATTTCTACACGGACGCATAGGGTAAGATCTGAGATCTTTTGGTAGCTTACACTTATCCATAAGATAAAGACAAAATTTCTTAGCTTGACATTCAAGGCCCTACACAAACTGGTCCTACCTTATCTTTCTGACCTTATTATGCTAAAACTTCAATACAAACCCTCTACTACAGCCAGTCTAGTACCTTGTTTTTTTCTGCTTCTATACCTATGCTCACAGAATCTCTCCTTTCAGGAAGATCTTCTTTGTTTTTTGCACGTCTTACTCCTAGCTATCTATCTAGACCAAGTCCCACTTTCTTCAATCAGTTAACAACCATTTTTAAGTACTTTTTAAATTCCAGGCACCTATGGGTACAAAGATAACATGCATGTAGATATTTATGTAGATATTTATACATGCACACACAACACACATATATACAATGCACACATGTACACATGTGCATGTATATATGTATGTATGTATATGTGTGTATCTGTTTACTGCCATCAAGGTTAATAGTGGAAAACACGCACATATGTACTTATGTATAAATGAGATACATCCAAAGTAGATATAAGGTAATCTTGGAAGAAACTTGACTGAATCTTCCCTAATTTTTCCAATCTTTCCAATTCTTTCAGAATTCTCATAAAGAATTCTCATAATCCTATAAACACTTAACCAGGTATAATACCATGTATAGGACACTTATCACAGGATGCCTTTTATTATTGTATGTCTTGATCCTATCTTCTTAATCTTTATTGGAGAACCAGGTACAGTGATTATAACGCTGGACTTGAAATGTAGAACTCAGAAAGAGCTGGGTTCAATTCCCTCTCAGGTCCGATCACTTCCATGAACTCTAGTTTTGCTGTTTGTAAAGTGAGAATAATATCTATGTCATAGAGACTTTGAGAGGTGTGTGTAAGAGTGAATACAAAATGCTTTAGAAGCCTTAAATATCTATAAAAATTGTCACCTACTGGTATTATTGCTTGTTCACTTTCTTTTTCTCTCCAAGCACCTGACACAATAGATTGCCCATAGTAGGTGATAGAGTGGAAAGAACTCTAGCCTTGGAATAAAAAGACCTGAGTGAGTATTTGCTCCAACGCTAAGTGATCACGTGACTGTTGGCAAGTCACTGAATCTTTCTGTGCCTCAGTTTCCTCATCTATAAATGGAGATTATTATATTTTGAGGTATTATAAGGAAAGTTCTTGTTAACTATAGAAGTCTAGAGAACCAGAAGCTGCTCCTGTTACTATTGCTAGGCACCCAGTCAATGTTTGTCATTGGAGGTGATGAAGAAGACTAGACTCATTGAAGTCTCTGAATGCCCTTGTATAATTTAATGACTGTGGGGTTTGGAATGGAGAAGGCAGTGCTTTCCTCTCCAAGGAAGAAAGGTGCTCAGTAAATGCTTGTCAGTTTGATGACTAGTTGACACACAGGAGACCCATGTTTACAAAGTACATTTTTATGTACAGATTGGGACTTTGGAAAGTCTTCCCCCAAACCTTCTCTAGAGCATAGGGCGGCCATTTTTGTGTCATGGACTCCTTGGCAATCTGGTGAAATCTTTAGACCCATGCCTACAAAAGGCAGATTGCTGCCAAGATTAATAATCAAAGGAAATGATTAATCACAATTAGAGGTTAATGAAAATAAAGATGTATTGTTTCCCTCATCCAAGTTAAGGGATCTCCTGAAATTTGTCCATAGTCTTAGGTGGATCTGCCCAGATACCATCCAGTATAGTAAGTAGGTTTTTTCTAAATATGATATTTTCTATATTTTATTTTTGGCTTTCCTCTCTCATGTTAGTTTCATTGTAATAGTAATCACACTCCAAGTTACTTAGAATTGGTGTCTATTCAAAGATTCAGAGAGCTGGGCTAAAGTTGACCTTGGCTGGAAATAAAAGAGACAAATTTGATAATGCAAATTATTGGGTGTCTGCTGTGTTTATTTTCAACAGTTTATTAATCAAAGGTTAAAATTTTCAAATAAATTACAACATGGTTTCTTAACCTGGGGTCTTGTTTGAATTTGTTTGTCTAATACAGTGGTTCTCAACTTTCCTAATGCCCCGACCCTTTCATACTTGTATGTGGGCATATCTGTATGTGGGTAGACTCACCTGGAGACTGATAGCGGTGTCTCGGTTCCTAACACCAGAGGAAATATGTGTTTTCTGATGGTCTTAAGCGACCCCTGTGACCCTTGTGAAGGGTCATTTGACCCCCAGAGGGATTATGACCCACAGGTTGAGAACTGCTGGTCTAATATTTTGGTAACTATTTCAATACAATTGTAACCCTATGTATTTTGCTAAGAAGGGTACCTAGATTTACCTAGATGCTGCCAAAGGAGGTCATGACACACACAGACAAGGTTAGGAACTCCTAAACAAGAGGTACCCATACATGTCAACAGTTGATCTACAGATGATGGTCCAGCCAAACTGACCTTCTTACTGTTTGTTCTTTGTGCCCAATACACTATCTGCTGTCTCTGTACTTTAGTACTGGCCTCCTTCCTGACCCATGCCTAGAATTAGCTTCCTCCTCCCCTGTGACTCTTAAATTTCTTGCCTTTCTTCAAAACTCTGCTTGCCTTCTACATTCTACATGAGGCTTTTCCTCTTGATCCCCGCAACTGCTAATGCTTCTTGTCTCACATTTGTTAGCATTTATTTTGTGTAGATGTGCATACATACATACACACACACTACATACATACATACATATGTACATACATACATACATACATACACACATATTACCTCCCAAATAGAATGTAAATTCTTAGAAGGTAAGGACTGTCTCATTTTTTGTCTTTGAATCTACAATACTTAGAAAAACATCTACCATATAGTAGGGGCTTAACAAATGTTCATTATCCTGTTCTTGGAGGTTCATGTTTTGGATCTTCCAATTGAAATTCCCTCTTGCTCTATACCATATTGTTGATTCATTGATTAATGTACTTAAACCATTCTCATCTAGTTGCCTCTCAGGTATGCCAAAGAAGTTCTATTAGTTGATGCTTTATTAGTCTATTTGAGTTCTCATGTAATAATAATGTTGTATTAATACTGAGTATGTAATAATATTGATGTTATGTGATCCTAGGCAAGTCACTTATTATCTTTGAGTCTCAGTAATAATATTGATGATGATGATGATGAGAGTGATGATGATGGTGGTGATAGTAGTGGTGGTGGTGGTGGTGGTGGTGGTGGTGGTGGTGATGATGATGGTGGTGGTGGTGGTGGTGGTGGTGGTGATAGTAATTGAGATGGTGATGATGATGGTGATGAAGGTGATGGTAGCTTGCATTTATGCAGTACTTAGAGGTTTGCAAAGTACCATTACATATGATATCTCCCTAGATCCTCAACAAACCTGTGAGGCAAGTGCTATTATCATGCTCATTTTACAGATGAGGAAACTGAGACTGAGAGAGGCTAAGAGACTTACCTAGAGTCACATAGCTAACAAGTACCTGAATCAGGACTTAAACTCAGGTCTTCTGACTCACTGTTCCTCCTTGTTGCCTCTTACAAATATTCTGCAACAGAGACATCACTAGTTCAGATTATTTCTCCTCTTCCATTTAGTCTGAATTAGGTTGGAGTGTAGCAGATTTTGTTTATCAGCTGTCTTCCTCTGTTGGCTCCCCTTTCCCTCCCTTATCTTGACCCTCAGTTGCTCCCCCTCCCAAGACTGGCTTCCACTATTGTGCTTATCATCCATCATGGTGAAGCTTTGCTTACAGTGGCTGGTGACCCCACAAAACAGAGGTGTGCTCTGTCTGCTGCTTTTTAGAGGGGACCAGCTGGTAGGGATGTCCTGCCTAAAGCTTTTTGGAGCAGGTAGAGGAATGAAGGCAAGTGGTTGGGGAGGTGGCCTGGGGAGGCCAGTCTTGCAAGGGGCACCAACTATGCCAAAACCCAAGGGTGGCACTGGTGATGTGGAAACAGAAGCAGGAGCTACAGGAAAACAGCAGGAGCAGGAGCAGCAGCAAGAACAGATGGGGATTCCTGAGGTTTTAGAAGGGAGCAAGGACATGAAATGCCATTTGGAAAGTGGCTTGGAGCAACATCCAAACAGCTGCCCTTCTAGATGATTCCATCTGAAATACAGGTCTTATCCTTAGGAAGAGCTTTAAAACAGTGGGTTTGGAGTCAGAAGACATGAGCACAAATCCTGACTCTGCCACTTATATGTGTGACCTTGCACAAGGGATTTCTCCTCTCTGAGCCTGTTCCTCACCTATAAAATGAAGGGGTTGGACCAGATGATCTAAAAAAATCTCCCTCCTTTGACCCTATGAAATCCTCACAACAACTCACAGAGTTGGGTAGAACAAGTAACATTATCCTTATTTCATAGAAAAGGAGCCTGAGGGTCAAGCCGAAGGTGACATAGTTATTAAATGACAAAGGTTAGGATTTGAGGTTAGGACTTATGATACCAAGTTTGGTTAAGATAGTATGTATGGAAGCCAGTCTGTGTGGAAACATTTTTTAGGGAAAAGAAGTCTAAAGAATTTGTTCTAATAACAGGTATCCTCCTTCATCTTTGCCCACTTTGATCTGGTCTTCCTGTATTATTAGCATTGACTCCAAGTCCTCTATACATTCCATCAAAGAGCTGAGCCCTTTGGTTAGGACCATTGGTTCTGTTGACTCTGGAAGGCTGTACCAGCCCTGTTAGTCTGTTCCCTTTGGGGAGGCTGACAGAATGATGGAGCAATGAGTGGGGAACATGGCCCTAGGCATGTAATTAAGCAGGTTGGCTGTGGGGGAGGACAAAGGGAGCTGTTTGGGTAAACAGGGAGCTTGGGTGTCAGAGCAAGGCTTCTAAACTCTCTACTGCTGTCAGGAGAATTGAGGATTTCTGTTTTGGCTTTCTTATCTTTTTGGAAACTTCTGAGGCCTTTTGACCAGGTTTTCTAGTGGGTGGGTGGGTTGGAGAGGGAACAGTTGTGCAAAGTTTTGTGACACTCACCCCACTTACCCTTCCAGCAAACTGTAGTCAGTCTGAGTAAGAAATAGAATCCTAACCTGTTAAAGCTATTGAGTTCAAGTCCATTTTACATATGAGGAAACTACATAACATTTTCAAAGGGAAAGGAGTTTATAGGATCATGGATTCAGATCTGGAAGGGATATTAGTAGCTACTGAGTTTGAGCCCCAAATATTGTAGATGAAGAAACTGAGACTCAGAAATTTTAAGTGATTTGCCTAGGATCACATAACGAACAGGTGTGTGAGGTGTGATTTGAACCTGGGTCTTCTTGACTCCTGTTTGACTCTGGGCAAGTCATTTAGCTCTGATTGCCTCAGTTTCCTCATCTGTAAAATACACTGGAGAAGGAAATAGAAAACCATTCTACTATCTCTGCCAAGAAAACCCCCAGATGGGGGTCACAAAGAACCAGACGTGACTGAAATGACTCAACAGTAGCAACGTCCTGACTCAAAATCCCATGTCCTACCTGCTACTGAGTGTTGCCTCAAAAAGAGAGCTAATGCTCATACCTTTTCCTGTCATCTCTGGCAATGGTGGATGCTAGGTTAGGCTAGCTTTTTCTATACTTTTCTTTTGATTTTGGACTTTGGATAGTATTGAGTGGACTGGGATATTGAGTGCTCCTGAAGAAAATACATAAAGCTCAATGTAGTCTTTCTATGATTTTATCCTTGAAGAGGATGTGAACTTTGGATATTCTCAGTGAAACTCCATTATATCAATTTGTAACCTTACTTTCCAGTCACATTTCACAGTACTCTGCTCCTATGCTGTATAGTTTACATTAGCCATGTCTCTCAATTACTGTACTTATTACAGTTGAATATTTGAACCCTAGTATGGGACTTTGCATTTGAACCTCATATTGTTTATTTTATTAGATTGGGATAAATGGTCTGTCTTGTCTTTTTGTATCTTTACTCTCTGATCCATTTTTTTAGATCTTGAGTCCCAGCCATTCTATATAGTTTTATGTCATTTTGCAAACCTGATAAATGGGCCCTTGATGCCCTTTTCCTAGTCACTGATAAACTGTTAAAAACCACAGGACCAAGTGTAGATCATTTGGGTCTTTCACTAAAGACTTGTCTCTAAAGTTGACACCAAGTTATTAATGTCTACTCTCTGTCATTTACCTAGTTGTAAACTTACCTGTGTCTTTAGAATTTTATTCTTGAGAACATCCACATCAGATTCACTTTACTTAGTATTGTTTATTTCTGCACCTGCCATATCCCTCTCTACTAGAATGTAGGCTTCTTGAGGGCAAGGAATGTTACTCCTCATTTTAGCCTCTTCTCCCTCCCCCTTCCCATTGTGATGCCTTGCGTACATTAGCTACTTAATAAATATTTGTTCAATTAAACAAATATTTATAGAACACTGGTGTGTTCAAGGTTTTTTCCCCCGGGCTCTGGAGGATACTAAGCATTCAACATTTTTGCATTCAGTAAACATTTGTTTATTATTGGCTACAATGTGCCAGGCATAGGTAATACAAAGATCGAAATGAAATATTTTCTTCTCTTGAAGAACTTATATTCTTTTTGAGAAAAAAATATTTGCGTAGAAAACTCAATGCAATATGTATGCAAAGTATTCCCAGAAGAGGGCACCAACAATTGGGGAGGGAGGAATTCAACTAGGCTTCATCAAGGAGGTAGCATTTTAACTTTGAAGGAAGCACAAAGTTATATGGGATGGCCAGTGCAAAGAGAGGAGATGAAATGTCGGGTGTGAGGAATAGCACAGAGGCTAGTTTAGCTGGAATATAGAGTAAAATAACATGCCTGGAAGAAAGTAGACTGAAGCCAGATTGTTCAGAGCTTTAGAAGACAAATACTAGAGGAAAGAGGGATCCATTAGAGTTTCTTGAGTAGGTTCAAGACAAAGTCAGACATGAGATTTGGGAATGTTGTGTTGGCTGTTGCATGGAGGACTGGAGTGGAAGGAGTATGGGTTAGGGAGACCAATTAGGAGACTACTCCACAAGTCCAGGGAAAAAATGATGAGGGCCTGAAGTAGGATGGTGGATGTGAATAGATATGAGATATGTTAAAGAGATAGAATTGACATGATTTACCAACTTATTGAATATGGAGGATGAGAGAAAAGGAACAAATAGTACAGGATAATGTCGAAGTTGTACCTGAATGGACAACAGAATAAGACATGGTCCCCATCCTTAAGTGGTTGAGTCTACTTGGAGAGTATGAAGAATGTATGAAGAGGGAAAAAGAATGTTGTCTGTTGAATGAGGGGTTAAAGACAATAAGTAGTCTAGGAGTTTAGTAGAGGGAGAACTGAATTGCCCTTGGACAGATAGTAAGGCCAGATTTGGACCTTAGTTGGTCTTTAAGTGTGGAGTAGGATTTGGATGAGCAAAGGGGACCTAAGTGAATATTCTATAATGGGGGATGACTCAAGAAACATGGATTTTTTTTAAAAAAGTAAGAGGTGGGGGGGACAGAGCCAAGATGGGGGCGTAGAAGCAGCAAGGTCCCGCAGCTCCCACACCACCACCTTAAACACCCATAAAATATGAGCCCAGACAAAATTTAGGACTCTCAGACTCACACAAAAATACAGAAAACACATCTCTCACTGAAGGCAGCTCAGCAGCAGGGGCTCATCGTGGTGGCTGGGATCAGAGGCCAGCCAAGCCTGAAGCCAATACCTCGTGGGGCGGTGGGAAGGAGCTAATGACTTCATGAGAAATCAAGATACTATTAAACAGTTACAAAGAAATGAAAAAATAGGAAGCAATGTGAAATATCTCCTTGAAAAAACCACTGACCTGGAAAATAGATCCAGGAGAGACAATTTGAAAATTATTGGTCTACCTGAAACCCATGACCAAAAAAAGAACTTGGAAAGCATCCTTCAAGAAATCCTGAAAGAAAATTGCCCTGATGTTTTAGAATCAGAGGGCAAAATAGAACTTGAAAGAATTCACTGATCACCTCTTCAAAAAGATCCCCAAAAGAAAACTCCTAGAAATGTTATTGCCAGGTTCCAGAATACCCAGTTAAAGGAGAAAATATT
>CM053598.1:45591690-45719290 GCA_028646575.1 Pseudocheirus occidentalis | reverse complement strand
ACATACACATAGATAAATACAGACACATTTCTATGTTTTTTTCTATATCAGAGACAGAGAGTAGGGAAAGAAAGAGGGGAGAGGGAAGGAGAAAGAAGAAGAAGAAGAGGAAGAGAAAAAGAAAAAGAGAGGTGAGAAAAAGAGAGAGAAGTGGGAGAGAGGGAGGGAGGGCAGGAGAAAAGAAAGAGAGAATTGAATTGAAGGTAACCTTAGAAGAGAAGTTCCCTCATCAATCCAGGCCCTTTCCCCCCTCCCCCCAGGAACCATATGTTCAACACAAACCCTATGTGGTCTCCAGCCTCACGGGACAATGTCAGAAATCTGCAAATAGAAGCAGATAGACCATGAAGTTCTAGGCAGGGCTTGATTGGACTAGGGCAAGGATGTCCCAATGCAGCAGAGCTCCCCAGGGACCCATGGAAACAAACTCTCAGTGCATTCACAAATTTCTCTTCTCCTAAAGGCTGAATGGCTCCCAAACCCACTAGAAACCACATCAAGCTGCAGGAATGATTTAGTGAAGCAGAAAAAATGTAGGTTATTTTGAGCCATGGAAGAAAAACACACACATACAAAACACCTCAGGACTGTTGTCTTCTCCCCAGGAATAAATTAAAAACAAAGGCACCAAGACAGAAAATCTCTGCCGGATCCAGTGTGAATGTGTTCCTGGAAAGCATTAGATAATTACCCACTTGCATTACTTTAAAAAATTTTTTATTCTGGTGCACATAGATCACTAATGCAGCATCATCTTAGTCAGACAGCCTGTGCTGAACCAGGTTATTCTCAACTCAGTTTGTCCCAAATCGTTCTGCAAAGACTCAAGGATTTCTCTGCCTTCCATCTGGCAATTCCCCTGTCCTAGAACCAAAACCTCCCTAGGACCTAGGCTTCTGGGATGTAATATTCCTGCCCAGAAGAAGCAGGTGAAGACAGTGATGGTTAGGAAAACCTTACTATTCAGAAGGGTATTTTAATCAGCCTGATTTTTCTACAATTTTATTGATGTTTTTTGTTTTTATGTCCCAGTCATTTCCAAAGGTAGTTCCCCCCACCAAGACAATCTACCCTTGTATAAAAGAAGAAAAAAAAGCCAAGAAAAACTTAACTATCACATGATCTACAGTTGCCCATTATAGGGTACTGCACTCTGATGGTCATTTCACTTCTCCAATGAAAGGGAGGAGGTATTCCTACATATTCTCTGCGGGTCCAAGATCAATCATCATTAAATGTTTGGTTTTGTTTTCTTGGTTGTTTCTTCACATTGTTATAGTCATTGCATAAATTATTTTACACATTCTGCTCACTTCATTCCTTGTCAATTTATCAAAATTTCCCCATATTTCTCTCAATGGCTCATATTCATGTTTTCTTACAGCACAATCATGTTAGGACATTACATTCTTGTACCACAATTTGTTTAGCCATTCCCCGATCAATAGGCATCTACTTTGTTACCAGTTCTTTGCTACCACAAAAAGTATGTAATTAATACATATTTCAATGTACATGGAACTCTTTTTCCCCTACAACCTTCTGTTTAGGAGTTGGATCCCTCAGTCAAAGGGTATGAGCATTTTATTCACTTTTATTTTATGTAACTCCAAATCATTTCCTATGTTGGTTGGACCAATCCACAGATCCACCAACACTGTATTAGTTTCCCTCCTTTCTAATTGTAACTGCTTCTGCCTTTTGCCTTCATCAAATTATTAGGTATAAGGTAAAACCTCAGAGTTGTTTACAATTTTTTATTATTAGCGCTATACTGCAGTTGACCTTTTATTATGGCTGTTAATCATTCACAATTCTTCTGAGAACTCTGCTCATCTCCTTTGACCATTCATCGGTTGATTAATGGCTCAGATGTTGTACAACTCTGCTTCATTTAGATCCAATTCACGCATAAGTCAAGGCATCCCCCCATGATGTCACTGATTCTTTTTGAAAAACAGAGGACAAGCAACAACAACAATGGCTCAGACCATAGAATGTCTCCAAAGGTGACTTTTGAGCTGCTGAGACAATTGACACGTCATGCAGAGCACTATGAATGTGACCAGTACAAAGTTGCATTATCCTGTTGGGTGATTCCTATGAGGAATAGGGTAGAATTTGGCCAATGGCAAAGTTCATCAATTTTTCTTTTTCTATACATCTTATGACATGTCTTCTCCCAAGTGATTCTGTTGTGTTTTGGGTCATCAGATCTGCCAGAAACACTTTCTTTGTTACTAATACAGACTTAGTTCTTCAGTACCCAGACTGATTTCTTACACCAGTATTTCTCAACCTTCCTAATGCCATGACTCTTTAATATAGTTCCTCATTTTGTGGGGACCCCCAACTATAAAATGATTTTCATTGCTACTTCATAACTGTAATTTTGCTACTGTTATGAATCGTAGTGTAAATATCTGATATGCAGGATGTATTTAAATTGAACATAACCCACAGGTTGAGAACCACTGTTTTACACAATCAATATCTTTGTCAGCTTCCATCTCTTTCATAATCAATGGCATCCACTTGTGAGATGGAACTTATATACTGCCTTCTACTAATTTGTCTTTGTTATAACCTTCCTTTTTCTAGTTACTATTTTAATATGTTCTTCTGGTCTTTCCAACCACGTTGTCATCTTCTCAAAGGTGGGAACCTACATATTATACTTTTGTTTCCAGCAACGGCACTGAACACAAGACTGGGCACATCACAGTCTTGATGTGTATGGAATTATTGATTATGTGCTGATGAAAGTTGATCGGGGCAAAATTGGGAAGTGGAGGGGATGACCATGCTCCTATTTTGGTTTCCTCAAGTCACCCAGTGCCCCCTTCTAAACGCTGATTTCCATTAGAATGTAAGCTCCTCAAGAACAGGGACAGCATCATTTTCCATGACCTCAGTACCTTGGATGTAGTAGGGTTGTAATACAAACATACATGGATGGATGGATGATGGTGATGATGATATCTTTAAAGATTGCAAAGAGCTTTATGAATATTATTTCATCTGATCCTCAAGACAACTCTGAGAGGTAGATGCTATTATCATCAACATTTTTACAGAGGAGAAAACTAAGACATATAAAGGTGACTTGCCCAAGGTCACACATCTAGAAAGTGTCTGAGGACAGATTTTATCTTAGTTCTTCCTGACTTTAGGCCCAGTGCTCTATCTACTGTAGCACTTAGCTACCCATAATAATAATTCACATTCATACATAACTTTTAAAGCTTACAAAGTACTCCTTATTTAAACCCATTTTAGAGCTGGGAAAACTGTGTTATCAGAATAGATTTACCTCCCTGACTGTGCTACTAAGTGAAGAGGAATGGAGTGGAAGATTTGAGTAGAGGAGAAGTAGGAGATGAAGTTGGAATCAGACTTGGAAGTGCCTTAAACATCAGTCTGAGGCTTTTCAGTTTCTGCCTTTTGTCCTCACTAGGTGCAGGACTGACAGTAGCATTTTGTAACCAGAGACTTGTTCAATTTCATCCTTTCAATTATAAATTTTTTCTCTCCCTGTCCACTTTCTACATTCTGTTTTACACTTGTCACTAGTTTGTACCCATTTTCTTTTGTTGAGAATACCCAAGACATAATGCACTTGAGTTTGGAGCACCTGGATTTGAATTCCAGTTCTGTTAATTATCTGTTACCCTGGGAACATTACCTGACTTCTCTTGGATTCAGTCTTCTTGCCTACAAAATGAGGGATATTTTTGAGAGTTAGAACTGGCCCAAGAGAAGTGGTATGCCTTGAGAAGTTTCATGTTCTCCCTCGATAGCAGTCCACATATAAAGGTAGGATGACTTTTGTTTGGGGATGTTGTTCACGATTTGTTGTTGTTCAGTTCATAGACCCCTTTGTCAATCTGCTGAAGCCTAGGGATTCACCCTTATAAGTGCATAAATTAAAATGTACAGTATACAAAATAAATTAAAATGTACAGTATATAAAGGAAATACAATTATCAAAATATTTAATGTAATAAGTTCATAGACTCTAGGTTGGAAACCCTTGTTATAGAGAGTAGATACTCTTTATCAGGGGCAGATTGGATTTATGGCTTCTGAGTCAACTAATCACTGAATCAATTAGTATTTATTAAGCACATACTATTCCCTAGTAACTGTGTTAAGCACTGGAGATACAAGGACTGATGTGAAATGATTCCTGCCTTTAAGGAGCTTATATTCTATCCTAAAGTCCCCTCCCACTCTGTGATTCTGGGATTCTTTGGTGAAGTCACCTCTGAGCTGCTTTCAGCTCCATATCCTGATAGATTTCTACTCCACGAATCTGGAATGCTTTGGTGAGGTCATTTCTGAGATGCTATCAACTCCATATCCTAATGGATTTCTACACTGTGATTCTGGAATTCTATGATGAGATCACCTTTGAGATATTTCCAGCTCTATTTTCTATGATTCTGTCCCAGAACACTCTTCCTAAGCAGGCTCAGATGGTTGGTGATAAAAGTGCAGACCAGAAGCCCATCTGTCTCTTTCTAGGTATCACAGAATCATCCTAGAAGCAGCACAGTTAAATTAGTGGCTGAATCTCATTGCTGACTGTTCAGTTATTGAAAAATGCCTTTCTTCATAAGCCCACCTGTCCTGATCAAAGGGTGTGTAGGCTGACCTTCATTCAGATGACCCCTGCCTGGGGGAAGGGTAGCTTTGAGCTGGGATATTAGCAAGCCCAGCTGTTCCTATGTACCAAATGCCAAACTGCCTGAAGTCCTTTTGGCTGATGGTTAGAACTGGATAAGCAGGAAAGAGGCAGTGAAAACAGTGGATTTGAAGCGAGGGGAGACCTGGGTTCAAATACCAGTTCTGTTACTAAGCACGTGACCTGGTTCAAGGAATATCACCCCAATTATAAAATGAATGGGAGAAGGTAGGTGGATTATATATCACCAGGGTCCCTCCCATCCCTGAACCTATGACTCTGGTACTACTTATGGGCAATATTTTAGCATTGGTGTTTATGGTACCTATAGGGCACTTTTCCCATCTGCCCTCTCCCACCCCCTGATGAGTATTAGCATGTAGCATCTATACGTGTGTGTATGTGTGTGTGCATGTGTGCGTGCATGTGTGTGTACACGTGTGTGTGCATGTGTAAATGCCATATCAATCTGGATCAGTAAAATATAAGCAACCTCAGGTTAGGATGTTTTTTGCGTTGTTTCTGGATGTTCAGAATATGGCTTAATAAATGCTTGCTGAATGTTGTGGATTAAAAAAAATATTATTGTTGTTGAATGGTCATTTAAACTTGTTCAGTCAAAAAATAACTATTTCCTTGCACAACAGATAAAGAAAGAATCCAGTATAGGTTGGGTTGTTTTTGTATCATTTTAGTTGCTTTTAACTCTCTGTGACACCATTTGGGGTTTTATTGGAAGAAATACTGGAATAATTTGCCATTCCTTTCTCCTGCTCATTTTAAAGATGAGGAACTGAGACAAACTAAGCTAATGACTTGGCCAGAGTCACACAGTTGATAAGTATTTGAGGCTGTATTTGAACTTAGGTCCTCCTGACTCCAAGGCTGGTGCTCTATCTACTACACCACCTAGCAGCCCCAGTACAGGGGATATATACATACAAAGGCAAATGTGTGGCAGCTGGTTCAGAAAGGTTGGTAGGGTGTGTTCCTGTGTCCTCCACGCCTATAAAAGCTATGCTTTTTCTTTTGTCAAGTGCCTGATATCCTTCTCTGCTCTCAAGCATGGTCCCCTCCCCATCTCCTACCCCTTTAGTATTCATTGGCAAGACATAGAGGAAGCTTTACTGAATTAAAGGCAGGCAAAGTGATCTGACACTTGAATTCTCTTGGGAACAATTCTGCTATGATGGATAAACATGTTAATTACTCAGAATTTAACCTCCAGCTGCTGCCTTTGCAAAGGTTCTTCTTCAGCACAGTCTGTGAGTTGGAGACCATGGCAAGTCTTAGCTCTGTCCAAGAAAATTTGTCTGATCAGGGCAGAGGAAAGATATTCCTTTTCAGTCTGGTCATTAGATCCCACACATTCATTAACTCATTCAGCATCAACAACAACAATGACAAAATTAAATACCACCTCTGCACAAAGAATTATGCTAGGTACAGAGGGAAATACAAAATTTAAGTAAGAGCCCTGTGACCCAGTAGAAAGATAGCTACCTCTAGAGTTCAAGGTTTGAGATCCAAGTCTCATCTCTGACATTTAATACAGGTTTGACCTTGAGTAAATTATTTCACTTCTGTGGGTATCAGTTTTTTTTCATCTAAAAGGGAGTGATAATTCTGACTCCATTGGATTTGTAGAATTTCTATGAAGAAAACAATGTATAAACTTGAGATCGTTTTTTTCAACAAGTTTAGCAGTGAAGGGATGAAGAGAAAAGGGAAGGGGAAGCAGGTAGAAGAGAAGAGGTGGTACTGTGTAGGAGTTAGTACCCTGAACTTGGCGTCAGGGAGACATGAGTTCTAATCTTGTCTCTGTTCAAACATGGAAGAGGCAAATAATCAACCACTCAGCTTTTGTTTTTTCGTCTGTAAAATGAGGATAACACCTGTAGTACTTACCTCAAAGTTATTGCATGAAATGTGTGTCTCACATTATACAAATATCAGTAGTTATTACTGTATTTTTTTGCCCTCTATTGCCTCTCCCTCCCCACTGGGCTTCTTTGTAATCTGGAAACCCAGATGCCTCAGTGGCTCCTCCCTTGAACCTTTCCTTCACTATTCATTGCATGGTGTGCTATTTTTGGTCCTTTCTGAGAAGACTGCCTCATGCTTCATCCTCACTCCCTAGAATTCCCTCAGTTTTGGGAGCTGTCCACTACTTGTTCTCCAAACATTGTCTCCTTTTCTTCTCCCCATCTACCCATATTCTTGTTTATACCAAATCTCTGGGACCAGGTTCTAGATTAACCTTTCTAAGAAACATGGGAGTGAGGTAGTGATCTCAGCGAATCTGAAAGAATGGACTCTGGCATCGGATGACCCAAATTCGTGTTCCAGACTTTGCTCCTTATTAGCCAGAGGTCCTTGGGCAAATCACAGGCTCTCTGACCCCTGGTTTCCTCACCTATAAAATGGAAATATTGCTATCAAAGAGTTTTTAGGGGTGAGAGCTATCTAAAAGTAGAGTAGTCTGTCTTTTTTTGTATTCCCAGGACTTAGTACAGTGCCTGGTACATGGGAGATGCTTGGTGACTTGACTTGAGAGCTAGTGGCTTCCTCCTTAGTCAAGGGGCCTTCAAATAGAGGATGAATGACTTTTTGCTGTGGATATTATGAATTCTATGATTGAACAGGTGCAAGTTTGACCTGCTGGATTGATGCAGTGACTATGACCTTGTAACTAAGTCCAAGTTTTACAGAACAATTCCTTTTATTAAGGGGTGTACTTGAGGACCTAGGAGGCCACATGTGGCCTCAAGGCCCCAGGTTCCCCACTCTTGGACTAGATGATCATTGAATCAACCCATCAGCCATCATTCATAATCTCCATGCATGGTATCATAGAGAGTTGACCTCAGAGTTGGGAAGACTTGGGTTAACATTCTTGGACATATCATGGTTGTGTGACCTTAGGCAAGTCACTTCACTGCTCATTGTTTTGAGTAGTTCTCTAAGACTATAAATTGCAAAAGGAGGCGCTGATCTGTATTGGTAGAGGGAGTTTCCTCACCTGGGAGTTCCTTATACCAATGAATCCACAGGTAGAGTTCAATTCATTTTCTGTCCTACGTAACTTGCCTGTTGTATTAGATATTTGTAAAGTGCCATATAAATGTTAGCTATGGTAGCATTATCATCATTATTTTATCCTTGAGACATCTTCCTCAGAACGCTGAACTTCCTGGAGTTATCAATAGCAAATTGCTTATTGACTCCCAACCAATTTCTCCCCATACAAAGGTTTATTATATCACCTCCCATTCATCTTACTTGATGGGAAAATTCCATCAGTATCTGATGAAAACTGAAAGGTCTCTTGCTGACTAGAGCCAGCTTCATTTTCATCAGCTGCTAACTGAGAGCCTGCCCAATTCAGAGCAGTGAGGCCATTGAAAATACTCACAGAAAAGACATGAGTTACTTTAACAGAAAATTCCAGGCCACTCCCTCTAGACATGCTAAGATAGATAATGTCATGCTACTGCTAATAGGAAGACTTCTCCATTTGAAAGTAGGGGCTACCTACCCACATTTTTATCCCCATGCACAGAATTCAATAAAGCTGTACTCATCCCCTATCATCTATTCAGTGAACCCAGCTTATCTTTCAACTTTGAATATAGGATTGAAAGAATTTCAATGAGAAGGGAGAACTGGGCTGCCTGCAAATGAGGGAGTTAAAACCTCAGAAAAGAGCCTCAGGACCCTGGAGAGCCTCTGGATTGGAAGCCAGGAGACCTAGGTTCTTGTTTTGGCTTTGCCTCTATCTAACTGCATGACTTTTGGCAAATCACTTGCTTTCTTTGAGCCTGAATTTCCTTATTTGTAGAATGAGTTAGTAAAATGAAATTACATAACCTTTGAGATCTATGCTTCTATATACTCCCATCACAGATATACTCGTTGAGGTCAAGTATGTTTGAGTTATATCAGCCCAGGCTGAGGAATCAGGGGGAATCTGCTGAGACAGGACCTTAAAGAGTAGTATCTCTCTGAGTAAGAGGCAAACAGGATTAAGTGACTCACCCAAGGTCACACAGCTGGTGTCTGAGGCTGGATTGGAACTCAGGAAGTTGACTCTAGGATCAGTGCTCTATCTATTGCACCACCCAGCTGCCTCCATTTTGGGTTTTATTAGTAATGAATAAAATGAACAAAACTAATTCAAAGTAGCTGGAACTGGGGTTAGTAGATTCAGACCAAGAATGACTGGTTCACACCAGTTTTGACCAATTCAAATTCCTCTGACTTGCTCAGAACATTTCAAAATAGTTTAGAATGATTCAAAGTCATCTCAAGCAGTTCTGGGCAGTCAGTACCAAATTTAGTAGGCTTATTGGATCATGGGACCACAGATTTCAAGGTAGAAGGGACTTCAAAGCACCTCTAGTCTAACTGCTTTCATTTGACGAATGGGGAAACAGGCCCAGAGTGGTGTGGGGATTTGTCCAATGTCCCACAGATAGAAAGTAACCTAGGTGGGATTCAGACACAGGTCTTGGGACTCTAAATCTGGTCCTCTTTCCCTTATACCTTACAGGTTTAGACCAGGTCACACAATGAGGCAGTGACAGGGTGACAATGGAACCCAAGTTTCCTGACTCCCAGTTTTTTTTTTCAGTACTCAATGTAGTCACATTAGTCTAGAGCAGAGGTTCTTACTCTTTTTTGGGTCATGGACCCCTTTGGCAAAAAGTTACAAAGGAATTCACCTATGTTAAAATAAATTCTTAATACATGTACACATGTTTACATACACACATATGCACATACATATATGCATGTATATATGTGTATGTATGCACATATATATGAGTTCATAGACCCCAGGTTAAGAACCTTTGGGGTCTAGAGTTTCAACTTCCATGTGCCTGGTGATTCTAATACTATATTGATGTCCATACTCGAAACTAACAATTTCCTCAGTCCACTGTTTTCAGAAGAAAACAGTCATTTCTCAGGAAGCCCTATTTGGTTAGCTTCCTTCACATAAAATTTGGATTTTTGAGCAGGGTCAAGTTTGGAAACAAACCTTAAATGGCCCATTCAGGTCATGCCTGCCTCTCCACTTGCAGATTGTACATGCTCTATTCTCAAGACCTTTGCAGGCTAGAGGGGATTTTGGAGGCCTCTGCCTTCGTGCTGACTCCAATAATTTGAGCCACTCAAGCAGAAAATTAACAAACCAGAAAGGAGGGAGAAATGTTTTGTAACCAAATGTTCATTTCAACTAAGGGTGTTGTCATACTCCTTCCGGAGTTCCACACTTGTGAATCCCTGAGGATTTCCACAATCTAGATCTTCTGAGAGATGGGATTCTCTTTTAAAGTTAATAATAATATATTTTACCTGATGCATTTCATAATTTGTGGTTAATAAACTATCTCATAAACATAAATCCACCTGATTACACATTTGGTGATAGGTGAAATGGCCTACTAATGAGGCTTACTCTTCTTTAGTGGTGTGGGGGGGAAAGAATTGGTGCCCATTGAAGGAAAGGCTAATGAAGACTTCTTTATTTAATGAACCATTTAGTGGTGAACAGCTGTGATGTAAACTGGCCAGGACAATTATCTAAGTTGGATAATATCTTTAGTAAATTGAGTCTACTTTATTTGATTATGTTGTTTCTCTAAAGACAGATTCTTTAAGGTTCGTTCTAAAAAAAGTCACCATCCAATTCTTATCTCTAAACTGCTTGGACCTTCCAAACAAGAAATGAGTATCTCAGTTATCCTGTCTGGCATCAAGAATAGAGGGGGAAATAATGATGGTTAAGTAATACGGATTAGATTTCTACTGGGTGCTAAGTCCCTTGAGAGATACACACTTTCTTTTCCTATAGAGCTTCCTTGGTGAGGAGATAAGGACATTGGCAGGAATCTGGGACCAGTGTTACGTGGGCTGAGCTGTGTATGCTATAGTAATCTCACCGCCACACTACTATTCCCTCTGACACAAAGCCAAATGAAGACAAACAGCTGAAAAAGGAGAATCAATGGAAAGTGGGTCAAAAGCTTGTCTAAGGGAAGCCTTTTCTTCCTGTCACAGAATTTCAAAACTAGAAAGGACCTTGAAGATTGTCTAGTCTAATTCATTTGTTTTACAGAGGGAGAAGCTGAGGCAAAGGCATCTCAAGTGACTTGTCCAAGATCAACCATCCAAGTTGGATGGTTGCAAAGTCAGGACCAGAGATCCATACTCTTCGACTTTTAATCTTGTGTGGTGCATTTACTACCCCATGTACCAACTACCTGTTCATAACATTCTCTAGACATGCTACGGTTTTAAAGAGCTGACTTAAGAAAGTTTGATGACTACAGAAAATTTATCTTTTCTCTCCACTTTGGGCTAGACTTTGCTCCCTTCCCAACTAATAAAATTCTTATCTGTAGGATAAAATTAAAATTCTTCTGCTTGATCCAGTCGTGATCTTAACCCTTTCACAATTTGACATGAACCTGCCTTTCAAGGCAAATTAGTCTTCTGAATTCACTCTGTTCTAGCCAAACTGGTGTTTCTTGCTGTTTTACACATCCAGCATTCAGTCTTATATCACTGTACCTTTGCATGCAGGGGTGGAGAACCTGGGACCTCAAGGCCACGTGTGGCCCTCTAGGTCCTCAAGTGTGGCCCTTTGACTCCCAACTTCACAGAACAAAGGGTCTTATTAGAGGACCTACAAGGTCACATGTGGCCTCAAGGCCCCTGGCTTCTCAACCCCATTGAATGTCCCCCATGCTTGCAATGCACTCCCTCAGCACCTGTATCTCAGGACCCTTACCTTCTGTCACAGTTTGGTTTGTATGACTTTCTACAGGAATACTATCCCAAATCACCTCAGTTGCTATAGTCTGCCCATCCTTCCTCAGCTGCTTTGTATCTATTTTTGTGTTGATGTTTTGCTGTTGTCACTCAGTTGTTTTTCAGTCATGCCTGACTCTTCATGACCCAGTCTGGAGTTTTCTTGGCAGAGATGCAGGAATGGTTTGCCATTTCCTTCTCCAGCTCAGTTTACAGTTGAGGACACTAAGGCAAACAGGGTTAAGTGACTTGCCCAGGGTCACACAGCCAGTAAGTGCCTGAGACCAGATTTGAACTCAGGAAGATGAGTCTTCCTGGCTTCAGGCCTGGCACTCTATTCACTGTGTCACCTGGTTGACCACTTGCAGTCATGGAAATTTGAAAATTCTAAGCCCAGTCTGCAGGTGCTTTGTGGTTGTGTCAACATGGCTTCAGTGTAATCTCTACTAAATGTGATCTCAGAACTCAGAACAGGGTCCTATCCACCCTGCAAAAAATGGTGTCAGTGATTATATCTTTGCTGAGGGTGATGCTGCAGGTGGTATGTGTTGAAGGAAGAGGAGGGGAAGAATGCACACTTCTCCATCACACACTGCCTGGGAGCACACGTGTCAGAGATATTGTAGAAAGGATTCCTAGTAACACATGATGAGTTGAAATAGATAATGTCACTGAGGTACCTTCTAGCTCTGAGATGCCACATGTGATTTATGGGAATTTCAGTTAACAGAAATCATAGCTTTCCTTCTCAGACCACTTAATGGTGGGGACTATGGTAGTAAACACTGCGTATAGTGTTAATGCTCTATAAAATAGGTCACAGGGTCAAAATTATAAGCTTATATGACTCAATTAGAACAGAGGAGACTCTAAATCATCATCATAAATATATATAGTCCCACAAAACAAATTCCCATGTTTGACCATGCCCCAAAGTGTATGTCTCTCTCTGAATTTTTAAGTCTATCACTGCTCTGGCAAGGAGGGCCACACATGGCCCCAAGGCCCCAGGTTCCCCACCCCTGCATGCAAAGGCATAGTGGCACATTTAATCTTCAGTCCAAAGGATTCTCGTCTCATCGTATTGATCTGAGTTCTAAAGCCTTTCAAGGTTGTTTTTTCTCTATAACGTTGGTGCATTTATATATTTTCCTAGTTCTGCTCCCTGAGCTTTGTATTGGTTGGTTCATGGAGGTCTTTCTAGTATCCTCTGAAACTGTTCCTTCTGCCCATTTCTTACAGTGCAATAATATTCCACCACATACCTATACTATGGTTTGTTTAATCATTCCCCCATAGATCTTACACGATATAAAATAACTATACTTGACTTAAAGCAAGCAAGCCACAATACAAGGTAGATGAAACCTGGGGAAAGACAAGAATTCACTTCCAAAAGACCTTGGTGTTTTATTGGACTACAATCTCAGCATGAGTCAGACATGGTGGCCAAAAAAAGGGAATTCCATCGGCCCAAGATCACATTAGTCTTTTTGGCTGCATTGATAGAAACACAGTGTTCAGAACAGAAGAGGTTATAGGCTCACTGTATACTCTGGCCAGGTTAGAAACACATCTGGTTTGTTGCATTCCATTCAGGATGAGAAAGAGGCTGACCTCCAGAGAAAGGCGAGCAGGAGGGTAAGGGGGCAGGAGAATATCCTGTAAGGAGAAATGGAGAATCAATCCTTCCTGCTTATCTCAGCACCTGGCACATGGCAAGTATTTGATAAGTGCTTATTGACTGACTATCAGACCCACTTTATTTAGACTTATTTTGTGTGGCCCTACAGGGCAGAGCTAGTACTAGGTAAATGTCACTGAGGAAAAGAAAAAGCAAAAGACTTCTTAACCATTTGTTGTTCTGTCATTTTAGTTGCGTCCAACTCCTCGTGACCCCATTTGGAATTTTCTTGGCAGAGATATTGGAGTGGTTTGCCATTTCCTCCTCCAGCTCATTTTTACAGATGAGGAAACTGAGGCAAACAGGGTCAAGTGACTTGCCCAGGTTTACTGAACTAGTAAGTGTCTGAAGCCAGATTTGAACTCTGCAAGAGGATTTTTCCTGACTGCAGCACTCTATGCCTTATGGTGCCACCTAGCTGCCCAGTCCTAAGTAGAATGGGTTGCTTCATGAGCTAGTGAATTCTTCATGCATAGTAGCTCTAAGGAGGTGTTGAATGGTCACTTAGTAAGGATGTTGCATGTAGGATTCACACAGAGGTTAAGGACTGAACCTCTGAGTCCCTTTAACTTTAAGAGTCTATGATTCTGAAGAAGCTAGGCAGTGAAGTGGTTAGAATGTTGACCTGGAGTTAGGAAATCCTGAATTCAAATCTGACCTCAGAAACTTACTAACTGTGTGACCCTGGGCAAATCATTTAACCTCTGTCTGATTCAGTTTCTTCAGCTGTAAAGTAGGGATCACAACAGCACCTATCTTGCAGGGAAACTGTGAGGATCAGATGAGATAATATTTATAACACGCTTAGCAAAGTGCTTGGCAAATAATAGGTACTTAATACATGTTTATTCCATTCCTTTCCCTTTCTCCCCCTGTATAAAATAAAACCCAAACTTTGGGCACAGTGCATACGTAATTAATATTGCTCATGGACTGATGTATGAGTCAGATGGATTATTGTTTAGAGCTCTTGACTAGTGCCAGATTGGATTTTGTTGTTGTAGAACTGTTGGATGGCGTCATCTGAACTGAGTCAAGCCCCTTGAATGTTTGTTCATAACCAACACCTCTTCACTAGTGGTGGTAGACTCATACATTTTGGCGCACAGTCTTGGACTAGTAGCGCACATTTCCACAGGCTTTTCTGACCACGTGTTTGCCAGAAAAAAGAAGAGGAAAATCAAAATCAAAGTCAAGCAGCCTTGTGCCCTCCTGACCCATGACAGAGCTACCTCGTGGGGAGAGGAAGACTTTCCAGTATCAAAGTCCTAATTACTTAGGACATATTGATAAGTTTCCTACACATACAATTAGTTCTGGAGGCTCATGGGTATTCTTAAATGAGATTATTATTTTTTTTTAAGGTTGAGGGATAATGAACTTTATTCTGTTTTGTTTTTGTTTAGATCAATAGCATTCCACAGTTTGGACAGCTCCTGGATGATGTAGGTAGAGCACTGGACCAGGAGTCAAGAAGGCTTGGGTTTGAATCCACCTCAGACATTAATTGGCTATTGCTTAGCTTTTCTGGAACTCAATTGCTTCATCTGTAAAATGAAGGGGTTGAACTAGGTATCCTGTTAAGTTCCAGCTATAAATCTATGATATATGGGTAATTTTCCATTTAATCCTTTCAGACCAGTCGTTCCAGAGCCCAATTGAGCTTGTAATGATAAGTGAAAATTGAGAATCATAGCTTTATGTCCATCACTAAACTAATCCCAACTTTTCTGGGTCTCTGTAACCTCTGAATTCCCATCATATTTCCCATTTTCTCCTCTGGATCACTCCATCTAACACTTGCCAAGAGAGTATAGTCTGTTGTTCTTTAGTTGTTTCTTGTTTATACATCTTATCTTTTTGATTAGATTTTAAACCACTTAGGAGAGTTTACCTAGCTTCTTTAGTATACCCCCCAGATCCTAGCACAAGGCTCAGCAGGTGGTATGTGAAAAATGGTAAGAAGACACAATTCTATTCAGACTTGACTCGAATTCCACTCTCCTACCAATGTGGAATTTTTATTTATTTCTCCCACAATTCAGGCTTCTATTAATAAAGCCCCAGAGAAATCACTCAGTATTTTGCCTTTGGAAAACTTGCTTCACCCCTCTCTGCTTGCTTACTTAAATCTTAGTTGTTATCTCCGAAGCCAGTTAGGCCAGTTTGTACCTGGCACAAAAAAATCCCATCTACTGCCTTGTTGACTAGTGAGTATCCATTGTCTCCTTGAAGTCTAGCGAAGGTGGGCTCATTATTTCCCCAGGGCAGCTAATTGCCCTTTTGGGGAGCTTTAATTATTAATTTCCCCATCTAAATCAAGGGTGTTGGCTTAGATCTCTAACAATCTGTGGTTTTATGACATCAGATCCATAACTATTGTGCTTGGTTCTCTGGGATTTCTCCTAGACCCATGTCCTCTGCCTCAGTGGTCAACCAATGACAAACCAATGTAGCATGTGTCTATGTAGTTTTGTGATCATTGTTTACCTAAGATTGTCATAGAAATAAAATAGATCTGAGGGGAGGGCAATGTCCTTGCACATCACCTGATCCCAGCCATTTCCTTTCTCCCTCCAACTTGGGTTTCCATGTCCCTTCCCCAGTGCAAGAAGCTGGTGCACTTATTGCCATGGAAACCATCATACTGCTCTGGCAAGCCTGCTTTCATCACAGATCTACAACTCTTCTGACAGAAGCTGCCACTGGGGTTTCATGTTAACTCTGGGACTATTCACAATATTTGTGGGAGAGGAAGAGGTAGGGAAAATACACATATTACAAAGGCTTACCAAAGGAGGGTTGGTTATATATTTTACTTAGTATTTTTTGTAATAATCCCTACTCTCTTTATTTTTTTTTATCAAAAGATGACAGTGAGACTTTCTCTTCTTCTATAGACAAAGACCAACCTTGAAGAGCAGCTCCTGATTAGACTCCAGTCTTCAAATGCCAAACAGACATTTGAATTGAAAACAGGTATAAGCTCCAAAGGATCAACTCCCAAGGGCTTCAAATGAATATCTAAAGTCAAAAAGAGGGAAAAGGCAGGAGGGAGGACTTCATTCCACTTGCAACCACATTTAAGCCTCCTAAGTCCTCAGTAAGCTAAATTGGGACTTTAAAAAGTAATAGGCTTTTCTGCTTTCTCAGGAACTGCATCCTTAGCCAAGCCAGAACAGGGAGTCTTAGTGTTGGAAAGGATCTTAATGAGGTCATCTAGCCAAGTGTTTTACATCTGCCAATCTGAAGCAAACTGTTCCCAGTCCTCAAAACTTTTTATAGCCTAGGACCTTTCTTAAGGCCTATAAATTTTAAAAAGCTGACCACATCTCTTTGTTCCTTCTGGATAGGAAAATAGGCTTGACCTGCTGTCTGCCAAGGATAAGGCAGTCTGAAATTGAGAATTCAGATATCTTGCTGGTATAGTAACTTATATTTGCAATTAATTAATTGACAATTATGGATTAAGCACATTGTTTCCAAGCAGCATGATAGGTCCTAGGGATATAAAACTAAAGTTGAAATTGAAAGGTCCTGCCTTCAAGGAACTTAGAGTGCATTAGAGATAACATATGCATGCAACTTGGTATAACCTATGGGTGATTTTGGTGGGAGGCATTTAATAACTGGAAAAATTAGCAAAAGATTCATGTAGAAGGCAGTGAGTGCATAAGCTGAGTCTTGAAGAAAAGTAGGTCTCCTTAGAGACTGAGGTGGGAAGGGAAGCTATACTAGGCATGGGGGTGGCCAGTGTAAGAGGCAGAATTGAGAAACAGAGTGCCATGTATGGAGACCTGTAAGAAGGCCAGTTTGACATACAGTAAGTGAAAGGGACGAACACGTAAAAAGTCTGGAAAGGTAGATTGGGACTGGCTTTTGAAGGAATTTCAATGCCAAATACAAGTTTCCTTTATTTTTATCTGGAGGTTGTTATTGGAGTTTAGTGCATTGGACTTTATTTGTATTCTAGAGGAATCATTGGAATTTAGTGAGTAGATAAGTGACATGGTCAAGCTTGGATTAGAGGAAAATCATTTTGGCAGCTGTATGAAGCATTACTTGGGGTGAAATTTGGTGGAGGGAGAAAAATTAAGAGGCTATTGTGATAGTACAGGTGGGAGGTGATGAGGATCTCAAATTGGTAGATGTGATAGAAAGAGAAGGGCAGGCAGGTGGTGCAGTGAATAGAGAGTCTGGACTGGAGTCACAAAGACTTATCTTCCCGAGTTTAAATCCAGCATCAGACACTTACTAGCTGTGCTGTGTGACCTTGGGCAAGTCACTTAGCCTTGTTTGCCTAGTTTCCTTATCTGTAATGAGCTGGATGTGTACATGGTAACCCCCTCCAGTATCTTTGCCAAGAAAACCCCAAATGAGGTCAGAAAGAGTCAGACATGACTGAAAATGACTCAACAACAACAACAAAATTGATATGGAAGCGAGATTTTTCAACTGTTCAGACACGTGGGCTCTTTTAGAGCCAGGAGGCAAGGGTAACACCAAAATCCAAAAGAGGGTCTAGGCAAGATTTATAGATCTAGGATTCATCTATACAGAGATTATAATTAAAATCATACTGTAGGGATACAAAATGCCAGAGTACACAGAGAGAAGAAGGAACCCAGGAGAGAACCTTAAATATATACCCATAGTCAAGGGGTATTAATAAAGATCTAACAAAGGAGACTGAACTGGAACAATCAGACACCCTATTTTTCTTACAAGAATCCTATAAGATACAGTAAAACAGAGGGCTAGATTCATAGTCAGTAAAATCTAGCTTCAAATCCTGCCTCAGATACTTATTAGGTCTTTGACCTTGGGCAAGTCACCTAACTACTCTGGGCCTCAGTTTCCTTTTCTGTAAAAGAGAAGGTTGGTGTTGACAACCTTTTAGTTTCATTGGACCTCTAAATTCTAGAATCTTAGATACATGTGACCTTTAGAGATAATCTGGTTGAGTCCACTCATTTTATAAACGGGAAAATAGGCTGGGAGTTGGGGGGAGTGATTTCCCTAAGGTCAAATAGGTACTAAGTAGCAGAACAGAAATAGCAAGACCTAGGTCTCCTCCCTCTACATCCAAAACTCTCTATTCTGTTCTGCATTGCCTCTGAGCAATATAAATTTAGTTTGGAAAATACTGATCAAATTCATTTTCTTGACTCTAGGCTACCCTGCATCACAGATACATGAGGATCTCTCTTGCTCGTTAAAACCGGGAGATTCTGTAAGGTTCATTGGCAAGTTGGTTCACTCCCTTACAGTTCTCTATTTTGGAATGTTCTTCCTCAAACCCAGTACAAATTACATATGTTATATGTGAATCTTATGTGACTTGTGGTCATCTCACTGTGTCCCAAACACTCGAATGGCCGTTCTGCCTTTATGAATGTGTTTATGACATTCTGCCTTCTTGGAATGGCCATCTAGCTCCCAGTCTCCTCATTTCTTTCTGTGACTTAGCTCTCCTTAAAAGTCCAGCTGAAGTCTGACTTTCTCTGGGAAATTGTTCTCTGAGCATATGATACGGATGAGATTTTCTTTCTTTCTTTTTGTACCTTTGCAATTCTTATTATCCACTTGTATCCCTCTCCTGATACCTTCACTATGTATTTAATTCTTCTTGCGTGTATATGTATTATTTTCTCCATCCATTCCTCCAATTAGACTCTATGTGTCTTTAGGGCAGAGATCAATGTCTTATAAGATTTTCCTTGTTTGTCTAAATGTGCTGCATCCTATCACATCACAGGAGCATCATAAGTACCTGTTAGTTGATTGATCATTGGAAAGAGTTGTCGATTCTTTAGGATTCAAAGGGATTAGAAATCCTCCTGTTTAACATTCGCTCGTTTTACAGAAGAAGAAACCAAAGCCTGGAGAGACAAAATTCCTAAAATGCTATTTTGTGGCAGACCTAGGGATAGAATCTTAGTCTTCTGGCTTAGTCTGATGCTTTTGTACTCTGACTGAAGCTCATTTCATTTTCATGGTGGAGATGAAGGAGAGCCTTTATCAGTATGGCATAGTTGAAAGAATATTGGATTTGGATAGCTGGAAACCTAGCTTTGTTTGCTGACTACAGTACCTACACCTCTGTAATTTGGGTTATTACTTCAACCTTTCACTTGGCTCAGTTTCTTCTTCTGTAAAATGGGAAATTTGGATAAATTGACCTCCAAGATCCCTTCTAGTGCTCACTCCTATGATCTCCATTACACCATACTCTGAATATTGACTTCTATGGAAAGAGAGGTTGAAGATGCTTATTTTTTCTCTCTCTCTTAGAATCCAACAAATTCTAGAGACACATGTCCTAATGAAAAACCCTTCATGCTAAAAGTAGACAAACATAAACTCATCTCTTTCCTTGCTAAAGAATTGATCTGATCCATCTGAAAGGAGATTGCCTTATAGAGTTAGATGAATTATTTTGTCATGGGAGTTGCAAGGCCCCAGAAGATATGAAATCAGACCTTTTCATGCCCTGTCTCTTAAGTAAGGGGCTTCTTATTATGCAAGAATAGTATTTTCAGCCACAAAGGGGTCGATTTATATAAAGGAAGAAATCCAAAATATGATTTCCTTTTTGTACCAATAGTAATAAATAGGCTTCAAATTGACCAACTTCTTCCAGTGCACTAAACCTCTTTGTTTAAACAATTGTCATTTTAAATTTGCTAAGTCCCATAGTATTCTGAATCCAAGTGAAGTATCCAAGTATGAAAAAACTGCTGCCATCCCAGATTGTGGCTTTGCATTAACTTCAGAACATGAACAGGAAAGATGTGGATTTTTTCCCCTACTTTTTCTATACTCCCATTCTCACCAGATGATAACCTCTCTGAGAGGACAATAAAGGTTAAAGTCTGTGGATTCCTTTTCAGAATAACATTTTTAAATGTATAAAATATATGGGATTAAAAGGGTGTGATTTTTTTTTACCATACAGGTTCACAGACAACCTCCAATCTACACATGGATTCCTTGGGAGTCTGTGGACCCCATATTAAAAACTCCTTCCCTAAGAGATCATTGGTGACATTGGAGTTAATAAAAGTTTATTAAAAATGAACAAATGATTGAGCTGGAATTCCTGTTCATCATACTTCAGAGTACAACTAGTACCTTGCCTCTTGGGTTTGATATATTTGAGAGGATTTTTCTCTACAAGAGGATCCCTCCTACCATAGAGGGATCAATCCAGGAGGATTCTCCTCAGTTACAAAATCTTCTTCCTTTAATTTGGCCAATTCCATTTTAAAATTGTCTGTTGAACATCTGTTCTTCACTTACCAGAGTGAGTGAGAGGGGCAGAAATACCTGTAAAATCAATATAAGACATGATTGATCCCTGCACCTAGTGAGTACACATCATTATTCTGAGAGGATATAAAATAAACATTGGGAAAATTAAGTCTATAGATGACATAAAAACAGTCCTCTCTTCAAGGAACTAACATTCCTAGAGTGGGGTATACTGTGCAAACAGATAAACATATACGTGATTGTTTGGGTAGAGAGGGAGCTCTGACTAGTAAGGGGAATCATGTTAAATGAAGGGAGCAGATTAGACAGAAGTAAATGACTGTCAGCACAGTTTGAGCCATGAATCCTATTTCAACAGGTCACTGCGGACCAAATGTTGTTTAGAGTCGCCCTTGCTGGTGATGATATAGGCATGCAGGGAACCCAGCCAAGCTCATATCAGGAGAAGTTTTGTGCCCTGGCATTTGGAAAAAGAAACCATTTTTGCTCATAAAGAGATAAAATTTACAGTGGAAATCTGTGGGAGAGAATAAATATGAATCCCCATGATGTCATTTTATGAGCCTCTTTATGGATTGTAATCACCCATTTACAGTTTTCAGGATATTAATTTTGTTGGTGGAGCTCTGGGACTCACCAGGACAGAATATTCAGGGCTGTTGTGGAGAGCTCAGAGGCAAGGAATTCCAACTGGTGAACAGACCCAGGGAAAGGAGGAGGACCAATGTAGCACCAGGCAAAGAAGAAGGCCAACATAGCATTTTGAAAGGGAGTCAGTGGACGCAACTAAACAACAACCAAAACCTTTTTTTTTTTTTACCTCGAATGGACAATAGAATAGAAGGGAGGGTGGTGTTCCTCCTTTTGGTTTCTTCTTTTTGATTTTCAGTTAGTTTAATTGTCTCATTCTCTCAAATTGGAACTGTTTTCCAGTGGCCATTTTGCTTCTCTGCCAGACACATTCATATTTTAAATTCCACATATAAAGTGTCACTTGAGACATGAGATTTGACTCTAAGAGCCCCTTTGGCTCTACATTAAAATTCTGTAATATTATTTTATGATCTTGGGCATTATCAAGAGACCCAGAATGGAGGAGGAGGGGTCAGTGTATGTGAGCTGCTCCCTTTCATTTGTGGGTCAACACACCTGGGACCTACTCAGCCCTGTCAAAATAAGTTTGGACAATTCACATTACCTTTTGGAACTTCTCTTTCTTCATCTATAAAATGAAGATAACAGTACTTGGACTACTCACTTTACAGGATTGTTGTAAGCAACAGGAGAGAAGACACTGGTTTTGAAAAGTAGTTTAGTGTGCCTACAATGCAGAGCATGACAATTATAGTAGTAAGAAAGATCTGGGAATAATAATGATGATGATAATAATATCCAGGGTTTATGTAGCAATTTCAGGTTTGCCAAGTGCTTTGCACATGTTAACTCATTTGTGTTCATCTTTTTTCATGCCCTGGAAGCCTTCAGCAGCATCCAGGGAAGCCTATGGACCCCTTCTCAGAATGATGCTTTTAAATGCATAATAAAATAAAATATATTGGATTAAAAGCCAATTATATTATCAAAATTAAAATAAAAGCAAAAGCAAATTTGTGGACTCTAGGTTAAGAACTCCTGGTATAGATGCAGATTGAATGTTGGAACAAGAACTTTAGACTTCCTCTGGTTGACAACATGGAGCTGCTGAAGGTATTTGTGTGTTTTGTATCATTGTAGATATCCATTCCCCAAAAGGAGTGAGATGTCAGGGTGAATAAATGTCTGGGGCAGAGGTGGAGGTGGGGAGGAAGAAGGTGCATAGAAAGTATCTTTTTCCCTGTAGTTATAACTGAGACTGAGACTGAGGCATAGCTAAACCAGGACCAAAAAAATGTATTTTTCCATTTCAACAAATAGGTCTCCAGTACTATGAAACTTTCTCTCTCTGTGTGTCTGTCTTTCTTTCTCTCTCTTTCTGTCTCTTGGTCTCTGTCTCTCTTTCTTCATCTCTTTCTCTCAGTATCTTGTCTTAATGAGTTGTATCAGATGAAAAAGCCGACAACAGGGAGGTCTATGTCTTGAACACAAATCTTTTTGTCTGTTAGAGCAGTGAATGTTGTTTTTGCTATACAATGATTGCTTTTCGTGGCTATCTAACTAGGTTCCCATTGAAGGTGCTAACCAATGAAGGCTCAGATCTTGTCCTGAGGAAACTAGTAGTCTAGCTAGAAAGAAAGGAGGCTTTGGTATCACTGTTCCATGCACATAGTAGGTGCTTAATATTGGAAGGAACAAATGATAATGATTGACATTATGAAGCGGCAGTGTGGTGCAGGAGAGTGAGTGTTGGGTTTGGAGTCATAGGACTCAGGTTTGAATCTTGCCTTCACCACTTATTGCATTGTGAATTTGTGCATATTATGCAACCTCAGTGGACCTCAGTTTCCTGGTCGGTAAAGTTAGAAGGTTGGAAAAGATAACCTTTGAAATCTCTTCCAGCTTTAAGTCCATGATTCTTCAATCTAATACTGACATAGTGATAGAATGGTGGGGCTGGAGTCAGGAAATCCTGAGTTCAAATCCAACTTTAGATCTTCATCAGCTGTGTGACACCGGACATATTGCTTAATTAATAATAACATCTGCCTCCTAGGGTTCTTGTAAGAATCAAATGAAATTATATTTGAAAAGCACTTTGCACAATGACTGGCACACAACAGGTCTTATACAGATTCTAGTTCTTAGTTCACTCCTACTACTGCTACTCTAACTGCTACTGCTTCTGCTGCCACTACTACCAGCTGTTGGTGGAGCTCTGGGACTCACAAGACCACAAGCAGTCATGAGACTGCATGAAAGGCTAAGATCTCTATCTCCGAGATTCTACTGGGCTTTGGTCCAGTGTGTAGTTTTAAGCTTCACTAAGACACCCTGTCATCAAGAGTTACTGAGCAGAGCAGCATTTCATGGAGGCTAGTTTCTCAGTGTATTGGTCTGATCTCTCATGCTGGGATGGGGGACAAGGTCTTTGAATTGAACTGGCCAGATCATGTGGCAGCACTCTGGGTTACTGTGGTTGTTTTGCCATATCCCTTTGGTGATGATACAGGGACTCGGAGACAGAAGGAACTTTAACTGTTCTTAGTGACACTCAGTCAGGTGACTGATATGGTGACTCCAATCCAGAAAGTCAAGGCATTGGGGTTGCTTCATTTTGTTTTCATGAGTTCTCATCTTTTGATCACTTATCTTATTTCAGTGGTTTTGTCTGATGTGGAGTTGGGAAGGTTTGTCACACGCTGAAGGGTTGATGAGAAGTTAATGGGTGGAGACTGTTTGGGAACTTGACGACATAATGGTGATGATGCCTAGTTCCCATTGTGTAAATGACCCAGCCAAGTCTCTGCTCATGTAGTGAATGGTCCTCTGATCCTGCTCTGTACCTTAGTCCACAAAGAGAGAAGGTCATTTCAGTATATTGCTTCCATCCTCTACACCTCTCACTGCCAGTCATTTCTGCAGAGGGATACCTTCTCAGACTGCACTTTCTACAATTATTACACTGAGGAAGAAGCAGGGCAGGAGGTTTCTATTCTCTTGGATGGACTGTAATTGACTGGAGAGATGGTTATTAAATCTATGGGAGCTGATGAGATGACCAAATGATGTAAGTACAGAGGGAGAGGAGGAGAAGGTCTAGGACAGAGCCTGCAGGCCACCTATGGTTAGAGGGTCTGGCCTGGAATATTCACCCCAAATGGCAATAACAAAAATAAGGGCTGGACAGCTCTTTCCCAACCCCCTTCTTTCAAATCAAGTAAACACGCATTTATTAAACATTTATTATGGTATGGACATTGTGCTAAACACTGGTGTGACTATCCTTGCCCTCAAGGACCTTACATTCTGTTGAGGGTGACAACATACAAGGGAACCAAAAAGGGGGAAGGATGGTGGTAATGGCACCCACTGCAGGGATATGGTGCAGAAAGTCCAGAAAGTCCAAAGAAAGTCTAGAGAGGAACAGAGATATGACTGGTGTAGGCATTTTCCTTTTTAGAGGAACCAGATGATCAGAGAAAGAGGCCACAACTGGGTCATTTGATTAGAATCTTCATTGTCCATTGATCCATCACATATGTAGGAAAGATTCTCTGTATCTCCAGATTAGGGTCCTTTCTACCCACCAGATTTGTACCAGGAAAGAAGCAAACCTCCAAGGGGAGAGAGACACCTGCCTGGGATAATGGTGCTCTAATATTTCATTGGTTGAAAGTGATGTTTTGAATGTTTAATGCATCCAGTTTTATTTGGCAGCACCTGCTGTTTGGTCATATGTAGATAAGGTCTGCCAGCAGTTTAACTTAGTAGGTAATTAGAACAAGCCTCCCATATTTTATACAAAAGCATCAACAAAACCAACATACAAGGTTCTGTTCATTATCTGAGGGTGGGCCAGTTAGGGGGGTACCCTCAAAGTGATCTTGCCACTTGGGCATTGGAAAAACAGCGTTAGTCTCATCATTGTGTGTTGCTTAGGGGAAAAAAACCACTGGGGCAATTAGCTGAATCCATCCCTGTGTGTCACAATGCTGTTAACAGCTAGCATTCTTGTAGTGTTTTAAGTTCATAATGGACTTTACATATAGCATTTCATTTCATCCTCACAACTCTGTCAAGCAGGTGCTATTAATATCCCCATTTTACAGGTCAGGAAATTGAGGCAGAGAGAGATTAAGTGATTTAACAAAAGTCACACAACTAGTGAGTTTCTGGGGTAGAAGAGGGAAAGTCAACACTCTATCCAACATAATTTTGCCCTCAAAGAAATAATAGAAGAATTTGAGAGACAGGATTAACACATGTGAAACAATAGCAAAGGGTCCAATAAGATTATAATTGAGTGGTAAATTTTGTGGTACATACTAGATATTCTGTGGCAGTTCAGAGGGAAGTTCTGTCAGTCATGGTTCAGTGGACCAGGGTGGGACCTGAGATGAGCCTTGAAGGATACGTGAGTTTTGAATAGAAGGTGGGCAAAGGGAAGACTCTTCTAAGAGAGAACATCAGCTATACATCTGATACTCTGAGCAAAGACACAGAGCCTGAGGTAAAGATAAATGTGTATGACCATCCATTGGAAATAGGTTTGCGCTCAAATACCAAGCCC
Source organism: Pseudocheirus occidentalis (assembly GCA_028646575.1). Lineage (NCBI taxonomy): Eukaryota > Metazoa > Chordata > Mammalia > Diprotodontia > Pseudocheiridae > Pseudocheirus > Pseudocheirus occidentalis. The sequence continues at coordinate 45,693,658 of CM053598.1, read as the reverse complement.
TTGTGGCAGTTTGGAAACTGATGACTGGTTAAGAAACCGCAACAATACAGTCATAAATGGTCAGAATTTAATAGCTATAGGGACACCAAATTCACTGTGCATATGAGTGAATCACTACAGAAACAAATCTGTAAAGCTTTAAACATATACATTCTTGTTATCATATAGGAAAATGTATTTGTAACATAATTAAGCAATTATTTCTTGTTTAAGGTATCATTAATTTTTTTTTAGCATGAACCCCTTGAATCAATGTCATGAACTTCCAAGGGGATCATGGACCACAAAATGGGATTGGGATGGGTTGTATGGTTTAGGTAGCTTCCAATGAGGAACTCACTCTATCAATGCAAAATATCCCCTTTGCAATGTACAGTCTTGGAGAACTGCCTCAAGTACAGACAGGATAGATGATTTGTTTTGGGTCACATAGCCAGGGTATGTCAGAAGCGGGATTTGAACCCAAGACTACAAAGCCAGGTGACTATGCCATGCTGTTTCTCATACACATACACATTTTCATACACACATCATGAGGTCATGCAATTGTATCCTAGATATATGATATGGATAATAAGTTCTTTATGAAGTCAGTGGAGGCAGGGGTCATGATAAGTGTGGGCTAGGGCAATTGGGAAGATTTTAGGGAGGCTTGGACTGAGCACTGAATAATGGGTTAGGTGGCAAAGAATGGAAAACATTCAATTAAGTTCAATTAAACAAATCTTCATTAAGTGTCTACTCTGTGCCAAGCACTGTGCTAAACACTAGAAATACAAATAAGAAAAAAAGACAGTCTCTGCCCCCAAGGAGTTTACAATCTAATAAGAGAAGGCAATACACAAAAGGAGACTGAAAGAAAGGGAAGCATTGGGGTACTCAGCATGGGAGCTCACTCCAATAGAATGTGCAATGGGATACCGAAAAGGTGTCATGATTTTACTTCACCTCTCCCTGTAAGCTTCCAAAGGATGACTTTGTTATATTTGGACCTCCTGGAAGTGGAATGGGGCAGCAGGGATGAAAGTGCTTGGACTTGGGTGTGGGTTTAGGTTGTAGGCTTAGCGGTGCTGTGGCAGAATAACATCATTGAGAGGATCCTGGCACCACCTTTGCCTGGTAATTTCTTGTAGATAAATACAGCCTCTCCTTATTTGTCATTTAACTGTTAAATGCAAGGGTGGCCATCAAAATCCAGTATATTAGGGAGGATGAGTTTTTAACCTAGTGGAGCAAAAGAAACAGGAAATGACCCACTCCATAATGAGTGTTTCTAGGGAGTTAGTGGCTAAATAAAAAAGACTGCCACCCTTTTCTTGCTTTGCCTTTCTGAAGCCAAACTAGGTGCCACATATCTGTCTAGATTAGAAGAGTTACTGTTCCATACAGGATAAAAATCTAAACTTCTTAGCTCAGTTGGTCACGCTATGCAGTCTTGGTTTCCTTATGTATACAACAAAAACAAAAATACCTGTCCTGTTTACATTATTGACTTTTTGTAAGTAAAGTACTTTGTAGATTTGTTATTGTTATTATTAGTCAATTCTTTTTATCTTATAATGCATAGAATTAGGATTGAAACAGTCCTAGGTCAGATTGCCATCCTATTATGATTCCTTTATCTTTAACTTCAGTAGTCTATTATGTAGATAGACAAAATGATCGCTTGATCATATAAATAGAAGGATTGAGATGTAAGCTTTCATTCTATAGGCTCACTGAAGACATCTTCAGGAAACTCTGGTAGCAGACAAGATGATGGTGACGGTATACTTCATCCCGTCCCAGATTTCTTCCACTAGTTCTTTATATATATATATATATATATATATATATATATATAATTTTTAAAACACTTTTGATTCCATGTGATTTGGAAGTTATGGGTATTCGGTATAGCCATCTAGTGAAAACATTGTTCTGGATTTTTATGGGTCAATTTTATGTTAGGGTGATTGAGGGCGGCAGTTTTGCCTGAGATGATGCTTCAGTTCTACTCCAGCTTATTTGTTGAATTCTCAAGGCCTTTTGTGGGCTTCACAGGAAACATGGTAAATATCTGCTACATACTGCTGCCATTTGATTGTGTTTTTCTATGTATTCGGTAGGTGCTAACATTTTGCAGCTTGAACTAATAATACATGGCATAGTTTCTACATTTTGCTTCCAAAACCTGAACCTATCAATAAATTTAGATTCTTTAAGGTGATCTTTCTGTAATTTCTGGTAGGAATGACTTGGTCTATTTAATACCAGTATAACAAATTTTGTTTCTATACAAATTCATTTGGCCTGTTCATCTGTTTAGTACTTTTTCTTTTGGTCAGCATAGTGTTAGTTGAGTTCATATCACTCTTGTACACAAATGGTCCTTTGGTTTGACTGTTAGATCTTAGCCGTTTCATGGACGTCCTCAAATACCTAACCAATAGCAGTCAAATTTATTAAATTCTGTGACATTTTCAATTGCTCCATGAAATGATGTCTATTAGTTTCAGAAGTATTTATATGAATTTCTAGCTTGTTTATTGTCAATAGCATCATCAGCATCATCATCCTCATCTTCAGCATCTCATAGGGTTATAAAGTCTCCCATTGATGTAACATTATTATTACTGTAATTGCTATTTAATGCTAGGTTAGGAAATAGTGAGTTAAGAAGGCCATGGGAACCACTCAGCACAGGCTGCTGCTTTGACAAGATTTCCTCCTTCATTTTCCAGGCATAAAATATTAGAAAAAGTGGATGCCTTAGGTATGATATTCAATCTCTTAATTTTATAAATTAAAAAAACCTGAGGTCCCAAGACTTTACTTGGAGGCTATTTTAGAGAAAAGAGAGACATGCCCACAGGCACGTGTTTATGAACATGATAGAATCATAGGATTTAAAGTTAGAAAAGGCCTAAGAGAACATTTAGGCCAAATTCCTTGTTTTAGGAATGAGAAAATTGAGTACTCCAGAGAGTTTAAGTGATTTGCCCAAAGACACACAGATTGTAAATACCAGAGCCTAGATTTACACATAGGTTTTCTGACTCCAAATGTGGTACTCTCCAGAAAGATAAAATTAGAAATGATGGTTGGAGCTTGAGTGCCAGGCCAAGAAATCTAGACTTTATCCCATATTTAATAGGGAAACTTGAGGAGAGTGGTATTTAGAAACTTCAGGCCTTTATCATCTAGTCTCATCTCAGATACCTAGTATTCTCTGCAGAATCAAAAACTTTTGTGAAATTTGGAATTCCCCAATCTTAGATTCTCTTAGCCTGAGATAAAGTGCCATTTACCTGACTGCCTACTCTCTTTGAGTTGTGAAAGTTACTTCTTGAATCAACCTCAAAAACACAATAAACATTTTTTAAAGTTACGTATATACAGTTATAAATGTATATGTATATACAGTATATAAAGTTATGTTATGTACAAAGCAGTTACCAAGCTTTGGGAATAATATATTTAGGAGGCAGGACCAGCCTGTTCTTCCCATTCCCCAAGACCAAGGTCATAGGTCATCTCACCTGTCTTTCTGATTGGCCTTGATTAGTTTCTCCCTTCCCCAGGCTCTCCAAGATACTTCCTGGTTTCTGTAGGATTAAAAACATTAAAGTGCTGTATAAGATGTTCCCATTCCTGTGATTTAAAAGCATCTTAGGCTTCCTAGGGTGGTTTTCCATCTGCATTGCCAATTTCTCAGAAAATTAAACATTTAGTGCCCAATAAGATATTTTCCTAGGCTGAATACATCTTGAAAATGTATCCTTGCCCCCTCTGGGGAGGTCAATTAAAGTGCAGTTGGAGCCAACTTTCACTAATTTGCCAAAGCAGAGATTTTTGTGGCCTATGAAAAAAGTATCATTCATATTTTACTGAAATGTAGCTTAGGTAGAAGGGGCAAAAGTAGAAGCCAGCTACCATAGGCTTTAAGGGAAAATAGCTGAGAGAAGAAAGGGGATGAAGAAGAAGAAAGGAAAACACAGAGTAGGCCCAGTTTGCATAGGAAAGGTTTTGCTAAAGCCTGAGGAAGAATTTGCTTAGGGCCTGTTTTTTTTTCTTTTCCAAGGAAATCATGACCAGGCATCAGCCAGCTTTAAAGTTATCCAGAATTCTAGAAGATGGAAAGTTTAGGAAGCCAGGTGATTGCAAACTTGAGCAACTTTGGGTTAAATATTTTAGCACCTCGATGGATCTACAATCTTACTGGTACAGTTATTCTGTCCAATGCAGTTGTCAGTCAGTAAACAAGTATTATTAGGCATTTACTATGCACCAAGGAAAGCCCTAAGTCCTGGGGGAAACAAATGAAGTGAAAAAATATATATACCTTGCATTCAAAAAGTTCACATTCCAGTGGAGGAGACCACATGAAAAATAGGTCATTTCAGCAGTCAGGCATTAGCAGAGGGGATTTGTGTGGGTGGGTGGAGAGGAAGACCAGCAAATATCTATTAGACTTAGGAACTGAATCTTTGAATTAGGGCTTCCTGATTCCAAGGCTAGGTCTATATCTACTATGCCATACTAACTTGCTGTGAAAGTCATTAGTAGAAAGAAAATGAAGATTAAAAACTGTCTTCTTTAGTATGACAAATGGATAGTTAAGTACACAGATCTATGGATGTGTTGCATTTTGCCCTGGAAGAAAAACAGAATCCTAACTTCTTAGATTTTTTCATCCTCCCAATGATGCTGCATGGTTGTGAATCATCAAAAAGAATCAGAATCTCAAATTTCCAAAATAATCTCAAAAGAGATTAATCTTAAAATATCCAAAGAATCAAAATGGCAGATGCCGTAAAGGCAAGGAATATATGCATGGTGGGTGAAAACAGGCTGCAGCTGGTTACCCATAGTGAGGTCCGTGCAAGAAGTGAAGCATAGGACAGTAGCAAGGCCACTGGGCCTGGAGTTGGAGACCCTGGGTTTGAGTTCTAGCTCTGCCACACATGGCAAGTTACTTATTGTGTCCAGGACACTGACTTCATTTTAAAATGAGAAGGTTGACTTCCAAGATTCTTTGGCCTACAGATCTATGATCCTAAATTGTATAAAGGATATCATCATAGACATGAATTCTCAGGGGAAAAAATGTTAACTGGTCTTCTAGCAAGAGTGAAAGGTGACAGTTGGATTACCCAAGTGCTACATTGTTACTTGAAAAAGATCTTCAGACTTTGAAAGACCTTCAGAACTTTGGATAGCTCCCATATTGAGTCTTCCTGGGAGTATGTGGAGAAAAATAATACAGGATGAAAATGTATGCATGGATTGTGATTTCATTAGGTAAAGAAGTGCCCATGCTGAAGAAATCATGGATCCACTGATGCATCCAATACAGGGGAGCATATTCTCATAAAATTCTATGTTTTGAGAATTCTTTATGAAAGACTTTTAGCTGAGTCCACAGTCACTTCTAGAGTTATCTTGCCTCAGGAGGAACTTCTTCTCAGGAGTACCTTGGATAGGTTACCTTCTTCAGCTGAGTAAGTGCACTTACTAGGGTCCCATTGCACTGTTGGACATGTATTCAGGGGTCTAACTGAGTGCTTCACTAAGTAATCCAAGAATAAAGAAGGCTACAACCCAAAACTCAGCTCCAGGTTTAATTTCTAAGTGCTATAGCTATTAACTCCTATTTCTGCACACCTTTAGTTCATATGCCTTCCTAATTCTGGTAGCAGGAAAATTTTTATGTGAAGTGACTCTTCTACCCATTTTACTACATAAATATACAATATAATACAAACACAGCTATCTCTATATCTGTGTGTGTGTGTGTGTGTGTGTGTGTGTGTGTGTGTGTTCCTTTCTGGGTAGACAAGATAGAGTGAGTGTCTTTTTAAGGATCCTCTCTTTCAGAGTAAGTTAATGAAGGAATCTGCCCTACCTCTTCCTGAAAGGTGTGTTTTACTTTTGTTCTCACCCACATCTTCCTCTCTTGAGTTTCTTTGGCAATGTGGGTGTTACCAGCAGGTGGTGGTGCCTGGCAGTGTTTCCTGGGTAGGTGAAGGAATTTTGGTTTAGTCATTCCTTTCATATGGTACCTCTCTCCCTCCACTGGGTGGAACTACTTCTGATTCACCTCTCTTTATCTTTCTTTATCTTTATCTTTCTACTGGGTATGCTTGTGGAGAAAACAATGGGAAGTTAAAATGATACAGGCACACCCATGTCCTTCATGTGACCATCCTGGATACCTAGCTCACTTTACTTTAAGGGCAGAAAACTTCAGGTTAAATTTAAATTCTACCCCTTGGAAAATTTATTTTAAAAAGTGATGAATAAAAATTGGAATTCTGTTTTACTCAGATTGCCTAGTTAAGGAAACAAATCTTAACATTTTTTTACATGCTTCTCTGTATCCCCACCCACTATCTTTATCTCTTGTAACTTTCACATTTGCAATTAAAGACATAGCAAATCACAAAGAATTTATGAGTAGGCATAGTTTCAATAAAGGTAAGCTTTAATTTTTGAAAGCATGAATTAAATCAGCAAATAAACAATTAAAAAGAACATATAAAAACTTAGGATTTAATGCATGGTCTCTTAAGAGAGAGACAAAAAAGAAAATCAGAGCCTGCCCTAAAGGGGTTTACATTCTACTGGTGATACATTTTGTAAAAGAGTTAGTTTAAGTGCTAGGTAATTTCCTGAGTCCTAGGGAAAGAATCCTAGCTCCAAGAGCTCTAATTTTGTACTTATAGGAAACCCTCTTTCCAAAGGTGTGTCTTGTCTTATTTTTCTGACAACGTGCTGGGGCAGTGACAAGCAGAAAAAGGCAGAGAAGGCAGAATTCCATCTTGCAGTCCTTCCCATCCCCTTCTCTGGCATCTTAGGGGTCTGGGTAAACTGAACCCTTTAAGAATTTTATTTCAGAAATAGATGTAAGAACAAAAAGATGGAAGGAACAAAACAACCGCATCTCTTTTCTAAAGTGTAACTTTATGTTGGCGCCTAAGAAAGTCTCCATTTGGACCCTAAATTTGGAATTACAGTTATAGGTCTCCTGAAAATGAGTCAGAGTGAAATGCTACTCAGTGCAGGGCCTTGATTTGAAATTCAGATGCAGTCCTGATGTTCATCACGCGTATTTTGACAGGAATGCTGTAGTCTCTTCAAAGCTCCCACCCAGAGCCTGAAACTGGCTCAGGGGGAACAGAATTCATTCAACTGTGAAAAGCTGTTAAGTTCGCACTGAGAAAAGTTAGGCTGTGGTCTTAAGAGGCTTTTAACTACTAGAGTATAAGCTCCATCAGGTCAAGGACAATGCCTCTCTACATTCTGAATATCTCCCAGCCCTTAACACCATGCTTGGTACAGAAGAGATACTTTAAAACATTTTTATTCTTGAAATTAATCATTAATACACTTTATTTCTTCAATAGTTTATTCCATTTTTGCTTTCATTTCCAGATATATCTCTTCCCCCCCACCTACCCACTTAGCTAAAAAACACTAAAAAGAGAGAATAAAAGCAGTTCAGGAAAACTAACAAACCCATCAAGCCTCTTATAGTGTATGCAGAGTTCCACACCCATAGTCCCTTACTCTGCAAAGGAAAGAGAGAGGCACATTTTCTCTATGTATCATTTTACTTTTAATGATATTTTTTTAGCTGTAACAAACATTTACAGATTACTCTGATTTTATGAGGAGGGTCTCCCGTTACAAAACAAAGCAGTCAAACAAATACTGCAGCGACCCCACGTGTAAAGGGATGTGATGTTCCATATTTGCAGCATTATCCATCTCTCTATTTAAAAAAAAAGAACATAAACCTATTTTCTCTTCTCCTACTTCCACTCCACCGGAAACAAAAGGAAAAAAACAACAACCTTGTTTTGTTTATTAACCTTGTGTTAATATTGATAGAAAAAGCAAATTCCCTTAGATTGTATACTCCAAAAGTGTACTTCTCATATGTACCCTAAATTCTTTGCTCTCTGTCATGGTTAACATGTTTTCAACATTAGTCCTTTGGAATCATGAATGGTCATTGTATTAATTGTAGTGTTTACTGCTTTCAAAATTGTTTTTCCAGTTTGGTTGTACAAATTGCTTGCCAGTTAATTTCGGTCTTTTTTCAGTTAAAGTCCTCAAAATTGTTCATTTTTAATAATATTGCTCTTATGGTAGAAATCTTTCTGATTCTGCAACCTCACTTTGCATCAATCCATATAAGTCTTTTCAAAGTTATCTAATACCTCTTTTCCTACAACCCAGTAGTTTTCTATGACATTCCTGTGCCAACAGAAGGAGGGAGGAGAGATATATTTTCTTGTTGCTTCTTTGGAGTCAGCCATATTAAAGGGTAGATATGTGCATGCAGACATGAATGGGGGAAAAGCCTTTTCTTTCTCTAGCCTATGCTAAAATGACCAAATGACATGTGCTAGAGACCCAAAATTCCTTTCTGCTGTGCTGTGATGTGTACCTCTGAGTTTACTGTGTGCTGATATGCTGGGACATTCTGTCATGTTGTGTTAAGATGATCTTGACATGTGTATGTCCTTGTTACAAAGAAGCAACACTCATTTTAAGTCATAGAGGTGTGTTTATGGCTCTCACTTGGGTTCCCTGGCAGGAGCTCAGATGTTTCCATATATGATCAAATGGTGGTACTTAGAGTTAGTTATAAGTAGGGTGGAATGAAGGGGGGGTTTTTTATGCAGAATTTGGAGGATCCTGAAAACATTTCAGATGACAAATCTGGAGGGTGTCAAGGAGATTTTCAGCCCTATAATAGCAATAGAAACAACATAACTTAGAACCAAGTTAGAAAGTATAAGGGTAGGGGATAGGGATTAGGCCTATAATTTTAGTGGTATAGGAACATCCTAGGTGAGGGCCCTCCTACCAATGAAGATAGCACCTTCCATGAAACATAGTTTAGAGTACTAAGGGGCACTGAAAACTTAAGTAACTTAGTTCAAAGTCATGTAGCCAGTGTGTTTCAGAGACAGGACTTGACCCTCCTGGTTTCTAGATTGCCTCTCTACTCACTATGCAAGATTGCCTCTAGCAAGAAACATAAACTAAAATTAGATGACACATTGGGATGAACTTGTCCCCTACCTCACCTCTCTCTTCCATCAAGCACCCTAGTATTTTGGGGTCTCTGAGTGTAAAACATTCTGTGCCCTACAAGATGATCAATTCATATATGACATTTAAACATCTTCCAAACAGAAGAAGCTTCAATTCCGACATTTTGTTTCTGGAGGAACACCCAAACTGCAATAAAAAAGACTCCTGCCTAACCTTTGCTATTGTTTTATAGACCACAATTATTTTTGATTTCTCCAGCATAAAATCTACTGGTGTGTGCTGGATTCTAAGTTACAGGCTTTTAGATTCTTTATAGTTGCAAGAAAACTGACCTTCCTTGGATCATAGAATTTTAGCGGTAGTAGGAACTTCGGATGTCTTGAGGGGGTGGGAACAAGCTCCTCATCTTTGTAAGTGAATGGATTCCTTTAGGCTATGAAGCACCATTTTGTTACCTTGCAGTATGTGGTAGTTTGTCAGCTGTTTAGTTGGATGTCTCTTCTAATTTATTTTTTTTTGCCTTTTGGATATCAGAGATGGAGTTACTCTTTTCATTCCTTGGTGAGAGTTTGTCTGTGGACATAGTAAGATATATGTGTGTGTGTGTGTGTGTGTGTGTGTGTGTGTGTGTGTGTGTGTGTGTGTGAGAGAGAGAGAGAGAGACAGACAGACAGAGAGAGACAGAGACAGAGACAGAGAGAGAGACAGAGAGAGAGAGAGATAGAAAGAGAGAGAGAGAGAGAGAGAGAGAGAGAGAGAGAGAGACAGAAAGAGAGAGAGAGAGAGAGAGATACCTGGGTTTATTCAGAATTTAAATTCAGAGTTTAAATAAGAAGGAAAGAGCAGTCTATAGATAAAGGCTAATCTCCCTGGCTCTAGCTTACCTGTCCTCTCTGCTTCATGATAGCTGATGGGCTCTGACACTCTGAATCCCCCTTCCATTCATTCTCCTGTTCCTTTTCCTGCTTTGACTGCTTCTGCCACGCTTGATTTGGAGCAGGTCTTGTTGCTGCCTATAGTCTAGTCTCGTCTCTCCTGCTGTATATCTTTTTGTCACTGGCTACAACTGGATAGAAAGGCAGGTCATGGTGGCTAGCAACACAGGCCCTGAAGCCAAAGCAGGCATAGAGGCTGACAGCTTTAGTCCCCCTTAAAGCATCATCTCTACTCTCTGGACTGAAAGGTTTGGAATAAAAACCCAGGAGAGAAAAAGAAAAGAAAAAAAAAGGGAAATTAAGGTTCATAGAGATGAACTTACTTGTCCAGGGTCATAGGTTAGAGCTAGAACTCAAATCTAAGTCTTCTAACTCTAGTCCACTAGGTATTACCTCGAGAAAAAAGTTTTCCTTGAGGCTTCAAGATTAAGGCATACAACTTGGTGTAACTTCATCTTCTTCGGACTGACCTCACTTTCTTCCTGTCCCCAGAGTCAAAATTTCTCCAAGAGATGTGGTCTTGGATAACAGAGTGGGAGATCTTTCCTGGCAAGAGAACCCCACATATGATGCCTTGAGGAGAACATCCACCTGAAGGTTCACTTAGAGCTCCAGGGCTGGAATGTCAGACCACTTGTTTGTGAAAGGGATTTGATGCTTCATTAGAGAAAAGCTAAGTACAAAATCCAGGCAAAGATTCCTTAATAACTTTTGCTGAAAGGAGTAAATAAACTAACTGCCAGATTAGTAGCATGTTATAGACAATTAAATGCTAATTTTGGATTTGTCATTTTCCCCTGCTTTGGGGCTTATGTTTAATATCTTGAGGAAAGAGAAGAGGCTGGCAGGTGTGGGAAATCCATTCAAACAAATCACAATGACTCTATAACTTAGTTTTGGTGACCAGCATGAAGCTTAGAGACATCAAGTGACTTGCTTATGGGTCAAATAGGTAGTAAGTGAATTTGAACCCAGGGTTGACTAACATGGTCTATCACTCTCTCCTTTTTCTATGTTGCCTCTATATTTTAAATATTGGTAGCCATTTATAGCCACATTTACTACATGAATTTGAAGGGATAGGGCTAAGGAATAGATCTGTGGTTTTTCTGATATTGGGAACACCTGAATGAAGAGGCATCTACCAAAGTAGAGGAGGGGAGCATCTCCTTTACAATTTATAGCAGTGGTTCTCAACCTGTTCGTCAAAACCCTTATGGGGTCGAACAACCCTTTCACTGGGGTCACAGGGGTTGCCTAAGACCATTGGAAAACACTTTCCAAAGGTCTAAGGAACCTCCTCTATCCGTCTCCAGGTGGGTCCGCCCATATGCAGGTTGCAGGATTAGGAAAGTTGAGAACCACTGATTTATAGTCTTGGAGCACCTAAAGCACTGAGACATGGAATAATTTATCCAAGCTCAAAGAACCACTAAGTGTCCAAGGTAGTACTTGAACCAATGTCTTCCTATATCTGGGATCAGCCCTTATCCATGATGCCACACTTCCTCTGAGACCCAGAGAGACAATGATTTTCCTTAGGGTCACTTAGGCACTAAATAGCAGAGTGGGATTTGAATCCAGGCTCTCTGACTCCAAATTCAGTACTGTTTACATTGAATCATTTTTTTTGCTATCTCTCACAATGTCTGGCTTAGGGGTAGTTCACCCTCAAATTGAGCCTGGCTGCCTACTGAGGATAGGAATGGGGTGCAGATCTTTGTAAGTATATGGAGTACATCTTCCTTTCAGATCTTTTGAAGGCAGGATGCCATTTTCTGGGCAATTCTAGGGCTCAGAAATAGTAAACTTGGGGAACACTTCATATATCTCTTATGAAACTGTATCATAAATGGAGCTGGGGTGGAGAAGTAGAAATCATAGGATCGTGCGATCCTGAAATTTAGCACAGGCTCCTTAGAGATTAGTCTAATTGGACTAACTTATAGAATCTATAATATAGATGGGGAAGTCATAAAATGGCGAAGGGGGTAGAGCATCAGGCTTGCAATCAGGAAGACTCATCTTCATGACTTCAGATCTCAGCTCAGACAATTTACAAGCTGTGTGACCCTGGGAAAGTAATTTAACCTTGTTGCCTCAGTTTCCTCAGCTAGAGAATGAAATGACAAACTACTCCAGAATCTTTGCCAAGAAAATCCCAAAATGGGGTCACAGAGAGTTAGACTTGTCTGAACAACAATATAGATAGAGAAACTGAGGTATGAAAACATGAAGTGATTTTCCTTAGCAAGTTTTTCCAATAAATGAGTGACATTTCCATGAATTTTTATTCAATCTGTGTTAGCGTGGATCCAAATCTGAATAGGACAAGTCTTTCTATTATATTGTCTATGTTTTAGTGGTATAAAGGTACCCTCTTGAGGTGGGTAGGTGGCTCAGTAAATAGAACACTGGCCCTGGAGTCAGGAGGACCTGAGTTCAAACTGGGCCTCAGACACATAACACTTATTAGCCATGTGACCTTGGGCAAGTCACTTAACCCCAATTGTCCCCCCCCTCCTCCCTCCAAAAAAAAAAAGGTACCTTCTTCCTTAGAGCCAGGTACCTTCTTCCTTAGAGCCTAGAGTGTGGGCTCTGTGGCTGCCAGAGACTGTTTATCTCTTCAGGCTGAGTGTATCATCTATTCCTGGAGCCCTCACCTTCAGAGAGGGTATCAATTTCTCATTTCTATAAGTGGGGCTCTCTGGAGCTTTTTAATGGGAGATTGCTGCCCTTATGGATGGAAATTATCATCTTCTTGGAGGAGTTCTAAGACCACTTGGAAAAACCGTAAAATGAAACAGGTGAATTCACTCATAACCCCTTTCCCCAAATACTGGAAAATAGCTCCTTTGGAAAAGGAAATGTTTAGATGCCTATTGGCCCAGGCACCTGCACACTGCCCCTGTCCCTCAGTGTTCAGACATTTTCTAGGAGTCTGGTTTCTCACATGTGCCCATATACTCCCCTTAATGATTAGTCTCTGCCTAAGACTCCAGTTAAAGCAAAAGAAATGGTTGCATCCCAACCTATTAATGTATCTATTCCTTATTATGACATCTTATCCAGCTATATGATTAATGTACTGTGGGTTTTCTATACATTTCTCTATAAGCATTTACTTTTTTAAAAAATTTCAACCTGCCTAAACTGATTTATGTGGGTAATATAGAGAAAGTACTTCTTTTTTTTGGCCAGGATTATGACTCCAATGCATTGCCCTTGGAATATTGAATTCTCATTTAAAACAGTTGTTTGTTACCCTCTATCCCCACACCACATTTCAATGTTAAGGTTGACTGGTGTGTGATAAATATTTTTGGTTATAGGAAATCTCAGCAGGTTGAGATCCATGGTCTTTGATTTTCTCCTCTGGCCTCCCAATGATGTGGAACTGTGATTAAAGCATTCCTCAATGGCACTTTAATTAAATTGCAGAAATGGGTCTCAGGGTCTCAGGATGGTAATCCAAGCTCTTATACCCGATACACAAGGGAACTGAGGGATTAAAAACTTTTTTTGAGGGAGGAGGAGATAATGCATTTTGAATACTTTTTTTGTTCTCTTGCCTTTCTGGCCTCTTCTCCAATTTAAACTCAGTTTAGCAATTTAAATAACAGTAACAGCAAAAAATTCTACCTTCTATAAGAAGTCTTTCTGGATCCCCCTTTATTCTGTCACTTTCCTTCCATTGATTGTGTCCAGTACACACACACTATATATGTATATGTGTGTATATATATACATGCATATACACACATGTCTATGTATATATGTACGTGTATGTATATGCATGTATTTATATATCTATATATTTATGTGTATATGTATATGCATACACACATGTGTATGTATATGTATCTATATCTATATATATCTTGTTTATACATACTTGCTTGTTATCTCCTCTATTAGATTGTAAGCCTCTTGAGATCAAGGGACTAACTTTTGTCTCTCTTTGAATCCCTAGCACAGTGCCTAGAACATAGTAGGCGCTTAGTACATGTTTGTTGATTGCAAAGTGTTTTACATATATTATCCCAGTTGGTCCTTACAGTAGTCCTGTGAGGTAGAGACTGTTCATGTAAAGGATCTGTACATTTATGCCATTCTTCTAGACTCATTGGGAATACAAAGATCCTATTGGCTGACATTCCTATTCTACTTCAAATTTTGTAAAAGGCTTTGCACGTGTTGTCTCACTTGAGCCACACAATAACCCTGTTGGCATCAATGGGTATTATTATGCCTGTTTATAAGTGATGAAACTTAGGTCCAGAAAAGGTTAGTGACTTGCCTACAGTCACACAGCTAGTTACATCAGAGATGGGATTTCAAACCTGGTCGTCCTGACTCTGGGAGCAACCTTCTATCTACTCTGCCTTGCTATAATTTTCGTCTAAGTACTTGGAAAATACTGGTACTCTTGCTCTCCTCTGCTAACACAGATAATAGAGAGCTAACTATGTTGCCAATTATTCCCTTTCCTAGTGGCCTAAAATTAGTTCTTTTAGAATCCATCAAAACCAAACTAATTACACAGATCTGAGGAGAGGTCACGGATTCCTAATTCGTGTCTCAGACACTGACACCTAGTGGCTCCTTGAGAGAGATGAGAACAGTACAGCTATTCTTGGCTTATCCAAAAAGTGAGGTAGGGGTGGATGAGGTCAGTGGTGGCCACTTATCTAGTTAGTGCTTGTAGGGCTGCCTGTTGGGTTAGGAAGAGTGGCCTGGCAGGGATTGTGCCTTACATGTTTAGGCCCTGCTGTCATTTCCCAGAGAGCCTTGGAGGCAACACCTTCCAAGTCCATCATAGATGTTTGTGTTGGGGAAGATGGATGACATTTAGAGGTAGGAAGAAAAATATATCAGGCTTGGCTGTACAGCCAACTAGCACAGGAGATGAGGAGATGAGGAGATGAGTCCATGGGTAGTGGGCTGTCAGTTACATTGATGATTCATGGAGGAGATTTGGTGATGTGAATCTTCTGACAGACAGCCTAGAGACCTCCAGGAGTGCTGGACTGAGATAGACACATCGTGATTCTCCTTGCTGTTTGATGCCCAAAGGACTGTCACTGATGGGAAGGAAGGATTCAGCCTTTCTTGGATCAGAAAGTTAGCAAGTTGGAGCTAGTCAAGAGTTTTAGATTCAGACAAGATCTTTGAAACCCATGCAAGGAGTCTTGGTTGTAAAATCAGAAGTCTTGAGTTGAATCCTTCCTGTGATGTTTACTGCCTGTGTGAGCTTGGGTCAGTCAATTAACGTCTTTTGACTTCCGTTTCTTTATCTGTGAAATGGCCTCTGAAGTTTTTTCCAACTGGACACCTCTGATCCCATGATCTCTTATAACTTTGCCGTTTTAACAAATGGGGAAACTGAGGACCAGATGAGTTTATCAATTCCTTTAAAGTCACAAAGAAAGTTATAATCAGCCACTACTGAGACTAAGGCAGGGTCAAGTCTATTGATAACTGAGGAGTGAAATCAGAAAGAGTTTTATAGAGGAGGTAGAAAGTGAGTTGGGATTTGAAGGAAGTCAAGGGTCTGAAAATATAAATGTTTGTGTGTGTGTGTGGTCCATTGTAGACAAGGTTGGTTACTGGCAGAACTCAAGGTAACTTCTGAATTCTCTATTTTAAAAACCTAGGGATCATCTGCTGACTTACCAGAGGCTGGTTGGGCTTTAAGGAGATATGGGTACAGGTTTTAGGATGGGAAATGACACTCTGAATGCTCTGGGCTTGCAGCTGGAAAATCGTTTCCTATTTCCTGTACTGCTGCCAATGCTAGTTCCCATCTAAATAAGAAATGTGTTAGATTTTGATTTAGAATCTAAGTCTCAGAGGACAAAGACTAAATTCTCAATTTTCTACCAGTGACCTAATTAACTTTAGAATTTTCTGGGGTCAAATTTTTTAAGCCTAAACTAGGTGTGAACTCACTGAGTGGCTTTAGGTAAAAGACTTTCCTTCTCAGAGAGAGAGAGAGAGAGCCTTTAATTTCTTCACTTGTAAGACAGAGAAGTTAGAATGAATAATGGTGAGGGACCTTTTCAGATCTGATTGATAAACCTGCCTTTTTTACAGCAGGTTTTTGGGCCTCCTCCTCTAGCTCCCTGTAATCACTAACACTGAAATACTTAGAGGATTGCAAAATATTGCAGACCCCTGACTCAGTATAAAGAAAATCAGAGGAGACAGCAATATACACCAAACTAAACCAAATAAAACCCCCCAGAAATGCATCTTTAATATGGACAGGACTTGGGGTGTGGATGCGGGTATAACCCAAGTACAGAAGTGCAAGAGTTGCCCATTGGTATAGTCTTGTGGTTTTTTTTCTTTTCCTTTTTGTGAGGGCAATTGGGGTTAACTGACTTGCCCAAGGTCACATGGCTAGTAAGTGTGTCAAATGTCTGAGGCTGGATTTGAACTCAGGTCCTTCTGACTCCAGGGCCAGTGCTCTATTCATTGCACCACCTAGCCGCGCCACCCCACCCCCCATTGGTATAATCTTACATGGCAGTGTTTAAAGACTAAATTGCCACAAAAGGGGGAACAAAGGTGATAGTTTGGGGGAGGGGAGTTCTTGTAATGAATGGAATGGATGAAACAAAGAAGCAGGACATTGGTGTAGGTCACGAGTTCCAGGATTAATTTAGACTGGTTTAGGGTGGTCCTGGTTGCTCCAGGCAAAGGGTTCAGTTAGAGGACAAACCCAGATGTGCCTGAGTAAGAGAGAGAACTTTGGTTCATGGTTCTCTTTGGTGATTGGTTAGCTTGGATCTTCCTCTAGAAATGGAGTTCTACCAAAACTATAGTAAAATCAACAGCTTTACAGTACTTTCCATATCTTATCTCAGGTGTGTCTTGTGATGACCCTTGGAAATAGTAGGAACTATGGATTTTTAATAATATTATTTTGCAGAGGGGGAGACTGAGTATCTAAAAAGTTAAATGACCTGCCTGTGGTCACTTGGCTGGCTGATGTCGTAGATAGGATATAAATCCAGACCTTCCTGATTCCAACTCTAGCATTCTCAATTCCTTCCTCTCCCCCATTTTTAAAAGATAAACTAAACAAAATCATGTCTAACATCCCCAAAACAACAGTATGAGGCCTAGTACTGATTGATTGTTGTCTTTGAATTGCCAGCACCCAGCAGGTTACCTTTAAATATGTGTATATTTATTATTTATTTAAGTCTCAACCTTTGAGCTCATCTGTGAAGATGGTTTGTCCTTCATTCTTGAAGAGAACCATAACATCAGGAAGTTCATGTCACGTAAATTGGATTTAATCGAGGCAGAGCTGTGCAAAGTCACCAAGCTCACTCTTTTCTCCTGAGTTGTCTGGGTCCAGTGGCAACACATGGATCAAGATGACTGGAGGTGGCCCTGCATACAGTGGGAGGCCTTAAAACTTCTGGTGGAAGAGGTCCTTCCCATTCTATTTGATAATCCTCCCCTCCCCCCACCCCCACAAAAAATACGACTTGGTAACTCTAAAGAATTTGATAGTTTTTTATAATTGCCTGGGGGTATTTAAAGTGTGAGTGGCTTGCTTATGGCCACAGTTAATATGTGTCAAAAGCAAGATCTGAGTTTGAGTCATCACAGCTTCAAGGTTAGCTCTCTGTCCACTATGTCAAGCTGCCTTGGAGCTTTCTTTCTTTTTTTTTTTCTTTTAATAAGTGTTTATGGGGTTGAACTTCTGAATGATCTTATTGCTCATACTTCCTTCCCTCCCCCATTAGTATAGATATTCAAAAGGTGATTATCATCTGTTCCTGAGTCAAAGGCTAAAGAGATAGTTCTGCCAGAGAAGTTTTTCCTCATCCTCCCCCTTCCCTAGATGAGGAATTATTATTGTCCAGTCATTTCTGACTTTGTGGTCCTGTGGACCATACTGCCCATGGGACTTTCTTGGCAAAGATACTGAAGTGGTTGGACATTTCCTTCTTCCTTCCTTGGATCAAGGCAAACAGAGATTAAATGATCAGGGTCACGGAGATAAGTGTCAGAGGCTGTATTTAAACTCAAGTCTTCCTGACTCCAGGGCCAGCACTCTATCCACTGAGCCACTTAACTGCTTCCTCTTGGGTTACTTAGCAGCAGCACTAATGAACCGAGGCTATCTGAATGAATTTGCCCTGGACTGAGCAAGCTAGTTTCAGGGATATCTTTGTAGGTTCCTCTGCAGTTTACCTTGTAAAGACACCATTCAGAAGTGAATATGGCATATATATTGGATGAAGGTCATAGTTCCATGTGAAACGTGAGTACATGCCTACTTTATTCTTTAGCAGGTGATGCTTCTAACTGGGATGTTTTAAATGACATGTGTTGCATCCTACTCATAAAATATTTGGGTCAAAGTCATCTAAAGATAGACACACAGGGCCTGAGCCACCAAGCAGAAATATTCATGACCATGGAAGCAATAACCACAACGGAGACTAGAATTTGGCAGTGAGCAGACATCTTTCCAAGACTGTATACCACAGAACAGCCCTATTAAAAGCATACAAGTTAATATTGAGGTTGGCTTTAGTACTTTAGAGTAACTCAACTTTAATAAGGTCTTATCCCACTCTGGGCTATTTTAGAAATAAATGGAACAAAATGAAATGAAATGTGGGACTTCAGTCAATGAATGAAGGCAGGAAGAAGCACTTATTAAGCTCCTACTATAGTCAGGCACTATGCTAAAGCATTGGAGATGAAGTACAAAATGGAGACTGCTTCTGTCTTTAAGGAATTTCCTTACTAATGTTGGAAGGTAGCACATGCAGAGAGCAGTGATGGCTAGGGAGAGGTGGTTTGATTTGAGAAGACACAGTGAGAGCTAGCCAGTAGGGACATAGGAGAGTTGATTGAAACACCCATTCCAGAAACAATGGTGGTGTTTTTTGGTTACTATTCCTAGGGCAAGAGATAGAAAGTCTTTGTGTGTGGTGTGGGGTGGGATGGGGGGCTTCATGCCTGTGTCAGGAATTAGACCAAGGTGAATTATAGTTGAGTATCTGGAGAACCTGTACAAGCCTTAGGCTAAAAGGACCAGGGTTTCCCATTGCATCCTGGGCTATCTCCAGTTATCCTGATGAATATCTGGCCACTGAACCCAGATGGCTCTGGAGGAGAAAGTGAGGCTGGTGACCTTGAACAACTTCTTCACTCAAATCTAAGTCAACTGCAAGACATGTCATCATCTCCCTGATGTCATGGTTCTCTTTAAAAATGACAGACAAACACAACAACTACAACAACACCAACATCACCACCACCACCAACATCTGGAGCCAGCTGGATGTGATAACCAATGTGAGTTTGAATTCACACACTCAGCAGTCAGGACAGCATGATCCCAAGGTGGGATTTCCAAAGCTGATTAGGGACACAGGGAATGACTTAAAATATTAGCTATGCTGCATGCAAATAACAATAGATTTGGAGACTGAAGGCTTGGGTCTGACAGGCTCTGGTTCTGACTGTCAAGCAGGCAGACTTTTGATTTTCCCTGTACTTCATTTTGTCATTTTAGAAACAGATATTATAATGCTTGCATGGCTTATTTCAGGGAACATTGTGAAGAAAGTTCTTTGCAAACTGGTAAGTATTGGATTTGGAGTCAGAGAGGACCAGGGGGTTAAAATTCTACCTATTTTACTTGATGCTTGGTTAAACTCCAGAAAATCACTTAAACCCATCTGTGCCTCAGTTTCCTGTCCTGTTAAATGAGGCAGTTGCATTAGATAATCTTCTGAATGTCTCCATCCCTCAATCCTACAATCCTTTTTTCCTCTTAGCCTCTGTAAGCCATAAAGTAATATATAAATACCAGCTTATTCTTCCTATTATAATTATTGTTACCATATTCCTATCCATTTATGGGAAAGTTGCTTTGTTCCCGTTATATTTCTGCAGTAGAGGTGCCAGTGAAGAGAGAAGGGTCAAGGCGCTCACATTCTTATCCTGGCTCAATGAAATAATTGTGGGGGCATTGTTAGCCACCAAAACCTCTTGGTTTGCAGTTTCCTTATTTACAAAAAAAGTATTTGAAGTGGATGATCTCCAGTTTTATGGACTATGCACCTATAATTTGAGCAGTTATTGTTACTAAGAAGTAAGCGAGCATTATTTGATTTTTGGAGCAGTATTTGTCCAGGCAACCCCTTAAGTTATACTTGCACTTAACATTAGATTTATCACAAGCTAATTACTCAGTAGATGACTTCTTCAGTTCTCACTTCTTTCTCCTGAAACTAGTCTCCCAGTCATTTCATTGTTTAATTAACACTCTTCTTTTAAAGCCCCCTCAGACTATATCCCCTCCTTCATTGAAGCTTTCTCTGATCTTTCCTGGGGATAATGACTTTCTTCCTCATAATTCATGTAGTATTTCATTTGGTACCTCATTAGTATACTTATCATGTACTACCATGTAGAATGATCATTTTCTCTCTTTTTCTTTCATATATCTATCATTTTATTCCCTTACCTACCAGACCATAAGCTCTAAGAGCTAAAAGTTTTGTAATACAAAAGAGCATTGGTCTTGGAATCAGAGTTCATGAGTTTAGATCTTGACTCAATTGGCTATGTTGATTGTAGTCAATTCACCATAGACTGCCTCAGTTTCCTAATCTGCAAAATGAGAGAATTGGGCTAAATCAGAGTTCTTTAGATAGATTTCAGTGGTCCAGAAACTTGAAATAGAAAAAAAAATCATACCTTTATTTCCACTAACCTCTAACTGAAATTTAGTGTTTCCTAAAATCCCCCCTGCCTGTTTTGGAAGGAGAAGGCAAGGCAATTGGGGTTGTTAACCTGACATTCTTTAAAACAGTTGTTATTACTAGATTCTGAAAGGGATTAATAACCCCAAAGAGGCTTAAGAATCTTTGCACTATGTCATTTCTAAGATTCTTTCTGCTCTTTGAATCTTATGATCCTGTGAAAACATGGACTGCCTATTATCTTAACTTTTGTCCCTCACGTCTTGGCACACATGAGGCACCTCAAGTAAGTGCCTGTTGACCCAATGAAGATAAACTTGTAAATAACAGAGGAAGATAACTCACACGCTTCTGCCCCTTAGCAAATCTAATTTTAAAACAACAACAACAACCAAAAAGTTAGGGGAAGAGATTGAAATAGAATGAGTTCAGGAGATATTAAATGAATTTTATTTATCTGTGGCTCTTTCCTATTTCCCCTAAGAGTCTGTTGTCTATTGGGAGCTGGCTGTTGGTTAAATCCCCAGCTACCTTCATTTGAAATTTGTTTACATTTTTCTTTCTCCCAGGGTCTGTCTTCTCAAAGCTTTGACATATGTATAATTTATTTTTGACTTAGAATCTATATAGCTTGGCATGCCTGCAAGTGCTTATACACTGAAATAAAGGATTTCCTTTTCCTTCAGTTCAAGTTTTGATGCAACAAAGGTATCTCCTTTGAAATGCCAGTTGAATCCATACATATTCAGCAAAATCCTATAGGACAGTATAGCATTAACCATCTAGCTTTACATATCAGTCCTACAAATTTGTTTCTCCTAGGTGTTTTGATAGTCTAGAAATCATTCCAGAACATATATTACTCAAGTTGCTTGGATTTAATCAAAGCTTTTAAAAAACATAATTAGCTCACATACACATGGGCTACGCATGGAATCTCATTGTAAATATACTGTTTAAGACAGTTTCATCAGCAAAGATCCTTGGTGCTGAGGTGATTTCCATTCTAATGGGGGTAGTGACAGAAACAAACATTTATTTCTGGCCATTATAGCCTTAATTTGATAATTATTTTAAAAAACTGATTACATATATTTACAGGGGAATAATGCTGTCATTCAGTTCAATGATTTTAACTTAACAGAGTCTTCTGTTTTGAAAAGGGTTGGATTTTACAACTGTCTAATTTCACCAAGAGATATTATCACATTGGGGATCATATATTTGAAGAAGACTCAGATTTGAACATTTTAATTTCCTTTTACCACTGCTTATCATATTTTAAATAATAATAAAAAGAGCATTGACATCCCTCCTCAGTTTGCTTTAAGTTGGGAAAGCCTCAGATGACATGTGGTTACATAGTTCAATGATAGCATTAGACTTGGCTCTTTCAGAGAGAAAGTATTTAATTTGAACTATTGAACTATTTAATTTGAAATCAACCAATCAACATTTAAAACATTGTGCATTATGATATAAATCAATTAATCATTTAATAAGCATTTAATAAACAAAACATTTTAGATGGGTAGATACAAATGCACTGGATAAAGTTTCAGGTCTGAAATCAGAAAAATCTGCATTGAAATGTGGCCTCAGATACTTATTAGTTATTTGCCTATTTGCCTCAGTTTCCTCATCTATAAAATGAGCTGGAGAAGGAAATGGCCAACCACTCCAGTACTTTTGTCAGGAAAATCCCAAATGAAATCATGGAGAGGTGGACATGATGTTGAGAACCTAGATATTGGCACTCCCTGGTCTGGTAATTACATATCTTTTACTTTATTTAGACCAGTGGTTCTCAGCCTTCCTAATGCTGCAACTCTTTAATACAGTTCCTCATGTTGTGGGGACCCCCAACCATAAAATTATTTTCATTGCTACTTCATAACTGTAAGTTTGTTACTGTTATAAATTGTAATGTAAATATTTGATATGCAGGGTGTATTTAAATTGAACATAATGCACAGGTTGAGAAACAGTGGTTTAGATGATTGGAACCCTGTCTATTGGATCTCTGCTAATTTCTCTGTTTCTCTGCTTGTATTTTCTCCATGTTCAGGGTGCTGATCCTTCTACTGAACTAGTGAATGACTTTTACCTTCTTTACTTCTCTGCTTGCATCTTCTCCACATTTGGGGTACTCGCCTTCCTCCTGCACTAGTGAATGACATATATGTTTAATTAAAATAAGATTGTTGACCCCTTTGAAGCTGTCTTTCCTTTAGAAAAGCAGATCAAAGAACTTGTGCTAGCAGACCATCCTGGGTGTGCTAGGGTGCTTGCTAATATAATAGTAGAGAGAAAAATTGATTTGGCGTCAGAGGATCTGGGGTTCAAATTTCATTTCTTCCACTTGCTGCTTATGTGACATTGAGAAATCACTTCCTTTCCTGAGTCTTAATATTCTCCTTTGTAAAATGAAGTCTAAAATGTCAGACTTAGAGGCCACCAAGGTTCCATCTGGCTGAAGATGTATGATCTTATGACTTGTTTGGGCTTCAGTTTCCTGAACTGTAAAATGTAGGGAGTAGGTAGACTAGACTCTTACTTTTCACTAGACTCTTACTTACTTACTGGTTCCTCTCTTCTTTTTCTCAATGACTTAACACTTTAATTTGGTGTTTTCCAAAGTGGGCATTTAAATGAAATTGAGACTTCCTTTAGTAGAAACCAGCAAAATTGTGGTACACCCTTTCTGGGCAAGATGCCCAGAAGAGCAAATATCCAGATATAGATTTTATAGTGTTACACATATTGTCTATTGCTGTTGTTGCATCAGAGGCCTTGAGACTGATGAGTTCCTGGGTACTTTGAAAGAAAGATGTGACTATGGCATAGCTATCAGAATAAGCATAGGATAAGCACAGCATGAGCAGAATGCAAGCTCCCTGAAGGCAGGGATGGCTTTGTGTTTTTGTTTTTGTATCTCCAGTTCCTAGAACAGTGCCTTGCACAGAGCAGGCATTAATAAGTCTTTATTGAATTGAATTGAATTGAATTTTTTGCTGGAAACTTATGCTCTTGGGTCCAAGGTGCCCCCAAATAGTCTAACTACCCTGCACAGAAATGAAATTAGAGGAGAGTAGTCATGAATCCTCTTCCTTTTTAACCTGGAATAACTCTATAATACTTCCTTCCAGCCTTGCTTACCTTTCTAATAATAATAATAATGATAATGATGATGATGATAATAATAATAATAATAATAATAATAAAACTTCCTTTCTCTTCTACCCCTCCCTAAAAGGCTCTACATGAAGGAAATATCCTAGGACAATGGAGAGTCTGCCCTTGATGCTAGGCATCTTAAAGTTTGACTCTAACTCATAGAAATGTAGGTATACCAATCCACTGAGGTTAGGATAAAAGGCAGAATTCTGGGAATTTTATGTTTGAAGTTTTAGCATAAAATTGTGAGAGAGTACCCTACCGTAAAGGAAGATGGTTGTGTATGGATTTTACAGGACTTCTCTATCACCCTAACTTCTTGAAGAGTTTTGAGCTAGAAGAGACTTATTCAAGGTGATCTAATCCAACCTCTTAATTTTACAGGTCAGGGGACCTATAAAACTCCAGCAGAGTTAAATGACTTGCCCAAGGTCATAATATAATTTGGAGGAAGGACTCCTGACTTGTAATCCAAAGTTATTTCTGTTCAAGCTCTTTGAAAAACTCAGACCATTAATCAAAGGTGGCTAGTTTCTCCCAAACCAATAAAGCAGGCTCTGCAGTTACCAGCCCAGCTTTTTTATGCAGCTATCCTGAACCAGAATAAGCAATGTTGGTAGTCATTTACCTGTGAAATTGCAGTTTCTCTAGCTAAGTTATAGCTTTGATTTTGGTTTCATCAATAGGCAAATATTTATCAAGTACATAATATGGTGAAGGATTGCATATACTAAGACAAAAGCAGAAGAGTACCTGACTTTTTGGAATTTATATTCTAATGGGGGAGATTTTATACATACACACACGTATACATGTATACACACATACATACATATATGGTCATGTAAATGTATACACACATACACTTATAACACACATAAAGACAGAGACATGTGCATATATACATTGTGTATATATACACATACACATACATTATATGTGTGTGTGTGTATATATACACACATATGCAGTAATAATGCAGCTACATGGGACCCCTACAGGGAAAAGTAGGAGTACCTGGGAGGTGGGTTGTAAGGGGTCATGAGGAAAAAGAAAAGTCTCTTGTAGATGGTGGGATTTGAATTAGTTATGAGGGAAACAAGGATTCCAAGAAACAAAGAAGAAGCAGTCATGTAGGTTGAATGAGAAGTAGGTTGTTGTTCATTTTTCATTCTCAAAGAGGACCAATGACATCAGGAGGGTGATATCTTGACTTGCAAGTGAATCAGATTTAAGTGAGGCAGAACTGTGCAAAGTCATCAGCCTCACTCTCTCCTCCAGAGTCATCAGAGTCCAGTAGTAGGACATAGGTCAGGATGACTGGTGATGGCCCTAGATGAAGTGGAAGACTTTTTAAACTAAGGTCTTTCCACCTTAGTTTAAGGTGGAAACTAAACTAAAAGGTCTTTCCTAGGTGCCAGTATGTCAATGATTAAAGGCTAGGTAAGAATTGAGCCAAAATATGGCCTAGTTTTCCTTCACAAAAGAATCAGTCTGCGAGGGGAAGACTCACAGAGGAGAAGGGCCATGAAAATCCAGAGAAGAGAGAGTATCTAGGAGGAGAAGGTGGTTAGTGATGTCAAATGGAGCAGATAGGTCAAGAAGGATGGGAATGAAGAAAAGACAATCAGATACAGCAATTAGATTGTTAGTAACTTTGAAGAGGGCAGCTTCGGTTGAGTGACAGATGTGACAAATGACACTAAGTAATATAGCCCTAGTCCTCAGCAAACTGAAAATCTCAAAATCTTAGAGAACTCCCCAAACTTCAGTCCTGCTGCTCGAACTTTTTAAAGACCTTCCAGATAAAATAGAAGCTGCTGGCTAATAGGTAACAGGTATTTTAGGATCTCCGAGCCAGAAGGACCCTGGAACATCTTCTGATCCAGATCCCTCATTTTACAAATGAAGGGACTCAGAGTGATGCAGTCACTTGTTCAAGGGCACACAAATTGTTGATGTCAGGCCCAGCTCCTTTGCTTTAAATCCAGTATGCTGGTCACCTTGCACAGGCATTTCTGAAAAGCTTTTCTGAAAGCTCAGGAAGCTAGAAATTGACATATAACTCCAAAGTCAAGGTAGACTGGTCATGCAGAAAAGAAAAGACTGATTGGTGGTGGACTATGGGTTTGTCCCTCCCTTTTTTCATCAGGGACAAGTCATTTTAACCACTGGTATCTGCACGACTGAGACTTAGGTCAAAGGAAATTCAAAGTTCTTATATTGAATTTTTGGTTAGAAAAAAGATGAGGAGTGGCAGTGCATTTCGGACTTGGAGAACCATTTGTGAATCAAAAGACAAGTTTTTATTTCAGGTCAAATGTAGGTTGGGAAGAGTTTCACATGACTGAATTTTTGTGGGGAAGTGGGAGGCACATAGATGGCATCATAGTGCACAGAATCCCAGGCTTAGACTAAGCCATTCAAATCTAGCCTCAGATATTCATTAGCTGTGTAACCCAGGGAAAGTCACTTAACCCTTCATACCTCAGTTTCCTCACCTGTAAAAATGAAGTGGAGAAGAAAATGACAAACCATGCCAGTATCTGCCAAGAAAACCTCGAATGTGGTCACTAAGAGTCAGACACCTACTGAACAACAAATGTATGTTAGGAGATAAGGAGTCATATGGGGATTCTGAGTGGCTGAAGGGAAGACTAAGTATATAAATATTCTTCAGAAAAGTCTTTTGCTCAATTTCTCTGGTCATTCAGTATCAATGGATTTATTGTTCCACCTGTTCTCTTAAATTTAAATATCATGCTAGTAATAGTGGTGAATAATGGGACTTTTACAAATAGGAACAAATAAAAATGAGACAGCGTTTTCCTTCTTTACTCTCTATAGTGTGGCATAGTCAAGAGAGAGCTGGTCGTCAAGCCAGAAAGACTTGAGTTCAAGTTCTACTTTTTTTACATATGCATAATTTAACTACCAGGTAGTACTGCTAGCCATTATCTTGACTGAATTCAGCTAATTCTGCCCCTGGGGCCT
Source organism: Pseudocheirus occidentalis (assembly GCA_028646575.1). Taxonomy (NCBI): domain Eukaryota; kingdom Metazoa; phylum Chordata; class Mammalia; order Diprotodontia; family Pseudocheiridae; genus Pseudocheirus; species Pseudocheirus occidentalis. The sequence continues at coordinate 45,666,753 of CM053598.1, read as the reverse complement.
TTGGAAGTTATGCTTTTTTTTTTCAGCTCTGTGAAAGTGCAGAGAATGTCCAAACTCTCTGTGACTTTCAGCAAAGCATGAATTTTTGTACCTCAACTGTGTTTCTCCCTGTAGGACAATGCCTACCCGTTATCTAGAGCAGTGTGGACTATTATGAATTTAATCAATCAGAAATTAGGTCTTGAGACCTCTGCGAAAAGCCTTAGATCCTCTTTGAACTTTCTCTGTTTTGTAGTCAAATGACTTTGGCAAAATGGACTCAACCTCTCCTAGAAATAATGAACATGCTTAATTGTGCACAGTCGTATTACTTTTGACTTAGAAACAATAAACAAATAAATAGTATCTAATAATAAAATAACATATTCTAAGATATCTACTGAACTTCTATGTACCACTCTTTCCTCTTGAGATTGGAAGTCCTCAAATACTACAGAAGCTTATTTGAACCCATGAATTCTAGGAAATGCATAGAATTCACTGCTCTAAGCCAACAAATTAGGGAACAAAACTCAGGGTTCCACTTGTGAGTCCATTAGGATCAGTAATTAGGTATTCTCTCACAGATACTACAGGACTTTTGAATCAGGGACCTCATGGTTCCTCTTCCCTCCTAAAGATAGGAATTTCAGAGAAAATAGACACTGTAGTGCTTCTCTCTGCTTTTCTCTGTCCTGTCACAAGTAGGGACTTTTGACTAGCTCTTGCTTTATCTGGTAGGTTATTTTCATGAACCAGGGTGAGTGGATCCAATGGTTGGCTCCAACAAGGGGAAACTTTCCATAGCTTCCTTGTTGTTGTTGTTGTGTCTTTCCTTCTTTTAATTTTGACCGTGGAACACCTATTCTGCAATGGCTATGACATTTCTTGTGGATTTCTTCTTTTTGGAACCAGAATCATTCCTAGGAATAGGAGCAGGGACAAAGAGACGAGAGGAGGTCATGATTATTTTGCTAGTCAAATATAGTCATTTCAACAAATACTAATTATACGACTATTATGTAATGAATAATCTTCATTCTTTTGGAAGACAGACATTGTAGTGTATGTGAAAGAACATGGGTTTGGTGTCAGAGGACCTGGATTTAAATCCTGGCTCTTATAGTTTCTCTGTGACCTTGGGCAAGTCACCTGACTTTTCTGAAGTGCAATTTCCTCACTTGTAAAATGAAGGGTTCATTTGGATTAGCTCTTAAGATCCTCTCTGGCTCTAAATGTTATAATTTCCAAGTAGCTTAACCTTTATCAGTCTCGGTTTCTTCATCTGTAAAACACAAACAAAATATGGAAGTTTGACACAATGACATCTAACACAATGACTTTCTAACTCCAAACCTTTGATCCTATGGTCATATAAGATTCAAAATTTCTTTAACAAAACTTTATTGACATCTTTTGTATTTTGACAATAGCAGAATTTCTCCACCATAACAAATAACATTTTTAAAGTACAAAAGAAAAAAAGAGAAAAAGAATCAGCAAAACCAGTTAACATATTGAAAAAGTCTGAATATATGTGTAATGTCTCTCCCCATTGGCCCTCCCACATCTCCAAAAGAGTAGGATGTTGACATCTTCTCATATCTCTCCTTTTTGGCCACGCTTATCCTTTGCAATTGTTTAGTATTTAATTTGGATTATTTTGCAGTTGTTCTGTCCATTTACATTAGTGTCATCATTGTGTATATTGTTTCACTGGCTTTGCTTACTTCACTCAGTCTCTGTTTCCATCTTTCCATGTTTGTCTGCATTTATCATATGCATCATTTCTTATAGCACAGTACTATTCCATTACATTCATGTAGCACATTTTAACCATTCTCCAAATGATGGACATCTTTTTTGTTTCTAATTCCTTGCTATGACAACATTTCCATTATAAATATTTTGACTTAAAATTTCTCCAATTAATGGACTATTGCTTCTCCTTTTATTTCCTATGCCACGTATGGTGATGATGATGATGGTGATGATGATGATGATGTTGATGGTGATGGTGTCGATGATGAAGATAACATCCAAATTATATGATACTTTCAAGTTTACAAAGCTCTTTACATAGATGATCTTGTTTGATCTTTGTAACAGCCCAGTGAAGTAGGCATTGCTATTATCCCTAGTTTAGATATGGAACTCTGACCTGTTAAATGACTTCTCAGTGATGGAAATAGCTAATAAAACATCAGCGACAGACTTGAACTAGGATTGTCTTGACCCCACCGTCTACATTCTTTTCTGAATACCATGTTGTCTCTCCAAATACACTATAACAGGCACACATATGTTTATTGGTTGATTTTTATCCTCAGTTTGCCCAGTATCTAAATAGTATCAGAGGTCCCCAGAGTAGCTTGATTTAGACATACTTGTCATGATCCCAAATTGGTACTTAATTCCATGTAATTAATTAAAACTTTTCAAATATAGATATATTGCCAAACTTGACAATATTTTTTTGAAAAAAGTCAATTGACTCATGTAAAAATCATTTTATCAGTTAAATTGGTAAAATCTTGAAGACTTCCATATAATTCTGCTTTTCTAGCCAAAGCAGAGAATCCTATAGCTCATTGAGATGAAAGGAAGGAGCACCCTGTTTATTCCATGGGATCATACTTCGCAACTTTGAATTTTTACTCTCCAACCTGGCTCTCTGTGCCAAGTATTTAGAACCATTTTTTTCTTTTAAGTTTTTTATTGGCACAAACATTTCTTTGTTTTCTCATTGGCATAAAAAACTAAGGTACTATTGAAAAGACCATTGCCACTTGGAAGTTTTCTGACTTTGTATTAGATTGCAGGCTCTTGAAGACAGGTGTTGTATTTTAACTAACTTTTGTTTCTCAGTGCCTAGCATCGTGTTCTGTAAAGAGTCAGCACTTGATAAATGTTTGTGGCAGTATAATTTATTGAAACTTTCCCCCTTTAAATACAAGGTGGAAGAGAAACAGTACAAGCTTCATCTCTACATCCTCTGTTTTTTTTGCCTTTGTTGGGGGCTGAGATTAAATATCTGTTTTCTCTGAACTACTTTATTCATAAGTGACTTTCAAGAGTCAAGTGTCCCTATTGATGGAGTTTAATCTGACCACTGTAGGGGATCTTGAGTTGGAAATCCCACCCTCGAAATGAAAAGTTGCTTTTTTATCCTCATTTCTACCCATAAATCTTTTCATAACTTTTATTCTCAGGCTGACCTCAAAGAGACCTCCCAAGTGGGAGTTTCACTATAACATATCAGATGAGGATGGCCACTCATCTGATATGTTATAGTGAGCCTCCCACTTGGGAATTGATTGGATTAGATGTCTGATGTTGATGACCTTTCTCTCTTCTCAATTTCTGTGATTTTGTGTTTAAAAGAAAGACTCTCTTCTCCTCCCTGCCCCTTCCCTAAACCCACAAATGAACAAAAGCCTGCTTTTATGAATGGATCTGACATATTCATACTCAGTTGAAAATGACTGATTTGATTTAGTAAATGTTAGAATCCCTAAGGCAAACAGCTGAATTATCCTTTAATGCAAAGCAGTGGTTTCCTAATTGTAGAATTTCAGGCTTCAGTCAAGCTATTGGGACTTAGGGAGCCTTCCTGGATAGAAAATCCACTGGGTAGTAGCTGGCAGTCTTGGAAATGAGCATTATTTTATAAGAGCTCTTGCTTGCCGGCCATTCTCTCATCTTTTCACAGTCGATGGATGTTTGAATTTGCTATGAGTTTAGCTTTCTGCAAGGCCAGATGTGTCTCCTTTTAGGCAACTCTGACTTAGGTTTGTGACCTTGGGTTTGGTATTTTGCTGGTTCTCAACAGACAGGGGTTAAACATAAACCCTGGAAGGATAAAATAAAAGGCTGGTCTGAAGAATCAGAAAAATAATTTAGAATATGATTTCTTCACATATGATCTAACTGGTGGCTGGACAGTATCTGACGGTTCCTACAGAGGAACCAGGAAATCTTGAGTCAGGATGTGCATCCACATGTAGTGATTACATCATGATTCAGGGTCACATATGTTCACATAATGTGTATATCTTACAGTCATCATTGCCAGACATGACTAACTGATAGGTCACCCATTTTTTTTACTATTTGCATTTCTGTGATAAGCTCTTTCAATGGTGTAATGGTATGAACATTGAGAATCAGAGGTCCTGGGTTCAAGTCCCATTTCTGAGGCTTACTACATGTATGACCTTGGGCAAATCATATAATGTCCATAGGTCTCAGTTTCTTTTTATGTGAAATAAGAGGTTTGAATAAGATGGTTTCTGAAGTTTTACCTCTAAATCTATGATCCTGTCTCAAATGCTCACTACCAGTGTGACGTTGGGCAAGTCACTTAACCACCTCAAGGCTCTGTTTCCATATCTGTAAAATGTTTTGGTTTGAACTAAATGGGCTCTGAGGTCTCTTCCAACTCTAAATTTCTGATCTTTGAATCATTGAACAGATGGTGAATACCCTGGCTCACATTTGATCCTATTCATTTAAATCAAAGCAAGAGTAAAGTCTAACTATTCCTTATATCTTGTCGTGTCTGCCTTGCTTATGCCATTGTGTTTATACCTTGGCTATAAGGCCAAGTATGCTCTTGGTCTGCTTTCATTGAATGTAATGCGTGAAATTGTTTCTCTATTCTCATATGTAGTAGAATTAAGAAGTGACTTAACAAAGAGCCAGGTTTGGAAGTCTTGGTCTTAGATTTCTTGTTGTTTTTTATTGCTAGGTGTACTCTCTCCTGGGATGGGATTTGTTGGCAGAGTTGTAAGACTTTTATAAGGTTTTATTTCATTCTACTCACAGTTTCTCATGCTGATGCTTTCTCTTTTTAATTGATCCAGTTATCAAGCAGAAGGGCTCTTGGGTGAAACTGGAGGCTTGTGGCAATCTGAGTGCATTGGTGAACCCAGATTAGCATTTATTGTCACTCTGGTTAAGATGCCATTAGCTTTTCCCCATCCAAAGCTGTGCCCCAAATGCTCCCTACATCATTTGTGGTAGCCTCAGAATTGCTAAGTGGATGGAGCAGGGCTGAGAATGTTGGTTGGCATCATGGTTAGACCAAAGAACCAAGCAGCACGGCCCTGGGTTTTGTTCTTTCTGACGTTGATTTCCTCTGTGACCTTCTCCATTGCCTTTCTTCTCTCTTCTGCCTTTGGGAAGACAAAGTAAATAAGTATTATTTGTAAAGTACTTTGAGATTCCCTGATGAAAGGTACTAGTTAAGTGCAAAGGATTATTATTAATTTGTTCAGCCTTGCTTTGTGGATTTATTTTTTTACAGGAGACTTTGATGTCATGAGAACATTTTTCTCTCAAATGTTCCCCCTTGGCCCTCCATTTAGTTTCCAAGAGTAGCAGGTTATGACCTCAGTAGTGGATTAAGTGTTTTCATTTATCATATCAAGACTTTTCTAGTTGCCATTTTAATGAATTAAGTTATTAAAAGCATGAAACAATATACTTCAATATTTTCTCCTTCCTTAAGAAATTTAAATGAGCTGCTGACTGAATAATATTCCAAAAACAGTTGAATACTTCTCCTACACAATTGACTGTCCAAAAGAAACTACAAATAGGTCTGGTCCCAGCTTCCTGGCATTTCCTTGGACTGCCTGTATTCAGATCCAACATTCCTATTTAAATGTTTTAGTTAGCAAAGTGTTAACACTTTCATAAAAGGTGCTGTATATCATCCCTGCTTCATTTCATCAGGAATTCACTTTGTCCCTATTCATCTTCAGGGTTCTTCAGGCATTTCCACTAGCTGGGAGGGAGACATCTTTTTATGGGAATTCCAATAACAAATTTGCATTGTAATATGCTGTGTACCTTCTCAATTAGCTTTGCTTCAGAGCACGGAGCACCAGAGGGCTATCAAATAGAAACAAAAATATATTTTTCTTCCTGTCAGCGGTTATGCTTTTCTGACTTTTCTAGCCCACAGTTTTTTTTTTTCCTCCAGGGCCAATATAATCTCCTTTTGGAGAAAAAATACAAATTCAGTAACAATACCCCTTTGACTTTGATAATCTCCAAACTCATAGACCATACTACAGATGTGAAGTCACTTTGGACGTCTCAGAGTGGCAGAGAGATGACCTTGTGATTCTTGCATGCCAGTGGTTCTTGAGGTAGAATTCTTGAGGTAGAGCCTAGTTGGTGAAAAATCACATAGATGTGCTAGAGTATTGTCTAGTTTGTTGGCTTAAGGAAGAAAGAATAGTATACTGTTATGAGATCAGAGGTTTAGAGCTGGGAGTATCCATCTACTTCATTCTGCGAATGAGAAGATGGCTGCCCCAATAGGTAAATATAGTTTTCAAAAGGTCACACAGATGTTAAATGACCAGGATGCTAAAATAAAGGTCTTGTGTGCTTTTTCGTTATGTGAGTTTTCAAGGACTTTGAGAAACTGTTGAATCTTACGTTTAATCCAGTGCTAAACACAATATCTGACCCATCGTAAGCCCTTTATAAAAACTTGTTCTCTTGACTTGACTCTGACCATAGATTGTGTTATCTTACTGTATAATTGATCCTATTCTAATCTTTCCCCCAGTCTTAAGGTCTAAGTCTTCAGTTGCCTCCTAGATATCTTCTAAGAACTTCAAACTCAACATGCCCCACAGAATCTAAGAGCCAGATAGGGGTCAAGTAGTCTAAGCTGTATCTGACCAAGAACATGCTTTAAATCAGACCTTGCTAGTAGGTATTCAGCTATTGTCTGGAGTCTTCCACTAAAGGGGACCTTACTATATCCTAAGGCAGCTCTTTTGATCATCTTAATTATTGAGAACTTTCTTTCCTTGCAGCAAACCTAAATCTCTCTCCTGTTGATTTTTTTGGCTTCTGTGAGTTCAATTAACATTCCTAATTTATATGATTCTCAGATCTATAAAGCTAGCATGGGTCTCTGGTGCTCTAGTCCTGTTTCGACAACTACCTATTAGACATTTTGAACAAGATGCCTCAAAAGCACCTCAAACTCAACGAGTCTAAAACAGCAGGAAAAAATAAAGGATTCGGGGTCAGAGGACCTGGGGAAAAATCATAGCTTAACCATTTATTACATGTGGGACCTCCAGGAAGTCAGTTTAATTCTCTGGGCCTAAATTATATTATTTGTAAAACAAGAGGGTTCTATTAGATGACCTCCAAGATCTCTCCAATTCTAAATCTATGAATCTATTCATCCTAAGCTTATGCCTCTTCCTAACTTCTTTATTTCTGTTGAGTCACCCAGCCAGCTGAGTCAGCCTCAATGTTTCATTTTTCCTTGCCCCACACAGCCAATAAACTGCCAAGTCTTGTTAGTTTTATCTTCAAAATATTTTCAAATTTATCCCATTTCCTCCACTTAAAAAGTCAAAGACTTTGTTCTGGTCCTCATCATAACTTACCTTAGACCAATGTAACATACTACATCATTATATCATGAACCTGTCTCCAGTTTCCTTCCTCTTTATCACCCATCAGCCAGAATAATGTTCTCAATTCAAAGGTATGATTAGTCACTCTCCTGCTCAAAAATCTTCAGTGGCTCCCTCTTGCCCATAGAAAAATATTTAAACTCTTTACATTGATATTTTTGGCTCTTTGCAGTCTGACTCCTTTATAGTCTTTGTTTCACATTACCTCCCTTTATACTATGTTCCAGCCTTTCAAGGGTGATCTCAAATGCTATCTCTTATATCTCGCCTTGGTTCAGACATTCCATTGCATTCCTCTAAAGGTAGGACCTATAGACAGGTTATGAGGTAAGTGAGGATGACTAGCTAGAGCTTACTCCTTCTGTGGGAGCATTATTTATCTCTTTGAGTTGCTTGGATATGGCACAGTATGGCTGGTGCAAAGCTCTGTCCTGGCTTAAAGATAGGAAGGAAGACTAGCTGTGACCTTCTTTGGTCCTGAGGCCTTGAAGCCTTGTAGCCTCTCTCTCAGTGAACCAGTGTTTCCTAAGTACTTATTAAAGGGACTTGCTTTCCTGGGAAAGTCTCTGCCCACCTTTGTTTTTGACAAGCTATTTTGATATTTTTCCCCAAAGTTCCTGTAAATTGGGGAATACTTCTCCCAAATAGCTCATGTTAATTGGTTTATTAGGCATCGGGTAATATTAAATGTGATTAAGTCCTTATGCTTACTTATCTACCCTGTCTCATTTATTTGCTTTCCTAAGGTTGAATCAGTACCAAATAATTTGATGTTTTCTGCTTTTAATATAACTTGAGATCAAAGAATGCTAGTTCCTCTTTCATTATTTTCTTTCAGATTCTAGACTTATTATTCCTTCAAATACGTTTTGTGATTATTTTGTCTAGTTCTAAACAGCAAATCTTTGTAATTTGATTGGTGGAGTATTAATTATTGAAATTAATTTTGGTAATACCATTTTCTTGTATAAGCATGGCCTCAACGATGTCTCTATCTTTTCTCTTTATTTCTTTAGAGAACATTTTATAAATTTCCTTTATGTAAGTCTTAAGTGTATCAGTATATATTGACTCTCATATATTTTATGCATTATGTAATTAATTGAATGAGATTTTTCTCTTTGTTATTTACTCCTGTGTTTTTGTTGTTATTGATATAAAGTAGGGGTTCTTAACCTGGGGTTGATGAACTTTAAAACATTTTGATAATTATTTCAATCTTATTGATTTCCTTTGTAGTCCTATATTTTGTTTTATTCAACTAATCTGAGAAAGGGTTATAGACTTCTCTAGACTGCCAACATGGTCCATGATACAAAAAGATGTTAGGAACCACTGCTCTGTAGGAATGCTAATGATCTTTGTGAATTACTTTCTACCTTGTTACTTTCTTGGAGATATAAATCGTCTCAGTGAGTGTCTTTGATATTTTTATGGCGGTATCTAAATAAGCCATCGTGTTCTCTGTAAATACTGAAATATTCAAATATATTTGATTATCATCTCTTTCATCCAGTTGCTGTCTCTAACAGTACAGATTGCATTCTATTCATATTTGTTCAATATATGCTCATTTTCATATTTGTAAGGGTATTGTACTGGCTGTACACCTGTCTTTCCTCACTCTTGCCCCATGAGCAGCCCATTTTTTCTCCCTGAGATACAATTTCTTGCTCACTTTTTTTACTCTTACTCTTCTTGAAAGTTTATGTTAGATATATGCCTGCAAATTGGGCTATTTCCCTGTCCTCTTTGCCAGTGTTTATACCCTTCATTTCATTCTCCTATCTTGTCAATATCACTAGCATTTCTAGGATTGTGTAAAATAATTGTTTGGAAATGGGACAGCCTTGTTTTACCCTATATTGACAGGGAGGGCTTCTAGTGTTTCAACATTAAGATCTCATATGTGGATGTCATGTGAAGATTGACTGAAGGAGCAAGGCATGTTTAGCCTGGAGAAGAGAAAAGTTGGGGGTGAAATTATAGCTGTCTTCAAATATTTGGTAATATGTATTTGTATGTATGCATATTATATATAAAAGGTTTACCTTTGGAATGGAAGATTGGATTTGTTTCATTTGGCCCCAGAGAAATCCAAGAGCAATGGACAAAAGCTTTACAGAGGCAAATTTTAATTTTCATCAGGAAAAACGTAAGAGTTTTCCAAAAAATGGTGATAGAGAACCCTCTCAAGAGGTATAGGTTCTTCCTCACTGGAGTTTTTAAAACAGAAGCTACATAAACACTTGTATGTGACCATGAGAATTCCTTTTGTGTATGGATTGGACCAGATGATTACTGGGGTCCTTTCCAATTGTCAAAGTCTTTGATTTTATGATTGATTAAAAGAAATACTACCTTTTAGGCTTAAGTATGCAACTTTTATTATAGTAAGAAGTTTCCCATGTCAGCCTATTCTTTTAAAGCATAAATTAATTTGGTATTATTTCAAAGACTTCTTAGTATCTATTGATATGATGTAGTTTTGCTTGTTTTTGTTTTAACTGTGATTGATAATTTTAATTATTTTCCCTAATGTTGTAATATCTTTTCATCACTTCTATAAATCCTATTTAGTCATAGTGAATAACATTCAGCGTATATTACCATAATCTTTTTGCAAGGTTTTTATTTTTAAAAAACTGTGTTTATTGCTTAACGTTCTTTTGCTCTGTTGTGTATCCGGTTTTCCCTTGTTAGTTAATGCAAACAGTGCAACTGGTGTTTTCAATTATGGCTCTTACCACTAAGAAGCTGTTGTTCATTTGTTTCTGACATGTCCAACTCTTTGTCACCTAGTTTGAGGTTTTCTTTTCAAAGACACTGAAGTGGTTTGCCAATTTCTTCTTCAGCTCATTTTACAGATGAGGAAACTGAGGCAAACAGGGTTAAATTACCTGCTCAGGTTCATACAGCTAGAACGTGTCTGAGGCCATATTTGAATTCAGAAAGGTGAGTCTTTCTGACTTCAGGTCCAACGCTCTATGTACTGTACAAGTCAGCAGATTAGACAATGTCTGTGTTGAGACTTCCATTTTCAATTGAATAGTTTATTTATTTGCTTTAATAAAAAATTTAAGAACTTTACAAAAAGGTGTTTGGTTATATTTTATAAAAAATTTCATTCAACTGCAAACAAGATATGATCCCCAGGACAAAAAAAATAGCACTGGTGCCAGGAGAACAAAGAACCCAGAACTGGGAGGCTAGAGAATCAGGCAGCTGGCTTACACAATGGACCTGGAGTCAGGAAACTCTGAATTCACATCAGATATTTATTAGCTGTGTGACTCTAGACAAGTCACTTACTCAGTCTGCCTCTGTTAATAGCACTTCTATCCCAGGGTTTCTGTGAGGATAAAATTATTTAAAAATTTTTATATATAATATGTATACATACAAATACATAGTACATATACGTAAATAAAATTATTAAGGCACTTCATAAACCTTAAAGCATTATATAGAAGCTTGCTAGCAGCACCACACTCATCATCTTCATTCCTACTTCTATTTCTTATAATTTTGAGTAAGTCACTCAACATCAGTTTCCTCCTATATCAAATAGCTTGCCAATGCCTCCTCTGTCTGCATCAAGGGAATTGCTGTGTTTCAGCCCTCTAATCTATGAGTGTGTGGTATAATTACTCCCAGTACCTAGACTAATAAAGATGAATAAAAGTCAATAAGGATCAATAAAGGCTAATTTGACACTATCAGTACCTAATCAGAACCATCAGCTAAATAAATAAATGATTAGTTCAATAACTGTGGTAAAACAAGTAAATTCCAGAGGAATATTAATCTTTGATTGTAGAGTTAGTTCAATATCATCATTTCAACAAACACTTATTAAACATCTCTTATATACAGAATCCAGTCCTAGACCACCAGGAGAGAGCTATTTTTAAAAATAATATATTATTTTCCCTTAATTTAATGTAAAAAATTTTCTAGCATTCAATTTTTTTAGTTTTGAGTTCCAAATTTGAATTTCAAATGTTTGAGTTCCAAATTCTTCCCTTTCTCCTCCCTGAGACGGAAAACAATTTGATATGGTTAATACATGTGCAATCATGTAGCATATTTCCATATTAGTCATTTTGTACAAGAAGACAGATATAATTTTTATAAGGTTGTTCACATCTTCCTAAATCAATAACCATAACACAAAGTTGATGGGAAACAGTTTTTGTGTCCAGTATCCCTGTGGTTATTGAAATCTGGATTCTAAGGAGAGTTAGCTTATAGAGAACATATTTTAAGAAATAGCCTAGGCCTTCTCAGCTAATCCCTCTCCTGGTGAGGCAGCATGAATCACTCAGGGTCTTTAAAAATTCATAACAATACCCAGAAATCCTGACCAGAACCACAGCAAGGAAAAACAGATTGCCTTATAGTCCACACATTTTGCATTAGTTGGGCTCCCTATGGTACGGTAAACAGGAAATGCAGCCCCCTTCTCTGGAATATCAGGCCAATCTGGCTGTGAGCTGATGGTGAGCCCCCATCTTGTTACCACTGAACTAAAACAAATTTTCTTTATTAAGTTCTGGTGATGTATTCAAAGGCATATGATCCCAGGTACTGTTTTTAAAAATATCAAGTGATATTATCAACTTCCCTCCCAGAATAATAGAAAATTGTCTGGACTTAGGCCTCTAATTTAGTAACTAAAGACAGGTGCTATTTTGATGCTGAAATACTGGAATTTTAGGTGATCTCAAATGTTCCCTCCAGTTCAGAGGGTATTGAACTGAAAGTAAAAAAATCTGGATTTGACTTGAATCAATCAATCAATATTTATTAAGCATCTACCATGTCCCAGGCACCGTGTTAAGCACTGAGGATACAAAAAAGGACAAAAGGCAGACTGCCTTCAAGCAACTTACAGTCTAGTGGAGGAGATTGTATGTTAACAAATATATACAGAGCAAACTATATACTGGATAAGTAGGGAATAATTAGTGGAGGAAAGGCACTGGAATTAAAAAGGGTTGAGAAAGGTTTCATGTAGAAGGGGAGATTTTAAATGAGACTTAAAGAAAGCCAGGGAGGTCAGTAGTTGGAACCCAAGAGGGAGAACATTGAAGATATGAGGGACAACCAGAGAAAATGCCCAGCGTCAAAAAATGGAATATCTCATTTGTGGAGTAGCCAGGAGGCTGCATGTATGTATGTATATGTGTATGTATATATGTATATATGTATGTGTTTTTGTGTATTCTCCTATTGTGAATCCTGCAGGTATTGGGGAGGAGAGAAAAACTGTGAGCCAAGTACCAGACTCATTGAGGAAGGAAGGGGAATGACCTAGGCTCGGGGCAGAGGTGGGTGGAGTCTCTTGAAAACAACTACCAGGACTTTGGGTGAGAGATATGAATAGCATAAACCTCAAAAGAAGAGAGGTTACTGATGTGTGGAAGAAGTGGACAAAACCTGGAAGTGGCAGTAGGGAGCGAGGAGTATTCTAACTCCTCTCCCCTGCCTTGACCAGTGAGCTGAAGAGAATCAATGAAGTTGAAGCCAGTAGTGCCAAAGGTGGCTAGAGAGCCTGTGTCATTGGGGAAAGCCAAGTTTCAGTAAAATCTAGTAAATGGAAGGAACGTGAGAGAAAAAGTTTTAAGGTGAAAGGAAGACTTTTGCTTGTGGAGCAAGAATTCCAAAGGGCACAGTGGAAGGACTAGATGGGGTTAGTATGAAATTTGGGGGTGGGAGGGTTGAAGGGGATAGGAATGAAGAATCAGGTCAGAGGGTGTTTGGAATGGAGTTTGGATGATGGTCCACAGGAGTTCAAAGTCACTGTGACCAGGAGTGAGAATGTTCATCACTGAGTACAGGGTGCCACTCCTCTACCCTAAAAGGGTAGGTACAGCAGGAGATGGGAGGGCTGAAGTCAAAGGGAGGGTTGCTCTTCTTTGAATTGGAGGCTCTCCATATTCTAGTTGGGAGAATGGAATGACATTAGGGAATAGAGATTGCCTTATGCCGGCACAGACGGAAATCATTGTTCTGGAGTAGAGAGAAGATACCTGACGTGGCTCCTTGCAGCCTTCCATCAGGGGTCACACTATGTCCAGAAGGAGATAGAAGGCATAAGGCGCTTGTCCTCTTTTTGTGTTCTTCCAAGAGATTATAAAAGCCAAGGACTTCCACTGCATCCGGAGCCATCTTCAGTTGTTCTGACTAAGTTTTACCACTGGACCCAGATGGGTCCAGAGGAGAGAGTGAGGCTAGTAACTTTGCACAGTCCTACCTCATTTAAATCCAATTCACTTTAAAGTCAAGACATCATCTTTCTGATGCCATTGGTCCTCTTTGAGAATGAAGGACAAAAAATAACCCTGACTCCAGGGAAGATCTTTTTCCCAAGTTAGTAGCAAATTGTTGGCAACACATAAGAACTTGGCAGTGACCTGAAAATAGAACCTCAGAGCTGTATTTTATAACTATTTCAACTGAATCTATTCTTGATTGCTTCTTTGAGATGGTTTCTGTGTGAACCTGAAGCAGTTTCTGTCCAAGTTGATACTGGAGAGAAGTCAGGCAAAGCAAGTGAATGTTTATTGAAACCACTGGATTTAGCCCTCTGCTTAACAGAAGAGGCTCAGTCTATGTGGTGAGACAAAATTAAGCAAATCAAATCAAATGTAAACAAATTATCGAACACTCAATGTGTGCAAAGTTCTTGGCTAGATATTGGGAACCTTAGCCAATTCAGCTCTCTTTTACTGAGCTCACAAGGTACCTAGCTCTGTACTGGAGACTGCTGGCATAGAGATTGTTAGATAATTTTAGAACATAGACACATTTCCCCCACCCTCCAGAAGCTCAATCTAATCCAGACAAGATAAACACAAAGAAAATACAAGACATGCAAAGCTCCACAGAGGATAAATACATCTGTCTTCCTTTCAGCATAAATAGTCATGTGGAAGTGTTAAGTTAGAACTACAACATCAAAAATCTAGAGCTGGAAGGGACCTCATGGTCCATTAAGTCCAATTATACCATTTTTTTCAGATGAAGAAACAAAGTCCAGAGAGATTAGATGACTTCCCTCATAGCCATACAGGTCATGACAGACCTGGCATTTGAACTCAAGTCTTTTGACTACAGAGTCAGGGCTCTTTCCACTGGAATCTGGAGATTATGGGCAGAATAATCCAGGGAATCAGAGAAGAGGGGATACCTAAATTCAGCCTTGAGGAAGAAGAATCAACTGGCCAAGTAGAAACGGGTAAAAGCGTTACTTCCAGAGGTATCCTTGGACTGGGTGGTCACTAGTGTCTTCTCAAACTTTCACACTTTCTCATCTTGTTTCACCTCATCTTGGTCCTGCCTTCACTTACATCCTTTAGAGAGGACTTATTTACCCAGTGACTATGTTTTAGTTCAGGGTCATTCGACAATGATCTCACATTTAGAGTGGTCACATTGATAGGTGATCTAAAAATTGTATTATGACTCTTTCCTGGCACCTTCTCCCACTTCGCCATTTTGCTGCAGAAGCAGGAAAGATTTGAGGCTTGTTTTTGCTTCACGTTGAGAATTCATCATCTAGTGGTCAACATGCCAGTGACAGCTTTCAGGGTAGGAAAGGTAGCATGGTCAAAGGTGTGGAGGCAGGGAATATAACAAATATATTATGAGAATATGACTTGTGTGGCACTTTACATTTATACCAGTGATCTCATTTGACTCTTATGACAACCTAATGAAATAATGAAGGACAGATGTGATTATTCCATTTTTAACAATGTGGGAAACTGAAGCGTAGAGAAATAAACAATTCATCATCTCTAGCTCTCTGACCCAGACCCATCACACTGCTGTTCCCAGTCTTCCACTGAACCTTAACACCCCTCCAACCCCAGTTTTTTTCCTCTAGTTTTGGGAACAGTAATCAAATCAATGTGACTTACTGGAAAGGAAAATCAAATATCATGTACTTCCACTACCAACCTTGTGACTTCCCAGACCAAAACACCTTAGATATCCTCTATATGTATTGTCTTCCATACTGCAATGTAAACTCCTTGTGAAGAGGGGCTATCTCATTTTTTGCATTTGGATACTCAATCAATTTACATTTATTAAGTGCCTACTATGTGCCAAGTGGATTACCTGGACGGCTCAGCTGGAGAGAGCACTGGACTTGGAATCAGAAAAGGCTCATCTTCCTGAATTCAAATTTGACCTCAGATATTTACTAGCTGTGTGACCCTGGGCAAGTCACTTAATCCTGTTTACCTCAGTTCCTCATCTGTCAAACGAGCTGGAGAAGGGAATGGCAAACCACTCCAGTATCTTTGCCAAGATAAATCCAAACGGTGTCATAGAGTTGGACATGAGCAGAAAGACTGAACAATAAAATGTGTCAGGCAATGTGCTAACTGCTGAGGGATACAAAAAAAAAATAAAAGCAAAAAGATGGTCCTTGCACTCAAGTGGCTTACAGTCTAATGGGGAGACAATAGGCAAACAAATATGCACAGAGCAAGTTTTATATGTATAGTAAAAAGAGGAAATAATTATTAGAGAAAAGGAACTAGAATGAAGAGGGATTTGGAAAGGCTTACTATAGAAGGTGGGGTTTTAGTTGGGACTTAATGGAATCCACGGAAGTTATTAGACAGAGCTGAGGAGGGAGAGCATTCCAGACAAGGGAGACAGTGAGAGAGATGCCTGAAGTTGAGAGATTGGTTGCTTCTAGATGGAACATCCAGGAGACCAGTGTTGCAGGATCAAAGAGTATGTTTCCAGGAAGGTATAAGAAGACTAGAGAGGTAGAAGAGGTTACGTTATGAAGGACTTTGAATGCCAGACATAACATTTTGCATTTGACACTGCAGGCAATAGGGTACTACTAGCATTTATTGAGTGGTGTTGGTTGGGTGACATAATTAGAACTGTGCTTTAGGGAGATCACTTTTGTGACTGAATGGTGGATGCATTGGAGTGGGGAAAAGACACGCAGCATCATGCCTGTCACATAGTGAACACTACTTAAATGCTTATTCATTCGTTCACTCATTCATACCATATTTTCTGTCCAAGAACTTGACCTTGGTATTGGCTGCCCACTGTTAAGAATATGATCAGGACCTGAACTCCATTTTATTTTATTTTTTGGTCCTCTTTTCTTATGCTATCATCCCATGTTGGTGTTACCTCTAAAGCAGAGGATAAACCAATAATTCTGTCCTTAGTTTACAGGTTTTAAATATTTAGGAAAAGAGGAGAAATTCCTGGCAGGGAAGGAGAGGAAAGAATCTTCATTTTAGAAAAGGTCACCTTAGGAATAAAGATGTAAAGCACCCAGTAATTTCTGCACAAGATTTCCCGATGAAAAATACTTACTGAAAGTCATTTTCTTTTTTGCTGAAGCAAAGATTATTATCTCAATAAGGATCTTCTTTTCAATTAATCACTTTGTGTTAGCAGGGTTAAAAGAGAGATAGAAGCTAGAACAATATTAAGAGATGGAGACAACTTTAGAGATTCTATTGTCTAACTCTCATTCAATAAGAGAAAGGATGAAGCACTAGAGAGGTTTAGTAACTTGTCCATTGTCATATAGGGCATAAGTAGTAAAGTCAGCATTAGAATTCAGGACCTCTGGCTTCAAATCCATGGCTCTTTCCCCTGATACCATACTTCCTTTTGAGTGTCAGCCAACAAGTGAGTAGGAGGAATTCTTATTTACTTCTCTGTTTGGTATCTGGATTTCATTCCCTTCATATACCTAGACATCACTGTCTCTTCATAAGACTTCATGCCCTCCTCTCCCATTCCCCCAAAAGCAGCAATATGGTTTTGTGAAAAGTGCACAGGATGTACAATCAGAGGGCGTGGGTTTGAATCTTACTAGCTGTGAGAGCTTGGGAATTATTTTTCCTCACCTGGGTCTCAAGTCCCTCACCTTTCAAATGAAGCAGTCAGACTAAATGATTTCCAGTGTCCAAGCTCTGATACAATAACTCCAGAGAGCTTCCCCAGTGTCCAAGGCTGTCACCCAGAATTAGTAGCCTCCCAGACAACCTGCAGCTCCCCACTGACCTCAGCCTTCTCTAAAAATAAAGAATTACAAATTCCTAGCATTCTTCATAAGTCTGCTAAATTCTTCCTTCTTCTTGCAATTATTAGCTAGTATATGGAACTGGGAATAGCCTGCCTGGCATTGTGACATCTCATACGCTTGTGTTTGTGCTTTTGGCTGATCCACTGCCATTTGTGTTGATGAAATAGAGTGCCATCCACCAAGTACGGCTGAACAACTCTGCTAGTGTCTGTGGTTTATTGGGCAATAAATTCATCTAGGGCATTGCCAAGAAAACAGATAAATGACTAGGACACTGAGCTCATTTTTTAAACAAAGGAAATGGCTTTGTTTTTCAGTAGCATCATTTGTGTAATCAATTCTGTCATTGTGTTTATTTCATGATTAAGTAGGGGGAAGCTCCAATGACAATGTATTATACTGAATATTGGAATTGTTATTGCTAGACTACCTGATAAGGTATCGGACCAAGGACTTTGGAGGAGAGAACAGATGTACCGGTGAAGGATCCTGAGCTCCTTGGTGAGACCTGAATTTTAATCACATATGATACAAATTCAGCCTGTGTTTTCAACATTCAAACGGAGGTTTGATACAGTACAAATACAACCAGGTTATTTACACTAGAAGGACTTATGGGAAGTCTTTTATGATTTTCCATGACTATCAGCTGAAGCTCTTATTTCTTGATAGAGAGAGGATAAGGAGAAGAGGAAAACACAAGGGATAGTTAGACAGAATTTTGTGTAGGACTAGGTACATGACCCTAATTAACCACCTCGCCTCTCCTAATTTGTTTCCTCATCCATCAAATGTGGATAACAATAATGGTAGTTTACATACTTACTTTGTAATGTATATATTACTTTAAAGTTTGCAAAGCATTTTATGTAATTCTCTCATTTGATCCTAATGCCAATAGATACCATAGTTATTATCACTCCATTTTGACAGATGAGGAACCTAAAATTCAGAGAAGCTAAGTGACTTTCCTGTGGGTCACACAGCCAGTAAAAAGAAGAGGTAGGATTTGTGTCTGGTTCTGCCTAGCACCAAGGCCAGCACTCACTATTAAACTACACTCTAATACTCAAACTACAATGGTAGGAAAGTGCTTTGTAAACCTTAAAGTCCTGTAGATATGGGTATTATTATCATTATTACCATAAAATCAGAGTCATATATGTATTTTCTTTTCCATATATTCTAGACATCACCCTAAAGGAAAAACAATGGAAAGTAGGAAAATAATAGCATACCTGGGAACATTTAATTGAGGCAGGGAAGACTTAAAAATATAACTAACTAAAAATAAGTTAGATTTCAATCTTTCTGTCTTCCTGAGCTGCATATATATATATATATATATATATAAATTCCTCTCTACTTATATCATTCTTATCCCTCCTTAACTCAAATCCTGTCTTCTCTACATCCTGACTACCTGACTTCAAGGGACCTCTTCCTTCTCTGAATCCCTACGGAACTAAATTGCCTGGACCATTCTTTGGGATTTCTTGATGTGGTTCTCCTTGATAGCTCTTTTATTGATGTGAATGTTGGGGATATGTGTATCTTTATATCTGATATTGTTGTTGATTAAATTTCCCTCTATATATCCCAAATAGACTATAAATTCCTCCAGAGTAAAAGGCCTTCCTTACTCTTGTATCATCCATAGCACCTAGCATGGTGTCTTGTTTATAGAAGGTACTCAGTAAACATTTATTGATTGAATGTCCTTTCCAGGTGCCTTTAAATGTTGTCAGTGTATATGTGTTTATATAAGAGTGCAATGCTTGGATTTCTTTGAGAATATAGATTTGCTGAATAAGCATGTGAAGATGTATAATGAGTTCAGTGACCACATCAGGCAGCAGAGCATGACATGGACCCTTTACATATGTTAAGTCCTAACAAAAATGAGTATACTTTGGCATTTAGGAGTTATTATTTTCTACTTTTGATTTCTTGTAAGAATCATCATATATAGAAAGGCTTCACAATTTGAGGGGAGTATGACTTAGATGACCCTAGTAGTCTCGTCCAACTCTGAGATTCTCTACTTTGATGATATTTTGAATTCCTCTAAACACCAGTCTTCCCACATAAGAACTACATAGTTTCCCATGTAAGAAATAGAAACAATAACTCACCAAGGAGAAATCTGGTTTATATTTCATTGTGTTTGCATATGTTGTTGTTCAGTGTTTCGGTCATGTCCAACTCTTCCTGATCCCATTTTGGGACTTGCTCGGCAAAGATACCGGAGTGGTTTGTCATTTCTCCAGCTGATTATTACATATGAGGAAATTGGGGCAAACAGGGTTACATGACTGGCTCAGGGTCACATTTGTTAAGTGTCTAACACTGGATTTGAACTCAGGTCTTCCTAACACCAGCTCTTGTACTTTATCTACTGTACCACCTAACTTCCCTTTGCATATGTATCTGTATGCAAATCATTCCATTTTTGAGACTCTTTTAGATTATGTACATAATAAAGTTGTAAAAAAAAGCATAATACATAGAAAATCCTTACAAAAAGTAGGTATGATGTTATTTTTTTAAAAATCTGAGATAGGTATAGAAATGTTTCCTCTTTGTGGTCGCCAGATCTTTAAACATAATGGAGGTTCATTGACTGTAAAGTGGGTGAAAATATTGTGGTCCACAAATGTAATGAATGTTATTGTACTATTAGGAACAATAAATATGAAGAATTCAGAGAAATGTAGGAAGACTTGTAAGAACATATAAAAATGGAACCAGGGAGAAAAAAAATATATATATATGACTATAATGATATAAATGAAAAGGAAACCAAGTTTAGATTAAGTGCTTTGAACAATCCTAGTTCTGAGAAAGAGAAAATACAATATAAATCTCTCCTAAAAGTGGAGATGTGGTGGCGTTCGGTGCAGAACATTGCATATCTTTCACACAAGGTTATTTCTCAGTTGGCTTTTGCTTTACAGTTTTCCTTGTTGCAAGAAATGGTTCAATTGAGGGCAAGGTTTATCAGGAAATGTCTATGAGAGAAAAAAATCAAAAGACACTTTAAAAAAAGAGTGAGTATTTGCTATGCGTTTTGAAAAGTCTCATAGTGACTTTTGATTAAAGAGTCTAATTCAATTTTCCCATTTTGGTTCTTCTAATATTTACATGTATCTATTCTTGGCCAGGTGTTTAGAAGAAGGGTTAGTTCTTTGCCAAGCATTTGCTTTGTTGGAAGGAATCATTTCCAATAGAAATGTGTTTATGAAGATGAGGACTCCTTTAAATTTGTCACTTGACTCCTGGCGGGGATTCTTAAGGATGCCTCAAAGCTTTTTGAGACCCTGCCATGTAATTAAAGAAAACCAACTTAATGATACAACATTTAGTGTGATCCTTTAGTGCCTTTATGACTTTATTCTTGGACTGGGAAATATCTGAGAGCAAAGCTTGATCTGATTAGAATGAAATCTACAAAGAAGATTGGATGTCAACTCACATGCCTTAAGGTTCACAAAGTGTTTTCCTCTCTGCAACTCGGGGGAGGTGGAGAGGGCAAATGCATCATGGGATTTAGAGTTGGAAGGATATAAGATGGCCAAACTCATGCCCAGAGAGAATAAATGACTTACCTGAGGTCATACAGATAGCACCTAACGTATCCAAGCTTGGGACCCAGGACCTCTGTCTTCAAATGTAGAGCTCCATCTATCTTTAATTTTTAATCATTCTCCTCAATTCCATTTCAGTTGGAATGTAACTTTACAATGACAAAGGCAGTTTGGCATAGTACCAAACGAGCTCTAAACTTTTCTGATTAATTTGGAGCTAGAGGACCTGAGTTCTAATCTCATCCTTTTCACTTCTCCCCAGGGGAGCTCCTTGGACTCAGTTTTGAGCCTCCCTCCTCTCCCCTTTAACATGAAAGAGTTTATACTCCGTGGCCTGAGTCTCTTTGATCATTAGATCTATAATTCTAGGTGGAGACAAGATGGCAGAGTAAGACAGGAACTTGCTTGTGTTCTTCCCCCAATCACCTCCAAATACTTGTAAAATGCCTCTAAACAAACTTTAGAGATAAAGAGCCCACAAAATGATAGAGTGAAGCACATCTCCAGCTGAAGATAGCCTGGCAGGCCAAGAGGAAGATCTGCAATTCAATCATCTGACCTCCTTCCACCTAAATGTTTGCTAATTGTTTTATGGTTTGTGCGGACATCAATAACATCACATTGTTAATGACCAGCGAAATTAATTTTATTTAACTGGTAGTTTTAAAAGAATTGTTGGTCAGTTCCCAGTAGGCATAATACTTGGCCCTGATATTGCTGATATTTCCTCATCAAAAGAAAAGGGTTAAATTCTCTTTTCAAAAAAGCTTTTTCATTTCACTTCACTCTGGGGAAGAAAAGTTTCAAGAAAACATGTTGTGAAAAGGATTTCTTAAAATTACCAACAGCTTCTTCCTTTGTAAAAGCAAAGTAAACCAACAAAATATACTTGCTCTTTTGGTTTTGTGCTGGAATAAGCTAAGAATAACCAACAAAGGTTAGGAACCAGTGTTAGGCAAGAGCTTTGTCAATATTAATTGAATGAACAAATGAACTTAGCATGCTAGGGGCCGAGCAGATGTTGAACATCTGGAGAGTTTTCACACAGTCTGGCAAGGTTGTTTTAGAATCAGAGGCAAGGGGGTATAGTTGCTTCCCCAGTCCCCCCAATCAAACCCAACCCTACCTTCTGTACTTGGTCTTGAAATCCCGTTGTAACATAGCTGTTTCTCACTGACCACAAAACTGTCAGATTTTCTTGGGGAGAAAGTCATGGTCATGGTCCACAGAAGCTGTGGGACTTAAGTTTCTGTAGAGTTTTCAGGTTTATAGAGTATCGTTCTTTACATTACTGCTCTTAGGTAAGTAGTACAAGTAATGCAGTCATTCAGTCATGTACGATTCTGTGCAACCCCATGTTTGCCATTTCCTTTTATAGTGTTTCCCCATTGTACAGATGAGGAACTGAGACTAATAGGCGTTATGAGTTGCCCAGGGTCACATAGTCTGAGACTAGATGTGAACTCAGATCTTCCTTATTCCAAGTCCAGAGCCCTATGTACTGTACCACCTAGCCACTCCAGTGTAGGTAAAAGAACTTTCCTTTCACAGAACAGGGAATTGAGGCTCAGAAAGATCAGATGACTTTCCCAAGGTAAGTGATACAAATCCAAGTTATGGGTTCATCGATCATAGATTTAGCGCCAGATGGTAACCTCAGAGGTCATTTGTACTAGCTGCTTCATTGTACAAATGAGAAAACTGAGGCCTGGGGAGATTAACTGCTTAGCTACAGTTATTTAGGGAGTAAGCATCAGAGGCAGAATTTGAACCTTGGTCTTCTGGCTCTGTAGTCAGTATGCTTTCTACTACATCTTCTGCTTTTGACCTCTTTCTTTTCTCTAGATCCAGGAAAACTTCACAATTTCTACCTAATCCATGTTGCCTTAAATCATAGAAACATTGAAGTTCAGGGATTGAATAGAACTAAGAATAGTTGGTGCTGACATAACATTTGGAGATTTGCAAAGTACTTGGCACGTGTTATCTCTTTTGATCCTCCCAATAACCCCACGAGGCAGATGCTATTATTATCCCCATTTTACAGATGAGGAAACTGAGGCTTGAGAATTAAATAACTTGCCCTGTGTCACACATCTCATAAGTTTCAAAGGCAAGATTTGAACTTGGATCTTTGTAATGACAATTCTGCTATGCCACCTAGCTATGAAGGATCTTAGACGCCATCTAATCAAACCCTTTCATTTTGCCAGTGAAAAAAGTGAAATTGAGAAAGATGAAGAGTGACATGACCAAGGTCATGCAGCAAATATCCTTCCCCTCTTCCTTTTTCCTATGACATGAAGGATCTTCATTTCCATTTCTGGAACTATGGAGCCAGTAGTGAGAGAGGGAGAGGTTCATTAGAAACTTTAACCCAAGGACTTAAAATTTAAAATGCATTCCACTGGAAGGAATGACTGTATAGGAAAGAAATGGTGTTTTTCCTTTTACATTAAGTTCAGTTGGGAGTAGAATTGGAAGCTGAATTGCTTTTTTTAGACAAGAGGATCATTAAACGAAGGCAAGGATGAGGGAGGTTAGTGTTCCCCTCAGCCTGTAGAATGCACTTTTTCTATCAGCTCTAACAGCTGGTTTAAATAGCCCCCCCTTGGTCAGCTTTGAAATTCATTTTCTTCCCATCAGCCCCTGATGATTCCATTGACCAGCTTGGTCCACATTGTCCCTAGCAATTTACTAATCATAGGCCAACATGCTGATTGAGAGCCTTTTCTCTCCTCTCACCAAGGGGAGGAAGATGTCGGGATGAGAGCTGGCGGCTTCTCCCAAGCATTCTCTTGCTTTGGTACATGTATAAACAGTACAAGGTTTTCTCTTAGAGCCTTCTGTACTTGGTCTTGAACCCCAGATCTACCCGTGGAGATCTGTTTCTCACTGATGACACAATGGCCATGTCACAAGATCATGGGTTGGGTACTTGAAGAAATCTCAGATACCATTGAACCTAACACCTTCAATTTCACAAATGATGGGACTGAGGCTGAATAATTTGCCTAGCTAGTCTCATATCTAATGATGCCTTGAGCAGGGTTTGAATCCAACTTTTTCTGTCTCCAGTACCAGTGCTTTGCCCACTATACCATTCAAGACTCCTGAAAAAGTAGTTGCTCCAGGTAAGGAGGCCTTTAAAATAAAACTGTTGATATTCTCATCCCCTTTTCTCTCCCCCCTCCACAGAAATTTTCCTGATTGTCCACTTCATTGTCCACTTCAGAACTCCCATCTCTCCCTCTCTCTCCATGCCCCAGGCCATGAGCTTTTCTGGGAACCCAGTAGATAGACTGCAAACTTTCTGTGGTCAGCCATTCAACATGGCTCATCTTCATGTTTCTGGGAGCTACCAGCCTAGTACTCTGAACATAATAGGCATTCAATGAGTGTTTCCCAAACCAATGGATACCAGAAATGTACCTGCAAAGGCCAACAAAGGGCTCAGCAATTTTTCAGTGATTGACCACATGGTTATTACCTGGCACAAGTGGTTGCATTCCATATAAATCATTTCTGTGCAAGACAGCTGGGTTTAAATGACTGCTTTCTCCAGACTCTCTGATTCATATGGAGAGAAGAGACAGCAAGGACCCAGCTGGAATTTTTGTGATGTCTCTGAGCAAAAGGTCTAGTGCAACAGAAAGAGAAGAAGCAGTGGAGTCTAGAGACTGAATCCTGGTTCTGCCATTTGCTCACTGGATGACCTCTGGAAGAGTCAAGTCTCTCCTCTTCACTGGTGTGATGAAGAAGTTGGGGATCAATGACCTTATATGGTTCCTTTTAAATGAAATCCTCTTATTATGTGGGTGTTCGAATTCTGTTGTGAGGGCATAATCTAACTTGTTCTTGTGAAGAGGTCATGTGAACAAGGAATTGGCATGAAGAGTGAGTTCAATACCTTTCTTAGTGCCAGTGAATTTTTTTTTGCTTTTGGAGACAGGGTTAAGTGACTTGCCCAGGGTCACACAGCTAGTAAGTGTCTGAGGCCAGATTTGAACACAGGTCTTCTGAACACAGGTCTTCCTAACTCTATCCACTGTACCACCTAACTGCCCTCACTGAAATTTTTAAAGAATCATAAGATTATAGATTTAAAGTTGGAAAGAACCCAAATTCCCTATTCTACAGATGAAGAACTGGGACCCAGAGAGATGAAAAGACTTATCTAATGACACACAGATAATCAGAGAAAGAAGCAGGATTCAAAGCCAAGTTCTCTGACTTCAAATTCAACACTCTATCCACTGCCTCCCTTTCATGGTAATGATTGATTTATAATAATAATAATAATAATAATAATAATAATAAATGATATAATAGCTGGCCCTTAATAACTCTTTAAGATTTACAAAGTACTTTAAAAATATTATCAGGTTTTATTCTTGCAAAGATCCTGGGAAACAGGTGATATTATTATCCTCGTTTCACAGAAAAGGAGACTGAGATAGACAGAAGTTAAATGACTTGCCCAGGGTCACACAGATAATGAGCATCTGAGTTGATACACAAAGTCAGTTCTTCTTGTCCATCACTCTTACTCACAGTATCATTTGGATAACAAGTAAGTTATACTTCTATTAACTAGCCATAGGAATCTGGGCAAATCCCATCTCCTCTAGTAACTTTGAGCTCTTCATCTGTCGAATAAGAAACTTAGACTAGGTGATGTCTAAGGTATCTGTCAAGTTGGAAATTTGATGTGCGATTTTATGAATCATTTCTTCCCAGGGCATAACCTTCAAATAGGATCACCTGAAGGAAAACAAAATGATTTCCACCTTCCATTCCCCTCTTTAAGGTGTTGCGAGTCCTTCACAACATGCCCTGGTAACAGCCGGTCTCTTCTGTATGTGGCTATGAAACAGTGGGAGACTAACTAAACGTGGTGGCTGGGATGTTGGTATAGGGATTGATGAAGGAGCATGTGTCCGTATACATGCTGGCTCACCATCTGTGAACAGAGATCTTTGCCTATAAGGGGGGCTCACATTAACAGTAATCACTGAGCCCCTTACCCATTTTCCATTCCTTCCCACTCCCTTACCCTTTCTCTAGGCTTTGATGTATTTCCCTACTTGCTGTATTGTCGTGTGAATATCTCCTCTTTCATTCTCCACTCTTTAGGTTTCTCTTAAAGCAGATATTAATATAAAATCAAGAGACACAGTTCTGGAATGGTTGGCATTGGAATGCTGGGTAATAAGTCACTTCATTGAAGGCATTCAAATAAAGGCATTTTTGCTCAGTTATGGAGCAGATCACACTGCTTCGGAAACCCCTCCCAACCCTTGACATGATTTGATTCTGCAGAATCCCATCCCCCGGTCCTCCTGCTTACCCATAGCTACCGGGTTTGGGAGGTCTAATGCATGTGTCATTTCTTCATTAAAACATAGTTTGGCTAAACTGACCTGCACTGAGCCCTCCTTTCTGTAGCTGCACGTCCATTCATAACAATTAGCATCTAGCTATAGCTTTATTATTCTCTCATTTATGCATGCTGCACATTTTAACCATTTGCTGTATCTTGAGCCTTAGCATTATAATGCTCGAAGTGATAGTATAAGCCTTCTGATCTAGATGTCTAATTTCACAGTTATCTTAACTGAGGGCAGAGAGTGACTTGGTCAAAGTCATACAATGATTTACTAGCCAACTTGGGACTAGAACCCAGAGCTCATGATTCCTAGAAGAATGATTTTTCCCTTATCTGCAACACAATGAAAAGAACACTATCTAGAGTCTCAGGACTCCTGTGTTGGAGTCCTGGCTTTGCCACTTACTGGCTGTGTGACTTTGGAAAAGCTAGTTAACTGCTCTGTCTCTCTTTTCTGCAAAAACGAGTCCAATGCTTTCATTGTCTACCTCATAGTGTTCTTTTGAGGATCAAATGAAAGAAAGATCCAAAGAAGTGCTTTTAAAATCACAATAGCTCACATGAATATACTCTGCATTCATAATAATGCTTTGGAGCTGGTGAAATGTTTTCCCTTGTGTTATTTCATTTCATTTCATTTTCACAATATCCTTGTTGTAGGGTAGAAATGGCAGGTATGCTAAGCTTCCACTTTACAATGGGGCTTTAGTGGTCTGCTAGCTCTGTGTGAGTCAACTGTCTGCCATGACAGTCAAGGGATCTCATCTAACTGCGTCCAGTGAAGCATGATGTCCAGGACCAAGGAGGCAATAAATAGTCCTACCATACCCTTGTCTAATCATACCTCATTTAGAGGATTGTGTTCAGTTTTGGGAGCTGCCTTTTAGGAAGGACATTGATAAGATTTCCTTTCCAGGTTGTATACCTAACTCTCCTCCTGGACTTTTATACACTGGTTGGGTACCTTCATCCCACCTGCCTCCCCATCTCTAGCTTCTTTTTATGTGTTGTCTCCCTCAATAGAATGTAAACTTCTTGAGGGTAGAGACTGTCTTTCTTTCTGCTTGTATTTGTATTTCCAACACTTAGCATAGTGTCTGGAACAAACTAAATGCTCAGTAGCCTCAATTGTAAAATTGTAAAAAAACAAAACCCAAAACAAAACCCCAAAGCACCTACTTCCCAGGGTTGTGGTAAGAATCAAATGAGCTAATATTTGTAAAGCACTTAGCACAGTTCCTGGCACATAATATATAGATACCTATTCCCTTTCTTTTCCCCTTAATAAATGTTTGATGACTTGGCTAAGAGTCTAGAGGAGGGTGCCAGTATGATAAAGGACTTTGAGTTCATACCTTCTGATGATACAACTCTGGTATACTGTGATTCTCATTCTGAAATGAGGGAACTGAAGTTTAGAGGGCAAGTGACTGATCCTAGGCCACACAACTAGAAAGTAACAGCGCCAGGGTTCTAACTCAAGTCTTCTGGCTCCAATTCTATCTGTTGTTTTAACCAAATCACGTCGCCTCTTGATTGTAAGCTACTTGTGAGTAATTATATTGTCTTTCCCTTTTGTCACCTTTAGTACAAAAAAAAAAGCACTGCCAAACTAGAAACTGGTGTGTAGTACTAATTCTTTTTTCGGTTGATTGGTCAATGACTATACACCAGAAGACCTGTGATTCCATCAGTCTGGGTTCTCTTTAACCATTTCAGGTAAAATCCCTCTGCATTTCACAAGTTGCTGTGGTGGAAAGAACTCATCAGTTGTTGATAATGAGCTCTGAAAAGCATGGATAGGCCTGTCCCAGCTTAGCTAGGATATTCTTTAGATAACAATACATTGCCAGACCCATATTTTAATCTTTTCCAACTTGGTGGGACCTGCCAGAGTTTGACCTTCAAGGGCTCAAGGCATACTCCAGGGTGAAATGAGCCATCAGGACTGGACTTTCATGGAATGGATGATGAGGACTGCAATGAATAAAATAATGGTATCCTTCCAAAATCTGAAGCAAACCCAGAAGAATGTGAATGAGATGGTGGTTGTGGTGGGGGTCCCTTAGAGATTATGTCATATAGGTTTTGGCTCAATGGATTAAAATATTTATCATAAAGAAATAATGTATTAAATGTGGTAACGTAGTAAAGCACAAGTCAAAGTTATATTCTACATCAATGCTATGTTATGATGATTATGATGATGATGATGAAGATCTGGTAGTTATTTTTATGTTTTTGAAGGACTATAAATGGAAGAAGGAATAGATAGACTCTGCTTGTATCCAGAATTCAGAATAAATGACAAAGGGTAGAAATTATAGAGAGGAAGGTTTGGATTTAACGTAAGGGAAGTCTTCCTACTAATTAGAATTGTCCAAAAGTCAAATGAGCTGCCTCAGGATTCCTGGAAATTGTCAAGAGGAAGATGGATGACCATTTGTCAGAGATGGTCTAGAACATTATTTCATTTAAATGACTCTCACAGTAGCCCCTTGAGGTGGCTATGACAGATATTATTATCTTCGTATTATAATGGAGGAAAAGGAAATCTGTAGAAATGAAGTAACAAATTGGAGGTCACAAGGTTAATAAGTGACAGCTGTTCATTCATTGAACTGATCCTATTTCTGTTCAGGTATGAAGTGGTGAAGATGACGTCTATAGTTTCTACCACATGACATTCAGTGTTCATTGATTTTATTTTTTTAAAATGTGTATGGGGATATGTATAAGTATGTATTGTGAGTTGGGAATGTGTGTATGTTTATGTTTATATATGTGAGCTTATGTATGTGAGTGTGTGTGTGTATGTGTGTGTGTGTGTGTGTGTTGGAGAGTAGAGAAGGGAAGGGTCCTGATCTGTGATTTCACAATATAGAGAACTCCCTGTGTGGAAACTGCCTCCATCAATGCAGATCAAACAACTTGTCTCTATTTTCATAGCGCCATCAATCTCGAGATGGAAGGGACCTCAGAAATAATCTTTCTCATATTACATATAAGGAAACTGAGGCCCAGGTGGGTCAAGTCACTTGCTCAAGGGCATGTAGAGAAAGCATAGAGAAAGGATTTAAATGAAGATTGTTTGCCTTCAGGACCAGTGTTCTTTCCATGGTGTGGTGTTGTTCTCCAAAATATGTGGTCTTTGAACATTGACTAAATGGCACTGAGAGATTTGCTGATGAGATGTATTAAGGCAGGATTTGACCACAGGTTGTCCTGTCTTCAAAGCTGGCCCCTGGTGTCTATCACTGAAGAGTGAGGAAAGTGGAAAATAAACAAGAATTTTTTTATAAAAACATTTGCTTGAAATATTTTTTTCAACAATAATATTTTTTTTCAAAGAAGAAAAATACCTTGGAAGGGTAAGGTTTTGTGTTAATATTGGGAGTAGGGAGGATACTTAACATTCTTGGTGAAAGGACTCAGTCTTCCATCAGTCATGGCAGAATGCCTTTCTTGACAGGGAATTGTTTTATTGAAGCTTAAGTACTTTTCTTGGAGGATGGAGAATAGATTATCCAAAATTGGACACAGTGAAAAGGAAAGCAAGCCTGAGAACATCATGATCTAGCTTCATACAAATATTTCCATGCTTTCTGAATGATATTTTAAAACCTGTGAGCATTATTTCAGAAGTCAGTCCCGGCCCCTCGCTAGAGTTGGGACACAGCGAGAGTTGATAGTGCTCTCATCTCCCTA
This sequence comes from Pseudocheirus occidentalis, assembly GCA_028646575.1. Lineage (NCBI taxonomy): Eukaryota > Metazoa > Chordata > Mammalia > Diprotodontia > Pseudocheiridae > Pseudocheirus > Pseudocheirus occidentalis. The sequence continues at coordinate 45,636,546 of CM053598.1, read as the reverse complement.
CACTGGAAAATATAAGGCGCTTTACTCCGTTATAGCATTCGATTCATTAGTAATGCTTTTTCCACCCTCCACCCACTATTTTCATCCTTCCGAATCTTTTAGTATTAATTGAAACACTAGGTTCTAGACCTGCTTTCCCGATGAATATTTCTCAAGCTCTGCTGAGGATACCCGGAGCCCGAGTGGCTACTAAAAACAACAGTAGAAACAACAACCAATTACTACCACCACCTTTCAATAAAGATCATTTTTTTTCCCTAACTTGCAATTCCATCATATGTGGACGTCCTGGTGTGTGAGGTCCCTCCACCAATGCATATTGTCGATTCATCATCATTTGTAGGCATTCAGAGTTGTTTGGGGATTTTGTGAGAGCAAGGGGCTTGTCCATAGTCCCCTTCTTCATAGTTCTCTAGTCATTTATTCAAACATGGAATAATGGGAAGAGCACTGGATTCACATCCAGATGACCTGGTTTTCAGTCCTAGCTCTTTCACTTAGTATCTGTGTGATCTTGGGCAAGGAAGCAAGAGAGGAAAACATGCATACATTAAGTAGTTACTATGTGCCAATCGCTGTGCTGAGCGCCAGAGATACAAATATAAGTGAATGACACTGTCTGCCCTGAAGGAGCTTTCATTCTAATGGGGGGAAACTTAAATAAAAAATGAGGGGAAAAGCAGGGGGAGGGAGGAGTGTGTGTGTGGTGGGGTATTGAAAGGGAGGATGGGTGGAAGAGGGGAATGAAAGATGGCCTGAGTCCCTCTCCCAATTAAGGGCTCCAAGAAGACCTCATCACTGGGAGAAGAGAGCAGGCTATACAGAGAGATATTCCAGGTTGAGAAGGCCACAGGGATAGTTGGCTGTTCCAGGGAAAGGAAGCCCCAGGCATTGAAGAAGTTCCATGATGAGACAGAGGCAGCGTCATGGTTTTGAAGCCTAGAAGACAAAGACAAGACTTGAGGGGAATGCTGCCAGGAAAGAGTCTCAATCTTTGTCAGCCTTTGTCAATTTCCTTATCTGTCAGAAGAGGGTGTTGGACTCAGTGGTCTCTAAAGTCCTTTCTACTTTTGAAATGATAATCCTATGAGTCTTCATAATCTGGGAGAAGCTACATTTGTATTGCCTTTTTGGGAGTCCCATTCGCCTTCCTTTCTTATGAAAGAAATTAAAAGGTAAGGGAAGTAGAGAATTTGTCATCATCCCCTGGAGTGTATGGACAGCTAGATGGTGTCATAGTGCCTTGAATGCCATGCCTGGAGTCAGGAAGACTCATCATTCTTAGTTAAAAATCTGACCTCAGACACTTATTAGCTGCGTGACCCTGGCCACGTCACTTAACTCTATTTGCATCAGTTTCCTCATCTGTAAAATGAGTTAGAGAAAGAAATGGCAATCCACTTCAGTATCTTTGCCAAGAAAATTCCAAATGAGGTCATGAAGAATCAGACACAACTGAAATGACTGAACGACAAGCTAGAGCATATAGCATTCCGTTCATAGATAGATACACGTGAACAGACACATTAGAGACATCTGCCCCTTAAGAAGGGAGCATGTTCTTTTTTTCCTATACATTTTTTAGTTATCATAGAACTTCACTTGGTTTATATGGAATTATTAACAGTTGAACCTTTTTTGCTAGGGAAACAGTTGCACCAAAACTGGGAGCAGTGAGCTCCACCATTTACTGTTGCTTAGTTCTTAAGCATGGTGTATTCTGTGTTCCCAGCCCTCTCTACCTGCTCCATAATCAAATGTGGTAGAATGTGTAATTCAGGATTTCAGGAGCTGAGTTTTTTTAGCTCTTGCTAAAGAGCCAAAGAGAGATGCCTTGTACAGGAGAATTGTATGGAAGTTTGCTTCCCCCACGCCCTAAAATGCAGGTTGATCTGGTGAGATAGTTTTTTTTCGCTGGTAGGTAAATGATAACACTGGTTTGCCTTCTGGGAGGAGATTAGAGAAAGGACAGGTTGGTTTACTCCCTTTGAGACCTCAGTTTGGACGAACCTCAAACCACACTGGTGGCTGCCTTGCAATCCCTAACGGACCACTGGCCAAATGTGCATCTCTCTGAATGTATTTCATTTTATCTTTGTAACCCAGGGCCTAGCGTGGCACTAAGCATAGAAAAACTTGTTCAATCTATGAATTTGTTATGGGCAACAGAATGCTGAGTTTCACAGAATGGAAAATAAAATGAGTATGTGTATGCAGATATATCTGTGTGCCCATGAATACAATGCAACATCATAAGGAAAGTGAAGGAGAGCCCATATCATTCTGAAGGTTGATTATTAGTACAGGTGATGAGGTTGGAACCCCTGTCTTTTCTATTTATTCTACTATAGTCACTGGAGTCTCAAAAACAGGTCTTTGATATCTATGTTTTTAACGATGATGATTCATTGTTGTTATTTGGTCATTTTTAGTTGTTTCTGACTCTCTGTGACCCCATTTGGGGTTTTCTTGGCAGAGATACTGGAGTGGTTTGCCATTTCTTTATCTGGCTCATTTTACAGATAAGGAAACTGAGGTAAATAGGGTTAAATGACTTATCCAAGTTCACACAGCACTAGTAAGTGGCCAAGGTCAGAGCTGAATTCAGGAAGATGAGTTTTTCTGACTCCAGGCCTGGTACTCTGTGCACTATGGCACCATCTGGCTGCCCTCATGATGATTATAATCATCATAATAAAATAATAGGGACTAGCCCTGTGATCTTGTTGGTGTAGGGAACTCACAAGTATGCATACTGCCTTTACCACTGCAGTTCAATGCCTTCTCTCTGATTCTTCTTTTTTATCAATTAATTTATTTATTTTTAGTTTTCAACATTCAGTTTCATCTGTTTTAAATTTTCTTCCCCTCATTCCCCTTCCCTTTCCTAAGATGGCATATAATCCAGTATAGGCTCTACATATACATTCCTATTAAACATTATCACATTAGTCCTGTTGTATAGAAGAATGAGAATGAATGGGAATAACCATGAGAAAGACAAACACAAAACAAAATAAAATAATCTGCTTTCATCTATTTTCAGACTCCGTAGTTCTTATTTTGGATTTGGATGGAATTTTCCATCCTGAGTCTTTTGGAGCTGTTTTAGGTCCTTGAATTGCTGAGAAGAGCTAATTCTGTCAAAATCAGCACACACTGTGGCTGTTAGTATGTACAATGTTCCCTTGGTTCTGCTCATTTCACTCCATATCAGTTCATATAAATCTTTCCAAGTTTTTCTGAAGTCTGCCTGTTCGTCATTTCTTCTAACACAACAGTATTCCATTGTGTTAATATATCACAACTTGTTCAACCATTCCCCAATTGATGGGCATCCCCTCCATTTACAGGTCTTGGACACCACAAAAAAAGTTACTGTAAATATTTTTATACATGTGGGGCCTTTTCCCACTTCTGTTTCTTTAGGATACAGCCCTAGAAGTGTTATTGTTGGGTCAAAAAGTATGCAATTTTTATAGCCATTTGGGCATAGTTCCAAAGTGCTTTCTGAGAGTTTCTTAAAGCACTGAGAAATTGACATTGCTCAGGAACACACATCAGCATATGTCCAAGTTGGGACTCGAACCCAGGTCCTCCTAGCTTTAGGGTCAATTTTCTATCCCCTGCACTATAGTACTCTTAACAAGCACAACCACCACAACAGTGACAGCAGTAACAGTGATTATGATCAGCACCATGACCTAGTGGACAGGGAACTGGCTTCAGAGAACAGAATACCTGGGTTTACCTCTGGTGTATACTGTCTTTGTACATGTTCTTCCTCGGCTACTCCCTTAACCTATCCATGTCTAAGCAACTCTTTGAGCCTGTAAACTGCGAAGCATTTTCCCATCTACGGTAGGAGAGGGAGTTTCTTTACAGGGAAAATAATTCTCTAGACCAGTGATTCTCAACCTTCTTAATGCTGCAACACTTTAATACTCGTATGTGGGTGTATCTGCATGTGGGTGGACCCGACTGGAGACAGATAGAGGAGCGGTGTCTCAGTTCCTAGACCATCAGAAATATGTGTTTTGATAGGCTTATGCGACTCCATTCAACCCCCAAAGGTGTCATGACCCACAGATTGAGAACCGCTGCTCTAGACAAAGGAAATCACAAGTCAAGTAAAAAAAAAAATAATGCTAAGACTTCAGTAATAAAAGCACTGATGATTCTGCTGCCAGTCCTGTAGATTACTGCCTCTCTGACTTACTGTTATTATTGGTAATAATAACAAAAATGATGATGATGGTGAAAAGGAATAATAAGAATAATCATCATAGTAATGTGTATATGGGACCTTAAAGTTTCCAAAGTGCTTTATGTATGGTGTCATTTGATCATCACAACAACCAAGGGAGGTGACCACTATGGACGTTACCATCACTTTACATATAAAGACTCAGAGAGATGGGTCAACTTGCCCATGGTCATATGACAACTAAGAACTGGTGGTGAGATTGGAACCCAGTATCTCTTGCCTCCAAAATCACCACCTCCTTTTATATCATTCTGTTGTTTGTTCTAGTAGTTTGTTGTAGCAGGTTAATATGACTGAAGGATTTGTCTCCCTGCTATAGTTTGCTTCTTGGAGCTAGACATCTAGTCATTCATGGCCTTGTTGTCAAGACCTTTCCAGCCTAGTATGACCTCGCAATGCTTGGGTTCTGTTGCCTTAATATTAAAAAGTCTATGGTATCATGATGAAGCATTGTAAAAGGGTGGGGAACTTTCAGCCTTGAGGCCACATGTGACCTTGTAGGTCTGTGGCCTTTTAATTGAGTTCAAGTGTTATGGAACAAATCGTTTTATTAAGGGGTTTTGTTCTGTGAAGTTTCCATTCAGTCAAAGGACTGTACTTGAGGATCTAGAGGGCCACATGAGGCCTTGAAGCTGCAGGTTCCCCAGTTCTTTCCTATAGGAATTTAATAGAGTTGTTTTGACAAGTTGCATTTCTAAAGAATTTTTTTATGTTACAAAGTGCTCTCTCTCAGCTGATGATAAAAGAGTTCTTTTTTTTATCAGATGCTGTTGTTTCCCCATCAAAGATGATAAATACAGTATGATGTAATAAATCTTTGGATGCAGCATGTTGATTCAAGCTGGAACTGGTAATGATTCAGTCAGCAATGAGCCATTGAAATCCTGGGAAGCTCAAGATTCTGAGCATGATGACCCAGAGATTAAGTCACAGTGATAAGAATTGGCCTTTATAAAGCACTTTGTGGTTACAAACATTTTAAAGTTAGCTTGTTTTATTTTATGTGATCTTCATCATAGCTCAGCTAGCTAAGTAAGGCTGATAATGGAACCCACCCTCTTCCATCACTTTTTTTCTCATGAGGAAACTGAGGTAGGGTTAGAGAGGAAGAAAGTAGTTTAGTACAATAAAGAGTGTATTGAAGGGCGGCTAGGTGGCGCAGTGAATAGAGCACCGGCCCTGGAGTCAGGAGTACCTGAGTTCAAATCCGGCCTCAGACACTTAACACAAAAAACTAGCCCTGTGACCTCGGGCAAGTCACTTAACCCCAACTGCCCTCCAAAAAAGCAAAAAAAAAAAAAAAAAAAAAAAGAGTGTATTGGGCTTGGATTCAGATAGACCTGAGGTCAAGTTCTGTTTGATTGACTAACTGTATGATCATGGGTAAGTTTCTTAGACTCTCTGTTTCTGTATCCTCATCTGTAGAGTGATACTGTCTACCTCCCAGGTAATTCTGGGATAGGGTAATACTGCCTACCTCCCAGAGTTCTTGTTATGTTTAAATGTAATTTCACATACACATATACAATATATATATATATATATACTTATACATGAATGTGTATACATATACACTTACACATATGTATATGTATTTTATATATTGTATACATGTTATAGAAAATTATATTTACATGCACACTATATATGCACATACATACATACATACATATATACATAGTTAGTTGGTGGAACCAGGACTAAAATCCCAATTTTCTGACTCCAAATCCATCATTCTTTCCAAAACAACATGGTTATCAAGCAATAGGAAAGCAAAATCACCAATCTAATACTTTGAAAAAAATTATTGATATCTTTTGTTTTTATCGCTTTATTTCCTGATATTTCTCTCTCACTTCCTTTTCCAGTGACATGTCCCTTGTCACAAAGAATGAAAAAAATTGAAGAGGAAAAAAAACATTTCAGCAAAAGTGACCAACACGTTACCCATGTGGAATAGCATAGACTATGTCCCATACCCATAATTCACCACTCTGCAAAGGAGGGAGGGAGGTACATTTTCTCATCTCGGCTTCAGGGCCGTGCTCAGTCATCAAAATGGCATGCCATTCAGTTTTCTTTTTCAAACTAACCCTTTTATTCAATGAGGTGCCTAGTATTTGGTGGAGAAATCATTATTGTAGGAGATGGAAGATCTAGCTTGTGTTTTAGCTGGTTGCTGCTTGGAATACAAAGAGAGGTTTAGAGTCCCTGGTCCATAATCCTTTCTCACTAACCCACTGAGTTCCTTTAAATTTTAAGGAAAATTGATCTTGAGACTTACATTTTTGAACCATCATACTATATAATGGTGGAGCATAGAGGACATAGTAATGAATGTGGAGCCGAGAAGACCCAAGGTCAAATTGAAACTCAGGATCTTGCTAGCTTTGTGACCCTGGGCAAATTACTTAATCTTTGTCAGCGTCATTTTTTTTTGCCTGTGAAATGAGGAAAGTAATAGCACCTACCTCCCAGGGTCATTGTAAGGACAAAATGAAATGTTTGTAAATTGCTTTGCAAATCTTACAGTGTTATCTAAAAGCCAACTATTATTAATATTATCATCATCATCATCCTCATCATCACCATCATCACCATCATCACCAACTCTGAGAGTTCTCAGAGCTCTTGCAGCCAGTTTTTTGAAATGAATTTTTAGTGCAATAGAATTGGAATCAGGAAAACCTGGTTCATATCCCACCTCAGATGCCTACTGTGTGACCCTGGCCAAGTCCCTTAACCTCTCTCTGCTTCAGTTTTTGATCTCTAAAATGTGTGTGGTGATAGCACCTACCCCCTAAGGTTGTTCTGAAGATCAGATGAGATTTTTTAATGTGCTTTGCAAACTTTTAAGTGCTGCATAAATGCTAGCTGGGCAGAACAGTAGAAGAATGCTAGATTTCAAGTCAAAAAGACATGTTTGGATCTTGTCTCAGACACTTGGTGGTGGTGTGATCTTAGGCAAGTCACTCAAGCTCTCTTTGACTCAGTTTCTTCATTTGTAGAAAAGGGATTATAGTAGTTTTTACTTCCCAAGGTTGCTATGAAAATTAAATGAGGTAAGCTGGGTTGTACAGATCGTAAAATGCTGTATAAATGCAAGTAATATTAATGAATAATACCAAATACCAGAAAGTTAGCTAACCAACAAAGTGATATTTTCAGACTAATTTTGTTCCCAATCCCGTCATGTTAGAAATTTAATTTAAAATTTAATTAATAGAATTTAATTTATTTTAATAGAAATTTAATTAAAATTCTTTAGCCTAAAGGATGTGTTTGCTTGTGGTGGATAAGGGTTTGACAAGTGAGAAAGTCATTAGATGCAATAGCTCACTTTTATCTGGTGCATCCAGCATCTTTGATTTTGATCTTTCCTTAAATAAAATAACCATTTGGGGGATTGTTTCAATCTATCACCATTTTGTCTTCAAACATTCAAGAGGCTTTAAAAATATGCTTTGTTTTGTTTGTAAATTTTTTTCATGTTGCCAGAGTTATGGAGTTATTTTGTTATTTTTAAAAATTTTGGTAACATACACTTGGGGGCAGCTAGGAGGTGCAGTGGATAGGGTGTCAGACCCAAAGTCAGGAAGACTCAACCTGCTGAGTTTAAATCTGACTTCAGACACTTTACTAGCTGTGTGACCCTGGGCAAGTCACTTTACATGTTTGTCTCAGTTTCCTCATCTGTAAAGTGATCTGGAGAAGGAAATGGCAAAGTACTTGAGGACCTTTGTCAAGAAAACCCCCAGTGGGGCCACAAAGAGTCAGACATGACTGAAAAAGACTGAACAATAGCAATTCTCTCTCTCTCTCTCTCTCTCTCTCTCTCTCTCTCTCTCTCTCTCTCTCTCTGTCCACACACACACACACACACACACACACACACACACCTCATTAGGATACCTAGAAGTCAGTACATCTGCTGCTTTTTCCAAGTTTACACTTAATGACATTTGGAGAGTTAAACTAAGTCCAGATCAAAGAGGGAATATTTTCTAGATTGTATTGTTTTTATATGGGGGGGAGGTAGGTTGGCATTCAAACGGGAGTTAAATTTGTTTGTTTCTTTGTCAGAGTCTTCGTTAGTGATGCTTCTGATCCTTTTTCCTGACTCCACCTCCTACAATGTTAGCTCCCTGAATGAAGGGGCCATTGAAACTTTCATCTTTGTATCATTATTGTATAGTACAGAGCCTTGTACATATGTAGTAGGAACTTAATATATACTTATTAAATTGAATTTATTTGGGATGGATTTGCTGACTTTCTTTTCCGCCCAGTCCATCTGATTTTCCTTACCTCCAATTGCCCTCATCACTGCTGCCACCAACCACAGTAGGCTTGGTAGTTTCCTCTGATACTTGCTATCCTTAAGACAAGGTTCTAGATCAGTGGTTCTCAACCTTCCTAATGTCACGACCTTTTAATACAGTTCCTCATGTTGTGATGCCCTCCAACTATAAAATTATTTTTGTTGCTACTTCATAACTGTCATTCTGCTACTGTTATGAATCTATCTGATATGCAGAGTGTATTTTCACTGTTATAAATTGAACACAACTCACAGGTTGAGAACTGCTCTTCTAGATCTTTGATTCTGCTATCCCTTTCACCTTATTATCAGCTGAATATAAATGGACACTGATTATTTTGCACATACTCTTCCCATATAGATCCTGCCTTCCTGGGCAGGCCACAAAAAAAGGATGTGAGAAGGGACAAGCATTTATTAAGAACATCCCATGTATCAGGAACCACCCTAAGTGCTTTATAAATATTGTGTCATTCGATCCTCAGAGCACTGTGTGAGTTAGATCCTATTATTACCCCCATTTTACATTAAGTGACTTACAGTCACACAGCTAGTGAGTGTCTGGTGATACCTGATTTGAATTCATGCCTTCCTGAATCCAGACCCAGGACTCCCTCCACTGTGCCACCTATGTTTCCATAAGCAAGGATCTATCAAGGAAGCTTGGAGTTACTTTATTGAGGGCAAGTGGGAGCAAATATGAAAGTGGCTGAGGGAAACATTGGTTAGAGAGCTTCATTAGTTCTATAATTTGTTGATGATCTCTAGAAAAATACAGCCAAAAAGTACATTATGGGTGCACAAGCAATAGCCAAGGTTAGCAGGGTAGACTTCAGTAGAACTTTGGAAGCCAGAAGGCTGGACTGAGTTGGCTTTTGACCTTTATCCATGGTACCTGTGCTGCAGGCTTAGCACTTGCCTGTGGGTTTGTTATGTGTGCCTGCTCATCATTGTAGCCCTTTTCTTTGGAGTTTACCTTGAACTGCTTTAGTAAACTCAAGGGTTCTCTAAACAGGAAGTCTGAGAAATGCTGATTTAAGATTTTCACATCATAATACTAGACCCTGTGGAAATCTAAATCTGATTGTGTCCATTGTTATTGACCAGAAGGATCAACAAACTTAGGGCAATAAATGAGGTACATCATTTGATCATAGAAATAGAAATAGGTATTTCACAGATACTAAGAAAAGAAAGGAAATATTCGAATAAGGGGTAAGTGACTTGAGTAGTTGTTGGTTACATACAGAAATATCTTTAGTAGAGAAAGCAAAGGAATTAACATTTCCTTTTTGTGGAAGGGGAGTGCTTATATTTGAAGGTTTTTATGTAAATACATTTATGGAATCTCTTTCAAAGTCCTCAGAGTTTTCTTCTTGTAATGTGATGATTGGAAGGGTTTGGGGAATTATGCTGAAAATGGACCATAAATTCTGCGTTTGTTGACAGTGAATGGCAAATGGCAATCTGAAAGTGCTGCTAAGGATTTTTTTTTAAATCCAATTAGATAAAAACTTGATTGGCAAACCTACATGCATTTATAGTTATACTGTCAGGCAGTTTCTCAGAAAACTCGTTAACTTTGACTGGGGAGCATCAGTAACAGATGGGACTTTTTTTCCCTTAGAATTTTTCAATAATTAGAAGGATAGTCTTGTAAAAATTTGAACACAAATGGAAGATCTCATCTCACTTGCCAATGCATTGGTTTTAATGTCAGCAGGGAAATTATGCAAAAAAAAACCAACCCTTTTTATGGAGCAAAGAAATGTGACTCCATTGCCATTAAAACTGGGCAATAGTGAAGGATTGAAATTTAGGGTAGGATACCCTGACAGTATTGTAGGTCATTTTAAAAAGTAGTTGCTTTTCCCCAGTTCCTTCTCCTATTCCTGTTCAACAGTTACCACAAATTAGAACCCAGGAGAAACAAATATAGAAGTCTCATCTTTGCTGACTAAGGTCCTCTCATCCGGAGTAATTCTTTATCTTTGCGGGGAAGTCAACTCAGCTCTCTAGACCTCAATTATATCATGATTAAAAGGTGTGGGGATAGACTGGATGACCTTTAAGGTTCCTTTTTAGCTAAAAAATTATGATCCTATGTCTAGGAAGAAAATCCCTTTTTCAGAAGCTTTTCGGAGCATCTAACTTCTAAGCATTCTAACTTTCTAGGCTAACAATTCAGTGTCATGTTTATTCAGGTAAATAAACAAGTTAGTAATTCATAGAGCTTCAGAGATTATTGGATCTTAGGTTCTAACCCACTCAGAGTCCAATCCATTCACTGAGCAGGTAACAAAACTGAGGTTTGGATAGAAGCAATCAGAATCAATCAGAATTATTAATCAGAATAAAAAGCATCTATTAAGTATTTACTATATGTCAGTTAATATATCTGCATATTAAGATAGCAAGGATACAAAGAAAGGTGCAACTCTTTGACTAAATCCAAGCTTTATAGTTCTATAAAGTCTGGATTCAGTAAAAAGGCTTCACTTGAGACTACATATGTTCTCAAGGTCTCTGACTCCCCACTCCCCAGTAAACGGTCTCCATATTAAGGTACTTACATTCTGATGGGGGAGACAACATGAACATGACTAACAGATAGGACCTTCCCCTTGATTAGATTTTTCTCAGTAATTAGAAGGAAAGTATTATGTAAAGATTTGAACATGAATGGAAGATTTCATCTCACTTTCTGAGGCATCAATTTTAATGTCAGTGGGGAAATTATACTAAAAAGATATCTTTTATGGAGCAGAGAATTGACACTTCAACTTTTTAAAATGGAGGTATATGCAAAGTACATATATACTAGGTACACAAAGATATATCATGCTAATCTAAACCTCCACTGGGGGAAAAAAGATGACTTTGGGGTCTAAATTCTCTTTGACTCTTTTCAATTCTTCCATTAGAATTGAACTTAAATTTGTCCAAATGCTGGTTCATTTATGGAACCTCATAGGCTTACCATTTATTAAAGAAGCTCTACTTCTTTTTCAGTGATTTCATTTCTATTTCTTATCTATATCTAAATTCATTTTAAAAATGGACATATCTACATGCAAGGGCACATATACATGCAACGTACTTTCTGGCTGTCATTAACAATGGTTGGATGTTGATCTATCTATGTTCTCCTCTTTCTTTACTTTTTCATGCCCCAATGGCTCTTGTACCATCATACATTATGGAGCCATGAGTCTTTTCATGATGATTCATTTCAGGCTTTAAGGCTCTTCAAATCTGTTGTATAGTTACATCTTTCATAGGTAGTCAAGACCTTCTTTCTAGGCTAACCTCAGTCTTCCCAAGTACTCCTTGCCCTACATTTTTGAAGAGAGTCTCAATATTTTCCTGTCTTCTTTGTCTATTTTTCTTTTGTACCACTGATGAATCACCAGTCTGATTTCCTGTTTAAAACCTTTCTTTTTAAATTTAAATTTTTTTGTCTTCATTAATTTGTTTGTTTACTTTTAGTTTACAAGATTCAGTTCCGCAGTCCCTTGAGTTTCAAATTTTCCGTCCCTTTCTCCCTCCCTTTTCTCTCCCTTCCCCCCAAGGGCATCTAATCAAGTATAGGATCTGCAAATACTTTCATATTAGACATTATTCAGGTTATAAAGAAGGATTGTAACAGATGGAATGAACAATGGGAAAGAGGAAATAAAACCAAACGAAATTTGCTTCAATCTGCATTCAAACTCTGTTCTTTCTAGTTCTTTCTCTGAATGTAGACATTTCTCTCCATCATGAGTCTTTTGGAGTTGTATTATAACCCTGCATTGCTGAAAAGAACCCAGCCTATCACAGTTGGTCACCACACGTATGTTGTGTCTGTAGTTGTATACTAGTGTTTCCTAGTTCTGCTCTTCTCTCTCAGCATCAGTTTGTATAAGTCTCTCCAGGTTACTATGAAGTCCTTCTGCTCCTCATTTCTTATAGCACAATAGTATTCCATTACATTCGTATACCATAACTTGTTTAGCCATTACCCAACTGATGGGCATCCCCTTAGTTTACAATTCTTTGCCACCACAAAGAGAGCTGCTATAAATATTTTTGTACATATGGGTCTTCCTCCCACTTCTATGATCTCTTTGGAATACAACCCAGAAGTGGCATTGCTGGGTCAAAGGGTATGAAATTATTTATAGCCCTTTGGGCATAGTTCCAGATTGCTCTCCAGAATAGTTGGATCATTTCACAGCTCCACCACCAATGCATTAATGTTCCAATTTTTCCACATCCTCTCCAGCATTTGTCATTTTCCTGTTTTGTCATCTTAGCCAATCTGACTGGTGAGATGTGGTATCTCAGTTGTTTTGATTTGCATTTCTCTAATCAATGGTGATTTAGAGCATTTTTTCATATGCTTATAGGTATCTTTAATTTCTTCTAAAACCTTTCAGTGTTTGCTAATTTTCTTCATAATAGTGTCCAGAGTCTTTAGCCTGGTGTCCAATGCTTTCCATAATTTGATTCTTACCGAGATTCTAACCTTATTCACATTATTCTCTCTTATCATATTCTATGTTCTACTCAAACTACACTACTTACTAGTCCATGAACATAGCCTGAATTTTCCCATCCCGGCACCTTTGTTAATTCATGTCCCTATACTTACATTTCTGTATATGTCCTTTCTGTTTGTTGAAATCTATGCTTCAAGGCCCAGCTCAACAAGTTCCTTCTTAAAGGTGCCTTCCTTGATACTGTCTATGCTCCCCTAAGGCATGAATGATTTCTCCTCCCTTGAATTGTTAGAGATCTTCATTTATATTTTTTACATACTTTTCATCTCTTATTTTTTGTTGTAATTATTTGATTAGTTTCTTGTCTCACTTTCTGAATGATAGATTCCTATGTCTGTCTCTTCCAACCCAGACTAACGTTAATGCAGTTTCCTATTGATTAATTACTAAACATGCAGGAAACTGGTACTCAGGAAATCTTTATTTAATAATAAACATTATTATTATTGCTAATATTTAAGTCATGCTTTAAGGTGTGCAAAACACTTTACAAATATCACCTACTTTTAGGTGATATCATTTAACAAATGAGGAAATTAAGGCAGACTTACAGAAGTCAAATGACTAGTCTAGGATCATTCAGATAGTATTTGTGTCTGGATTTGAACTCAGATCATCCTCCAGGCTCAGTACTCTGTGTACCATGGTGCTACTTAGCCACCTCTGTAATTGGAATTGAGAGTTGGAAGGGCCCTTAAATAATATTTTATTTTTCCCGATTGCATGTAAAGACAATTTTTAACATTCATTTAAAATTTTTTTGAGTTCCAAATTTTCTTCTCATTGAGCCCAGTTCCCTCATGTTACAGATGAGAAATCTTAGGTCCAGAGAGGTTAAGTGATTTTCCCAAAGTTACACAGCCAGATTAAGTGTCAAACTCAGGTCTTCCTGATTCCATATCCAGCACTCTATACACCGTTCCACTTAGCTATATGATCATTTTATAGTCTGATGCCCAGAGAGAGGTAGCCTAATAAAATGGAAATAACCCTTTATCATCAGGTACCAATTCCTTTTTAATCCAAAAAAAGTTACTGTGTTACTCTTGCTAATAACATCATGTGAAATATCTCATTTTAAATATTAAAATTCCAAGTGCAAACTCCATTCTTGGTTCTTGAATTTATTATATTTTCTTGCCTTATAGTGTTATTTGGAGACTCAGTTCCCGGTGAATACACTTAATATCTTGTATAATTACATCGGTGAGTCAATTTTAGTAGACTACAAAATTAGGTTTCGGAATTAGAGGGACTTTTATGATGCTTAAAGGAGCTGTCATAATACTGGTCACACTTCCTCAAGGCCTATTTATTATTCTTTCTCTTGTTTACCAGATTGTCGGAAAAGCTGGGAACGGAAATCCTATTTTTGGGGGGAGGGAGGAGCGTGTAACAAGATGTTTTCTTTCCCATTGTGGGCTATTGCTAGTGTGATGGTAGAATAGAATTCACATATTTGCTAGATCCTTACAAAATAATTGTTGTATTCCCATTAAGAAGACATTGAGTCTATCAGGAGGTAGACATCTGGGAATAAAAAGACAGAAACCCAGACTGGGAGAAAAACCCAAAAGCAGGGGAGTTGGGTGGAAGGATGAGGGGAGAATTGGAGATGAACAAGTACTGGTCCATTCAGAAGAACATGCCTAGTTTTTGTTTTGGGTGCCATATTTTGGGAGAAATATGGATTGACTGTAGCATTTCCATAAGAGGACAATCTGGAAGGCAAAGGACTTGGATAGTAATTTCTACTTTGACAAGGAGCAGAGACTAAGTGGGGATGAGGATTAGTAGGGGTGGAGATGTTACAGTATAGTGTCACATATCGAGTAGTTTTATAACTGGAATACACTTCCTCCTTACTTCTGTCTCTAAAATTCCCTAGGAAAACTCAGATCAAATTGTATACCATATACAAGGGTATTTCTAACCCAGAACCCAAGCTCCCCTTGGTTTCAGATTGATAAGAATTCAATGTTTCTAGCCTGGATCTCAAGCTACCACACCACTTAGGGGTTTTCTTTCTATACCCCTCCCCCCTGCATCTCCATCCCCTCAAACACTTTTCCATTTATAACTCTGAGAACAGTAATCAGATTAGTACTGCTATTCCAGTGGAAGGTCACACAATTGCTCTATGACTGGAAACACCAGCCCCATTATATCTCTGGCCAAAATATTCTTCTGGCCATACTCCCCATATGCACTGTGTTCTATTCAAATGCGAGTCCTGCTGAGGTCTGGTAGTAGATTTTTGCTATTGTGGTGGTGGAATAGAATTTATATATCTTTTTTTACTTGTTTATGGTTCTGTCCTCAACACTTAGCACAGTGCATAGCACAGAGGTGGGATACCTGAGGTCCCCAGGGCGCATGTGGCCCTATGTCCTCAAATGTAGTTCTTTGGCTGAATCCAAACTTCACAGAACAAATCCCCTTAATAAAACGGTTTGTTCTGCAATACTTGGACTCAGTCAAAAGGCTGCACTTGAGGACCTAGAAGGTCACATGTGGCCTCAAGGCTGCAGGTTCCATACCCCTGGCACAAAGCAGAGTAAACACATAATAAGCATTTTTTTTCATTCATTTATCCATTAGCAGCTAGGGGAATCCTGAAAGGTTTCCTGTAGGATGTGGTAACAAAACATAAAGGGGACAAGACAAGAAAGACTGAGGTAAAACTTTAATGACTTCATGGTCTGGGCATCAGTCTGACCCCATCTGACTTCGTTCTGTGTGTAAAATCTAAAAACTGTAAATGGAGGGTCTTCTTGTCGTTTGTGTCTGCGTAATTACAAATTATGGGGCATTTTTGTTCTGTGTCAAAATAGAGACAGAGGCTGAGTAGACAGACAAAATGTAAGTATGGGATTTCCAAAGGTTTAGAGATGGGATACTGTATGAGAGAGGCTCAGTTACCAGTGCCTTGGGGGAGCTAATGTCTAGACAATCTTCTTAGATCTTCTGCTTTGCAACTTACTCAAGATCGATCAATAAATATTTACTAAATGCCTACTATGTGCCAGGCATTACATTTGGGTACATTTCATCACATCCCAGACAGTGCAATCCCACATTAAAGAGAGCCACTTGCTAATTCACACTAACACACCCATGGATCCATTACCATATAATTTAAGTTTAAGGAGATAGCTTGATGTTGTGAATAGCTGGCTAGACTTGAGGTCAAGAAGAATTGAGAGTGAAACCTACCTTGAACACTTATTAGCTGTGTGACCCCAAGAAGGTCAGTTGACCTCTCATCCTCAGCTTCCTCATCTGTAAAATCGAGATAAAGACAGCACCAATCTCTATGGGTTGTTATGTGGTTCTAAAGAGATAATATATGTAAAACGTTTTTAAAATCTTAAAATCTTTGAAATCTTAAAATTATATAACTATCATTAAAGTATCATTAGTAGTAAAGTATTATATAATTATTATTTTGCTATTGTCATAGCTCTGATATTATTGATGATTGTGTTACTTTCCATGATGCAGAGCATAAGACATTCATACATTCTTGGTTCTCTTCCATTCTTGTCCATGTTTTCCATAAAGTCTCCCTAGAAAAACTAATTAGTCTAATCCAATAAACTATCCATGGGGATTAGTGCAGTACTTAAACTATCCATATGTTACCAATCAATCAATCAGCATCTATGAAGCACCTGCTATGTGTTTTGCCCCTGGGGATACACAGACAAAATTTAAACAATAGCTGACTAATAGCATACAAGGAGTTTGTGTTCTACTAGGGCAGCAGTTCTCAACCTGTGGGTCATGACCCCTTTAGGGTTGAATGACCCTTTCACAGGGGTCACAGGAGTCACCTAAGACCATGAGAAAAGCATATATTCAATTGTCTTAGGAACCAAGACACTGTTCCTCTGTCCATATCCAGGCAGGTCTGCCCATATGCAGATACGCCCACATATGACTATTAAAGGGTCATGGCATTAGGAAGGTTGAGAATCACTGGCCTAGGGGATATATAAAATATATATGCATTATATATATGTCCACATATTTATATGGATACATGTCCAAAATATATATATGTGTGTGTATATATGTGTGTGTGTATATGTGCATATGTATGTATATATATATATATGAAATAAGTACAAATTAGTCTCAGGGGGCCATTACCATTTGGAGAGATCAGGAGAGGTCTTGTGTAGGGTATACAATTTAATGTGAGCTTTTATAGGGAATTTTAGAGGTAAGGAGGGAATATATTTCAGGAATGGTGGGATGTGGAATATCATGGCTGAAGAACTATAAGTAAGCTAGATTGGCTGGATTGTAGAATGAAGGGAAATTATAATCTCATAAACATAGTGTGTTGTATAATAGCGACAGATTGTGAAGCCCTTTAAATGCCTAATACAAGTGATTATAGGGGCAATAGGGAGCCACTGAAGTTTTTTTGAGTAGGAGTATCATGGATAGACATGTTACTTAGAAAATTACTTTGACAATGGTGTGAAGGATGAATTGGAGAAGGGAAGAAGCTGGATGTAGGAAGATTAATTGGGAATTTATCCCAACAGTTGTTGGAAGTCAGAACTAGGGTGGTGGCCGTGTGAGTGAAGTGAAGAGATAGGAATGCATGAGAGAGATGTGGGGTTAGAATGGATAAAGCTTGTTGCTTAATTAGACTGTCCATTAGTCAGTGAGTAGAGAGGAAGAGTGCAGGGTGACCCAGAGGTCTCAGACCTGGGTGACTAAAAGGATAGTGGTGCCCTTGACAATGGTCTTCTCTCATTCTTACTACATGACTGGCCCAACTCATTTTCTGATCATACTTCTCCTGGTTGATGCCATTTATTGGCACAAGTTAATGTGTGAGTCACTTTAGGACTCACCAAGATGGATCTGTGATCTTGTTTATGTGACCATTGCCTTCCTACTCTTGGCAATATTTTCTGGTCCATGCTCCCCCACAAGGTCATCTCAAGTAGGAACAGAAGTGATTTTCTGTCTCTGCTGCTTTAGAGATTATTTCTATCTTGCCTTTTTTATACCTCCAGTGGACCAGATTGATGTTTATTTTTAAGTTTCCTTATTAAGGAGATAATAGGATTCCTTCTGTCCTCCTGTCAGGGTCATTGATTTACTGAAAAACAATAACAAAAATGCACTATTTTAAAAATTATTTTTAATATTTCATCTAAGGTAGAAGTACAGGGGCTACTCATGGACCTAGTCCCACTCTGGGGGGAGGGGAGCAATTCAAAGCTCCATTTTCAACTTTAGGCTACCAGGTATCTCTGCTTCTTTGGGACTTGCCATGTTAATGCTAAATTTAGCTCTGATTCTCAGTGGGCTTGGCTCTACTATAGCTCAAAACTCCTGAGCTCAAGAGATCTCCCAGCCTCACCAGTAGGAATTTCATATGTGTGCCACCGCGCTCAGCCTTGTGTACTATTTCTTACCACAGAATCTAAGAGAAAACAGCTTTACTTGTAGTGAATTAGTGCAATGGATTTTATTTGACAGCTTCTCTGGTTGAAGATCTACCCAATGGAGAAAAGAGCTTTCAAATGGTAATATTATCAATAGTTAAATATACTTATTAGGCAGCTAGGTGGCTCAGTGGACAGGGCAGTGGGCCTGGAGTCGGGAATACCTGAGTTCAAATCCAGCCTCACTTAACTAATTGTGTGACCCTGGACAAGTTTATTCTCTTCACTCTAATTTACTGGAGAATAAAATAGCAAGCCACTCCGATATTTTTGTGAAGAAACCCCCATGGACAGATTGGTCTTCTATGGTCCATTAGATCTCAAAAAGTTGGGCAACTGAAGTACTGAACAGTTGTCTTTGGGACCCTGGACAGCTCTATGAGCCTGGACAGCTAACTTAACCTCTCAGTGACCTAGGCAACTCTCTAAGACAATATATTGCAAAGAAGGTACCAATTTCACCTGGGGAAAGGAGTTTCCTCACCCTGGAATTACCTATGCCCATGAAATCACAAGTCTTGCTTCCCTGTTCCCTTCCTTCTATGGTTCCTTCATTAACTGTGGGGTTCAGTGGCCTTGACCAGCCTAACTTTCCCTGGTTGTCAGTAAATGAATGCCCATTCACTTGGAGCCAAATGGACATGAAGTGCTCTTGGACTTGCCATTTATGAATGGATACAAATCCTTTGCCCTGTGCTCTGGCTCCACCCCTGTGTTTTTGCAGCCTTTTGGAATGAGGTCAGGTTTGGGATCTGCCTTCTTATCTCTCCCATGACAGTCCAGATCAAGATTAATATTAAGCCATTTGCTTTGCTGCTTCACTCAGCCAACAGGAGAAGGGAAAACCCCCCACTGAGATCTCTTTTTTTTTATGAATGGATGAATGAATGAGCATGATGTAACAGGCTAAGAGAGCCTGTCTCACGGATTAGCATGAAGAGACTGTGGTTGACAGACAACAATAGTCTATTTAAATTCCACTCAAGTGCAAATTAATTGTAAAATCAAAAAAATCAACCTAAACTATTAAAAGTACTAAGTCCTGGTTTAACATTTTTCCTCACATATAGGGTTTGTGAAGTTGCTGAAAAAATTCTCCTTCCATTTTCAATAGGTGGTTCTTTCGCTCTAATTTCCTTTTTGTTTTTTGTCCTTTGGCTCACTGTTAATGCAATTGGTTTTTGCTAGTGTAGTCTGTGAATTCTACCATGAATTGCTATTGAATTCTTCGCCTTGGCAAACATCCTGTTTAGGCTGAAAGACCTTAAGTTAATAATTTAATGTGGTTTGCCATGGTACATAGGCATCTATGAGTCTCTGTTACATATATGCACACAATAATGATAACCTGTCATCTATTATCCCAGTTGATCAACCAACCACCCTGTGAATTAGAGCAAGTGTTGCATTTTATAGATGCAGAAAATGAGGCTTAAACAGCTTAAGTTAAATATTGAATGAGATAACATATGTGGAGTGTTTCATGAACCTTAAAACCTATATCAATGCTCTATTGTTGTTACTAAATACCTTGCCCAGGGTTTGCCCAGGAGATCTGAACCCAGGTTTTTCTGACCATATCCAGAATCCTATCCAATATGGCACTTAATTATGTCTATATTAAAGTGTAAGACTATAAAAGAAAGATCATTTTTAGAATTATAGTATTCCAGAAATTGAAAGTCAAAATCAATTTAACCTTCCTTTCATAGGAATCTAATTCAGCTTCAGGAATAGAAAATATTTTCCTATATCAGTGATTCTCAACCTGTTGGTCTCAACCCTTAGGGAGCTGAATGACCCTTTCACAGGGGTAATGAGGATCACCTAAGACCATTGGAAAACACATATTTCTGGTGGTCTTAGGGAATGAGACATTGCTCCTCTAACTGTCTCCAGGTGGGTCTGCCCACATGCAGATACGTCCACATATGAGTATCAAAGGGTGGTGGCATTAGGAAGGTTGAGAACCACTGTCCTATATGATGCTGCATAATTATAATATATATTTGAGCTGTTGTGCAAGTAGTTGTATGAACGTGTGTGCAGAAGAAAGTCAGGAAGACCCTAAACATGAAATGGGCCAACTCACTGTGGCAAACTCAGCGAAGACATAGGGAAAAGTCCCACTGGATGGGAGGGCCTAGATGGATTGTAATCTACATTGGTGGAAGTAGTATCTGTAAGGATGATATCATGGATCCAGCTGATTATCTGAATACGTATGCAGATTAATGTTTTCTAAACCATTGGGAGGTGGCATAGAGTAATAAAAATAGTGTCTGGTATAGTAATTATGCCATCATGTGCAATCCACTTAATATCTCTGCAATGGTTTCATCTATAAAATGGGGGGAACCCAACTCAAAGAGTTTCTGAGTTATTCGAATGTAATAATGTATGTGAACAGTTTTGCAAACTTTAAAGCACTGTATAAATGTCAGCTACTGTTAACCTATAATGTGACCTAAGTATAAGTTTACTGGGATTCACATTAATAGTCTTGACCGTATGCTTAATAGCTGAGGCATCTTATGTGACTCGGTGAATAGAGCACCAAACTTGGAGTCAGCAAGACCTGAGTTCAAGTCTGGTCTCAGATACTTACTAGCTGTGCGATGCTGAGCAACTCTGCCTCAATATCTTTCTCTGTAAGATAGGGGTAACAATATCATCTACCTTCTATGGTTGTTGTGAGTTACAAATGAGATTATATTCTTAAATCTTTGCAAATCTTAAAGCATTATGTAAATGCTAGCTACCGTTATTATCCAAATGTAAATTTTCACCCAATTTCCACCTTATGTTGTCTTGATTTGTTTTAGTGACTAGTTTGAATGATAAGATAATGAGATCAGATGCTATGTGGTAAGAAATCCTGCCCTGACCCCTTTTGGCAAGGACTGAGGATGTCAGGACAGCCCAAGCAAATTGAAAGCTCTCTCTCTCTATGTGCTCAGATGAATGCTTGTATAAGATGCACTAATAGGAAAAGCTTATGTATATGCAAAGTGTTGTTCTGACTATAATCTAGCCTCAAATGTAAGTTGCACCCCTAAAATGATTTATGTTTGAAAGAATCAATCATCCAACATTTATTAAGCATTTTTGATTTTACAGACACTGAGATAGGGACTGCCAAAACAATAGCAAAAACAATGCTTAGTCCTCAGTAGCTCACAAAAATACACAGGGTAAAAAGTATGCCCTTAAAAGTTAATTCACATTATAGCCCACACTCAGGTTTCACTTTAACCAGATTTGAGTCCAATACAGTTACACATTTCCACATGTATACAAGTACAATGTGAGATAAAACTGTGAAGCTCCTTCCATCTTCAACATAAGAGAACTTTTCTAGGATAAAAAAAAACAGACCACTCAGCAAAGTTTTTCTTCTAAAATGAATGAGTCTGCTTCCAAAGAATTTACCTTTCAGTAAGCATCTGTCTCTCCTACATTAGTCGGACATGCTGCTTTTTCAAATATAATGAAGCAAGGATAATGTTGTCTCTGGAAATGGACAGCCGGTAGGACTGAACTCCAAAAGCCCTCAGAGAAAACAGTCAGCCATTTACAAAAATAGATGATGCCTGTCTCCTGCATGTGTCAGAGTGTAACTGACCTGTGATCAGCTCTGAAGTGATGCTTCTGTTTTTTCTTCTCTTGCAGGTTGTCTTAGTCTTTGCTCTTAGCATTGGGGCCCTTGTCATATACTTCATAGATTCGTCAAAGTGAGTATTCTCATGCATTTTCTTCTCTCTCTTTTCTAAAACAATGACTAACCTTTAAAGTACCCACTATCCAGTTTTTTTCCCACCTCTTAATGTGTAACTTAACTAGTTTCCTGATTCTGAAAAGAACCTTTGGAAGAGGATGGGGATCCTTTGTGTTGACATGGATTGCAAAATTTTGGGGAAGATCATTAGATCCTTGTGTGTTGACTTGGATGGGGTAGGAGAAAAAGAGGGACTTAGAAGCCTGAGGTGTTCCATCCCTTCCTAACCTTGAGTATTGACTCTGGCTTAGGATTTGCTGAGCTGCTTCTGGAAACAAAATTTAAACTAAAAAAAGCAAAGGGAAAGGGGTATGTAAGGTGAATCTATAGCCCAAAAGAGGCTCACTGGGAGGGTCTCTCCTTTAGGTAATTTGGAAGTTCCAAGGCTGATGCTTTTGTAGGTTAATTTCCTTGTTTAGGATTTTCTTGTATTTCTAATATTTGGGGAATACCTGGCAAGAGTAAAACTATTCTTTTTGCCTTTCACATTGAGTTTAAAACCAAAGTGTCTCTCAGTGAGTCTCTTGGTGCCTAAAGGAAAGGAGAACTATAGAGTCACACAGGAGCTCTCTGGGAAGGATAGAGGTCAAAACCACCTCAACCCCAAAGATTCTGAAGATGGAAGCTATGCCAGTTCTTTTTAGGCAACCATATGAGGGCATTGTTAGACCTCCATGACCTAACTTAGCCTGTGTCAAACAGTATGTGATGAGCTAGCCAATGGCAGATGCATATGGAATATAGTCTCACTAATTGTGGGCTTACCACAATTTAGTTCTGGTTCAAATGAAAGCTACCGTTGACAGCCACAATTCTTCTGACTATTCTGGCTGAAACTTTGAAAGTGACGGATAACCCACTGGGCAAGAACTGTGCTGGAATCTCATTATACTTGAATGGTATTCACCGTACTGGCAATTCAAAAATCCAAGAACTGTGCTCGGGGAGCTTCTCCTTCATTTGCCCACTGTGAAGGTGTTTCCTGAGCCCCGTTCTCTCTATCCAACATTTTTATTGATGAAGAATCTTTGGTTCTTGGGGAGCCCACTTTGTGTGGAATGGGTTCAGATCTCAGCATTCCTGAGCCCACATTCAGTACTGTTTCTGAATGGTGCCCTGCTCAATGCCAAGAAATTGACCCTTTTGTTATGTTTTCAGTTGCTAGTCAACAAACTCTGTGCTAAGCGTTGGGGATACAAAGAAAGGTCGAAATAAGGGCCCAGGTCCTCAAGAGGGTTGCATTCTAATGGAAGAGAAAACCTACATACAACCATGAGCATCCTCGAATGCATTCGATAAATGGAAGATAATATCAGAGGGAATTTAGATGCTACCTCAGGGTCTCTGCATTTATATGCAGAGCTCAAGAAACCTTTGCAGATATCAAACAGGACATAGAAGATTCCCATTTCTTTCTCAGAATATTGTTCTAGGGAAAAAACACATCCAGAGTTCTCTGACTACTAAAGGTTTTCCAACCTCCCTACCTCCCATGAGACCAGACCATATATCTATAGCATGAGTTAGTCAGGCAGAATTCCATCAAAAATCAGATGCTGGTTAAGAAGAAACAGAGCTGGAGGAATGCAGATTCCTATTTTGGGAAAGGTAAGTATTTTAAAATATTTACCACATTTGTTTCCTTATTCTTTTTCTTGTTGAATTGATATTTTGCTAAATCCATTTTCCTTTTTCTCCACCTTATCTCTAGAGATAAGAGTGCGTCCTCAATATCTCCTCTCATCTCTGCTGCCACACCCCTGATCTGTGCTCAGGAAGTCAGTCTCTTGACATTGCACTCATCTTCCAGGAAATGTGGGTCTCTTTCTGCAGGTGAGTGTTGGAATTGGATGGCTGTCAGAATTAGGTGGATGGATGGATGAATGGCCAACGTGCTCCTTCCTGGACTGTTTTTTTCTCTTTTATCTCTTGTTTTGTTATTACAAATAAAATGATGATGCTTATTGACAAACAGTTGAAATGTTGTTCTTCTTTATAGCGTCTCATAGCATGAACCCCATTCCCTGGAGAGCCAGACTCTGCCTTTGACTCATGGGATGTGGAAGAGGAGAAGGGATATTTGGAAACAAAAATTCTCTCTCCTAAATACCCTACCTCATCCTGCACTACACAGTGAATTGAGCCTCTGGAAGGAACTGGAGAGTAAAGAGGGTTGGGGTCCTCTCTGATTCTATTTTCTCTCATTAAACTGGTAAGATTGTATCTTGAGGACCCTTAGATAATTATTGGCAGTATCTGCACTGCAAAATTAGCCCTAGATTTCCTGCAGGTTTACTATTAGCTATTCTGAACACTGATCAAGAGTGGTATAATTGCACAAGTTCTGTCAATTTTAAATGAAAACTCCTAGACAACTGGGATGTAACGGAAAGAACACTGGCATTAGGCTCAGAAGGCCTGGGTTGGTGCTGCTTGCTATTTCTGTGCCCCTGGGCAAGTCAATGTATTTCTCAATTCCAGTTTCCGCATCCATAAACTGGGGATCATAATATCTGTAAGACTCATTTTACAGGATTGCTGTGGAGATTCAGTGCAAGCACTTTGTAAACCTGAAAGAACTATGTAACTATATGCGTGTAAAACACTTTGTAAAGTCTAAAGAGTCCCATCTGCCTGAAGACATTCCTTCAGCATAGCCCTAATCCTACCTTTTCCTGGTCATACTGGGACCTCCTACTTTGGTGGGGGAGTGGTATTGAATCTTGGGTTTCATTTTTATAGGGAACAATATGTTTCCATGGCATCCAATTCCCTTCTATAATGTAGACTGCCAACTAGTCTGTAATTCACAGTCTTAGAGGGGCCTTGGTATACTGAGATGAACAGACACCTTGGATCCAGAGGACCCAGGTTCAAATCTTGTGCCTGACATTGATGAGTTGTGTGAAGGTGGACAAGTCACTCAACTCATTAGGTCTGTTATTAATAATACCATGTGATCATTGAGTCCTTCCTTGTATCTTTGACTTTTAATTGCTTTTTGGAGAAGGTGGTAACACCAGGGTCAGCACAGTTATCTCCTTCATCCTCCCTGGAAAAGGAATAATAATAGTTCATACTCTGAATGAATGGTTGTCCTCTTGGAGGTTCATAGCTTTAAAATGTCTATTAAAATGGCATTATCCATGTAAAAAGGTCAAATGTGTGGAGTAGCTTATGAGTGAGCCTAAACTTAAAGCAATTTATAATGGTTAAAAAAATCAATCAAGAACAAAACAACTTTTAATTCAAGAAAATGAAGCTAAGACTTTTCTTTTCTTACATTTTAAGTCTATGGAAGTAAGAGGGAAGGACAGAGTCAAAGTGAAGTGAAGAACTTTTGAATATCCAGTTGTCTTATCCTAAACCACATTAGAATTTATTCTCATGGTTTAACTCATAGTTAGTATGCCCTGCCTAGATACTGAGAGCCAATCTTCATAATATTTAAACATTTCAGATATATCACAGGCTGGAGAATTCCTGCCAGCAGGAATAGCAAACTCCTGATTGCTCTGGCAAAGGCATTGAGAGTACAGGTTAGCTCACCCTGTGGTCTGTTTGGCAGATAAATAATAAGGATAATCATTCCTAACTTTTTAATAGCATTCCAAGATTTGTAGATTGCTTTACATCTTTTAACTCATTTGGTCTGTCTTAGTGTTCTTGATATTAAGTGTCTACTGAGACATTGCGATGGGAGCTACACTAAGCAAAAGCTCTGCTGTTCAGAATTATTTCACTTACTTGGTCTATTACGTAGTTCAGGGAGATGTTTAAGTGGGCTATATTTTGTGTTTGTTTCTTTGGTATTAACTTTCCAAACTCTCACAAAACCTCAAAGAGCCAATGGATTCATGATTTCCATTCACTTTCACCCCTGCAATCCTGGCCAATCAGCACTTCCATTTCCTTGTTAGCTTATAATAGGACCCAGGAGGAAGATTGTGTCAAGGACCCTATGAACTAGTATGACATTCGTAGAGATCTTTAAGGATAGGCCAATAGTTTAGATTCTAAGAATGAACAAGTAGATAAGACAGGGTTAACTAGGAGCCTAGAAGCCAATATAGCCAAAGTGAATAGCTCTACAATCTGTTCAAATACACTTCAATACAGGAATATGCTTTTTAATTATGCAAAAGGAGACATTCTCTTGTGTGTTTAGTTAGATGTTTACTACAGTCTCTAACAAGTATAGAAAGACATTAAAAGTCTTCACTGTTAGTTTTTTTTTTAACACAAATCCTATCAAAATATACTTTAAACTTGGTCCCTTTTACTTTTCATTTTCTCTTAAGGCTTTGGGTTAAATTTAGGGGTCAATCACTTCTGCCTTTGTCTTTATTTTCTATTGCTTTTGGTACTGCTGATTACCCTTTCTTCTGGCACACTGTAGCATTCCATAACAGGGATAGAAATACATATATTCTCATTATATAATTATATGTTTTATATATATAGTATAACCAAGTCCAAAATGCCCCTTGGAAGACATCCAGGTGATAAAGTCACTATCACTCTTCCATCCCTTATTTTCCCCCTGGACATAGGAGCAATAATTCATTTCTAATAGTTAAGGGGGAGAAGCACAACAGTGCCAGAAAGAGGCTCGAAGTCATGAATTGTAGAATAGGAAACCAATGCTGTTTGCAGAATTTCAATAGGAATCCAGAAGCTGTAAGAAAGGGGGACAGCTTGGAGTCCTTGGGATTTACATCCTTTCAGTAGCATTGTGGGCAATGATGATTCACATGCGTGAAGATATTTATTCCTTTGATTAATGTTTAAATTCAGGTCCCTCTCATGCTACAGTTATGTGTATTATGAATATTTAATAATGCATATACTTAAAGTGAAGGTCAGGGCCTGATCACCAGTGACTTCAATGAGGCTTAGCATCTTGGTGAGGCAAGTATCCTGCTGTTAGCAGAGTAGAGCTGAAAGGTTATAAGTTGTTAAAATTGTCTCTAATGGCCCTCTTTTATTCATTCCTAAAAAGCCACTCCAGACCAGAGGCATGAGTGCTAATTTGACCAATCTTTCTTCTTAGCTTCTGGTCCTTAACAGGGTTACTTCAAGGTTGTGACCACTGGAAACAAGAGAAGCAGGATGAGTTTTAGAAAATGGGAGCGATCACTATGTAAATATTTATATAAAATATAAAAATAGCTTTTCCCAATTCTCTCTTCTCCCTGTCATTACTATCTCTGCCCCCAACACCACCTCACTCCCACCCAAGCCTGTTTTTCTATTTCCTTTAGGGCTAATGGTTATCATCTACCATTTAGACCTTATCAAAATGACATTTACTACTTTGTATGTTGTTAAAAATGCATGTGTTCTGATAGTTCACAAAACCTCTCTGGAAGGCTGTAGTGAAGACTGATAGGTATGTTCCTGGGAAGAGAGGAATTTCTTAAGGAATGGAAACCAGCTAGAGCAGACATTCTTAACTTGGGGGCATATAGACTTTTTGTTAAAATGCATTTTAATTCATTTTGCAACCTTATTCCAATATAAATTGGTTTCCTTTGTGATCCTATTTTTATTATGTCATATAAACATATGTAAACATGCTATATTATACAAAAACATTATTGTTGTTCTTGAGTAATTTTCCAATTGTCTGACTCTTTGTGACCCCATTTGGAGGTTTCTTGGCAAAAACACTGGAATAGTTGGCCATTTACTTATTCAGTTCATTTGACAGACGAAGGAACTGAATCAAACAGGGTCGAGTGACTTGCCTGGGATCACACGGCTAATGTCTGAGGCCAGATTTGAACTCATGAGGAGGAATCTTCTTGACTCCAAGCCCCATCCTCTATCCACTGCATCACCTAGACAGCATTATTCTGAAGAGTCCAGAGGCATGACTAGGCTTTCTAAGACATCTATGACACAAAAAAGTTAAGAATCCTCAATATATATATTATAGATTTAAAGCAGGAAGGGACCTTATATAGTATCTAAACTAAAGTTCTCATCGTATAGTTGAGGGAAGTGGGACCAGAAAAGTATAGGGACATTTCCATTATCACAGAAATAATAAATAGGATGGGGTTTGAACCCAGGTCTTCTGCTTCTAAAACCGGCATTGTTTTCCTTTTATGATCCTGCCTCCAGGTCTTTAAAACTGTGGGCAAATCAAGCAATAGTTTCATCTACGTGACTGTCTTCAGAAAATCGTCTAACACATTAGTGCTCATATAGAACTTTAGGAGTGAAGGAAACATTGGAGCAATGGAATAATTTTATAGATAAGCAAATTGAGACCCGGATAGTTGGAATGAACTATTCATGGTCACTAGTAGTGAACTACCAGTTAGTGTCAGGTATTGGCCTTGAAGTCAGACCTCCTAATTCCTAGTCTGGTGCCCTTTTTGCTAATTTATTGTTCCTTAGACATTGGTTGTTCTATCACAAGAAAGCTATGTTTGTTGAGGTAGCTAATAGCAGAAAGAGACACTTTTAAAAAAAAAAAACCTTGAGCTATCTGGCAAATTTTTTGTAGCAAAATGAAATTTCATTTCATTTCTTTTTTTTTTTTGTTTCAAGTGGGTAATCACAATCTGGACTCTTCTTCTTCCCCCTCCTTTTCCTTATTCTTATCTTCTTCCTCCTCCTTTTCCTCTTTCTCCATTATTCCAAGCTTACTTCTTGGTGTTTAGATTTAGTTCTGGCTTAACTCAATCCAAATGGTCCTGGTTCTTCCCTTGAATCAATATCAATGTGGCAGCATTGCCCAGCTATGGAAGTAGTGGTTAGTGAAAGGCAAAACCTACCAGTTGGCCCAATATGCCATGTGGTGCATTGAACACTTAAATGCCTACTCCAATATTGTGTCTGTTACTTGGGATAAAGAAAAAATAAATGTGTTGACTCACACAATGAAACTTACAATGTTTTACATCCTCAAATACCTTTTAATAGGCAGTATTTCCTCCTTTCTTGCAATTACTTGTTTTGTACGGTTTGTCAAAGAGTTCATAAGATTTTGATATATACTCTCTCATTCTTCATCATGAAATGACACTTTTATTCCACTTTTGAGGTAATTTTCTGAAGTCAAACCTTCACTGTATATATCCTACATGTTTCCAGTAACACTTAAATAAATCAAATCATGTTTATCTCCGTCTATTGGATATTTTTTAACCTTTCATGATATGTGCATAGAACTGTAACAAATGATCTCCATTTCAATTAGTCAGTCAATAAACCTTTATTAGGAGTGTGCTATGTATCAGCCACCATGCTCAGTGCTAAGGATACAAAAAAGTCAAAAGGCAGTCCTTGTTCTCAAGAAGCTCAGTGGTAGAAATAACATCCAAAAAATATGTACAAACAAGGTAAAAAAGGATAAACTGGAAATAATCCTCAGATGCATTCCTGTAATTCTGGAATCATTCTTGTCAGCATATTGATCTATTTATAAGAGCTTCTACTCCCCTCAATCATTTTTGGGGGTATATGTTTTACAATATGATGAAGATGCCCATATATTGGGAGCTTTACTAGACTTCTTTAATGATGATTTTGGTATGGCCTTGAATGATAGTTTCATTAGTAAAAATTACTCTTTTCTAATTATCAGTACTTTAGAATTTGCCTTATCTTGTTCATGGAGAGTATATTTTCATCATAACACCTTTTTACTATTCTGACTGCCAGATTTCTATGAAGGTCCTTGCTTGTTCTCTGATAATGAATTAGGGTGTTTCACAACCAATTTGGCTGTCGTTGGTGTTGGAGTTGTTTCCAAAAACACTTGTATCTGTACTTCAGTGGGACTGCTCTAGTTTTAGTATGGATTTCAATGATACTTGAAATGCTTTACTTCCTCCCATCAACCACCACTACAATATTTCTACCAATCTCTGAAATGTGTTCTTTAAGGGCTCCAACTGTGTATATTTCCTTAGAGTTAGATCCATTCTTTAAAACCATAAAACGAAAAAAAAAGAGAAAAAAAGAGCATGAAACATGAGTGTATGACCTAATCACTATCATAAAGCTGAGACCTAAGTAAAGGTAAGGAACCCTCCTTAATTTAGTTTCATGTAGATCTAGAAAAAGCTAGCATGTGTTGAAGCTCATATGTATAACCATTGCTGTCTCAGAATAAAATCATCTACATTTTTCTTTTGTCCTAAGTAATTCACACACTTCTCTACTGCAGGACCCTGGCATTGGCTTGTACTAAGGATATTAGAGATTATGACTGTTTTCATTTCTGTCTTTGTCTTACTAGTGTCTATCAGTGTTCCTGGCACATAGTTAGTAGTCACTTAATAAATGCTTTTTAATTGAACTGAATTGAAGAAACTAAGACAGTCTCAAAGTCTAATTTGAAGACTTCTAATACTGTGTTACTAGTTGGTACAAATAAGAACAGTTCATAAAAATTCTAGGTCAACCCATTAGTTAAACCCATCTATCTTCTTAGAGAGTTTCAGAATTTAAATACCCTTTGGATGTTTTATTTTGAAGAATATAACACAGCAGTTGTATCCCTATGGATGTTCCAGGTTGTGGTTAGAGTCAATGCCCTTGCCAATTTCCATTATCTCTGGCTCATACACCACTCATCTATGCCTAGTGTCTCAATCTCTGGGAAGATATATAGATTGTGGATCTTAGATATAGAGCTGCAAAAGTTTTTAGAGTAGTACAGTTCTTTCACTTCACAAATGAGGGAACTGATACCCTAAAAGAGGAAGTGGCTTTTCCAAAGTTGCATAGGTCATTAATGGCAGAACTGGGATTTGAACCCAAATTTACAGGCTACAAATCTTTCACCTCCTCTGCTAGACTCTGGCCTTTTTAATTATATAAAAGTTTAATCCTTCTAGCTTTGGTCTCAGAGATGGCAGCCATCAACCACAAACCAGCAAAAAGCCTATTAAATGTTTAGCACATAGTAGGGAATCCAAGAGAGGTACATATGATTACTGCATTAACAATTGGCCTGGTGGCGAAACGTACAGCAACCCCCTGCCTAGCATTTCATACAGGAGGAAACCTTCTGCTTTCTCTGCTTGTGAGACCTTGTGTTCAGTTATGTTTAATTCTCTTCTTGGCAAAGATACTGGAGTGGTTTGTCATTTCCTTCTCCAATTTATTTTATAGATGAGGAAACAGAGACAAACAAGGTTAAGTGACTTGCCCAGGATCATGCTGGTCAGCGTCTGAGGCTGGATTTGAACTCAGGAAGATGAGTGTTCCTGACTTGGGGCCTCAGGCTCTGTCCTCACTGTGCTATCTCCTATTTTAGGTCCCATTGCGCATCATAATGGCCTCTACTCTTCTTCTACCTTATTTATGAAGTAGATTATAGAAGATTAGACTGTTAAGAGTCATAATGGGTCCCAAAGCTTATCTGGTTTCAAAGCTTAGCTGCCTAAGGTGACTTGGGTACAACTAGATTAAGTGAGTTTCTATGGGACACTCATCAAGTTAATAGGAAGGTCAGTACTAGAACCCAGCAAGTTCAATATTTTGTCTTCTCTATCACATACATTTCAACTAGATTCATTAAGCTTTTCTGGAAGATGGTTCATTGTGCTACAGCATTCTCTTCTATTAAAAAAAAGCCTCTAATTTTCTCTACCCCTTGCTGACATTTTTATTGTAAGGTTTTAGTTTGGAAAATTATGGGTAGAGAAAGTTCAAGGTCAGAGTGTTTAGAACAGTTCTGCACATCTGTGAAAGAGAGAGAACAGTAGAGTAGAGCAGCTGGGAGAAAGAATAGAATATCAGATGGCAAAGTATCAGAGAGCCACAGTGGGGTGGGAAAAGTGGGAGAGCCTTCAGGGAAAAGAAGCTTTAAATATCTAGCAAATTGAGACATCCTCATTCCAGTTTGGACTTTTTCCCTTATGAGAGGCTCAGCATGGGTGCACATTCAGGAGAATGTCAGTTACCCAATGACACCTACTTGTGTAATTTTCCAACTCAAGTGCAATGGAAGGTATGAGATATATGACTGATGTGAGCTTGCTGGCCCCAGTGGATTAAAGAGAGACTCAGACCGTATTTTCCCAGTTGATAGCCAGATAAAGGTTTTACCAGCCTTAAAAATTTTTTTTCTCATATTTACTCACTGTCTTTTATTGGCTTCATGATTGTGATGGAATTGTGAATACTTAAGATCTTAGGACCATAGATCAAGGGCCAAAAGAATGCTTAGAGACCATGAAATACAAATTCTTCATTTTACAGGTGAAAAAAGTGGGGTACAGGATGGTTAAGTTACTTTTCTGGGGTCATACTACTAGAACATGTCTGAGGTGAATTTTAACCCAAATTTTTCTGATTCCAAGTCCAGTGCCTTATCTACTATGTTGCTTATGCTAACACGTTGCTATTCTTTCCATTCACGGAGATTGCAATCCCTCCATGTCTTTTTCATCCTTTGTAGCTGTTATTCACGTCCACACAAGATTAGTCTAATCCAATGGAGACCTCTGTATGCTTCTTTCAAAAAATGTTTTGTTGATACTCTTTCGTGTAGACATATGTCTTTGTGACTCTATATTAATGTTTATTATATATATGCATATGTACATACATATACATTATTACACACACACATACATACATATAATCTCACTGATAATTCCCATTGACTTATTCCTTCCAATAGATCTCTCCCTTGTAGGAAATGAATAGAAATTACAATAAAAATCAACATATTGGTAATGTCTGGAAATGCATGCCTCATCTCTTCTCCAAGTCCACCACATTTCTTTTGTGAAGCAGGAATCTTTTTTTTGTTGTTGTTGTTTTATTTTATTTCCACTTAGTTTAGTAGGGTATGGGAGAAATTAGAAAAACATAAGCGTGTCAGGATCAGGGAAAGATCCTCCATTGGCACAAATCTCTGCAAAACTGAATGGATGGTTCTCAAGCATTCTATTGGCTGAAATCCCCCTAAAGTTCACCTGGTTATGAATATGCCTAATATGAATTAGTTTAGCATAATTCACATAGATGAATTTCACTTACTTTGGCTTTCAGGTTTTCAGGATTGCCCCTTTTTCTGCCTTGGTAAGGAGTACACACTTTAATCATGCCTTTCTATTGATTCCATGGACACCTGTATTCAATATGACAGCACTGAGCTACAGGGAAGGGACTTAATGATCTTTGTCTTCACTAAGGAAAATGGGGATCCATAAGAGCACAAAATGGAAAATTGCTTCCAATTTTGTTAAAAAGAATAAAACTTAAAATAGAATTTTAGAGATGGAAAAGTCTTTATAGACTTTCTAGATCTAATTTGTTTGCTTGTTTGTTTTTACAGAGGCATGTTAGAATGAGTAATAGACCTGGTGTCAGAAAATCTGGGTCTGTATTCTGGCTCAGGCATTTACAAGCTATGAGACAGTGCTCAATCCACTCAAACTCTTAGAACCTCAGTTTCCTCATCTGTAAAATGGAAATAATAAGAATTTTACTAACTAGCTCATATGGTTATTATGGGAGAGCATTTTTCAAATCTTGAGATTCTTCACAAATGTGTTATCATTAATAATTATTAATAGTTGTCCTTGCTAATTACAAATTACAATTATTAAAATGAATGTTATTATTATTAAAGATAGTGGTAACAATAATAACACTATGGCCAAGAGGGATTAAGTGTTTTTGTCAGGATCCCACAGCAAGTCAACAATAAAGCTGGGAATCAAGACTTCCCTCCCATTCCTTCCCAGTGAGTCATCATTCCACTATCCCACTTTGTTTCTTCCATTTAAACTAAAACCAGCTTTGACATGACAACTCACATATGGAAGAGGGAGAACAGTGACTTAGGATCAGGATTTGAT
The DNA here is from genome assembly GCA_028646575.1 of Pseudocheirus occidentalis. Lineage (NCBI taxonomy): Eukaryota > Metazoa > Chordata > Mammalia > Diprotodontia > Pseudocheiridae > Pseudocheirus > Pseudocheirus occidentalis. The sequence continues at coordinate 45,602,325 of CM053598.1, read as the reverse complement.
CTTCAAAAGGACCTTAGAAGGCAGGATGATGCTGGGGAACGGACGCTGGCCTTGGAGTAAGAGGACAGGCGTTCTAAGCCTGTCTAAATCCTTTTTATTACCTGTGGGGTATTATTGATAAGTCACTAAACTTCTTTGGGCCTCACCTTCCATATCTCTAAAATGTGTGGACTGAACTAAATGTCCTTTGATGTTCTGTGCAGTGCTAGATTTATTGTCATCTACTCCAAATGGCTCCTTTGACAGATAGGGAAACTGAGACCCAAAGAGGCCTTGGACAGTCAATTGTCCAAGATCTCAGAAGTAATAAGTAACAGAGCCATTAATTTGCATCTGAGTCTTGTGGCAATAAATACACTATTTCCCCCTCCCAACATTGTACTGTGTAAGCCCTTGTCCCCTGGAAACTCAACTTGTCAATCTAGTTCTTGAATTTCAGGCTAAACTTTAGGGAAAACCATAGGTCAGTGGGGGAAAGGGTAAGGGTAACCACCTAGGGAAGGCAGCTTACACAAGTTAGCTTACTCGGCCTCTCTAGGCTAGAGCAGCCCCACCTTTGACAAAAAACAATCTTTATGCTGCTAATGCTTTCTTTATCATTTGCATTGCATCCCTGTTAGAGTTCAGCTTTGAATTTGGACCTGCTATCCCACTTCATTTCTTACTCATACGTTTTGGCTTCATTCTCCCCCGATTTCTCCTTGATGCTTCCTTGATGATTCTTACCTTCTGACTTTTATGAGTACATATCCCCACATGATCAAGACTCTTTCCTGCTGAAATGATACATTTCATTTATCACCTGGTATATATACATCACCTGGTATAATGCTTTGCACACATTAGGTACTGAATACATGATTGTTAACCTCAAAATACTTTACTTTTGTATAATATACTTTCAGATATTTCATTAAGTTTTGAAACATACACTGAACTACAAGTAATATGAAAATATAGACAGAACTATAAGTTACATTGCAGTTATATAGAATATATATACATAAAAGTTATATTGCATTTTATATAAAGTCTCATATGTGTGTATGTTTATATACACTTAATTACAAGTTGTATTAATAAATCATTCAAAATTTACTAAGCATATACTATGTGCCAAGCATTTTGCTAAGCTCTGGGAATACAAAAAGAGGCAAAAGATAGTCCCTGGCCTTGAGGAGTTTATAATCTAATGGGAGATATATCTGTCTATCTCCATATCCATATCTGTATCCATATCTGTATCCGTACCGTATCCATATCCGTATCCATACCCATATATCTATATCAATATCATCTATCTATATCAATATCTATATCTATCTACATCAATTTGTAAACATATATGGATAGATATAGATGTATACACACATACATATATGTATACACACATAGACATGTGTATATGTAAGCATGTGTATATTTGTATATGTATGTCTATTTGTATATACATGCATATATTTATATATACACGTATATTTGTATACATGCATGCTTGTGAACATGTGTGTGATCCATACACATGTACTTATATACAGTTTGTAGTTGATTATTGCAATTACTCTGTAAAATGTTCAGAGTACTTATCCCTGTTTTATAGCTAAGGAAATAATAGTTACATGACTTATCTAAAGTCTCATAGATGATATGTGGAAAATGAAAACTTAGGGCTGTATTTGGAACCTAGAATTTTCTAACTTATTCAAGGCTCTTTCCACTGCCCCATAATGCATGTCTGTCAATAATAAGAAATTGATTTTTTTATCTCTCTTTCTCCTTCAATTGTGAAATGCAAAGCAAAATCCGGGTTGCTTTGTGAATGTCATGGAACTTTCTTGCTCAAGGCTAAAGCAAGTTATATTTCTCTCTGCTTCCTTGCCTAGATCCCTTTGATGTTCTCTGTTGTTAGGGCACTGCTCTATGGGCTCAATCTTTCCTGTCCCGCTGGGATGGCATTAAAATGTCACCTCATGTCAAAGACTTGATTCATTTTGAATCTACTAGGAGATCAGAATGAGAGACTTTCAAATTCCACACAGCTTAAGGCAAATACAAAAGCCAAGATATAGGACTATCGCTTAACACCTCCTCTGGAAGGATGGAGTGTCCACTGTGGTGTTGGCAATCACAGTATTCTCATTGTTCAGTGTTTAATGGGGTGCATGAAAAGAGTGTGCCCTCTTCCCCCTCTCCCTCTCACTTATTTCCATGTCCTTCCTTCTGACAGTCTGACAAATTGTAGCTTTTGGGAGACCCCAGTCTGTGATGAGTCATTTGTAGTTTAAAAATAGAATCCCTTGCAGCAAGGACACCCTTTTGACTTTTGATGTGCATGGCACTGTTGAATAATTTGTAGGGGTGTTTGTGTGTGTGTGTGTGTGTGTGTGTGTGTGTGTGTGTGTTTTGGGTCAGGGTAAGGAGAGGCATTTAGTCATGTGAGCAATGAGAATCCTGAGAATGGTGGGCCAAGAGAGCACTAATAATCTTCTGCTGCCCCCATTGGAGCAACCTAGAGACAGTTGCAAGAGTATGAATCATAGACTATTAGCATTATATGGGGGTCTTTGAGATTATCTAGTCTAGGGGTTTCTTCCCCTAGGGTCCATGGATAGATTTCAAGGGGTATGTGAACTTGGATGAGAAAAGTAATTACATTCTAGTTTTCACTAACCTCAAGCTGAAATTTAGCATTTCCTTCAATTACTTAAATCATTATTCTGAAAAGAGGCCCATCGGCTTTAGCAGGCAGCATTATGGGGGTTGTGGAAAGAGTCCTGGACTGTAATTTTAAAAAGCCTAGGTTCCAATTACAACTCTTGATTCTCAATGACCACTTATCAATTTTGAGACCTTAGGGAAACCACTTAGCCACTGTTTGTTTCCTTAGTTATAAAACAGGGAGAACAATACCTTTTGTGAACATCTCACAGAATAGTTGCAACATTCAACGTGACACACAAAAAATTTTAAGAACCTTTGATCTAATCCCTTCACTTTTCAAAGATGAGAAAATTGAGACCTACAGAGGGGAAAGTGTCTGAGGTCACATGTGTCTACACCAGCATTCAAACTCTTGTGTGAATTCAAATTTAGTACTCTTTTTTGCTGATTAGGTTGATCCTGTCTTTTGAAGTCGATCAACAAATTTGTATTGAGTATCAGCTGAGTGGTGGGGAATGCAAAGGGGTCTCTAAGACCAGCCTTCTTCCTTCTAACAGCTTACAGTACTACTCACAGAAATGCTCTCCATCCCAGATCTAGGCCTGCCTTGTCTTCCCTCAGTAATTTTGTGTGTGGTATCTACCATATGTTTAATGGTCTCTCCCCAGGTGTGCAGATATGGTCCTGTTGAAATTCTTCATAAAATTATTTTTTAAGGCCAAGTTCAAGAACTACATCCTCATTTAAGCCATCCTTCCCAGTTGCATGTAATGTTTTCCCACAAATCTCCTATCACTGTTAACCCCCCCCCCCAGCTATTGTACACTCTGTACACTCACTTCATCTTTGAAGTTATCATGTAAGCTCCTTGAGGACAGGCACTGTATGTCATGATCATAACCCTGGCAAACAGCCCAGTGCTTTGTGAAGAGTTTTTCAGTCATTTTCAGTCATATCTGACTCTTTGTGAACCCATTTGTGGTTTTCTTGTCAAAGGTTATGGAGTGGTTTGCCATTTTCTTCTCTGGCTCATTTCATAAAGGTGGAAACTGAGGCATATATATTTCAATCATTTTTTTTCAGTTGTGTCCCACTCTTCATGACCCTGTTTGGGGTTTTCTTGGCAGAGATACTGGAGTAGTTTGCCATTTCCTTCTCCAGCTCATTTTAAAGATGAGGAAAGGGAGGCAAACAGGGTGAAGTGACTTGCCCAGGGTCACACAGCTAGGAAGTGTCCAAGGACAGATTTGAACTCATGAAGAGGAGTCTTCCTGACTTCAGGCCTGGCACTCTATTCATTATGTCACCTCACTGCCCTTGTATAGAGTAGGTACTCATTAATGTTTGTTAAATTGAATAGAGGTTGGAAGATGAAGTAAAAGTTAATGCAACAAAACTGTTACACAACCATGCAAGGTGACAGTTCCAAAGGCAGAGGCTTCTCAAGGTGACAAACTCTAAGTCTTATGGGTTCAGAGGAAAGAATAATGCCTGTAAGAGGAGATGACCTCTTGTAGGCTGTGGCCAATCTGTACTGAAGGAGAATGGTCTTTAGCACTTCGATTTTGGGAAACCCTAGAGACTGTAGCACACACCTTGGTGCACATTTCACATAGGTGCAATATGGTGGAAGGAGCCTTGGACCGGCAGTCATGGGACCTGGTTTCCAATCTTGGCTCTATTGTTTATCTAGTTTAATAACTTTGAATAAATAATTTCTACTCTTGGGGTTCACTTTTCACTCCTACTAAATGTGAAAGTCAGGATAGATAGATGGTTTCTATTATCACTTCCAGCTCTAAGGTCTTGTTTTGGGACTCATTTTAATTTTTGTTGTAAGTCCTTAGAAATTGGCCTGGGTTAGGTAGAGTTGTTCCTAGGAGTAGATGTTTACTATAGCACAAGAAGGGGTACCATCTGAACAGAATCAATTTGCTTGTGAGATTTCATTCTTTCTTTCATTTCATGTTTGCACAGAATTACAAACTATGTATACTTTCATGTGGAAACTCCTTCATGAGCATGACTTAAATCCAGCCATCTTGTCTTTTTAAAGTTGGTCCCCAGAATGCATGACTTCTTGTCAGAGGTCTTGTTTATTAACCTTCAATGCGCAAATGCATCACAGGGCCCCAGTGGGGGCAGAGAGGTTGAAGGTAAATTGAGAAATTGAGAACAGAGCTATTGAAATGGGAATGAGCCAGACAGAGCTGTCACCAACTAGAAGGCAAAGCTCCTGGGGAATGTGTGAAGAAAGATCAAATTTCCTTTTGATCCCTTCAGCTGCAGTATCCTTTGGGAAGTTTTAAAAGATAAGAAAACATATTCAGAGACAGATGATGTAGTAAATCATAGAATGACAGACGAAGCCTTTAATTGCTTCAAATCAAAAGAAACAAATGTCCCCTTTTCCAATTTCAATTTGATGATTTAGCTCTGGCAAATATTAGCTTCCAAAATACTGTGTAAAACAAATAAAAAAATTCCCAAGTATCTGACATTACAATCCAAGTAAAACCTAAAAAGCTTGTGTTTCTGGTCTGTTTTGAAAGGCATGTATTTTCTTGTCCAATTGGGTTGGGTCTTTTTCTATCCTTAAAATTGGAAATGTGACTTATTAGTAAATCTCTTCCCTTTTTTCAATTAGTGCTACTCACTTAAGTGCCAGGAACTGCTTTCATAAAATAAAATTTAATGAGAATGAGTGTCAGTTGTGGGTTTTTTTTTTGTTTTTGCATTCAAAAACCCAACTCTACATTGTGAGTAAAACACAGATAGATAATACTTGTGTAAAAAAAAAGTTCAGGGGTTCTTAGTGGAGTAAAAAGGCAAGAAAAAGTCAATTAGTTAAGAATTTGGTATGTCAGCCCTAACATCTCAATTAATAACCAAGTATTTATTGAGCACTTTCCGTGTGTCAAGTATTTTTCTATGTTCTGGGACTTCCCCTACCCCTCCTTAAAAAGCATAAACAAGTCCTGCCTTCAGGCCTACCTATTTTAATAGGGTAGACAATATGCATATTTATAAGCATATACAAAATATAAACAATGTAGATTCAAGGTAATCTTACAAATACTAGAGCAACTGGGAAAAATAGGAAAGACCTCTTGTATAAGGTGGTGTTTGAGTTGAGTCCTGAAGGAAGTTAGGGATTCTGGGAATTGAAGCTGAGGAGGAAGAGGGTCATAGGCATGGTTCAGCAGCCAATGTAAAGGCACCGAGCTGAAGGTGGGAGAAGGGTGTTCTCAATAAGCCACATTTCGAGAGGTATAGCATCCCAAAAGAGGGAGGAGATCCTTATGCTATCATGTCTCTGCTGGTCACTCCCACAGGTGGTATTTCATGTTTAACTTTGGAAGTCATTATTCTAGAAATCACATTGACAAAATGGCGACTACAGATGGTGAAGGGACTTAAACTAATTCATATGGAGATTATTTGAGGAAGCTAAGGATATTGAGCCTACAGAAGAGGGCCTTAGGGAGAACATGATAGCTTAAATATTTGAAGGCTTACCAGTTGGAAGAAGGATTTTATCTGCTTTGTTTGGATCCAGAAGAGAGAAAGAGGATCAGTGCATGAATAGTGCAGAGAAATTTTGAGTGCAATATAAGGAATGTCTTACTAGATCGGCATTACTCCAAAGTTGGTTGACTCTGGAAGTAATGAGTTCCTCATATTTTGTAATCTTCAAACAGAAAAATGGATGGCCAACTTTCAGGAGATTCTCACTTTAGTTGGCCTGCATGACTTCTTATGTGCTCTCTACCTCTGAGAATCTAGTATTCTAACTCTGAATCCTCTATATCCTAAAAAAGTATTTCAGGGGAAAAATAAGAGGCCCGACAACTTATAGTTAAAATACCTGAGTTTTGAGTCCCAATTTGTGTCCATGTAACTTTGGTCAAACTTCTGAGCCTCAGTTTCCTCATCTGCAAAATGGGGAAAATCATATTTGCAGTAGCTCTAAGGAAAGCACTTTGTCAACCCTAAAGTGCTATGGGAAAGTAAGTTGTCTATGGTCTTCCTCTAAATGGAGGAAAATTCTCATAGGTCTCTGACCATTTCAAGTTATCTCACTTTAAATGTGTTTTTTTGAGTTTTATACTTATATAATTATATTTCTATGCTTAATTACTGCCTCCATGTTAGTCAAGGCAAACATTGTCTACATGAGAATAAATCACCCTCAATGTATTATAAACTTTGAAAGCCACAAATCACTTTCTCTAAAAATTTTGGAGTTCAAACCTAATAAACAAAAACCACTATTGTTTAGGAACTGTGAGAGCTTTTTAAACATAGTTGGTAAGTCATATGAACCTATTTTCCAGGACATAAATGGTTGTCAGCCTCAGCCTATGCTCCTTAAATTATCCAATTCTTATTTTTGAAAAGTGGCTTCAGTCCTTTTGTCCTGCCAATTTATAAGCCCAGCTACAGGAGATCTGGTTATAATAGTTGTTAATATTAGTTTATTATTGCTTAAAATATAGATTCAACTTCACTTAGAAGCTAAGCAAATCTACAAATTACACATGTATGAATCCATATATGTTTAACAGCTATAACCTTTTAGTTCTATCCATCTATTTTCATCATAATTTTCTGAATTTATTCTTTTTTTTTTAAGGGCAAAGGCAAGGCAATTGGGGTTACATGACTTGCCCAAGGTCACACAACTAGTTAAGTGTCAAATGTCTGAGACTGTACTTGACCTCAGGTCCTTCCCGACTTCAGGGCCAGTGCTGTATTCACTGGGCCACCTAGCTGCTTTGAATTTATTCTTTAACATTTAAAAAAATGTTACTTTAATTCAGTGACTAAATAGCACCTCTGCTTCCTTTTTCTCCTGGCTAAAATTATGACTTGGCTTCCCTTTTTCCAGATCTCAGATAGAAGATCTGAAGTTTGATTTGTCCTCTGCCAATTATTAGTTGGGTAATATTGGGAAAACCAATTACCTCTCTGAGTTTCACTTCATTTTTATAAACAATGAAAGGGTTGGACTTACATAGAGGTTCTTAATTCCTTTTTTTTTTGCGTTATGATCTTATTGATTGTTTGACAAAGCCTATAGACCCCTTCTTAGAATTTTTTTTTCTAGTGTTTAACACAAAACACACAGAATTACAAAAAGGAAACCAATTATATTAGAAAACAGTTATCAAAATATTAAAACATAAATAAATTCATGGACCCTGGCTCAGAACTCTTGTGCTAAAGGTTCTCCAAGGTCCCTTAAGAACACTTGCAAAAAACTTCTCATTTCATTAACAAGATTAACTGATGGGTCAACATAAGTGTATGCATATTAATGGGAATGAGTGTAAGTTGTTTGCATTAAAAAACTCAACTTTACGTGGTGAGGGAAAAACAAATAATACTAAGGATCAGTGGGGCTTAGTGGAGTAAAAAGGCAACAAAACAGTCAATTAGTCAAGAATTTGGTACATCAGAGTGGCATACTGGTGGTGCAGTGAATAGAGCATTGGCCCTGGAGTCAGGAGGACCTGAGTTCAATCTGACCTCAGACACTTAACAACAATTACTAGCCCATGTGACCTTGGGCAAGTCACTTAACCCCAATCACCCTGCCTTTCCCCCTCCAAAAAGCAAAAAAAAAAAAAATTAAAAAAAAAATTCGATATGTCAGCCCTAACGTCTCAATTAGTAAGCAAGTATTTATTAAGCAGCCAAAGCTTAGAAAAGGTGCCCATGCTGCTGAATGACTGTTCTTTGTCACCCATTCTCCTGCTTCCTCCTTACCTGTGGCCTTTTCTTTCCAATGTGAGCTCTAGGCGGTAGCAAACAATGGCAATGTTTCCTGAGCTTCTTTAGCACTGAAAGTGACTCAGACAGCATGTTCCACGGGGAGTACTGGCGTACTGCAGTGCTCTGTTCTAGTTTGGGGTCTTGGATCTACTAACTAAAAGTGGGAGCTGGTTATGTTTAGCTTTAATAAGAAAACATTTGGTGAGGAGGGCCTAGGAGGCATGAAAACTGTTTTATCACCTGGAAGAGAGATCAGAGGTATTGGCTTAGGTCCGTGGTAGAGATGGGAGCCGTAGGTGCCAATAGCAGAGAGGTAGATTTCAGCATGATCTTAGAAGCCAACTGCCTTAGGCAACCGGATGGTCTAATGGATAGAGTGCTATACCTGAAGTTAAAGAGACCTGAGTGTAAGTCCCCCCTTGAAAACTTAGTAGCTGTATGACCCTGGGCAAGTCACTTAACTACTGTCTGCCTGAGTTTCCTCAACTACGAAATAGGGTTAATAACAGCAGCTACCTTCCGGGTTATTGTAAGACTCGTAAGACTCAAGATAGTATTTATAAAGTACTTTGCAACCTTAAAGTGCAATGTAACTACTAGTTATTATTTTTATTCTTATTATTCTTAACAGAACCATCCAAAAGTAGACTGGGTTGCTTTGAGAGGCAATAAATTCCCCATCACTGTAAGTCTTTAAGCAGAGTTTGACTGGCTTGAGTTTCTTCAATGGTAAAATGAGGGAGTTAGACTAGACCAGGAGTTCTTTTCCTGGGGTCCATGAACTTGTGTGTGTTTGTGTGTATACACACATGCATACATGTATATATGTGTATATATATGTATATATACATACCTACATATATGTGGAGAGAGAGGGGGGAGAGAGAGACCCTTTGAGCAGTCTGATGGAGCCTGGGAATCCCTCCTCACAATCATGTCTGTAAATGCATTCAATAAAATATAGAAGACTATAGAGGAAACCAATCCTAATTGAAATATCATTCTCTGGAAGATGGCAGTGTAGAAGCAGCAAGGATCCACAGCTCCCACCCAGCCACCCAAAATACCCATAAAATATGACCCTAAACAAATTCTAGGACTCTTGAATTCACAAAAATACAGAAAACACATCTCTTGCTGAAGGCAGCTCTGCAAGAGAGGCTCACCGTGACAGGCCTGGAGCCGAGGCCAGCCCAGCTCTGAAATGGAAACCACGGCCAGGCCTCAGGGCAGTCCGGGAGGAACCCAGCCTCAGCTAGTCTACAAGGGAGAAAATCTACCTCACCTCCATCAAACTCCACATCTAGCAAGGCGTGAAAAACAAGGATTAGAGAAAGTTAGCTTGGCAGGAGGGGCTCATCGCATAGGCTGGCAGGCCTGGAACTGAGACCAGCCCAGCCCAAAAACCACACAGGCCTCAGGGTGGTCAGGAGGAGCCGAGCCTCCCAAGCCATAGCTGAGTCTACTTCAGAAAAGACCTACTGCACCTGGAGGGATCTTCACATCTAGCAAGTCAGAATTACAGAAGGTCAGTGAAAGTAAAACTTTGAAACTTAATTTTGGGGAGGAAAAGCAGTTTGACCAATCTGCCCCCAGGGCAAGGAAGCAGTGGGGGAAGGGCAGGAACTGCTGTAACCAGAGGCTGCCCCCACTGGGCTGCTTCAGAGCCCCTGGCCTGCAGACCCCGCAGGGGGCTGAATCAGTTGATCAGGGCCAAGTGCTCTTATGTTGAGCGGCATGGATCTGGATCGTGGTCTTGGGTGGTGGTCCTGGCACGGGCTCTCAGCAAGCCAAAACTGGGGGGTGGGGCTGCAACACCCCCCTAATAGCTCCAGCAGCTGGGGAAACCCCAGCGATTTGGAACAGAGCTTTCCCCCCTGGAAGCAGAATTTCAAAGAGCTAAAAAAAAAAACACCCAACCAATTAATTGACTGGCCAACGTGAGGAAAAGGAAGCAAAATAAGAACAGCAATAAAACTCTAGAATCCTTTTTTGTGGACAAAAAGGATCAAAGCATGGAATGGGAGGAAGACAATACAGTCAGAACTCCCACACCAAATGCTTCCAAGACACTTGAAGAAATCGTAGCAGCTATAGATCAACTGAAAAAAGACTTTGAAAACAAAATAAGAGAAAGGGAGGAAAAATTGGGAAGAGAAATGAGAATGACGTGAGAAAATCATGAAAAGAGAGTCA
>CM053598.1:45516475-45591190 GCA_028646575.1 Pseudocheirus occidentalis | reverse complement strand
ATATGTGTATATAGAGGGTATAGGATGAGTTGAATAGGAAGGGATGATACTTTAAAAGGCAAAATTCTGAGGTGGGAGAGGACTAGAATGAGAGGAGACAGGGAGAGATAAAATGGGGTTAATCATCCCATATAGAAGAGGCAGGGGATAACTGTTACAACTTTACTTTCAATTACTCTCATTGAATTAGGCTTAGGGAAGAAATGGCATAAACTCTAAACTGGGCATCATGCCACACAGCAGAGTAGGGGGCATGGGGATGAGAGAGGGGATGACGGAGGGGAAGGCAGGGTCTGGGGGAAGGATGCTGGAAGCACACCCTTCAGTAAAGGGACAAGGACAGAGGATTCATAGGCTTCCAGATTTAGAGAACAGAACAAGGGTGGGGGAGGGATAAGAAGGAGAGACAGATGATCACTGTCACAATATGTCCACTATGAAGATGTTCTGTATAATTACACCTCCACAGCCTGTATTGAATTACTTGTCCTTCCAGTGGGGATGGGTGACAAAGGAGGAATTGAAAGAATCTAGAATTTAAAGTTCTGCAATACCTGCAACTAGGAATTAAGATATACAGGGGTTGGGGTAGGGAGACCCTCCCTGCTCTACCAGAAAGTAAGAGAGCAGAGCAGGGGAGGGGCTTTACAGTGGGATTGCTGTTTTAGGGTTGGGGCAGGGGAAAGATGGGGAGAAAATTTGTAATTCAAAAATGTCATGAAAATTAATGATATAAACAAGAAAACAAATAAAAATTTGTGTGCTCTACCATTTTAAAAAGAAGAATATCATTCTGTCTCTGTATGCTCCCTCCCTCCCTCCTTCCCTCCCTCTCCCTTTCTCCCCCTCTCTCTCTCTCTCTCTCTCTCTCTCTCTCTCACACACACACATACACACACACACATACACACACACACACACACAATGCCCACTTGTCAGGGATGTTGTGCTGAGGGCTTTTATTCAAGTGTGGATCAGATTATAAAGACTTTCCAGAGCTGAGATTCTGGGGATTCCAGAAGATGGGTGGGCTATATGAAAAAGACTGTACCATCTTTGCACTAAACGCATGTCTGTTCTAGTCTTCTCTAGATATACATAGAAAGTAGAGAATGATTCTAAGGTTCCAGTTTAGATAAAGTGTTCTGAATGTCCTGTAGGGAAAGTATGGGTGTGGTCTGCAGAAGAGATGTAGAAATAATTTGAATATCATTATACCAATCTACCTGGTATGTTTTTTTTTCTTTTTCTATCAGCAGGAGGAAGTACAAGGAGCAAGCATGAAAGCTTTCTCCTTCTTGAGAGTGGGAACCTGCCTAGCATGAAATGTTCTTTAAAGGGCAGTGTTAATAATTGAGATCAGCTTGAGAAAGCCATTCAGCCCCATTAATTCCTGCCAAATCTTAGCTTTTTTAAAAAATCAGGTGGGTAGTGGGGTCAAGAAAATACCAGCATATGTGGTGGTAGGGGACAATCACAATGAATGATACAGGATGGGGGTCCAGTAAATGAGAGTATATGAGACAATGTGTGGATTTCACTGGAGATGGAATAACGTGCTAACTGGTCATCTTCCCATGTCATCATTGTATGCTAGACCCTGAAGAACCATTTTAGTAATAGCAAATTCTACAGGAGGATTCATAGGCTTCCAGATAACAGACAAGGCCTTCCTGAGTGTGGTCCTTGTCTGTCTGAGGTGTCCTTGGCTTCCAAAGCAAGCATGTTTCTCTATAAGATTCAGTCCTGGATGGGAAACAGTTATATCACTGAGGCTAGGGAAGTGGTTTCAAGACCACATCTTAAGTTCAACCATAAGCCTGCCATTTCTCCAAAGAAAAGACATAGTCCCTAATAGCTTTTACCTATCCCGCGTGGGTAACAGCTAACATTTGCACAAAACATTAAAGCTTACAAAGCACTTTATTTTCAACTTCTAATTTAGTCTTTATATGATATAGGTACTTCAAATTTGAATATTCGTATTTTGATGATGATGAAAATAAGGTTCACAGATTACTTGTACCTAGATATAATCAGTGTGACAGTCAGAATTCACACTCAGGTCTCTTTATACCATTACTGTTCCAGGAATTTTCACTGCCTAACACATAAGCCTTTAATCAATGCTTGTGGACTGTCTGTTTCTCCCCACCTTTGGAACTTAACTAGAATCTACAGGTGACCTTGCTAAGGGCAGTCACCTGGCTTCTCTCAGAAGTTTCCCCCACCAACAATGAACTGCAGGCTTCCCAAAGGCACCTATATTCTCTTCCCAAAGTCACTGGTCCTTCTACAATCTCCCACCAAGCTCCAGTCTTTAGAAGTCTGGGAAGACTAAGCTGGAGACAATGAACTTTTCAAACTTGACATAAGTTTAGTAATTTGCAGAGGGCCTTTTGCCTGAAATATCTGTCTTTAAGAACAAACACTCTTTGCCAATCAAGTGTGTATATCTTACCTCAGTAATAGACTCTGCTCTTTTCGCTGCTCCCAAGCAGACCCAGGGCAGGTGCTTAGTGAAAACATGGCTAACATTGAAGAGTCAATTGACTTCATGCACTTAGTCTAGGGAGAAAATCCTAATGAGTGGGGACCAACCTGTCAGTTGACACTCAATGCTCAGTGCATTGAGGAATCCTGAGGAAAAGGTGAAAGGAGAAGAGAATGCTGTCAAAGCCCTATTTCATTTCTAACCGCAGGCTATATCCACTCTGTCTCTGCAGCAGCAAGGTATGATTTCTACCACCATTTCTACCACGGAGGTTGGCTGAACCAGAGAAAGCTCCATGGGCTGCTCAGTCCAATTTTTTGTCTAATTAGGGAACAAAATGCCGTCTTCAGGGAAAAGCTTAGTTCCCATCCAATGCACCCATTCTATTCAGCTTCCTTCTTGTTTTCACCTGTCTGTGAACCAGCAGACTGTGACAGTTTAATTGGTCCAGAGAAGCCTGGACAGTGGCTACCCAGGCAGATGCTTCTGGCAGCTTAGAAATAGGAGTGCCTCCAGGCTGATCAGTATTGGGAAGTGGAGGCTGAAAGGATGAACCAGTGGGTCTGCTCTCAGAGAGGAGGGGCTTTGGAGACTGAAAAAGCTGATGAGCTCTTTCTTCCTTCTCCATAGTGGGGGATGTTTTGTTTTGTTTTTGTTTGTAGTCCCTGTATTTAGGACTGTGCTTGGCAAGTAGTGAGTTTGTTGACTGACTGACTGGCAAAATGACATTTACTCTCCTTCAGGACAGGTGACCTTGTCTGTCAGGGAATGGAGGAAGATGGTGTTTCGTTGGGAGCCATTTGGGGAGGGTAAAGAACTGGTGGGAAGGAAATATCTCTAGGGTGTTCATTGTTGCTTGTATGATTCATTCAATCAACAAACATTCCTTGGGTATCTATCATGGTGAAAGTAATTGTGCCTGCCATGTGGTAGGTACTTCATAGGGCAGGAACCAGACCTGTGTTTTCAACAGTCTAGGGAACCCCAAGGTAAGGAAAACTGTCTCTACTATTGCAGCTCCTCTGTGTAGCTAGTACGTTGGAATCCAACATCCCAAAGCCAGGCCATTATGTATTCTCCTCAGAGTTCTAGGAGTACCTCTGAGAGCCTTGAGGGGTTTTCCTCTCCAATGCTATTGGATCAATTTCCTCACTGTTATGCACCAGAGACTTGTACCCCAGGTCCATTTAATGACTTATCATTTAACTCCTACAATGGGATGTTTATTTCATAGATACGACAATAACAAATTACAAATGTTTCCCCCCAGCACCTGAGGGGTGTATTCTTTCCTCTAATGTTTCAGTTTTGGGGGAGAGTAGTCCCACAGTTTCTACATAGCAATGATCCTGCCAAGCACCTGTCCCAATAATCATAATAACAGAAATTATAATAGGTAACATTTACATATCTCTTACTAAGGGCCAGGCATTATGCAATTATTAGCTCATTGGATCCTCACAATACACAAAGATGTTGTTATTATATCCATTTTACAGATAATGAAACTGAGACCAACAAGGGTTAAATGACTTGTCTAGGGTCACATAACTAGGAAGTCTCTGAGGCTGGTTTTGAACTTAAGTCTTCTCAATTGTGGTGAATAATTAATAACAGCAGAGTAAACAATCCAAGCTGTACAATTTATTAGCCAAGCAGGCATAATAAATAGCAAAATGGGCTCCTTAATCAGTCCAATGATCCTCAATACAGAGGGAGAGAGATTTTTAGGTATTAAAAGCAATTAATCATATAAGACCACTTAATTAAAATAAAATAATTACCAGGATGCAAAATTAGGCAATCTGGTTTCTAATTGGGGGGAATATTAGGGACTTTATAAGTTGGAAGGGGGAGAGAAAACAAGTACAATCCCCTGAAATCAGAAAGAGAGGTGTCCTACTCCCCCCAAGTGTCTGTCTTCAGTCAAAGGAACACAGAAACAATAACTAATTGACCAGTACAGGATCAGTTTTCAGATAAGACATATGGGTCACTTGAGATATACAATTGTGAGAAAATTCCTTACCTCAGTCTTAAAATATAACTGGGTTTCTGGTCAACATAATCTAGGTCTTTAATTAAGGGTCTCTAAGCAAGAGATAGAAGTTGTCCAGCTTCTCAGACATGAGGGGCTCGGTTCAAACAATGCAATAAAGTTTTCTCATAATTCCCATAACTGAATAAAGTTTTTTTCCCTCACAAAACAGAAACTGACCTAGACCCATAACTGAATAGAAAGGGAACTTAACTAGATCCAGAACTGAGTCACAATATTGAAATTAGTATGGTTCACTTAATTCCCACAAGACTCTAGGCCCAGAACTTTCTCCTTTGTACTACTACCTGATGCCTGTCACAGGTTTCCTCATCTATCAATCAATCCACCAAGAAGCATGTAGTAAGTGCCTACTACATGCTCAGATACTGCTGGTATCTGAGGTTTGCTCTTCTGACTCCTTGAAAATCACAAAGTTGGAATCTCTGGTTAAATCTCCTTCACACAACACCCAAGAACAATTGGAAAAGAAGGCAAAGGACAGAAGTGGGTATTCCTGGGTCCATTATGATCTTGAAAGGAGCAGACCCAAGGGCTCTTACAACATTGTCTGTCCACAGACACCGTCAGTGAAGGAGTCAAACCAAGAGGAGAGACCCAGTTTCCAGTTCCATCCACAACCATCACCAATCACTGCTGTCCATGGTGGCTGCATTGTGGTTGCTGTCCACCATGTGGTTAGCAGACCAGAACAAGCTACAGAATGTTGGTGCATGCTCCAGAATCTCTCCAAAATGTTTCCTTTATGCAGCATCCCAATTCTCCCAGAAAAAGCAGCATTTTTATCCTCTTCCACATGATGAATAATATCAGAGGTGCTCTAGGCATGCATTAGTCCCCTTGTAGGTCTTTAGCAGCTAGGTGGTGCAGTGGATAGAGAACCAGACCTGGAATCAGAAGACCGAAGCTCAAACCCTGACTCAGACCCTGCACAAGTCACTTAACCCTGTTCGCCTCAGTTTCCTCATCTGTAAAATGAGAAGGAGAAGGAAATGGCACACCACTCCAGTATCTGTGCCAAAAAAACCCTCAAAATGGTCACAAAGTTGGGCATGATTGAAATGAGGGAACAATAACACCTTATGGTCTCTGATTATACAGCCCAGTGTGTGACAAGAGTGGCACTTGTATCTATGGCTTCCTGGCTTTCAAGCAGGCTCACTAACCACTCAACACACTGCCTTTCATAATCAGTGATTGTTAATTGATTGATTAAGCACTGTGGGGATCCAGTGGGGAAAAGACATGGTTCTGACCTTGAAGTGATTATCATTGAGTTTTGGAGGTCAAGTCAAGCCAATATGAAAATGATAAGAGATGGCACAAATCAGTAGCTTATTAATAGTCAAATGAGTGCCATGGACATGAGAAAAAGCTTGGTCTAAGTGGAAAATGCTGGGCTTGGGGTCAGGAAGAACCGAGTTCAAATACTACCTCTCTCTTTTACTAACTGTGCAACCACGGACAAGTCAGTTAACTTCAATCAATGGGCCTCTGTTTCTTCACCTGTAAAATCATCAACTTTAGGGTGGCTAAATGGTATAGTTAATAGAGCACCAGCCCTGGAGTCAGGAGGACCTGAGTTCAAATCTGTCCTTAGACAGTTAATACTTACTATCTGTGTGACCTTGGGCAAGTCACTTAACCCCAAATGCTCAACCTTACCCCCTTAAAAAAGCAAAAATAGAAAAATAGAAAAATAAAAACTGATAATCTATTAAAAATCATTAGCTTGAACTTGAACTATAAGGTGCCTTCTGGTTCAAAAATAAGAGTCCCATGACACAAAGCAGCCCGAATTTGCTGATTTCTATGGTAGAGAGAATTTTGGAAAAATTTTATGGAAGAACTCATACTTGAGAGATGTTGAAGGAAGAGTAGAGTTAACCAATGTGGAGAGGAGGGCGGGGTGCTTTAGGAGAGGGTTGCTAATGTGATACAGGGCATGAGTGGGAAAGTATGAAGGGTGTATGTGCAGAAAGGAAAAGAAGGGATGGAGTTTAGCTGACTGTAGTAAGTTAAAGCCAAGCAGTCATGAGATGTAAGGTTGGAAAATCATGGGTGTGAGTCTAAATTTAGAGTGAAAAAGTACCTAAAAAAGGTCATGAAGTTTAGCCCCCTTATTATATAGACGACAAATTGGAAGTTTTGAGACATTATGAGTAACTATGAGTCATAGAAGTAGTCATTAACTTAGGGGCAGATTATGGATTTGAATGCCTCTCATTTTTCCATTGGGGTATATTTTTATGAGACTAGTCCTCCCACTGTCCTTAATCCTTACATATGATTCTTACATTATATAGTGAATAATCATCGTGAACATTGCCAATATTGTCACATTCTTAATGGTATGGGAAGAAGACAGGAATCATGGTACAGTGAAAACAGCATTGGCTTTGGAGTCAGAGGAACTGAGATTGAAAGCTGACCTTGACACCTGTGTAACCTTGGGCACATGAAGACTTCTCTGGGCCTCTGTTTCTTTATCTGTAAAACAAGGAGGTTGCAGCTGGGATCTAAATTTGTGGTTTAACATTTTGAAGTGCTGTTAAAATGTCAGGTTTATGGTTCCAAAACACTTGATAAATGAACTTGTTCTCATTGTTGCCTTGGTCAGGTATCCTGAAGGGAAAGGATATTTTTTGTCAACTCTGAATTTTCCCCTTCCCAACACACACACGCACACACACACACACACACACATACACACACACACACACACACACACACACACACACACACACACACACACACCCTTCGGGCTGCCACTTAGCCCTCAGGAGGTGATAGACGTCTATTTTCTCATCACAATTTAGCACACATGTAGAGAAGGTTGATGAGGTCATGACCGAGAAACTATAAGATCTCCACCGAGAGACCATTTGGGAGTAAGAAGGGGAAGGGAGAATTGAATGTGAGCTATAGTGTCTTATTAGGGCACACTGCCCCTTTTGCAAGCAGACAAATGAGATGATCTCCTGCGGGGGACTGTTTATAATTGTGCAATCAAATTAACTTGGATCTCAGCTTAATGAAGTGCTTAATGATCTGCAGGAGGCCCATTCCTAATATTTTGATACCTAGGTTGGACACCAGGAAAGGGATGAAGGAGCATAATGCTTATGACTATCAATAGTGTCTTGGGTCAACTAACCACATCTTTGCAGAAGGCCACCCTCAGATAGTAAGGCCACCTAGTAAGGCTGGTATCTGCTCTCTTTTCCGTGAAAGATTTATGCAGCCAATGAAGTTTTGTGAAGAGCCAAAAGAGAGCACTGCTGTTCTACATTTTAGGGCAAGTTTGTTCAGCAATCTGAAAATGAGTTTTCTCATTTGCGTAGAGCAGATGACATCACTCTCTCCTCTCTACCTTTCTTACCAAGATTCAGATACTATATTCATCCCTCATTTACTGTCACGGTTCCTACAGATAGAAAGTTGTGGTGAAGTGAACAGAATGGCAGATGTGCAAAGAGAATGTCCTGGATCCAAATCTTGCCTCTGGCATTTAATAGATATGTAACTGTGGGATGAGTCCTTTCATTTCCTTGAATCTCCTTTTTCTCATTTGTATAATGGGTCTAATGTTTGCTGTACATGTCTCATGGGGTTATTGTGTGACTCAAATCAACAAGTACTAATTAAACATTTAGCTGTGTGCCAAACTACGGAGTGATGGAGATGTATTAATATTAAAAAGTAAAAGAGTCCCTGCCCTCAAGGATATTACATGAATATCATTTCTTACATACAACACACATGTGTATGTATAATATATGTGCCTATATATGTATATGTATATAGACACACACATATGCCTATATCGCTATATATATAATATGTATATAAGTGTGTATGTGTGTATGTGTGTGTGTGTGTATATATACACACACATACATTTATATGTACATACACACAGAGCTGGATGGTACAGTAGATAAAGTGCCAGAACTGGAGTCAGGAAGACTCATCTTCCTGAGTTCAAGTCCAGCCCAGATACTTAACTAATTGTGTGACCCTGGGCAAGTCACCTAACCCTGTTTGCCTCAGTTTTCTCATCTGTACAATGAGTTGGAGAAAGAAATGGCAAATCACTCCAGTATTTTTGCCAAGAAAAACCCCAAATGAGGTTACAAAGAGTTGGACATAACTGAAAAACAACTGAAAAAATATATGTACACATACACACACATATACACACATACATATATACATATTCATATATATGTGTTTCTATATATACACATACACATATATACACACAAAACACATATGTATAGTTATGTGTATATTATATATGTGTGTGTATATATAAATATGTATATATATAAAACTAATAACACTCTACACTGACTCTAGTCTAGAAAAAAGTATTTAGGATCTGATGCTCTTAGCATTAATAACAGCTATTGTGAGAAATGATAAGGATAAGCGACAGGATGCTCTCTTTCCTTCCAAACTTCCTTAGTCCCGTCAATTTCACTAGCATCCTTCCAGGCCACAACCTTCCCACCCTCCTCCACTCATCACTCTCACTCAACCCATAAATTCTAATCAATTGCCAAGTCTTATTCAATCTATATTACTTCTACAACATCCTTATATTGGTTCCCCTCTTCCTTACACAACCACTGCATTAGTTATTCAGTCCCTCATCATCTCTCCCTCAGACGATTTTAATAACCTCTTAATTGCTCTCCCTGCCTTGTGTCTTCATTGCTATCCTATTATTCCATCTTCCACATCACTGCCAAAGACATTTTTTCCATATCATTGATCAAATGGTGTCACTCTTCTCCTTAATGAAATCCAGTGGTTCCCTGTTACCTCTAGGATCAAATACATTGACCCTATTTGACATTTAAAACCTTTTATAACTTGACCTTAATCTACGTTTTAAGTCTTATAGATTATTATTCTCCTTTATGCATTTACTAGGTTTCCTGCTGTTGCTCCCATGTAAGATCACTCACTATCTTTATGCAGGTGATTCTCCTGTCCCTGAATGTCCTTTCTTAGAATGCTGAGTTCCTTTGGAATCTTGGATCAAGCTCCATCTTCTGCATAAGGTCCTTCTGCATCCACACCCCACAACTGCTAGTATCTTTCCCTTACCTCAAACAAACTTTTTATTTTTAAAAAATATTTAATAAATTCTTACACACAATTATATTTTCTCTCCCAATAAAACAAAAACACATGGAGGGTAAGAATTGTTTCATTTTGTCTTTGGTCATTAGGGGCTTAAATAATTCCTAAATTACTGAGGAAAACAAAAATTTATATCTTAAAACCACACACACACATGAAGAATGACCTTCAAGGTTTAGCCCAAACGCCATCTCCCGAGAAGCCTTTCTTAATCGACTCAGCTATGGGTGCCCTCCCTGCTTTCCCCTCTCCCTAGCTTCCTGCTAAAGGGACCTTCTCTCAATTTTGAGTTTACTTATAAATGCACATGTTGCTACACTTGTGGACAACGACTGTTAGATTTTTGTGTTCTTGTCTCCAAATGATGGTTTGTACATAGTAGGAGCTTAATAAGTGCTTGGTAATCCATTAAATCAATTGATTTATTCATTTAATCTAACAATAGATGAGTTAAATACCCTAAGCTTTCCAGAAGGGAAAACAAAGTCTTCATTGTATAAGATTATGGAATGAGTAGAACATGGGGCCCAGAGGTAGGAAGATCTGAGTTCAAATCCTGGTTCTGATACTTAGTGGCTTTGTGACCCTAGGTAAGTCACTTAACTGCTGCCTGCCTCAGTTTCTTCATCCGTAAAATGGGGATAATATAGCACCTGCATCCCAAGGATTATCAAGAATATCAAATGAGATGATATGTGCAAGGCATTTTGTAAAATCTTGAATTGCTTTATTGTGTGTTTAGCTGTTTTTCAGTTGTGTCTGACTCTCTATAACCCCATTTGTGGTTTTCTTGGCAAAAATACTGGAGCGGTTTGTGATTTTTTTCTCCAGCTCATTTTATAGATGAGGAAACTGAGTTTAAATGATTTGTCCTGGTCTGAAACAGGGTTTGAATTTAAGAAGATAATCTTCCAGACTCCAGGCCCGGCACTCTCTCCACTGTGCCACCTCGCTGCCAATATTGCCAAATAAAGTCGTCATCATCATCATCATCGTCACCATGGTGATGATGGCTATCAATTGCCCAGTATTTTTTTTTACCAGGAAAAATTCATCACAAATATACGCAAAAGAACCATTCCTTCAAGGGGAGAGGAATGAACTCAAAGACCACGTCTTTCCATTTCGCTGGGGAGTTTCTTTGAAAACAGAACTGGGAGAAGTGCAAATTGGCAAGAATTGCTTACAACTTTTTGTTTTACAAATCAAGAGGAGAAGAGTGTCCATGTGTGTTTCCCAAGACATGGATTTTTGTTCCCATCGGCCAGACAAGTTGAAAACCTCATTGTTTCTCTAGGTCTGGGTTCCTATGAAGGCCAAACCTGAATAATTTGTCAATCCAGGCATATTTAAATCTGAGTTATTTACGGCTGATCTCTAGGGACACTGGCTCTTTAGTAACAGGGAACTTAGTGGAAAATTAAATAAGTAATCAGATTGTTAATTGAGGTTATCTGACTCACATTAAGCAGAGACAAATTAAATGGATGGCTTTGGGAGACTTGGGGTATCTACTGAGAAAAGGCAGGAAAAAGGAGATCGTGTTGAATTCTCCATGGTGGATTTTTCCATAGTATCAGGTGACTTTCTTCCTGGGGAAAAAATGTCTACCTACTGAACATTAGTTTTGACTCAAAGAGACAAAGAAAATGACTACTGTGTGGAATTATGGAATTTAAAAAAAGGTTTTTTCCTACCCTCTTTTCAGCAAGGGAGTTAATTTGCTGAGACAGGGAGTTTGGAGATGTACCGGTTCTAATCTCAGTTTGGACACTAATCATCTAGCTTTATGACCTCATTACAGGGCAGCTAGGTGGCACAGTGGGCTTGGGATCAGGAAGACTCATCTTCCTGAGTTCAAATACAGCCTCAGACGCTTACTAGCTGTATGACCCTGGGCAAGTCACTTAACCCTGTTTGCCTCAGTTTCCTCATCTGTAAAATGAGCTGGGGAAGGGGTCCTAAAGACTTGGACATGACTGAACAAATGAACGATGGACTTTTCAATTAAGAATTTACTATGTGAGTATGCTGGAAAAAGAAAAAAGCAAAACCAGCCCCTGCCCTCAAGGAACTTTCTTCCAACAGAGAGGCAACATTCACATGTAAGAGTAATAACTAACTTTTTTATAGCACCTTAAGGTTTGCAAAATACTTTTCATTTGTGATCTTATATATGCCTCACAACAACCACAGGTGACATTATTATTATCATTTGATAGGTGAAAAAACTGAGGGAGAAAGAGGTTAAGTGACTTGCCCAGGGTCACACAGCCGGTAAAAAAAGATGATGATGATGGCTGTAAGGTTTACAAAGTATTTTACAAACATTATGCCATTTCATCATTGCAACTCTGGTAGGCAACTACTATTTTCGTATTAGCCATGTTGCAAAAGAAAACACACACACAACACACACAAACACCAAGGAAAATACAGTAAAAAAAAAAGTGTATTTATTCTGACTCCCTTCGTTCTTTCTCTGGAGATGGATACATTTTTCATCATGAATCCTTCAGAATTGTCTTGGATCATTCTATTTCTGAGAATAGCTAAGTCATAGCTAACTGATCAATATAATATTGCTGTCCTTGTCCTTCTACAATACTGATGTTACTGTGTACAATACTTTCCTTATTCTGCTTACTTTATTTTGCATCAGTTCGTGTAAGTCTTTACAATTTTTTTCTGAAACCATCCTGCCCATCAGTTTAAAAATATACCACAATAGTACTGTGTCACAATCACATACCACAACCATTCCCTTATTGATAGGCATCCCTTGAATTTCTAATTCTTTGCTGCCACATAAAGAGTCTTATAAATATTTTTCTTTGATCTTTTTGGAATAGAGACATAGTAATGGTATTTCTGGACCAAAGGGGATGCACAGTTTTATAGCCTTGTGGGCATAGAAGAAGATCTGAATTCAAATCCAGCCCTAGACATTTACTTGCTGTGTGATCCTAGGCAAGACATTTCTAATTGCCTCAGTTTCCTCAACTATTAACTGGGGATAATAATGATAATAGCTGTCTTACAGAGTTGTTGTAAGGATCAAGTGAGACAATAATTATAAAGCCCCTAGAACAATGCCTGGCATTTAAATGCTTATACCTTCCCCCCTTCCTTCTCTGATGTCAGCAGAATTCTTCTTTTTCTTTCCTTGGACTGAGCATTGGACTGAGTTATGGGGCTCAGTTTGGTTTCATAGTTTATTGTTTGTGCTTTTAGTTGACTTGTTTGTTTTTAAGAAAGCTTGTCTCTTTGCCACTCAAGGGCAAATATATCAAGGATCCAATGGAATTTCTTTTCTCCAAACAATATTATCATCTGAATGCTATTTTTGTTGATTTGTTTTGGATCCCATTCAAGAAACCTTTCAGAGACTTCTCTCAGACTAGTTGGAATGGAAGCCTCATATTGATGGGTTTCCTGGTTCAGTGAATTCCCAGTTATATACATTATAAAGGGCAATTGTGATGTGGTTGATTCAAAAACAGATCACCCACACTCCATACATATTTAGCATTGGCACTGATGGATTATACTTTTGACAATCTCTCTCTGCCCAACTTAGGTTTGCTTGATAATGGTATTAAAATTTCTTTCATTTTCCCTGGACACACTAATTAATAGAGATAGGGAGTAGAAGGAAGTAGGTGACCCAGTGGAAGGCTAAATAATTGGGGGAAATGAGTTTAGGATTAAGCACTTTGCCCAATAAATCCCCAAAGCAGAGCATCTGCCTGAATTCATCTACCACATTTATGAATGATCTCTGGATTCAGTTCTGTTCTGTTTTGTTTTTACATAGTGTGGTGCCTATCAAATCACCTCAATTTTTTTCTCAAGGAGACTTTACAAACTGTTTTTCAAGAACAGAAAAATTGTGGTGCGAATGAAGAATTTCATTAAAATGTGACATCACCTAGAAAGCTGAACTCAGAGGCAGAAAGCCCTGGGTTCAAGTCCCACCTGTGACACATATTACTTGTGTTATCCTGGGCAAATCACTAAGCCTCTCCCTGCCCCCAGGAAGTTCTAAGGCTTTAGGTTGCTAAGAAGGTACTGATCTTGCTTGGTAGAGAAATTTTCTCGTGGGGATGTTCACTACACTGAAGAGTTCAGATCTATTACAAAAAAAAGTCAAAATTATATTTTATATGATCTACAGCTCCCAGATCTTTACACCTGTGTGGAGAATATGGGCAATTCTCTCCATTCCTTTGTCCCATTTAGTCCATGACTAAGGAACAATTATATTGCTTAATCCCCATAATCTCTTCTTATTAAAATTTGCTTTTTTCCCTCAGTCCCAAAGGATGCTGAAGTGGTCATTTCAATCAATACAAGGGATAGCAGAGGAGTGAGGATTATTGATACCAGTTTGGTGACCAAATGATAACACTGTTGTTCTAAATTTGAACCGATTAAACTTCACCTTGTTTATAGCTGTCGTAGGCAAATTATTAAGGGGAGACAGAAAGAGAATGGACAAAGAGCAAGAATCCATATGGTTAACTGGGTGCCTGGCTCAGCTCTAATGGTCTGCTTATTTTTGTTCCTCACTTTGGCATGTCCAAGACATCATCATCATCATCATCATCATCATCATCATCATCATCATGTCAACATTTATAAAGTACTCACTATGTGCTAAGTCCTATGCTAAGTGCTTTATAATTATTATCTCAGTTGATGCTTACAACCCTGGGAGATAGGTGCTATCCCCATTTTACAGGTATGAAACTGAGGCAAGTGAGGTTAAGTGACTTGCCCAGGGTCACACAGCTAGTAAGTGGCTGAGTCTGGATTTGAACTCGGATCTTCCTGACTCCAGGCTCAGTGCTCTCTCCTCTGTACCACCTACCTGCCCCTTAACAAAATGCCACCAACCAACAAAATGAAGTGAGTTCATTAAGACATCAGAGGACCGATCTTCAAAGTTTAGGCTCCAAGAACCATGAGATTCCAACTATCATGAGTCATTTCTGAGTTAAGACTGGCATCCTGTTGTAAATGCCTTTAACATCAAATTTTCTGAAGCTTTATAGAGTCAAACAATTCACTTTAGAATATTAGAACCTGCAAATCTTTGATGATCATTTAGTCCAATTGCCATATTTAGGAGCTGAGGAATTGAAGCACATCATTCACTGAAGGTCAGATAGCTAGGGAGAGCCATTATATGAATTTGTTATTATGTTATGATGAATATTGTTTTGTCTTACATCCCAGCTCATATGCATATGACCCTAGAACAAGCTAGTGTTAATTCTGATTTGAGAATCTCTTCATCTGGCACCCGTATTTTAAAACATCCTTCTACTCATTGGATAATTGATGCTTTTCCCTTCCCTGCCCCTTTTCTCTTCCTCCTCCCCTAGTGAAAAAAAAAGCCAGGTGACACTGTCCTGTGAGCTGATGAAACAACAGACTTTTCTGTTCCCCAAAGTCCCCAAGGATTATGTGAAGTCCTGCCAATACTTGGAATTGGGCCCTGCCCCCACCTTTTTTGAGATGCTCAATAATGAGAGAATTTGTTCTTTCTTGTCCCATAAGTGATTTGTCAACCAAACCCAAGGTCACATCTAAAGAAAGTTAAGGATCTTCCCAGGGTGAATTTCTTCCCCTCTTGCCTGAGCCCTGTGATCTCAGATCTCTTGATATTCTGTCCCTGTTTCTAAGGCTTTGACGTCAGTGGAAATGGTATGAACAGAATCATTTTCAAATATGCTGTAAAACTCCTCACAAAGGAAATACTGCAGTAAGGAGAGGGCAAGTCAGAGTATGCGAAAATGCAATAAACCTTGCCTTAATTGCTCCCTTAGAAAGAGAGTTCTGGTTTCCAAGATGAACTCAAGAGCAAAGAAGGTTCCTTTTTGCAATGAGAGTAGAAAAATCTCCAGAAATACTGAAGTCGTTCTTCTGTACATAAGCTATTAGGAAAATTGGGTCCACAACCCTCCCCTCTGGATTTAGCCAAGACTGTGGGTGCTATTCTAATAAAGAACCACCCCAGTGTCACATCCCCACCTGGTAAAGAATGAATGGCTTCCATTGGAATTGTTGTGATTTATTCTCTCCTGAAAGCATCAAGTCCCGTGCTAGGCTAGAGTATTTTTGAAAGATAAATGACCTCCAGTGGCCACATCGTAGATTACTTAATGCCAGTCAGACCTTTCTTCTCTGAACAGGATTGAAAATGGAATTGTTTTTGACAGACGGTCCATGATGAATGATTTTCATAGTAAGAAATTGCTTTCAGTCCTGGACTTCTCTGAGTGAAGGCTGACAAGTTCTTTCAAGTGTTCTCATCACTGTTTCATAGCACAGGAGGTCTGTAGTGTGTCTCTTAGCCAGATGGGTCAAACAGTCAGTGATCTTGAAGGAGAACTAAGGAAATAGTGAGTATTGTACTGGAGATGACTTTCCATCTACCTACTTTGATAGGAACCAAGTAAGAAATACTGATCAAAAAAGACTGAGGGAGAAGGAGGCGGAAGAGAAGGCATAATCAACAGTAGATTAGATGGCTTCTTTTGAGCTGTAGATAAGGAACACCAGCAGTTCTGGCTGTAGAATGGGACTGTCTGTTACTGCAGCATTTGGCATGCTGCCTCTAGGACTCCCGTGTCATCTGCCAGGTCACTCACTCCTACGGATTCCTATAATCACTAGGAGAGAGCAATGGGAGCCTCTCCTTTGGCAATCTCTGATTGACAGAAAATCCAGGCCAACTCTGGGTGCTGCTCTGGTTCCAACAAATGGCAAAGTGCTGATTAGGTCTGTACTTAGCAGGCTTGTGAGGTGCCAGGCTAGGATCCTCTATTCTTGGAGGAATGTGCTGATCTCAGAACTGGCTCCCATGAAAATGGGAAGAACTCAATAGCATACCCAAGAAGTGCATGGGAGATTCCCAGGGTTTGTCTCTTCTCTGGTCCCAGGGGCATGAACTGTAGGGAGCTCTCAGTCCCTTACCAGATGCAAGTGAGGCTTCTCTGCCAAAGGGAGAGTAATGGTGTGGTCTTCAGTCTTCTATACTTTAAAAGTGTTTTCTAAGACTTGCAGCAGCATCCACTTAGCACACAGCTAAAAGCTTCATGTGCTATTTATTAATCCATTGCATTAATTCATTCATCCCATTCATTCATTTCCAGCCACAGCCTTTGTAGGAAGGCTGTAGTATCCTATGAAGGATCCTAGGAAGTTCAAGCTGAATGGTAACTTTATAGATACAGAAACCAAGGCCCAGAAAGTATGACATTTGTTAGATGTCACATTAGCTAGCAGTCAAAGTTGATTTGGACCCTGGTGCTCTGAATCCATTATAAGAAACATTTTCCTCTTCTTAGATTAACCTAAAGATGGTACCCATAGGAGAGAAGTCTTGTGTTTTTCAACTTAGGGCTGGGTTGAAATGGCCTCACTATTTCTCCAAGGATCCCCTGGATAAAGAAATCTCCTTCTAGTTCACCTATCCTCAACTTGTCCCAGGGATTCCTCCTCTTCAAGATTTCTTGCAGTCTATCCCTGTGCTTATAACAGAAATGAAATGTTGCCATTGGGGCAGCCTTTAAAAAGAGATCCCTTCAACTTCTTCCCTCTAGGTTTGGGCAAGCAGGAGCTGCCATTCAAAGGAGGAGAGAAGAAAATGGAAATTCTTTTGACGAATCCTTGAGTTTAGGGCATGAATCTTAAAGCCACAGTGATGGTGTTTAAAGGAACCTCAGAGGCTCTTGCAGGAAGAAATCTTAAGGCCTTCTATGAATCATTCAGCAGTAATTCCACTCCTCACTGAATTCAGGACTGTGTGTTGAGTGTGTCTAGGGCCCAAATCAGTTGCCTTGTCAGTCAGGAGAAAAGCTGGAATAATTGACTCTCTATTTTGGGAGCAGATAGATCTCAGACTAATTAGGAAGGCCATGTCCCAGGTGTGTCTAAGCCCGTTAAACTGTAACAGCAAACAAACATGGCAAACCAGCTCTGGAAAGTGGATTGTAGGATTCTGGAAGGCAGCCTTTGGCATTCTATTTCTCACTTCAGCATCCCAAAGGACAAAGAGATCAGAAGCGATGAGGAGGTCTGGTGTAGTCAAAGAATGATGTTTGGGGCTCAGGTTGTTGCTGCCTGGAGCTATACCTAGAGTCAATTAGAACAGTTGATACTGTTTTCTCACATCTGGACCAGTTATGTCTTATCCAGGTAATGGGAGAGAGGAACAATCTAGGTAGGATAGAAAATGGAAGTCAAGGACTTTGTATAGCCAACAATTTGAGAACACAGCCTACAGGGCTACTACCTCTTACTTTACTTTTTCTCCACCTCTAGTATTTAGGGAGTACATGCACTAAATAATTAGTGATTATGAGTTGTTTTTTTCCGTCAAATGCTTCCATATTTCAGTTCCTTGTTGGATCCACAATCTTATCAGGAGACTTTAGTTCAGCTTCTAGCCCTCCTACTTAAACTTGTGTGAACTTGGATAAATTATTTGCCTTTCCTGGGTCTCAGTTTCCTTATGTATAAAATAATGGAACTGGGCAAGATGGTCTCTGGGGTTCTTTCCAGTTCTGATATCTATGATCTTCTGACCTCTGTACCTATCCTTTGACTGTTGCAGACCTCATTTGGAGTAATTCTTATCCATATTCTTCAATAAACTTATCACAGATAGTGTATGTGACGTGTTAGAGGCCTTCCTTGAGGTCTTTTGATATTCTGTGAATGCCACTACTGCACATAGGCTATTTTCTCATCTCTTACTCATGCTACATGATTGACCCACTATCTATTCCATTCATTCCTCATCTCCATCCTTCACTTTCCAGAAAATGAAGGATCTCAAGTGTGGTCCATAATTCCTACCCTGGCATCCTTTCTTAATCTCTCCACCTCAGTGGCTTATCCAGAATTTGATATGTAGACTAGTGAGCATAATGGCCCTTTCCAATGCTTCCATCATCTAGAGGAAAGAATTGAATATAACTCAATAGATTACCTAATTAGGGCCTGAGTGAAACTATTATCATGTCCAGTTTTGGAGGCTCACATTTTATTTATCTATTAATAGATGACACATTTAATTTTTATTAAAGTTTAATTAATACAATTGTTTTTAATGCCTTAATCATCTCTGAACATGCCCTGCTACTGAACTATGTTTCCCATGTAACAAAGAAACAGTGTTGAGAAAAATCCAGCAAAATACCAAGTACATGGAAGATTCTACATCCATAGTTCCCCACCATTATTTTTAATTTAAAATTTATTTATTTTTGGTTTATGGCATTCAGTTCCACAAGATGTTGAGTTTACATTTTCTCCCTCTCCATACACTACCTCCCAACCCCAAAATGGTGTGCAATCTGATAGAGGCTCTACATATGCATTCATATTAAACATATTGTCACATTAGTCACATTGTAAACAAAAATTATAACCAGCGGAGTGAACCACAAGAAAAAGATATAAAACAAAGCAAAAAAAAGAGAGAGCAAATACTATGCTTCAATCTGCATTCAGACTCTGTAATTTTTTCTCTGGATGTGGATAGCATTTTCCATCATGAGCATTTTGGAGGTGTCTTAGAACCCTGTATTGCTGAGAAGAGCCAAGTCTATCAAAGTTAGTCATCACACAATGTGTCTGAAACTGTGCACAGTTCTCCTGGTTCTGTTCACTTCACTCAGCATCAGTTCATATAGTATAAGTTTTTCCAGGTTTTTCTAAAGTACACCTGCTGATCATTTCTTATAGCACAACAGTATTCATGTTCGTATACTATAACTTGTTCAGCCATTCCCCAATTGATGAGCATCCCCTTAATTTCTAGTTCTTGGTTACCACAAAAAGAGCTGCTATAAGTATTTTTGAACGTGTGTGTATTTTCCCCATTTTTTATGATCTCTTTGGTATATCATCCTAGAAGTGATATTGCTGGGTCAAAGAGTATGCACATTTTTATAGCCCTTTGAGCATAGTTCCAAATTGCTCTCCAGAATGGTTGGATCAGTTCTCAACTTCATTAGCAATGCTTTAATCTTTACATTTTTTCATATCTTCTTCAGCATTTAAAATTTTTCTGTCTTGTCATGTTAGAGGCTCACATTTTATAGAAGGCCTTGATTGAGCTGGATTGATTCCTGAAAAGGGTGACCAAGATGGTGAAAGGACTGGGAACATGCTATATGAAGACTAATTGGAGGACCTATGGATAGTAAGCATTAAGAAAAGAAGAGGTGTGTGGGTGGGTATTCAACTACTAAGTTCATAGGGGAGCAAGAGTAGACTTGGTCAGCTTGATTCCTAATGGAAGAACTTGGAGGAGTCCATGGAAACTGCAAAGACATGCATTGAGGCTCAAGGTAAGGAAAGTCTATCAAATAGAACTACCCAAATGGAATGGATGAAAATGAAATGAAATAGACTAACTTGAGAGGTAGTGGGTGCTTCCTCACTTCAAGTAACAGTTGAATAGCAGCTTTCTGGGTACATTCTAGAGAGGATTCTTGCTCAGGTAATGTTTGGATTTGATGTCCTCAGATTTACATCCCAGCTCTGAGATTTTATACCCATATCGTGCCTGTATATGAATACATGATGCTATGTGACATAGAGAGGCTATCTTGGGTTATGAATAGCTTATGGATTTAGGTAACCAAGATGCA
Source organism: Pseudocheirus occidentalis (assembly GCA_028646575.1). Lineage (NCBI taxonomy): Eukaryota > Metazoa > Chordata > Mammalia > Diprotodontia > Pseudocheiridae > Pseudocheirus > Pseudocheirus occidentalis. The sequence continues at coordinate 45,570,810 of CM053598.1, read as the reverse complement.
ACCAGTCAGTAAGGATTTATTAAACAACTGCTTTATGTTCAAGCTTTGTGATAGGGTCTAGAAATATAAGTAAAAAAAAAGAGAATGAAACAGTACCTTTCTGTGAGAGCTCTTCTCGATGGAGAAAATAATACATGCATTCATATTTGTATACATACACATACATGGACACGCATATACATGTATGCATATACATTTATACACATATATGTAAAGTAAGTACAAATATATTTAAGGTACTTAAATACAATATAGTTTGGGAACAAGGGCATTACTCATTGGAGGCAAGGTTGAAACAGGAATGGTTTCATAAAGAGAACAGCACTTGAGCAATATCTTAAAGGAACACAGGAACTCTATAAGGCAGAAAAAAGAAGGTAAAAGTAGCAGTAGCACCATAACGGAAGGGAGGCTAAAACTCATGTTTCTCAGAAAAACGTTTAGTTGAGTCAAATGAAACTTATGGGCCTTATTTCTGCCAGTAATCAACGTCCTCTACTCCAGAACTTCCATCTCCTAATTTTCCTATCATTATATCTGCGTTTCCAATTTAAAAGGCCCCTCAAGAGACGAACATAAAGATGTAGTTCTAATGTCTTGTTCATCACTAGCAACATTTAGACTCTCCTAAATCATCCTTCTAGCTTGTTTATAAGTCTTTTGTCTGGATTATGACATTAGACAGACAATTGGCAGAACTTGCCCATCATCAATAGAAAGATTACTAGGCAGATACTGCAAGTGGACAGTGGACTGGGCCCCAGAATTGAAGAGTTTGGATTGCCTGTGGAAAACCGCATTGCTCTTCCATTGACTGCATGCTTCTACTTGAAAAAAAAAAAGATGGAAAAATACTGATATTTTCCAGGGGGAGTTTTCTCCCTGCAAATCACATGGAATGATTTCAAGTTGAGGATACCCCCAAGGGTCAGTGGAGAGGCACATGGTAGACCAAGCAAGCTGCAACACATTGAAAACAAGGGATTAGGAAGGAGAGAACTTAGCATGCCATCAAACCAATGTCTCCTTGAAAAAGAATATGGGCTGTAGTGTGATGTGAATGAGCAATGACTGAGGGACAGCCTACAGAATTCATTGCAATCCTTGAAGTGTCAAGTAACTCAGTAAAAGCTCCCAGCATGTTGAATAGACTCCCTAGAGAACACACACAGCATAAGTGGGTTGTGATTTGCATTAGTTGAGTAAATATTGATATTGACTAGATCATACATTCATTGGAGTTTAAGGCAGCTTTCTTGGTGATAAAACTACATAAAACATCCTTAGCATCTTCTAGATTTATGTCTCATGTAACAAGGTTGTGTAGTAGACTGAGTGCTTAATGCTGTGATCAGGAAGACCTGATCCTGAATCCTGATTCAAACACTTGCTAACTGGGTAAGTCACTTAATCTTTCCCTGCTTCAGTTTCTGTGTAATAATAGCCCCTGCCTCACAGAGGTTTTGTCCATCAGTCAGTACACATTTATTGTACAACTTCTAACTTCCAGGCACTGTGCTAAGCACCAGGGAGACAAAGAAAGGCAAAAGACAATCCCTTCTCTCAAGGAATTGATAGTCAAGTGAAGTAACAACTACAAACAACTATATAGGAACACAATATAGACAAGATGAGTTGGAGATAGTCAACAGAGGGGAAGTGCAAGTATTAAGGAGAGACGAAATGAAATACCACAAGTGCTTTTCAGATCTCAAAGCTATATATATAAGGACTGTTATCATCATCATCATCATCAGTATGACTATGATGTCTAGAAAAACAGCAGAATAAGCAAGTCATCTGGGTCAACATTGATGACCCAGAAATCTCTAGAGATTAGGCAGCAATGTAGGTTTCTGACAAGAAGAAACTCAGCATTTGTGGCTTCTGAAACTGTCCTTTTCCATGGTCAAAGAAAAATGAGGTCTTTCTTTGAATCATTTAGCCTAAAAAAGTCTTACTCCAATGCCAATCATGACAGAGCAATGACTTGTTTCTTAATGCTTATACAGTGAGACATGCAGAACAGACTTGGAGTACTACCTTTGTGTACAAAAGGAGATAACGTAGCTCATCTGAGAGGTTCATCTTCACAACAGATAGAGGGTGATGACGTTTTGGGGCCATAGTAACCCTTGACATTTTTCTGATTAACTTTAAGAGGGGTTGGGCTCTCTGCTGGTGGATATATGCCCACACAAAATTTCAAGTCCTTGGAGTATTGTTATTGTTATTATAATTATTTAAATGAGACGTGATTTCATTGGCATAGGGAATTCTCAGCGAGGAAATTCAAACAGACGAGCACCTGTTCTGCAGAAGGTTTCCTGGGTCATTGAGGCATCTAGTGACTTGTCCAGAGTCACAAAGCTGGGATGTGTCAGAGGCGAGACTCTCTAGTCTTGGTGTTGTTGGCCAGCTCTCTATTCGTTGCATCACAGAAGTTCTATATTGTAAATATTTCTGGGGAGGGAAAAGAGCCATGTGATTTCATCACAGTAGGACCATTCTGGGAAGGAAACTCCTCTCTCAGTGAAAGTCAGCAACTTCTTTGCAATTTATAATCCTAGTGAGTGCCTGGAGCTTAGAGAAGTTCAGTGCTTAGCCTACTCTCATAACCTGAGTATGTCCCAGAGGCAAGACTTGAACTCTGAACTCCTGCTCTGTATCCATTTTGCCCTATTGTTTCTATCTTTGAATTGAATTAGAAAATAAAGCCCTTTCAGGATAGCTCTGTCATTTCACTATGAAATATAGGAGAAGAATATCAATGGAACCTGTTTGTTCAATAGGGAATGCCACTCCCTTCTTCTAGCTTTCTGTCTCCTTTGGGCTTGATTTAATTCCTACAGAATTTCCAAGTGACATGCCTAAAACAGCAGGCTGTCTGGAACAGCAGTGTCTTTCTCAGAGCATCAGAAGGCAGGCCTGCATCACCCCAGACAGGGAAATGACATCATGGCTAATGAGTCCAGATATAGACCATTCCCTTTGGCTGAGAGAATTTCAGGTCTCTATTTTCAGTATTCATACACTACTGTTTATCCTTAGCAGAGATGAATGCCTGAATCTTAGCAGCTACCCCTTAACAATGCGTGGATGCAAAGGTGTTGGGGAGAGGAAAACATTTGGAGGTTTACAAATCCAGACTTGGCAGACACTTGTAACAGGAAAAGGACAGGTGACTGGAAGTTCCTTTTTAGCAGCTGTTAAGCTGTGATGAAATGGGGAAAAGAGTAGTGATAAGATGAGGAATATTGTGGGGAGGGAAGAGGAATGGGCAGAGGAGGTAGATCAGGAAGCTTCTGAAGCAAAAAATCTATATTGACCATTGTCATGGCGCCTCAGTGATTTTGATGAAGTGCTACTCATTTGCCTTTTTCCTTTCATGCTAATATGCTGTCGCCTTAGGTGATCTCATCTTGGTTAATGCTAGTTCCTGCCCTCAGAGATTATCTACAGTTTCTCCAGTATTTATCTTGTTTGTATGTGATTGGTTGCATCTTATCTCGACCTGCCTACCCTATCTCCCCTTTTATGCTGTGAGCCCCTTGAAGCAGGGATTTTTTTTACTCTTTCTCTGTATCCTCAGCATATGGTAGACTCTTAGTAAATGCTAGTTGACTTGACCCAGCTTGGAATCTCAGAATTTGAGTTTGGAAAAGTCCTTGGTTACCATCTAGTCCAACCCATAGATCAAAGAGATCTCCACTTTAACATATCATGCTAAGCACACTAATATTTTATTAAATGTTCTTCATAGATGGCAGTATTGGATCTGTTGTTATAAATATTCTATAATGATCGACAGAAACTGGATGAGTAGATGAAAATGCTGAGTGCTTTTTTGTGGACAAAACCTTCGAAAACTCATCTAGCATTTGCACACTATTCAAGTCCTTATTAATTTTATAAATATTGGCACTGCTAAGATCTCAGCCCTCATCTCAAAAGCAGTATTCTCCTTTGAATTGCAATATTGAGATAGAGATGACAAGCCTGACCAATTAGATTATGACCCCACCCACTATTAAATTTATGCCATTTAATCCAATAAGTATTTTTTAATTGCTTTCTGTATGCAAGTTGAGACTGAGCGGTCAAGTCAAAACTGGTAGTTTTGCATCAGTTTGTCAAAATCCTGCCTGGAAAGAATGTCTTGAGATTGTAGATTTCTTAAAAGAAGAACGACTTATAAAAAGCTGAGAAACCACATGCTTCTATTGTATAGAGGGATAGATGTAGGATCCTAAGCTTAACTTGAACATGGAAGATTTGACTCCAGTGGTGATTCTTTTGTAAAGAAGACAAGTCGGATCTTGAATGTTGTAGATGAGGGGAATCAAATTCAACAGGACCACCAGTCCCTATATATTGACTTTGTTTTAAAACTTAAGGTTATCTATGTTTTATTCTTTTTTGTTTATTTTGTTGAATATTTCCAAATTCCTTTATAATCTGGCTTGGGTGGCATTCAGGAGTATGGGCAGCAAAATGCATCAATGCGTGGGGTTTGACGCTTCTGTTGTAAATGAAAAGAATCAGAAGTCCAAATGAAAAATAATCTGCATTCAAGTAAGAATATTAATAAAAATTGGAATCATGACTGATAACGCCAGAACTGATGTTCCCCAGGTCCCAGATGCTTCAATTCAAATATTATAGGTAAAATATTTTGCAAATCATAAAACACAGTAGAGATGTCAGCTATAATTACTTTTATTATTAACTCCTATTATTATGCTGTGCTTAGGTAAGTCATTGCTAGGGTACTTATAAGGTATAAAATGGCTAAGAATTGCATGGGTCAGTATGTTTTTATTTTTAAACTCCTGGTAACATGAGCCTAAGGCTATTACTAGTTCCCAGTGACCACGAGAATTGTGGATGATTAATGGACAGGTGGGGCCCATTTTAAGAAAATCCAATTAAAAATATTTAAAACATAAATTAGTGACTGTTCTCATTACAAAAGGATCTGCCATATGGCATGGGGCCTTTAAATAGTACCTTTCTTTAGTGCATTTAAAATAGGATTCATCTCGCAAAAATGTGTCTTACAATTTTCAGGAAGACACCTGTTGCATATAAGTGAGATGCATCTGCCCTACATGACATTTGTGCCTCGTTTTGTTTTTAGTATTGACTTTTCCCTTTATTTATTATCTTTTAACATCTTACTAAGGTATGCACACACAGGTCTAGCAGCCTTCATACTAAGTCCACTAATGGAAAGATGTTAGCATTGTATTTTGACCAAAATAGAATCTGTGGAATGGAGTAGATTCCAGCTGAGCTCATCATAGACTCAAACACAGGATGATGAATGACACTGCATTTATTAAGTGTTTACTGCATGCAGCCTCTGTACTATATATTCTTTCAAGGAGAACATGGGTCTAGTGGTGATGTGTCTGTGAGTGCTCCTACTCAAGAAGTGTCCTTCTTCCTTCCTCAGTCTATCTCATGGTAGTCAAGTCAACAATTTTTTTTTGTTAAAAGTCTTACTATATGGCAGACACTGTACTAAGTGCTGAGGACACAAGGAAAGAAAAAAATCCCTACTCCCAAGGAATTAACACTTTAATGGGGGAGAGAAGATGTAACCAACTTTTACAAACAAGATATCAATAAGATAAATTGGAAATAATCTCGGAGGAAAAGAATTAAAATGGGTAAACCAAGCTGCAATAGGAAATATACACATGTATACATATGTATATAGACATACATATACATATACATCCTTAATGTCCTTGTCCCTTTGCCACAGAGTATTTGCTAGGGTTTGAAAGTGCCCTAATTGTACATTTCCATTTTAGGAGAATGATGAGAAAGTTAGTGAAGAGGAGTGATTTAAAGTAATCAAAGGAGGAAGGGTATCAAGGAGATCTTTTGAGTGGCTGGTATAGAGATCTGTAAAGAGCTCAGAATGGGGGGCTATCTCCTTTTTTTTCTTATTAGAGTATAAAAAGGTCTCCATTGGAGGAAGGCTTTTACAGGGATTATTGGAGGAGAAAGAGGGAGAGCAGTTTGGCAGATGGTACTTAGCAGCCTCCATTTAAAAGGAAGACCATTATGTGTATTCTAGTAGCTAGCCAAACAGCTGCTCTCATAAAGATTGCACACCCCCAGTCATAATGTAAACAAGAAACTGGAATCACCGCATATAGACTGTGGTGATGGCAGCATGCTCTAATGCATGAAGCATTAACCCCAGAGTCAGAAGGCATGGATTCCATTCTCTACCAACTAGAAAACAGTAGCACAAAACCTCTCCCAGCCTGATTTTGCTTGCTTGTGAAAGGAGAAGATTACACTGGATAATCTTGGAGCTGCCTTTTCACTGTGACAATCTATGGTTCTGTCAATGGTTCCAAATGCTAAACTGCCCACCAGCGTGCCCATGAAAAGATTTACCTTCAGAGAGATCATTTGTTCAGGCAAGAATTGTATGCGTAGATCTAGAGATCTAGAAAGAAAAGAAACCTCAGACACCAACTATCAAAACTTTCATTTTGTAGACATGAAAACTGGATTCCAAAGAGCTTCCATAAGTCTTCCAGGATCAGATAGGTGGTAAAACTTCAGAGACAAGATTTGGTTCCTGGTCTCAGTACTTTTATCACTCTCTTTCAGTTGAGTTCCTCATAGACAGATCCATATCCATCTTTAAATCTTATCTATGAATATAATATTTTCTTCATTATGTCAACTGCTTAGATGGTGGCTACCTAACCACTTGTCAGGGGTATTGATAGAGAATTTCTATTTGATGTTAGGTTTTAGTTTCTTCTAACTAAGATTATACAATCTACACATCCAATGCACTTCTGCCGTCAACTTAACATTATTCTTAGTAACTATCATAGAGTATGATAATGCAAAAACAATTCATGACTCAAAAGTCATCTCCATTTAGTTTTATAATGTATATAACTTCCATATTCATCATCATCACCCTCACCACCACTACCACAACCACCATTATGATCATGACCATGATCATCATATTTCCTTGGCTACCTATATTTGGAATGCTGTATTTACTTCAGATGCCACATTTTTTAGGAAGCAAATCATTACACTCTCTGAAATGTTAGTGGATGGGAACATAATGGTGGCTAGCTTAAAGTTTGATAAGGGCAGTCATATGGAAGTGGACTTAAGTACTATTTTTACCTTCTATATGTGTAATAACCTATTTTAAAGTTATTTTTAGACTATAAACTCCATGAGGGTAGGGGACCCTGTCTCACTTATGTTTTGTATCTCTCTATGCCTTATACATTGCTCTGTGCATAGTTAGTGTTACTGAATTTCTTATTAAATGTTCTCCCTCTCCCTGCTCTGAACCCTTGGGTAGGCCACCTAGAGTTCTCATATTAACGAAGAGCTAGAAGCAATGTGGCTACCCGGGCAGTATGTTGATTTGCATACTTCAACGTCTAACTGTAGTCTTGCCACTAGCACTGAATGTGAACTTTTTTGGTTTACCTTATGACTGAAATGTTTGTTCCATCTCTTAAATACCAACATTCTGTTCTTGAGGGAACTCCCTAACCCGTGATGACAAGGCCACCCGTGGTAAATGTTACTAGTTATGTAAAAGTTGACTTAATTGTTTTTATTTCAATTTCCAAATGAAAATTGAAATTGGGAATTTTTTCTTCTCCCTACTAAACTGGCCTTTTCCCCCTTCCAGCAGTCCAAAGTTTATAAGTGACACAATACAAAGATATTTTTTAGTCAATAAATCTTTAAATATTTGTGCTAAAATTCTGGGAATACAAAGAAAGGAAAAAGGAGTTCTTGCTCTCAGTGAAGCTGCATTGGGGAAGCCAATGGTGTAAATAATTTGGCCCCATACAGGATATATACAGAATAAAATCAAATTTCAGAATGAAAATTCATCCTTTGAAGCTCATGCTTGAGGGCTGGTATTGGTGGGATGGAGCCTTGTATTGCTCTTGTGTTAGACAAGGGTCTTTCAAATGTCTGAATATCAGATCCCAACCTCCGCCTACCATTGATGCGCAGGACTAACGTGACTGGTGAAACAATCTGTTCTCATTCACTTCTAAGGAAACTCCAAACAAGGCAAAAGCTGCATGTTTGTTCTGTGGGCTAGGCTGAGCTCTGCTTTCAGACAGGGCTGTTTTCGCCCTTTGCTGTAAATTGTCCCACCCTGTGAATTGGCCCACATTGTTACACATCATAATTGTATCATGGCACATCATAACAATAGAATTTTAGCAGTTATTATTACACATTCTAATTATGTGATTACTCAGTCTTTCACCAATTATGTAATTAGATTTAATTACACCAATTACACAAATAAATGATAGTCAACTACAAATTACTCTTAAAAAATCCAGAACTATGCATACATCAGCAATTGCCCTGATACCAACATTTTTTTTTTAAAGAGGAAGGCAAACTTGTGAAACAGGCAGGATTTCCATAGTCCGGGATGATCTTTGAAGACATTGGCAAGTCAGGCAGAACTTCTCCTACATCAAGTCAAAATCTTCTCCTCTTTCCCTGCCCCCATCATAACAGTAGTGGAGCTAGGAACAGGAAAGAGGGCATCTAACTCTAGATTCTGACCCTCAGCCTTTCTTGGTTCTTGCATCTAAAACCAGGAGTCTAACTGGCAGAAAAGGAGCATGTGCTTGTTGTTTGAATGAGTGAATGGGAACAATATCATAGTACTGGGACCAGAGATCTTCTAAAATGGAGCACATTCTCAAAGTCACTACAGTGGTTAAGAAAAGTTTTATTTGTTTGGTTAACATTCAAACTTCACTCCAGTTGTATGTCTCTGTCTCCTACTTCCTATCAGTTCTATGTATTCTGTCTAGATCAGTATTAGGCAACTTGGATTCTGAAACTAAATGCTAGAAGGTCAGAAGGGCAGGTGGAAGGTTGCTTAAGCACTTAGGTCATTCAAGAAAACAAAACTACCTTTCTTTTTATTTTCTGGATAATTTAGGTAAAATAAGTTTTAAAAATAGTGGGGTCATTTTTTCTAAATTTTCTTGGTAAACATCAACTCTCTGGTGCTGGTATGGGGAAGTTAAAATCTTAAGATTGATTTTTTTTTCCTCCAGAAGCATTCCAAGGGAATTTTACTCTAGGGATACATGAGAAAAACATCCTGAGATCCCTGTCACTGTCACAATCCTAGAGAACACTTCAGCAGACATTAGTGGAGAAGGCAGCATGCCCATAGCTGCTTTGGGGCCTGGATGAAAGACTAGTTTGACTATTGCTAGAGATGGGAAAGAGGGTTGCTTGGGGATGGAAATTTATATAAATCATGCAGATTAGGATATACAGCATTTTTTGTCTTGGAAGTTTAGAACTGGTAGGTGCAGCATAAACAATTATATGAATATATTTATGTGTATGGATGTAAATATGATTATAAACACATGCATATGTATATGCATATATATTTTCATGATGTGTACCAATGTGTTATCCTTCACACCTTTGCTTAATTGATATTCTCAAACCATAAGTATGACCATCCTATGACCATGCTCAGAAGCCCTCCATGGCTCCCTAGGATAAAATGCAAACTCATCTTGTCATTAAAACCTATCCTAATACAGTCTTGCATGACCTTTCTTGATCAATTTTACTCTAGTCTCCATCATGAACACTAACTTCAGTCTGTCAGTCAATAAATCTCTATGAAGAGCCTACTTTATTCCAAGTGGACAGCTAGGTGATGCCGTGTTGAGTGCTGGACCTAGAGTCAGGAAGGTCTGAATTCAAATCTGGCCTTGGATTCTTATTAGGTGTGTGACCCTGGGCAAGTCACTTAACCTTGTTTGCCTCAATTTTTCCTGTGTAAATTGAACTGGAGAAGGAAATGTCAAAACATGCCAGTATCTTAGCCAAGAAAACCCCACACAAGGTTATGAAAAATCAGACACAGCCAAACAAACTATACCACATATTCCAGGTATTATGCCAGATTCTATTATACAAAGATAATAATGAAACAGTGCCTGCCCTAGTATAGTTTACATTGTATTAGGAAAAAACCAATATGTACATAATTAGATAACATTGGCAAAATAAGTATGACAGGATTTCAGCAGAGATGCACTAGATCCCAAAGAGATCAGGAAGGCCTACATGTGGAAAGTGAGCTTTGAAGGAAGCCAGGGAGTCTAAGAGTCAGAGGTGAGGAGGAAGTGTATTGGAGGCATGGGGCACAGCCTAGGCAAAAACATGGAGAGAGGAAATGGACTTGACTCCATTGTAGAGTACTCCCCAGTGGTTAGCACTCTTGTACCCAAATTTACCTCGTCTGTACACACACATACACACATACACACACATGTGCGTGCGCGCACAAACACACACACACAGAATTTTAACCATTTATTTGAGTATGTATGAATGTAAACTCAATGAGAGTCAGCCTTGTTTTCATTTTTTTTCTCGTCCCTGAGTTCAGTATATAGATCCTGGGGCACAGGAACTAATAAATGCTATTTTGAATTGAACTGATTTTTTTTAAATGTTGAATTGTATTGAGCTTGTATAGAAAATTTTCAACAGCAGTTGGACAATAACTGAAAATTCTCTCCACACCAGGATTGTTCAGTGTACACAGTGGGATCTCACAGCAGTTGACAGGTTGGGAATGACTTTAAAAAGTGAAAAAAACTTAGTTATCATGTTTACTTATAACATCTTTAAAAATAAGGAGGGGCACAAGTGGAGGAGAGAAGAACAGCTCAGCCTGGTTGCTGAGTTCCAGCACACCACTGAAGAATAAACAAGCTGCAAAACTGCAGTCCTACAAAGGATAAAATGTTTTGTTTTGAATCTCAAGGGCATTTTAATGTATCCCTTTTGCTATTTCTTTGTCTAGGAAATTCCCTTGAAAATGATAGAGGGGCAGCTAGATGGTGCAGTGAATAGAGCACAGGCCCTGGAGTCAGGAGGACCTGAGTTCAAATCTGGCCTCAGACACTTGACACAAAAACTAGTTGTGTGACCTTGGGCAAGTCACTTAACCCCAATTGCCCTCCAAAAATAAAAAAAATTAAAAAATGATAGTAGAAGCAGAGGGACAAAGTTATGGAACTTTAATCTTTCTGTTAGTTTTCGCATGACCCCACCTCCCACTTGTATTCTATTTTTTTTAATCTTAACACTTGAATTCTTGATTGGAGGTTACTTTTGACAAAAATTGTCTATATTAGTCCTATGGTAAAGCAAAGATGCTCCCAAATAGAATGAAAGATGCTGTGCTAGAAATGTCAGCATGAAGGGAGACAGTATGGAAAGAGTTCGGGGTTAGAGGTTCAGGACCTACCTTCACCACTGACTTCTAACTGTATGATGATGGACAAGTCATTTGGGGTCCCAGTTTCTAATCTTGTAAAATTAATGGATTGGACAAAATTTGTCTAGAGAGGTTCTTTAAAGCTTTATATACTTGAGCTTATGATTTCCTTATAGTTGGAGATGAGAGAAGGAAGGAAAGAAAAGAAAGAAAGAAAGAAAGAAAGAAAGAGAGAGAGGGAGGAAGGAAGGAAAAGAAAGAAAGAAAGAAAGGAAAGAAGGAAGGAAGAGAAAGAAAGAAAGAAAGAAAACAAGAAAGAAAGAAAGAAGGGAGGGAAGAAGGGAGGGAGGGAGGGAGGAAGAAAGAAAAAAGTAAGAAAACCCTTGCTATCATTGACTGTAGTGGGCACTATGCTAAACACTTTACACATATTATTCATTTAATCTTCACAACAGCCCTGGGAGCTAAGTGCTATTATTCTCCCTATTTTACAGTTGAGGAAACTGAGGCAGAAGCTAAGTGATTTGCTCATGGTCACACAGCTAGGAAATATCTGAGGCCAGATTTGAACTCAGGTCTTCTTGATTCCAAGCTGGGGATATAACTATTGCACCAGCTAGTTATCAGACAGTGCTTGACAGTAAGGACACCACTAGGGTCAGAGACCCAGTATACTGAATTACTATGAGATCCAGAGTAATGACTAAATTATTGTCACAGAGAGAGGCATCCATAAGATAAGACATAGGGTGAGTGGCAGGTCATCTTTAGAGACCAAAGATCAATAACAATAAACTCTAAAGTGTATGTGCAGGTTCCATCTCAGGAATCCAGCCCAAAGGCTGATAATTGTCAGTAAGATCTGTTACTCTATCAGCAAGGATGGAGCCAGGAATGGGGAGTCCTTTAGCAGGTATATGTGTATGAGAACACTTAGAAGCTTGGGGTGTTCAAAGCCAGAACTAAGGGACTTCTCTGGCCTCCTCATGTAGTAGACCTCTGGCTCATCATGATTTTTGTTTCCTTTTGCCCTAATTTTCTGAATCGGCAGCAGAATCCTCTGTACAATGCTCAGTCATTAATTGTAGAATCCTGTTCACAGACATAACAGTCTCCAAGGGACCACAGGCATGCAGTAACCATCAAGCCTATCTTGGGACAATGAGTGGCAGAAACAATTGTCTAAGATGCCAAGACCAAGATAGCAGAAACCTAGAGGGAGAGGATATGCCCAGCTTAAGAGGGTAGGAAGAGAGCAGGTGCACTGTGGGAAGCAGCTGTGCTGTAGACTCATCAATTGGCAGCCCCTCCCTTTAGGAGCCTATAAAAATCAGCAGTGTGAAAGCCATCACTAGTGACTTGTTGTTGAGTTGACCCCTTGGCTTAAGCATTCATGTTAAGACAAGTCATTGTAGCAAAGGGGAAAAAATGTCATGTTGTTGACACAAATTTATACTTAGCTAAAGGTACCTTCTTGCTCACTATTCCTTATTACTTTCTGTACTTTCTCTGGGGATGTGTCCTATAAAGGTTTAGTCTTAGGAAAGTGTGCCTTTTCTGTATAATTTTGAGTATGGCAACTCATAGTGGGTTATTTATTGGTTTATGGTCAGTGAAAAAGAGTTGGAGCTCCAGCCTTAATTGGTTAAACTATTTAAGGATGTTGATTTTATCTCCAAAAATAGTCCTCTTGATCTTGAGTATGACACTGGGCTTTTGAAGTTTCTTTTTCTCCATTTTCTAGGAAGGCTTTCAGAGCAAGAGAGTTCTGCACATACATGATGGGTCTCTGTAGCCTCCAAATCTCATTCTTTCTCCACATCCCTAAACAAACCCAATCAAATAAGGTTAAGATGATAGTTATCAGGCAGCTTGAAAATTTCTAGTCAGGGATTAAAGATATTTAAAATAGAAGATGCTTGTTCCAATGTTAAGCAGCCAAATCTACTTATTAATTGAGAGCAATAAAGTGTAAACATCTGAACTGTAAAAGCCAATTAACAGAATTCGAAATGCAGAATATGAAAGCCAAAAGTCCAAAACCAATTGTTCAGAGTTAGGCTTTCCAGGATACAAATAATCAAATACAAGGATGTAATCAGAAGCAAACAGTGAAGTCTTCCAGAGGCACTTTATTAAAGCAGTTATAAAATTTGGGTAGGACTCATGTGTACATGAAGACCAGTGAAGGAGACAGAAGCCAGTCTTGGCAATTTGCCTGAGGAGCAGTCACCAAGCAGAATAGAGATGAGAAAGGGAGAGAAGGAACAGTTTCAGACAGATCTAGAGAGGGTCACTAGAAACTGAAGCTCTTTGAAAAAGACCCTGTAACTCCTCAATCCTAAAAAATACATGAGGACAGCTCTAAATAATACTTGATTGTGTCATTTAAAATGAATCAACCTATGGTAAGGAAATATCATGACCTTTTTTTCATATTACATCATTTAAGACTCATTCTTTGGCCAGAAAAGAGCCTATCCCTTCTCTTTGCTTCAGATATGATCCAGAAACCTTTGGCTGCCTGGAATTCTTCATAAAAAATCCCAGAGTCTTGGAATAACTTTTAAAAAACCTCCCTTTTCTCAAACAACTGTAAGCATTCAGTGAAGGCTGCTTGGAGACGGTGAGTGATGTATAAACTTTGGCTATTGCCAATCAATGACAACAGAAAAAGGGTGACATTGCTTTTATTTTCCCTTTCTTTACATTCCAAACACTTAGCACAGTACCTAATAGTAAGTACTTGTTGACTGACTGACTGACTGACTGACTGTTTCGGGGTGGGAGGCAAAGTAGAGCCACATACTCTTCTTTCTCTAAATCCCTTTTAATGCAGGCACTGCATAAAAGTTCATCATCATCATCATTAGCTCCAAGAGGAAAATGTTAAGAGTTGGATTATGCAAGGTGCAATTTTAGCAAGGGGATCCAGAGAACCATTTTTCTGAGTCCTCAAATCTCAGAGTTGGAAGATATTTTAGAGGTAACCTAGTCCAATCATTTTCCTACCAAGAATCTGTCCAACAACATGCCAACAAATTTATTTGGAGGACCTCTCTGAAGACTATAAAAATATAAAAATACTACTAAAACATAAAAAGCTACCCAAATTATATTTTTAAAGTATCCTTTGTCTTCTAGCCACATCTATCTTTAGATACAGTGATACAGACCTGCATGTAAATGCTTCATAGCTTTACCATGTGAATAGACCGTAGAATATTCATTAGCATTTATTGATCAAGGGCAAGTATATTCTGGTGGCAAGAACAAGGAGGGTAAATGCAAAATTTGGGAAAGTTTTGGAAGTTGCCAGGGAAATTCTATGTCTAGACTGAATGGGATTAAAGAAACCAGTGAGTTCTCTCAGAAACTCCCTACAGAAGATGCAATTCCAGATGTTATTAAAAATGGTGGGGGAGAAGTGCAATGATATGTAGAGTTAACCTGGGAATGCCACATGCAAGGCGCCCCTTTGAGGATGGCTCACAGTGGACTCTAGATAATTTTAACAAAAGATAGGAGCCCCTGAAATGAATGGGTAGGGATGAGCTGGGAGGGGAGGTGTAGGGCACAGGAGAGAGATGGCGCCATCTGGAGAAATCTGGCAAAAACAAACAAAAAAACCCCTGTGAATCAAGAAGTGAAGATGCCAAGTGAATGCACAGCACAGTGGGATGCTACCGTAGCGCAAGGGATGGACAGACTCAGAAAATGGCCTGGAGAAAAGAAACCTGGTGGGAGCAGAGTAGGTGCATTAGGCAACAGTCTTAGAGATAGTGACAGAAGGGCATGCAGCAGTACAGAGTTAAATGATACCCCAAAACAAGGATTCTCTTAAATCCCTCTGGGCATAGAAGAGGTGATAGCAATAACTGGCATATATGTATGTGTTTATCATGTGTGTATGTGTAGATATATATATATATATATATATATATATATATGATCTATATGCATACATGTGCACATCATTATTATTTAATCATGTCCGACTCTTCCTGACCCTATCTGGGGTTTTCTTGGCAAAGACACTGGAGTGGTTTGTCATTTCCTTCTTCAGTTCACTTTACAGATGAGGAAACTGAGGCAAACAAGGTTAAATGACTTGCTCAGGGTCACACAGCTAATAAGTAACTGAGGCAAGATTAGAACAGATCTTTCTAATTACAGGGTCAGCACTCTATCCATGGTGCTACCTAGATGCCCCAGCTGCTGTATGTGTATGTTCATGTGTGTTCATATATGTGTGTATACATATACATATTTACACACACATATACACACACTCATGCATATATACTCATATATTTTTATGGTCTGCAAAACCCTTGATATACAGTATCTTGATTGATCCAACCCAATGGGATAACAACTACAAACTGTGAGGTTTGCAAAATGTTGAGGGATTTTCCTGTGGTCACAAAATTAGTGTCAGGGGCAGAATGTGACACCAAGACTTCTAGACACCATGTGCAGAATGCTGAACTATTCCTAGAACCCTGGCAACTGAGCTAGATGGGTAACTTTGATATTAAGTCAAAGTTTCCTAGCAAAAAGCAGCATAGAACAATGGGAAGTGATGTGGTTTAATGGAGGCACCAGCTTCATAGACCAGAGAATTGGGTCTGGTGCTTAGTAACCTTATGACCATGGGCAAGTCCCTTAATCTCTCTGGGTCTCAGGTTCCCCATCTCTGAATTGAAGAGGTTGGATAAGCTGGTCTCTGTGGTGCTTTATTGGTCTAAGATTGGGGTCCTATGCTCATCCCATAAGCACAGAGATCTCCTACTTTTGTATTCCCAAAGAGAACCCTCATGATGAATAATTCAAAGAAACAGGGATGAAATGTCTTTGTGCCACTGAAAATCCTTTCTCACAACTTAACAATTCTCTCAAGGTGTTTAAATCCAAATTTGGCGTTTTCACTCCTTCATGTTTCTTGTCACCCATCCTTGATGACCTTCCCTTTCTGGAATACTTCTCTCCTCATATCCCTAAATGGCAGGGAGGAGGAGAGCAACATTATAATGAAACTGAATTTGGGATTTTTAAAGGATGAACAGAACACACACACATATATATGCAGATATACACAGTCACACATACCCACACACGCATACATACATACGTATCCAGTAATCCCTTCCACATCATGATTTTTCCCATCACAATTTTGATATATTGCTGATCAGCATAAGAAATTAAATGGAAATATCACACGTGAAGTCCAGCAGATGACAGAAAAAATTAGAAACTCAGAAATGGATAATATACATATTATATAATATTAACATATTTTATCTTTTAATGCCATCATAATTCAGACTTCTCTGGTACAAAAGGAGGATCAAAAATTTTATGCTGATTTTTCAGATTGTGGTGTATATTGTACCCCTTAACCCTTGCAATGTGGAAGAAATAATTGTATTTATTATATACACACATACACACATGTATATATATGTATATATATATTTATACATACTCGCATATGATATGTGTGTATATGTTTATTTTTTCTTTTTTTGTATGGTCTAAGCCAAAGACCTCTTAGCTTAAAAAGACAAATACTATCAAATGCTTTTGTAAACAGTCCAGAGAAGCAATCTATTCAGAGATAACCTATTTAGATTTCAAGGGGAATTGAAAGCCAGTGGTGAAGTGTGAGGTGAAAGCGAGAAGTCAGAAGTCCGTCCAAAGGCATGTAAGGATGACTCTGTGGCAAATCGTCAGACTGTTTTCTCTGTGGATCTTCTCCTGGTAGTGACTAGTGGGACATCCTGACACACTCAAGTGCTGACTCGTAATAATGACCCCAGTTAGCAGGACAAGAGCCTTGTTAAACAAGCGAAGCTTTTCAGCTCTAGGTTCTAGCACACCTAGTGTTGGAAATGAAAATGAAAATCCTTTTGAGGGAATTCTTAAAATCTTTTTTTTGGGAGGTGGGGGAAAACAATTCTGAAATAAAAATTAAATTTTTTGACATTATTTAAATTTTATAAATATTTTTCTACTATATTGATGAAATAAACAAAGTCACAGAATCACAAAACAGCAAACTTGGCAAAAATGGAAATGCTTTTAAGGGAATCTTTGATAAAGAGTGGATTATAGTCAGCACTGAGAAGAGGGAAATGTAATTACAAATGTTGTTTGCAAAAAGAAGAGTAGCTAAGGATTGATTGGTGGCAGGGCAAAAGACTGAGGATAGACACCATAGAACATTCTTTTTTTTTTCCTCTTTTTTTTTTGAAGGGATAGGGCAAGGCAATTGGGATTAAGTGACTTGCCCAAGGTCATACAGCTAGTTAAGTGTCAAGTGTCTGAAGCCATATTTGAATTCAGGTCCTCTTGACTCCAGGGCCAGTGCTCTATTCACTGTGCCACCTAGCTACCCCACCCATAGAACATTCTTATAGGTCTTATGATCTTGGCACATTTATGAATCATACAGTTCTGTTTTGTACACAAAACTGGGTCAATTTACAGAATTCCTTGACTGGAAAGACAAAAAGATTGATTCAAGGCTGGAAATTTATCTTGCAATTTACTTTCAAATGTCTCCACAGAGTTTAAACAAATTCAGTGACAGTAAGTTAAATGATAATTAAGTTAATTATCAAATCCCCTTTCTTGAATGCAGACAGTGAGGCAGAAAACAATGAAATTAATTTTAAAACATTTTGCT
This sequence comes from Pseudocheirus occidentalis, assembly GCA_028646575.1. Classification (NCBI taxonomy): domain Eukaryota; kingdom Metazoa; phylum Chordata; class Mammalia; order Diprotodontia; family Pseudocheiridae; genus Pseudocheirus; species Pseudocheirus occidentalis. The sequence continues at coordinate 45,552,799 of CM053598.1, read as the reverse complement.
GAGTTCAAAAATGAAACTGCTTTATTAACTAAATTATCTTTGAATCCACTAGATTTCAGTTTAATTTTAAAAACTCCTTTATTTTTAAAATCCTGAGCAAAACAATTCTCTTTATTTGAATCTAAACATGAGGCTCAAATTATAGATTATACGTTTTAATATATGTAATTTTAAGTTATTGTTCATTTGGTCATAAGACTACTTAATAAATATTTACCCTTGTTAACCACTGGATTGCCAAAGATAATCTAGCTTTCTTTTTTTTTCTGGACAAGGTATTTAATCAGTCACAAACTAGGTGTGTAAGCTCCTACCAACGGAGATTCGACAAATCATCTGCAATGTATGATGAAAGAATTGCCTGGGACTTGGACAAGTGAAATGATTTGCCCATGGTCACACAGCTAGTATGAGTCAAAGGCAGGACTGGAACCTAGATCTTTTTGACTCTAAGACCAGCCCTCTATCATCTATGCCATACATCACGCACTCCTCTAAATATACTCATTTAAAATATGGACACATCAACTTGGACCATGTTTATATAGTTTCATAATTATGACTATGTTTAAATAATTTATGTGTTTAGAAATGATAAACTAAACTTAAAAAAAATAAAAACTTTGTACAAGTTCAGGAAAAAAGTTCCCTATTGTTAGATATATTTGTTCATTGGGGTAAGGAATTTGAGGCAAGAGATAAACAGTCTCCACCAAAATGTCCTGCCAATTGCTGAGGATAGATTAAAACAAATTATGAGTAGATGTCAGAAAAATTGAGTACTTGATTTAGATGCAGCCTCTAAATTGAATTTTCTCTTGCTTGTGAAATAGAGTAAAATTTGTGATATGAGAAGTGTATAAATGGAAAGAATATCTTTGTATATAGGTTCAGGGACACTCTTTCCCTCTTTCCTTCCCTAAATACACATACTACATTTTTTCATACTAAAAATACAAACAAAAACTTTAAATTTAAAATATGTGCTGGGTAACCTTGGGCAAATGGTTCCCTCTTAAGGTCTCAGTTTCTTCAACTGTAAAAATGAGAGGATTGGACTAGTGGGATGCTGAGTTTCCTTCTTTCTTCAAATCTGTTTTCATTAATAATCAGTATTAATTAAAAAGTTGGATTTAATCCAAATGATTTAAAGTATTCTCAGTGAGAATCTTAAGGATTAAGTTCTCTTTCAAGTATCTCTTTTTTGCCATTTGTAATATTTAAAAACAATTATATTGTTATAAATTGCCTCTTAGCCCTGGAATCCAGGAGAAGATACCACATATACCCGTGTGCCTTTCTGATTGATTAAATTATTGCTGTGTTCATTTGGAATAATTTGTCATTAGCAACCACTTACCTAAATGGGAATAGAACAGATGTGGGGGACAGGAATGGGGGTGGAGCAGAAAAAGCAGCAAATCCTTGGTTCTTAAGAAGCAATAAGTGCTAAGTGATTTTTCTTGTAATAATTTTTCCTGTGACCTTGGGCAAGACATCAAGTTGAATGACAAAACATTGCTAAATGAAGTTTAATAGGAGAGCTTAACAATTCTTCATTCACAAGCTTATGCTTATTATTCCATAGGACTCACATCCTGCATTAGAATATGACTTCTAAGGTTTCAGGAAAGTAAGTATCAACTGCATTTAGCATCAGAAATCTATTACTACAAGAAGACTGGTGGTGGCAGGTAGCCATGGGGTTAGTGCAGCATGAGGGAGAAGCATGGGTTTTAAAATGTGTTCAAAGCCACCTTTTACTTGTATAATCTAAGGCAAGTAGCTAAACCTCTTGAACCCCAGTTTCCTAATGTGTAATGAAGTGAGTTGAACTAAATGAACTGGTAGGAAATCTAGCAATCTTCCAACCTGAAGCTTCCATATTGTTTACTGATTGGCTTAGATGAAGAGTCTTTACTTTGTTAAGCAGCAAACAAACTTTTGCAATAAAGGAAAGATCACTATAAGAAAAGGGGAAGAAGGAAAGTAATTGGAGCTATGAATTACTTTTACCCTGAAGTTTTTGAGAAAAAAAATTCTGAAAGTAAAATTAAATTTTGACCTTATTTAAATTTTAAAAATTATTTTCTACTCTATTAGTAGAATAAACAAAGTCACAATATCACAAACTTGGAAAGAGTTTAAACCTCCCTGACCCTTAATTTCCTCATCTGTAAAATGAAGAACTTGGACCAGATGGCCTCAAAGGTGGCTTTTGGCCCTCACTCTTGTATTACTAGGTCAGTAGTTCCCAAAGTACATACTGCTAATCATTTGTTTCATGAAATGCTTCTCAATATTTTAGATTTTATTGCATAGAAAAAAATTAAGTATTTTACCTGGTATACATTTCACTTACCTTGTATATGTAATGCCTTAAGGATAGTATTTGCAAAATATGTAAAACTTGACACCGATCTGTTTACAGTGACCTAGAAACACATCAGATTTTGAACCCATAAGAACTCTACGAAAATGACTCTTTTTATTGAAGGGACACTGACCATGTAAGAGTAACTCATAGTGGTATTAACTTAAGTGTCCCAGAATTCCTCGCAGCAAAGAATACTGTACTGGGAAAAAGTAAAACAAAACTGGAGAACCGGTGAACCATGTCAACCTATACTTGTAAAAGGATCTCTTTTAAAATGTGCCATGGTTTACTGAAAGACCTTCAGTGGAAGGAAGTTCACACCGTTCTGAGGTATCCTGAGGCTGATTGTTAACAAAGTGATTACATGCATCAACATGAAATCTGTCTCTGGCCAACTTTGGCCCATCTCTTCAAACGTGCCCAAACTAATTAAATCTAATCCCTCTTCTACACTCAGCTTATTTTCCAAACTGTTTAAACCAGTTCATAGTTCCACCAACACCAAATTAGTCTTCTAGTTTTTCCGTATCTCTATCGGCACTGACTTTTGATTTACCAGTTTGATGACAGTGAAGCGATACCTTGCAGTTGACCAGATTTGGATTTCTGATTAAGAGTAATAAAAATAGCCAGCATTTATATAACACTTTAATGTTTATTAAGTGTTTTTATATATTATTTCATCTGATCCTTATTACCAATTTGAAGAACTTTTGTGTATCTTTCCAATCTCCTCTTACAAATGTGATCAGGGCCTAATAAGTTTCCTATTTAGAAGACCTGAAATGCTGTTTGACAGGTTAGGTTCCTACTGACCAATGCCTGAATTCTTTGGCGTCTGTGCACCGTCTGTGCACATACATATTTTAAGCATATTGGCCATGTCCAGTAGATCCAGCTGTTTTCCTCTGGAAGCCAAAAATTTCTGGGAATCCTCTGTTCCAGCCTCATTAGTTATGAAATCAGTAAAATAAGTATGAACGAATGACCCTCCCCCACTGTGGAAATTTCCCATGGTGTTAGTGAATGTTTTCTTTTTTAGAACAGCAGGTTCATAACTTTTCTTGTCCCATATATATATATATATATATATGTATATATATATATATATATGTATGTATGTATGTATATATTTTAAATAACAGAAGAATTTAAACAGGGAACAGACTGTTGCTGATAGATTCTATTCCTGCAAATAGTTCTTATGTTTGCCCTGATGAGACCACATCTAGAACATTTTGTTCCATTCTGGGCACACGTTTTTAGAAGGACATTGAAAAACTGAAGCTCTTTTGGATAAGGGTCACCAGGATGGTGGAAGACTTCCAGATCTTGCCCAGACTGTCTGAAGAAACTGTGAATGTTTAGCTGAGAAGTCTTAGGGAAGACATGATAGCTATGCTCAAACATTTGAAGGCTTGCCCATGTAACGCAGGTTAGACTTCTTTTGCTTGAGCTAAGGGAACATAATTAGAAGCAATGGGAAGTTACAGAAAGGCAGATTTAGGTTTTAAAAATGATGAAAGCTATTCAAAGTGAAATAAGTGAGTTCATGAGCTAATGGTTCCCCATCATTGGAGGTCATCAAATACAGACTAGATGACTACTTTGAGTGTGTGCTGGGGAGAGTGATTGATGGGGGCTTATAAATGAGAATACTGGTTAGGTTGAACTAGTTAAATTTTGAGAGCCCTTTCCACTCTGAGATCTGCTATGTCTTTGATATGAGATCAGGTTAACAGCAATAAAATAGGAAAAAAGTGACAGTCTTTCCATTTCAAGATGGACTGGATTTATTTTATCTAGATTATTTTTTGCATGACATATTGAGACTGGTCTTATTCTTTGTTTATTTCACTCATGCTTTCCAGATAAATCAGAACAGATACCTGATCACCTGCTTTTGAGGGAAGAGGGTCCATTGTTTTCTGTAATTCCATCTTGTACTTTACTATAAGCATAGGACGTATAGTGACTCAAAGACACAGAGTGAGGGCTACCTTGAAGATTCCGTAGATTGGGGGACCTACCAGCATGATATGATTGGAGAGAGATCAGGAAGCCCCACCATGAATAGAAGGTAGTAGGAACATGGATAAAAAATAACTTTAGAATAAATCCATCCCACCTTCTTCATTAAAAAAGTTTTATTACTAAGTTTTATTTTTATATTAAAGTTGTGTGTAGATGGCTCCCATCCCACAAGAGGTCTCTTGTAACAAAGTAAAACAATTAAGTAAATTTAAAAATACAATGACCTCATATGAAAGGACATGGAACAGTCCTTACCTGTGGCATCCCTGTAACATATTTTAAAAAATATTTTAAATTAACACAAAATATTTCCTGTACCCCCTTGCTCTCTAGTGGGGAGAGGCAACTGAGGGGGTTAAGAAGGTTCTGAGTATTTAAAAAACTGCATATGAAATCTCCATGGCTATATCTGTCTGTCTGTCTATCATACATGTGTGTATACATTATATATGTATGTGTGGGGGGGCTCTTTCTGCATGCTATATCTCTCTGTCAGGAATGAGTGTTCGTTTCATCCCTCGTTCGCTGGAATCATCAAGGGTCATTGTTCTGATCACAGTTCTTACAGCTTTCAAAGTTGTTTTGGCAGAGTTGTTTTTATTATACAAATTGTTCTCCTGGTTCTGCTCTTTTCATTCTTCATCGATCTATAAAAGTTTCCAGAATTATTTACTTTAACAATATCGATTTCATAAAATAAATTATTCTATACATTTTGCTTACTTCACTCTGCGTTAGTTCATATAAGTCCATGTCTCTTTGAAATCATCTGTTTCTAAATTTCTTATAGCACAAGAACATTTCAACAAATTCACATAGCAACTTATTCTTCAATTGCTATAAAAAGAATATATTAATATTTTTACATGAAAAGAAACCTCTCTTATTTCTTTTACCTCTTTTGGGTATAGGTCTATCTATGGTATAAGTAGGGTCAAAGAGCATGCTCTGTTTAGTGATTTTTAATGCATTATTCCAAATTGCTTTCTAGAATGGTTACATCCATTCAATATTAGATTTATAATCTTCCTTTTTTGTCATCTTTGCCAATCTAATAAGTATTACATAGAACTGCAAAATTGCTTTAATTTGCATTTCTCTAATTGGTGATGCTTTTGTACTATTTTCATATAGCTATATATGCATATATTTTATAAATAGATATGTGGTTTTAGCCTGGGTTTCTTTCTGGGAAAACTGCCTATTCATATCCTTAGACCATTAATCATTTGGAAAATGGTTTTTATTCTTGTAAATTGAGATCAATTCCTTATATATCTTGGAAATGAGACCTTTATCAGAGAAACTTGTTGCAAAGATTATTTCCCCAGTTAATTATTTCCTTTTTTAATCTTAGCTTTATTGGATTTGTTTGTGTAAGATCTTTTTAATTTTGTGGAATCAAAACTATCCATTTTATTTTGTTATATTTTATATCCCTTTTTCTATATCCCTTTACTCATATTCATAGATCTGAGGGCAAATTTATTCCATGTTTCTCCACTTTGTTTATGATGTGACCTTTTGTAACAAGGTCATATGTTCATTTGAAGCTTATTTTGCTATAAGATTAGATGTTGATCTAAATCTAACTTCTTCCATACTTTTGTCCAATTGTCCCAGTAGTTTTGGTCAAATAGCAACTCCTCATCTTAGTAACTGGGGTCTTTGTGTTTATTAAATACTAGGATATACTAGATAAATTTGTATTGTGTAGCTAATCTGTTTCATTGACCAATCTCTCTGTTTTAAAAATAGCACCAAATTGTTTTGAGAATTACTACTTTGTGTAATAGATTGAAATCTGACATTTGTAGAGCCCCTTCATTCCCTCTTCTTCAAATTATTTCCCTTGAGATTCTTGACCTTTTGTTTCTGTGTGAATTTTGTTATTTTTTTCTAATTCTATAAAATAATTTTTAGGGAGTTTGATTGATAGAACCTTGAATAAAATATAGTATTGTCATGTTGGTTATAATGACTCATGTTACTCATGAGCAACTAATATTTTTCCAATGATTTAGGTCAGTAGTTCTGTAAACAGAACTTAAATAGTTTTTGTGTGTATCTTGGTAGGCCAAATTCCAAGAATTTTATACTTTCTATAGAAATTTAAATTAATCCTCCTCATTTTGCAGATGAAGAAACTGATAGCCAGGGAAATTTAATGTCATTCATGTAGCAAATGAGTAACAGGACTGTGATTTGAACCCGGGGTTCCTCTGATTTCAATTCCAACTCTTTTTCCTATTACTCTGGATGCCTCATCAGCCTGCACAGGGCCTAAAATTTCACTATTTTCACAAGAAAATTCACTCCTTTGGACTTTGAAAGGCTTTCCCCTCCTACTCTCTCTGTTCAGATTTAAATGTTTCTAGGGGCAATACTGCTTTACTCTCCAGTCGGCCATAGATACCTCAGTGGAAGGAGGAACAAACTCTGAGCTGGGAGAACAATACAGTTTTTTTTTGTTTGGTTTGGTTGTTTTATTTTATTGTTTAACTAAAGCTAGTTCTCAGTAGAGACACTATAACATTAGCAGTCTTATTTTGCATACATCTACTCTCTTACTTCTGCCTATACGGACAACTATCATTGGACTAATTTCATTAATTTTGTCATCATAATCATTAACCATTATTTATTGAACATTGTGTGGAGATCAGTTGGGTGTTGTGTATGTATGTGTTAGGGATTTGTTGGGTGAGTGGCCACATGATAATTAATATATTTACACCATGGTGACCATAGGTTTTATTGCTAAATTCCTATTTTATAAAAGTGAAGCTAATATCAAAATGTTGATATTTAAAATTACCCAAAGTAGTTTAAAAAAATTTTTTTTAATGATAAACATTGTAGTGTAGTTGATGAAGAGCCAGGAGGAGCTCAGGCAGCAAGAGTTCATGCCTTGCCTCTGATGCATTCTGCCTGTATGAGCCTGGGTGAGATACTTAATCTTTTAGGGTTTAAGGCAACTTTCTAAAACTTTACGTACAAGAGAAGATGCTGACCTAGATTGGTAGAAGGAGTTTCCTCCTCCAGGTCTTCCCTATGCCAATAAAATCACAGGTTCAATCTCTATTTCTGTCCTTAACCTAATATTAACGTGTATTTCTCAAATAATGGCTTTTTGTTGTAAGAATGAGAACACCCCATACCCCAACCAACAACTTAAATGGTTTCGTTGGTTGGATTGTGAATAGGCTGCCTACCACAGTTTACTTTTTACTGAGTATAATATAGTCATCTAATACTACTCATAGACCTATCAATATGCAATAATACATGAGTTTGAAGGAACATGGGTTAGCAAGGAGTAGGTAGACCAGATAGAGAAGCTGAGAAATGCCTTATGTCAGGGCATTCCAGATAAACTGATGTTATTATCTAGTCACCACCAATATTCAGATTCGGCCCCTGCTATTGATTGTGAAGCCTCTGCCTGATAAACACCTGGAATGTAATCAGGGACAGCTGATGCTAGTGGATCTTTGTCCCACCATCTTTTTTTTTGACCTTGGAGAAGTGGCATCTTTAAGGAATAGCAGTAGGAAATTGTTATTCTTGGATTGAGGTAAAGGTAAAATCAGTGTACATGGTTGGGAATGATGAAGAGATGCATGGGACCATAGTATCATAGACTTAGAGCTAGAATCAACATAGAAACATTGGTCTAGATCTGGAAGATATCTTGGAAGTCATATGATATAATCCACTTATTGTATAGATATGGGAATCAAAGCCCAAGAAAGTAAGGTTATTTACTTAGGATATCATAACTAATCAGGATCTTGGTTGTGATTAGAAGTCAAGTGTTACTGATCCCAAGTCCAGCCTTCTTTCCACTACACCAGTGGTTCTCAACCTGTGGGTCACGACCCCTCATAGGGGTCACCTAAGACCATGGGAAAACACATATTTCCCATGGTCTTAGGAATCAAGGCAGGTCTGCCCACATGCAGATTTGCCCACATATGGGCATTAAAAAAGTCGCAGCATTAGGAAGGTTGAGAACCACTGCACTACACCATGAAATTTTGGACAATTCCTTTTTTTTTTTTTCCTATCTCAGAATATCAGTGGTTAACAGTGCCTTGGCTACACCTGTTCAGCTTTGGTAAACCAGTAAGTCAACAAACATTTGTTAAGTGCCAGGCACTGTGCTGATTGTTAAGGACACAAAGAAAAGTTAAAGAACACATAAACAGCTATGCACAAACAAGAGATATTCAGGATAATTGGAATGTGATCAACAGAGGGAAAGCACTAGCTTCAAAAGGGATTGGGCAAAGCTTTTCTAGGAAGGTAGGAATTTAACTGAGACCAGAAGGAAATGGGGGAAGTTAGGAGGCAGAAATAAGGAGCTGCAGGCATGGGGTGGGGGTAGCAAATGAAAACACCGGGGAGTTAAGATAAGGAGTGTCTTGTTTGGGGAACAGCAAGGAGGCCAATGCTCCTTAGGTCTTTTTATTAACCTCTCCCTCAGAAGGAGAAAATTCTTCATTGAGTGATCCTGAATTATCAATTTCTAGTTGTGCTATAACTGTGCATTTGTCTTTGTCTTGGATGGTCTCTGAGCAGCTGGACAGCATTCTAGGCATGGTGTTTCGATTTGTATGCATAGCATAATAAGGGCAGTGCAATCAGTGACTTCTCCATTAACCAGCATGCAGAGTAGACTTTTTCACAACATCAGCACTTGGGCTCCTCACGGATTTTTAGCATTATCAGGAACCTGGAACAAACTGCAGTGTAACAAATGAGCATAAAACCGATGGTCATGGGCAATATGCAAGGCTTCCCCTTTTTCTGCTTCCTCAGCAAAAAGGTCTATAGTTCCCATGACTTGAATGGTTGTAAAACAGACAACATTTTCAGGGGGAAAAAACTCAGCCATAAAATCATGACATCATAGGATTATAGATTTAGAACTTGAAGTCTATGATTCTAGAACTAGAAGTAATTGATTCTAATCCCTTCAGATGAGGAAACTGAGACTGAGGGACATTAAGTGACTTGCCCAGGGTCACACAGCTAGTAACTGTCTGAGGCAAGATTGGAACCCAGGTCTCCCTGACTCCAAATCCAACAGTCTTTCTGCTTCCCTGTGCTATTTCTGAAAGAGTCTCCTTCTTCCCACTCCTATATCACCAATCTCCTGCTATCTAAATATTCCTTTAGAACCCAGATATATTTGAAATCATTTTTCCTATATATATGCCTAAGAACCAAATAGCATAGTAATAGTAAGTATGCATAGTCCTATAAAGTTTCTAAAGTGTTATTTCATTTGATCCTCACAACAACCCTAAGAAGTAAGTGATATTATCATCCCCATTTGAAAATGTTTCAAATTTATTTAGTATTTTTCCCCCAATCACAAGTAAAAAAAAATTTTAATGTTAGGTTTTGAAACTTTGAATTCCAAATTCTTTCTGTTCTTCCCTCCCCACCCCCTCCAACACTGAGAAGGCAAACAATTTGATATAGGTTATACACGTATAATCATGCAAAACATTTCCATGTTAATCATGTTGTGAAAGAAAACATTGCTCCCCCCCCCAAAAAAAAGCCTTCAAGAAAAATAAGTAAACAATACTTCAGTTTGTATTCAGACGCCGTCAGTTCTTTCTCTAGATATGGAGACCATTTTTGATCATACGTCCTTCAGAGTTGTCTTGGATCATTGTATTGCTGAGACTAGCCAAGTCACTCACAGCTGATTATCTTACAATATTGCTATGACTTTGTACACGGACATTTCCCTTTGCATCAGTTCATGTGAGTCTTTCCAGGTTCTTCTGAGAGCATCCTGTTCATAATTTCATATATGTGTGTGTGTGTGAGTGTGTGTGTGCATATATATGTATGTATATATATATATATACGCACACGTATATGTATACAATTTATGTATCTTATTCTGTCTTTGAATGTATGTGTATATATCTATATCTATCTATTCTATCACAATCACATACTACAATTTGTTCAGTCATTCCTCAATTAATGGACATACCCTCAATTCCCAATTTTTGTCCCCAGAAATGAACTGCTATAAATATTTTTTTTACATATAGGTCCTTTTCCTTTTTAAAAATTTCTTTTTCTGATATAGACCTAATAGTAGTATTCCTAGATGAAGGGGGTATGATTTTTATAGCCCTTTGGGCATACTTCCAAATTGCTTTACAATGATAGATTTAGAACTTGAAGTCTGTGATTCTTGCTGATTATGTTGAGTTGTTGATTTGTTGATTCAGGTCACAACTCTACCAACAGCGCACCAAAGTGTCATTTTCCCATATATCCCCCAATTTTTTTCTTGCTTTATCGTGGCTTTCAGGTAATCCAATAATTTTTAAATTCTCTCTCCTGGATCTATTTTCTAGGTCGACTGTTTTTTTTTTCAATGAGCTATCTCACATTGTCTTCTGTCTTTCCATTCTTTTTGTTTTGTTTTATTGTTTCTTGATATCTCATAAAATCGTATTTGTCATTTTATTTTGCTGACCTATTAGGCAGTTTAATAGCTATGAAGTAGCACCTCAGACTTATTTTAATTCGCATTTCTCCAATCAAAGGCGAGAGAATTTTTTTCATACGACTATAGGTAGCTTTGATTACTTCGTCTGAAAACTGTTCGTATCTTTTGATCATTTATTAATTGGGCAATGGTTCACATTTTTATAAATTTGACTCTGTTCTTTATATGTTTGAGAAATGAGGCCTTTATCAGATTTTTTTCACAGTTACTATTTTTCACAGTTATCAATTTTTTTTCACAGTTACTATTGCTATTTCTCTCCATTCTATTTACCCACCTATTTATTCTATTCTCTCACTCCTTTTATCCTGTCCCTCCTCAAAAGTGTTTTGCTTCTGACTACCCTCTCCTCTAATCTGCCCTCCCTTCTAATAACGCCCCCCCCACTTCTCCTATCCCCTCCCCCTCCTACTTTCCTGTAGGGTAAGATAGATTTAAATACACAATTGAGTGTGTATCTTATTCCTTCTTTGAGCCAAATCAGATGAGAGTAAGGTTCACTCACTCCTTTTAAGTTCCCCATCTTCCCTTCCACTGTAAAAGGTTTTTCTTTCCTCTTTTATGTGAGATAATTTATCCCATTCTACTTCTCCCTTTCCCTTTCTCCCAGTACATTCCTCTCTCACCCCATAATTTTATTTTATAGATATCATCCCTTCATATTAAACTCCCACCTGTGCCCTCTGTCTATATATTTATATACTCCTAACTGCCATAATAATGAGAAAGGTCTTACGAGTTACAAGTTTCCTCTTCCCATGTAGGAATATAAACAGTTTTACTTTATTAAGTCCTTATGAGTTTTCTTTCCTGTTTACCTATTTTTTATGGTTTTCTTGAGTCTTGTATTTGAAAGTCAGTTTTTTTTATTCAGCTCCTGTCTTTTCATCAAGAATGCTTGAAAGTCTTATATTTCATTGAATGTCTATTTTTTTCTCTGTAGGATAATACTCAGTTTTGCTGGGAAAGTGAGTCTTGGCTTTAATCCTAGTTCCTTTGCCCTCCAGAACATCATCCAAGCCCTCTGATCCTTTAATATAGAAGCTGCTAAATCTTGTGGTTCCATGACACTTAAACTACTTTCAATAGTCTTTCCTTTATCTGGGAGCTCTGGAATTTGGCTATAATATTCCTAGGAATTTTCATTTTGGGAGCTCTTTCAGGAAGTGATCAATAAATTCTTTCAATTTCTATTTTACCCTTTGGTTTTAGAATATCAGGACTGTTTGTCATGATAATTTCCTAAAAGATGATTTATAAAATTTTTTTTGCTTTATCATGGCTTTCAGGTAGTCTAATAATTTTTATATTCTCTCTCTCCTGGATCTATTTTCAGTTGTTTTTCCAATGAGATAGTTCACATTGTCTTCTATTCTTTCAATTCTTTTTTCCATTGACTTGTTTATTTACTTTTCGTTTACAAGATTCAGTTCCACAATCTGTTGAGTTTCAAATTTTTATTTTTTTCCATTCTTTTGGTTTTGTTTTATTGTTTCTTTATTTCTCATAAACTCATTAACTTCCATTTGCTCACTCCCAATTTTTAAGGAATTATTTTCTTCATTGAACTTTTGGACCTCCTTTTCCATTTGTCCAATTCTGATTTTTAAGGTTGCTTATCTTTTTGCACCTCTTTTACCATTTGGCATAGTCTGATTTTTTTTCTTTCTGTTATTTTTTTTTCAGTATTTTTTGTGTCTCCTTTACCAGGCTGTTGACTCTTTTTTTTATGATTTTCTTGCATCACTCTCAATTCTCTTCCAAAGTTTTCCTCTACCTTTTTTACTTGCTTTTAAAAGTCATTTTTGAGCTCTTCCATAGCATGTGACCAATTCATATTTTTCTTGGAGGTTTTAGATATAGGAGCTTTGACTTTATTGTCTTCTGAGTGTGCTCTTTTTGCTATAGTAATTTTATGTAGTCATTGTTTTTTATGTCGTTTGCTCATTTCCCCAGACTATCATTTGACTTTTCATTCTGCTTTAAAGTAGGGCTCTGCTTCCAGAGTGGAGGGCATGCTGTCCCAAGCTTTCAGGTGGCTTGTGCAATTGTTTTCAGGGACACTTTTAGGGACTTCTAAGTTTTCAGTTCTTCCAAGGTGATATGATCTAAGGAGAGGTGTTTACTACTTCCCTGGTCTGTGTTCTTCACTGTGAGTGACCACAAGCACTCTTTTCTACCCTGTAAGGTCCCCACTCCATTGTAACCACAAGCTCCTGTGGACTAGTGTTGCTCCTCACTCTGGGATGGCCACCCAGGACTGGAATCAGATCTGAGAATGGCCAAGGCAACAGAGTCCTGCCTCAGGACTAGCAAACAGACCCTTGTAATCTTTTTCTGACCAATTGTTCAACCCCCTTACACCTGTGGGCTGAGAGGTCTGAAAGCAACAGCTGCTGCTGCTGACTCATCGACTCCCAAAGCCTACTCCTGGTTTGCTGGGGCTGAGTCTGTGCTGGCATGGCTTGGGCTAGACTGTGCTCTGATTTCACTTAGGTGCTACAAACCTTTCCTGCTGACCTTCTAAATTGTCTTTGACTGGGAAATGATTTCATCCCATCCTTTTGTGGGTTGTACTGCTCTAGAACTTGTTTTATGGCATAATTTAAAGGTATTTGGAGGAATGTTGGGGGAGAACTCAGGCAAATTGCTGCCTTTTCTCCACCATCTTGGTTTTGCCCCTCTATGATCCCCATTTAATAGATGAGGAAACTGATGTTGAGAAAAGTTAAATGACTCACCCAGCATCACACTGCTAGTCTCTAGCTTAAATATCCTAGACTTCAACAGTAGCTCTTAATACGCTACACTGCCTAGCTGCCTTTAGGAATAAAATACAAGTTCTCTGAATTAGCTGATTATTCTCATTAAAATTTATAACTCCAGAATTCAATGACAATAGAAATAAATAAGCTCCTTTGAGTTTTAAATCTTATAAAACTTAGATATCTTGATAATTCTCGATATTAATGCCTCTGTAGCATCACTAGCTTATAAACTCTGAGAGCAGTAATTGTCTTTAATAATCATCTTTGTAGTCCTAATCTCTTGCACAGCACTTTAAAAGTATTATGTGCTTATTAAACTGATTTGTATTGAAGAGGCACTTGGAGGAAGTTTAGTTGAAGAGCTAAAGAAGAAAGGGAGGATATGTATTTTAAAAGCTAAGTCTGTCACAACTCTTATATATGGTGTATGTGCAGTGATGAATATTCCGTGTGTCTACTCTGCCTGCTCTGGGAATTGGCACAGATTCATTCATGCCCACATGGAGGATACGTTTGTAGAATTATTTCCAGAACAAGGAGAAAGAGAATGATTTCGGGCTACTTCTAGGTCAGGCCTTTTCAATGGAGCAACCCATTTGTCTTATAACAAAAAGGAATTTAACTTTTTGGTAATTAGCAAGGATTCATCAGCTGTTTCACAGGGTCAAGAAGGGAGGTAGGAGGTGTGGTCAATATGTATTCACAATCTTAGTTTAATAAGCTGTTAAGAGGATTCATTCCGTGAAGTTTGGATTCACTCAAATGGTCACACTTAAGGATCTAGGGGACCACATGTGGCCTTGAGGCCACAGGTTCCCCACCCTTGGTTAGACTGTGAACTCCTGGAGGGCAGAGACCATCTTTTGTCTCTCTTTGTATACCTAGTACTTAGCACAGTGCCTGGCAATAATAGTGCTCAATAAATGTGTATTAAATGGCAGCTACAATAGAACCATCTCTCTAATTGAAAGGACTTCTGACTAGAGAAAGTTTGAAAATTAGGAAAAGGCACAAATGGTTTTCTGGCACCAGGATTCTATTCAATGCAACTGGTAACTCTGTCCGACATAATGTGCTTTTGTATTAGGATACCTTCATGCTTGGAGTGCTCTACTTTCTCACCTCTGCCCCAAAGAATTCCTTACTTAAAACCTGATTCAAGAATCACGTGAAGTTTTTCCTGATTCCTATTGCCCCCATACCTGCTCTTAGTATTTGAGCTCTTTAAATTACCTTGTATTTATTTTGTAACTACTCTGTGTCAGGATACATATACATACACACACATATATGTATGTGTGTATGTATATACATACATTGAATACATACACACACATATATGGGTATGTATTTAATGTATTCATATTGTCTCTATGGAGACAATAGCCCCCTGAGAGAGGGGGCTACTTCTATTTTGTCTCTGCATTGCTCAGAGCCTAATATGGTAACTGGCACATAATAAATGTTTAATGAAGGCTGGTTAAAATATCGATTGATGTCCTACTTAGGAACTTTCCTAAGGATTGAAAATTCCATTTGTTTAAGGACAAACTAATCCATAGGACATTTCTTTTTTTTCCCAGACATGTAAACTATCTCCTGACCTGTAGTTTTTAATCATAAGGAAATGATATAGAGCACAGTATTTTCAAGTGGTAAGATCTGAGGAATATGGAGTGAGAAATCCTCTGTTTTATTCATAGCTGTATACATTGTCATAATCAAGAAATCCTAGACTCTTGAACTCCATCACTGGCTGAGAGTGTAATAGTGAGTAAGCCCACTTCAAACTTTAGCTCTCTACCAAAGGGATGACTATGAGTATTAGAAATAAGAAATTTGAGCTCCAAGGAATAAATGATTTTATAGAAATACTAAATATGTCTCTGATTGTCATAAATTACTGTGTATCTGCAATTTCCCATAGGTATTAGAACAAGGAGAGAGGGATTACATTGATGGAGAGGTTGCCCCAGCCCCATCTTTGAAAGGCATATCAGTTGTTCTGTAGAGGAGGAGGAAGAAAGGAAAGAAAAGATGTTCCTACCATTGGCAAAGGATCCTGCCACAAAGAAAACTGCCTGTTCATAAGCTCAGCATGGTTTCAGCTGTAGGGGTGAGACAGGAGAGGGCTTCCATGCCACAAACAATCTATTTCTCCCTTGTGACCTTTGATTCTTTACCTTGTCAATCTATTGACCGATCTGTTTCAACAAAAACGGGCATTGGTTTATATAACTCCTGCTGGGGCGTCTGTTTTCTCTTCAGGGAATAGGGTCAGCTGCTTTATTAGATCGCCAAGGTGGCCACTGGGGTATCTGTTTTTGTAGACCATCCCTTTCAGTTGTTCCGAACCATTCTGAATTAAAGGTAAAGGTGACTTGGATTGGGAGGATATTTTAAAAGGTTTGGTTCCAGACTATTAGTTAACCCAAACAGTACAGTGTGGGACCTGAGGACCACAAAGTTATAGCTGCCTTGAGCCCTCCACCTTCCCTCTCCCCTTGCTAAGCTACTACCTTACTAATGCCTCAGATCCATGTACTGATGTTGGTGATGTTTTTGTTAATAATGATGGCAGTTCACATTTACGTAGCGCTTTACAGTGTATGGAGGGCTTTTCTCACTACAGTCCTGTGAGGTAGGTGGCAATATGTTAATAGGAGATCTACTGGGGAAGGCTTAAAATGTTGACAGCTAATTGTCTTCGTTTTTATCTGATCAGTCTCAGCTCTACTTCTCATCCCGGAGCTGTAACCATGGGAAATCACGTGTGTGTCTTTCTGTAACTGATGCCTTGCTTTTTCTGAATTTTCAAAACTTCTTGAAAATTATGTTTACTTGGAAAAAAAAAACCTCTAATGAGCTCATTTGGTTAAACAAAATGCTGACATGCCCATTAAAGGACAGCCAGGGAATACCAACTCATTAACGTAATTAATTGTTCCGTTTCCTCCTCCCTCCAACTCCTCTTCTCCTTTCCCTTCCTCCTTCTTCTTTTCCCTCCTCTTCTTCCTCCTGAGCACTGCCCCTCTGCGCGTGTAATGCTGGCTCCACGTACAGTGTTCTGTTTACAGTGGTATGAACAGTTTTCGCCCTTGTCTTTCATTGCTGAAGTAACCCACCTCTCTCATATCAACTCTTACCTAGGAGCCGCTCTGCAGACTCTTTGATGTAGGTCTTTTTTTGCATGGCAGCGAAGGCTAAGCTGTGGTTCCATTGCATGATGCAACCTCACCTTTTGGGTTGTTTCTACTGGGATTAATTAGATTCTCTCCGTGCACTGGCCATGCATGCTGGCGTGCTTCTCCTGATGGCCACTGGATGCAGTGAGCACCAAACGCATGCAGTCGACCAAAACAGCTAGCATTCTTAATCTATGGAGGCATTGGGTTGGAGAACTCTGCTTTGAAATTTGGATAGTGCCTTATGATATGTATTATATTATCCCTAGGAGATTTAAGCATAAACAGTTGGAGAAAGAGAATGAGATGCACCTTTCTCCAACTGGCAAGCAGATGCTTCTCCTACCCCAAGGTAGGGGATTTGATGGGCCCAATGTTTTGAATGACCTCCACCTACCACCTCCACCTTCTCTGAGTACAAGTAGATATACCTATATGGATAAGCATGACAGCTATCCTTTCTCATTCTGCTAGATGAATGTAACCTGGCATCATTCACCTTCTTGGTTCTTGGGTTTTATTATTATTATTTTAGGTATAGGAGGGAGGTTGAGCCAAACACTCTTCAAAATACATTTGGCCACGCTATTTGTGTTAATTTCTCCTGCTCAGAACTACCACTGACCACCATCCCCATAGAAGTATTAAGAATGGTAGCTCAAATCTGTAACAAATGCAGTGTTTTGGGGACATGGAATGGAATTGCACTCAGCATTATTTTATTAGTGGGTATGATCCCGTCTCCTCATTGTAACATTGTAGCTTCTTTTTATTGCAGGTCTGTTTGGCAGTTCTTTCCAAAAAAAGGATGCTTTTTTAAAAGAAATATATATTTTTCCTCTTTCCTATGTGAAATAGCTAGGACATACATTAAGAAAACATGACTCCTCTCTCCAATATGCAATATTTATGAAGTAAGAAAAGCAAGAGCAGAAAAAAATTGGTCCAATCTATGATTCCTGACGCTGTATCTCCTGGCTGGGTAAAAGAGTCTGGAGAGAACTGCCAATTATTGGAATTTAAGATGCAATATAGAAATTCTTTAGCCAAAAAGACTCAGTTTGCTGGGCCATACTATTGTAGGAGACCAGAATTGAAAAGATGCATTATGGTATGGTGGAAAGAACACTGGGACTAAAAATCTGAGGACTTGGGTTCAAATCTCTTCTCTGACATTGGTCATCTGTATGACCTTGGTCAAGAGATTTAACTCCTCTAGGCCTTACTTTCCTCATATAAAATGGAAAGGTCAGACCAATTGGCCTCTAAAGACTTTTAACTCTGTATCAAGATGTCCTATTGTAAGAACATAAAAATGTATGTATGTGTATGTAATTTACAGTAAAAAATCCTCAAATCTAGAGAGTACTGTACGACTGAAAATGTTTACATATGCTTATCTTATTCATCTTATGAAGCACAATTTTTCCATAAAAAAGTTATTTTCCAGAAATGGAAAACCATCACCTCTCTGAAATGGAAAACTTTTCTCAAGCCAAAGAAGGCAGATGGAGGTGATCAAAATGACAAAGGAAACCAATGAAGAAACAAACAATCCCAGCCAACGTCCATCCTGGTCTGAGGTCCAACCTGGAAACACAAACATAGTAGGAGAAGAAGGCAAGTCTAGAGAAAACAATCGAGACTGAGCCAGAATGCAATATGGTGAGAGGAGGCAAGAAGGATAGACATTGCAGTGGAAAAGAAAATGCTTTAAGGTCTCTTGGAAGCCATGCAGCTGCCTTGTACAAGCTCCAAGTCCTTCCCTTGGAAGGTCATTCAAAGCTTCATTGCAAAGTATACAACATCCAGAAGGAGGGAGGAAATGATCCTGTATATACCACATTGAGAGGACTTTATTCAATTTTGGGCACTACTTTTTAGGAATGATATAGATAAAATGGAGGACCACCCAAAAAACATGAACAGTGAGGAGAACATTCTACATAAGCCATAGAATAATACAATCTGAGATTTTGGAATAGTGACTGTTTTGTCCCAAACTGTGCCCTAAAAAAATACCCTTACCCAAATACATTCCCAAAGAGTGGTCATATCATCTCTTCCTGAAAACCTCTAATGAATGGGAACTCCTACCTCCTGAGGCAGCCCACCCCACTTTCAGACAGTTTCATTGTCGTCAGGGTTTTGGTTCTCCCCCTGACAATAAAGCTATAATTTCCTCTTCATAACCCTGTCCTTTCCCCTACAATTATTCTTGGTTCTATCCTATGGGGCCAACCAAGACAAATCAAACCTCTCTCCTATGTAATAATCATTCTAATAGTTGAAGATAACTTTTGTACCCACCTTGAGACTTCAGGCTAAACACCCCTATTTCATTCAGTTAGTTCTCATATGACAAGGACTAAAGGCCATTCACTCTCGTGATTGCCTTAAGGATTGGTATTCCTTATGTGGTCTGATTAGGACTGAATCTGCAGGACTAGACCACCTTATTCCTGGAGGTCATGCCTCTCTTAATGCAATCAGGATTTCATCAGTGTCTTTCCTCTTCCTCTTTTGGACTATCAGTTCAAATTTTAAAAATCATAATACTTTTGGTTCTCTTCTCCCTCCCAAGTCTTTTCCAGACAAACTGCTACTTCGTTACACGTCCTCTAGTCCTTCCCTTATGAAAAGTAATTTATTTTCTTTTGAGAAACCAGGTTAAAATTCCAGCTGTCACTTACTGTCTTTGTGATGCTGGTCTTTGGACATCAATTTCCTTATATGTGAAATGGACGAAAGAATTGGACCAAATGCTTCCTCTAGATGTAGAATCCTTGTATCTACAACTTTAAATTTATTCCTATTAAATCTCATCTTATTAGATTCAGTAAAATATTCTAGTTGTTCAAGACCTTTTGGATCTTGGCTATCATCAAGTGTTCCAACTATTCTTCATACCCCTATATCCTTTGCAAATTTAATGAGTATGGTCATGTATGCTACTATGTAATTAATTGATTGAAAAGGTATAGAGTATATGATCAAGCAGGCCCCTGGAGCACTTCTTTGAATATGATATTGGACCACTCATGAATCATTCAGAGGACTGGACACCTAATGATAAGTTGAAGAAACTGGAAATGTTTATCTTGGAGAAAAGAAAACTTGGAAATTGATAGATTGATATGAGTTTTCATATTCAATACTTGAAGGTCTACTTTATAGATTATAGTTAGATTTCTGTTTGACTTTAGAGGGGGGAAAATTGGAGTAATGGATGGAAATTGAAGATAAAACTATACTGACTTGATATAAAGAAAAACTTTCTAACCATTAGAGCTATCCAGAAGCAGAGTGCATTGATTTGGAGTACAGTGAGATCAACCTCACTGGAGGTCTTCAGACAGAGTGATCACTTGTTATTTATGATCTAGAGGTAACTGAGTTAATAGAAATATAACTAGAGTGAAGTTTTCCACCTGGGGGTCCATGAACTTAAAAAAATTGGTAACTATATTTCCAAATACTCAGTTTCCTTTGTCAACCTATGCTTTTTTATGACTTTAAAACATTTTGTGGTGGCCATAGTCTTTACAGGATTGCCAAAGAGATTCACAACACAACAAAGGTTAAGAACTGTGTTCTGGCATTTGAAGTAACTGTAGAAGTCGTCGAGTCTGAGGTTATTTCACTATGAAGAAACTCAGAGTGAAAGGGGTTCTATGACTTGACTAAAGTCCTGTAAGTAGTATGTAGCTGGGCTAGGATTTGAACTCAAGTCTTGTGACTCAAAGTTCAGTGTTCTTTCCTTTTCATTATATCGCCTCCAGAGCATTATCGACTTTGAGATTCCGTTCCTTCATTCCACTTAAAGCGTATGACTTTCCTTTTGTAACTGAATTTCATTGGATCTCAAGAATATGTCTAAACTGGAATTCTTAAGAGACTTCTCTGCCTAAGATGTCAATCAAAGACAGACCCAAGATGCAACCTTTTTCTTTCCTTGAACAATAAAGGTATAATTGTTTCCATTTTCTGGTGTAAAAAAAAAAAAGACATACTAGGACTTTTCACTGTTATTATATTTTTTTTAAATGTCAAAAACAAAGACATCATAATTATCTCTCAGCATCACATAGAAATTCATGTGCAACTTTTAACAACAAACACCGGTGTCCTGGTGGTGAATATTCATGTTCAGTGACAGCATTTCCTATTCTTTTGCGTCAAGCAGCAGCTAATTGGAACAACCATCACTGGGCCCTGTGGAGCAGTGCCAGGCTCAGGGTGCTGGGGCTCAGTTGGAAGGCTCACTCAAATGGCTCCCCCGGGGGCAATTTGTGTTGATGCTTCCTGTATAGGTGTGGAGTTGATTGGTAGAGACAGAGTGTTTTAACCATCACATGGGTTGAGGATATATTTGTAGTGTTTCTAGGGTGATGGGATGGATCTAAAGGAGGGAGTTTGAGATACATGACCTCTATTTCACATGTCCTCTACACTATCATGGGGCTAAAGTGCCTTTCTAGGATCAATACTTTAAAGTTGGCATTGACCAACAAGCCAGCAAGACTGGGGAGGAAATGGGTAAGCTTAAGGTTGCTGGTTTGGGTCATAAGGAGGCAGAAACAAAAGGACAGAACAGATTTCAAGGTCAGATGGTTTTGGTAAACTGGAGTCCAGGGAGTACCTAACAATGGAGGAGAAGTATAGTCCTTGGTCTGAGTAGTAAGTGATAATGACTTGGTAATCCACGAGGCAATAGCAAGAACTAAGGCAGCTCCTGGGGTTTACAATATTTATAGTTGCCCAAAATGGCCCTGTGTTGCATTCCTTCCAACAACTGTTTGGGAACTCCTAGAGCTTTCATGCTAAGACAGATCAGGTCTCTGGTCTCATTCCTGCCCCATCAGGCTTGGTCCTTTGCATGTAAAGGTACCTGATTTATTTGTGACCTACTCTCTTTGTTTCTATCCTTTGGATGGATTCACTCTAAGCCACAGAGAAGGGTCCGGATATTCTGGAAACTTAGAGACTGGAACTCAATATCTTCCTTGTAAATTTCATTTCTTTTAAAGGGATCCCAAGAGAATGCCAGATACTCTGTATTCCAAGTAAGCCATTCATTCTTTCTCTTTGGAGGTAACAGCTTTTCAATTTTATGCTTTTCACATTTGCCATTCTCCTGGGAAAGAGGTCACACAACGTCCATCTGTCAGGTCTTAGATTGCATTCTTAAAGATTTTCTTTGAAAGTTAGTGCCATCTCCACATTTCTGGGTCCTTCACATGGTCTTCCACAACTCCCTAAATTCAGTAGATATTTTCTGTTGGGGGTCCACACCAAGGATGAAGATAGTCTAAAGAGTGCTGAACTTGGGTCTTAGAGTCAAGAGACATGAATCCAAATTCTTGCTCTCCTGTTGACTACCTAGGTGGCCTTGGCTAATAAGGTCACTTTGCTTCTTGGAACCTCAGTTATCTGTAAAAGGGGGATGATAATACTACTACTGATCATAGTATTAGAATATTAATACTAAGTATTAGTAATTAGTAATTCTATTAGTATTCTAATAATACTAATTCTAATACTCAGTATACTAATACTGAATTGTAGTGGATAGAAGGGTTGCAGATAACAGAGGAGGTAGTTACAAGAGAACATGCCAGATTTTGAGGTCAAATGATTTTGCTGAGCTGGAGTCTGGGAAATATCTAACAATGGAGAAGGGATTTCAGCTAGGCTAAAACTGCACTAAGACTTTTGGGACAGCCTATATATTTGAATACATGTGAAGGGGTCAAAGTGCAGTGTGATTAAGAATCTAGGAGAATAGGTTGATAGCTTCTAGTCCTCTAGCAATGTCAGGGCAAAACTCTTGTCCCTTGTACACTAGCTTAATCTCCCTTAAATTGAGCAATGAGGCACGATGGGAAGATAATATATAGGAGATGCTGACTCATTTAATGAGGTTGTGTATGTACCTATAGGTATGGATGGATGGATAAACCACTCCCCTGGATTATCAGTGGTACTGCTTCCTCTGTTAAATACTTGAAAGCACACTAAATTGTTCTTGAAATTAGAGATTATCATGAAATGACTATTCAGTCATATGTGTAAATTTGATGGTGGGATATGGACAGGAAGTAGAGACAGGTTAGATGACCATTTGTCTAGAATGTTATAGAAGTCATACTTTTTCAGTAATATGTTGACTTGATAACTGCTAAAAATCCATTACAACTCTGAAAGTGTGTAATTCATTTATCTTCTCTTAGTGGGGAAGGGTGTAAGAAAGATTCTCCTTCCTTATCCAGTTTCCTTAGATAGAAATAGGGACGGGGGACTATCCCACTTATTTTTGCCCTTAGGGGTGCCTCTTAACTCATCTTAACCCATAGAGGTAAACAATAGGCAGGTAAGTTTCAGTGTTCTAGTGTAGACCTAATGCATGCTGGGAATTAACAGCTCTGGAGTAAGGTTATGGAGGTCTCAGAGGTCTCTGACCTCTGCAATTCCTATGGCATAGGAGAATAAGCAGTTAAAGCACTGTGGGTATACCCAGTGTGAAAGATAAGGCTGTGGGGATCTGTTCCTCATAGCCAAAGGGCAAAGGGAGAGGCAGCAGCTTCTGTAAGAGGCACACACACAACCGGAAACCTCATGGATGGATTGTTCTAGAGTAAAGATCTTCCTACACATTTTCACTTGGTGCTCGCAACAGTCCTGTGAGAAAAGCACTACAAGCATTTTTGTCCACTTTTTACAGATGAGGAAACTGAGGCTGATTGAGCAAATGGAGAAGATGAAATGTCAGTGAGTCAATTTTATCAAACATTAATTAAACACCTACTGTGTTCCAGGCACTCTGCTAAGCTCTGGCCATACAAAGGCATAAAAGAGAGTCTCAGCCCTTAAGGAACTTAGTATACACAAAATAGTATGTACTCTGGCAGCTGGAAGGATATTAAAAGCTGCATAGTCAAGATAGCATTTGAGTTAAGCTCCCACCTCCAAATTCCCACTTTGTAGGTTTGGTCAACCGTGCTTAGCCAATACCCATCTAGATGGGCCCTCACTTCATAGAGAGGTACTGGTTTGCCGTGCTTAGGATTTTCCACTGCTATTTGGCACATTTCCTCTTTCCATATATCACAGAAGAAGATGTTGTCTTGGGGAAGAATCCTAGGACTTCAGAGTTATCCTATAATCCCACTATAATTATTGTTTAAATCCTCTTAGTATTACTTATTGATCTCTGGCATGTCTAAGGTCTCTGTGTTTTTTTCTGATTCTAGGTCTGTCTTTGGGGTTTTTGGGGGGAGGAATGTAGGGAGAAAGGCACAGTCTATACCTCTGGTTTCACTGATATAGGGGATTCCCAGTGTTGTAATTCCACCCACAAATACTTATTGACAATTTTAGTAACTTACAGCCTTAGAGAATTATTTGGGAGTATTATGTTTTCAAGTGACTTGCCCTTGGTCACATGTCTAGTATGTTTCAGAACAATGCTTAAAACTGAGGTCATCATGGCCCCAAAGCTAGTCTTATACACATGACCACATGACTTCTATTTAGATATGAACCCTGTTTAATTTCTGTTCCATTCCAAAGCACTGCTTAGACACCCAGCACTAATAAGGCAGATGTTCATGGTTATTGGACCATATCTGGCTTATTGAACAGTGACTTAATTAAAAGTCTTTTCCTTTGGAATGATTAATAGACTTATTGATGTCAAGCCCTTAAGTGAGGCATTCCCAACAAACCCATTTAACCAATTGGCTGAAATTCAGGCTGGATCGATGTTGCACCACAGCCAAAGGTGTTTTTATGTTCCCATTAGAGACCTTTGGCATGGCCCAGAAGGAGTATCTAAAAATGAAAAGGAGTAACCTAAAATCATGACAATAATGACAATAAAAATATATAAAATAATAAATACAAGCAAAATGATATTTTAGAATATAACCAATGTGACATGCACTGAGATAACACTGACCAACAGATCCTGGGCAAGAGATACTGCTGTTTTATAAAGCCAAACAACAACCACCACCACAACAGAATTTACTGATTTAGATTCCCCATCAAAGGAGATAAGGTGGTGGTAGAGGATGAAACACCTCATTTGGAGTCAGGAAGGCAGATTTAAACCTCATTCCTAATGCTTACGCATAACTCTCAACCTGCTTATCCCTCAGTTTCCCTTTCTGTAAAATGTGGATATCTATAGTGCCTACAGATGTTTTGAGACTGAATTTTTAAAATATCAATTATCATCATCATCATAACTTATAGCCTTGAGTAGGTCTGTGGCAAGAGCCGATGGATTGTTAAAGTTTTAGTGTGAGCATTTATACCTCAGAAATCGGCGAACCACAAATTAGGGCTTTATTTATTGTTTTGTTGGAGAAAATATTAATAATGCAGATTAAACTTGAAAAATGTGTCCATGGGTACACCCCCCTCCACCTCCACTGTGCTCCTAGCTTTAAGGTTTACAAAGCACTTTCTGAATATGGTTTCATTTGATTCCCCCCTCCAAGCCTATGAGGTAGGTGCTATTATAAACCCCATCTTACAGATGATGAAACCAAGACATAGAGAAGTTAAGTAACTTACCTGTGGTCACACAGCTAATAAGTAGCTGAGAATGAATTTGAACTCAGAACTATTTTTGGATCTAACTGTTGATTTAATCAGTACAGGAAACTCCCCCAAAAGAAATTCTTTCTGCCAACACAGATTGACACTCACTCTGCAACTTATAGACTTTAAGAATTATGTGACAAACTCAGATGTCAGATGACTTCTCCAGGTTCACACAGCCAGTATGTCCAGAGGCAGGACATGAAGTCTGGGTCTTCCTGACTTAAAGGCAGCTCCCTGCTTGTGTCATGTGCCTCTTGTTACTTTACTCAGAAGAAACATTGAGAAATACCTACATGTAGGAAAATTACTTGATCAATAAATCACTTTTAGGTTACATTAAGAGTTACAAGATCCCAGAACTGCACAGAATATGTTTCTATTTGAAGTGAGCTATTTGTTCTTGGTTATTTTGTTACTTGGTGACTTCCTCAACGAATCATGAAAAACATAGAAATATTAGCTGGTAGCCAGCCCTGTTTTAGAGGTGCCTAATTGAAGCCCAGAGAAACCAAGGGACATGCCCAAAGCCCCAGAAATAGTAAATATCAGAAGCAAGACTTGAATGTAGGTCTGTCTGTTGTTCAGTCATTTCCAGTTGTGTCTGACTCTCCATGTGTCCCCATTTGGGATTTTCTTGGCAAAGATACTGAAATGCTTTGACATTTCCTCCTCCAGGTCATATGACAGATGAGGATGTAGAGGAAAAGAGGGTTAAGTGACTTGCGCAGGGTCACACAGCAGTGTCTAAGGCCAGATTTGAACTCAGGTCTTCCTGATTCTCTGTTCACTGAGCCATGAAACTGCCCCAAGACAAAGGACTGCCAACTCCTAAATCTAACAGTCCTTCCCTGTATCCTGTAGCTTCTGGCAAAACTGGGGAAGGATTTATGGAAAATCAGGAGCATCAGTGTAAAGCTTGCCTTAATCTTGGTAGCCTGGGGAAGAAGAAGGTGGGGAAGTGGTGCATGGGTGCTATAGTAGGAATCCATTTTATTGACAATTCATATCTCAGTATCTTTAGAGAAAGGGATAGATGCAGTAGAAGGTGAGTGACATTTGAGTTGGATCATGTTGTCATGATCTGATTTCTCTCTTGCCTCTGTCAGTTATTGCCTTTGTGGTCTTGAACATCCCTGGGCCTCAATTTCTACATCTGAAAAATTAGGTAGAAAAACCACATTATCTTTGAGATCCTTTTCATCTGTCAATCTAGTCCCATGTTCCACAATGTTATTATCTTATGAACAATTTCTATTACCATAATAAATTATCTTCAAGTGCCTAGCTGCTAAACCCTATAATGCTCCTAGCTAACAAGTTATCTCAGATTTAAAATATGACACTACTACTAATGATGATAATTCTTATTTTAGAGTGCATAAGGTTTTCACTTTTAAAACACATCAGCTTGACTTTTCTCTCTAAGAAAACTATTGTGCTATGGAATGGATCACTGGTAGGGGGAAGAAGAGGTATACAGGGGACATTATGGTAATGAAAAAACAAAAAATCCATAAAGAGTTATTAAAATAAAATCAATCATCATGCTTAGCAATGCTCTTTTGCTCATTTTGCATATACAGAATCTTTTAGAGGCAGAAAAAGACCTCATAGCTAAGAGTTTATTCTCCTACAGACTAATTCCTGGCTGTGGGTTTCCTTCACAGAATATGGCTCTCAAAGCTATTTAATATCACCTGTTTGTTCATAGTTATTGCTATGAACAGGAAAGAAAATAAGTTTACATATGGATCCTTGTTTTGGACTGGTTCATATAGAATATGTGAATTTAAATAAAATGGTAGCTCAGGCCCCAGAAGACAGAATGAGGAGCTCTTTATGGAAGCAACACAGAGTAAAATGTAGACTTTAATAAGAGAAAAAGATAACTTTAGAAATAAGGATTATACAACAGTATAATAGCTATTGTTTGGGGGGGAGTTGTTTTCTGATCACTGGAGGTTGAGATGATCATTGTAGCTTGTGTTATAGGGGAAATTCTTGTACAGGAATTCATTGAACTTGATGGCTTCTGGGCTCCATGCAACATCCATGTTCTAGAATTCTGATTCAGTGGATAACATCCTAGGTGGCAGTCACAGAAATATGAGAGAGAAATCAGAGAATTGTTGGGCTAGTCTTATCTACCAAAAGTTTTCTGGTTTGAGTTTTTAGTGAGCATATCTGGGGAAGTTCCCAGGATAAGAGATCACTGCAAGGTTTTTGACTATTAATGATGTTTCACACAACATTAAATCATTAATTCACTCAGCAAGTATGTAATCACCTGTGTGTTCATCATTAAATGAAAAGTGTAAAGAGTAATTTTAAATTGCTTTCTTGGGAACCTGAAGCCCAACAGGAAAAAGCATGGATATCTTTTGGGTTAGTTTAACCTTGATCACTTGCAATGTACATAATTTGTGTAAATGTTTTGTTAGGATAACTTCACTGGTGGTTGTACTAAAAAGTTCTGATGGCTCATTGGGACATAGAGCATACATCTTGGGTTCTCAAGGGCTGTGGCTGCTGAGTGACAAGTCTGATAAATCTTACCTTCTAGAAAAGACTTAAGAATGGTCTTACCAATGGATTATATCTTTGTTGATATAAGACTGGCTTCATTAAGTTCAGGAAGACTCCATGCTAGAATATTGCCCACTAGGTGGTGATTTTGGTTTTGTACATTGATGTTCTTAGAGTTTTCTCCTAAGGGATCACTAAAAGAAACAAGAAAAAACAATAAAATAACAGATCTTTTATAATAGTATAGTAGCGATTTATTGAGTACCTATTAGGTAATAAATGTTATTGTAGGTAGGGTTTTTTGGGGGGAGGTAGGGACTGAGAAGAAAACATGATCTCTGTCCTGCCATCTGTAATCAAAGGGATATCAAATCCATTTGAGGAAATATCAGACACATGTGAAACCAATGAATATGGGAATGCTTTTTGAATGATATAATTAAATGTGAAACAATATGGGTAAACTATAAATGTCATATGAGTTCAGGAAAGAGGAATATCAAGGAGGAATGGGGGAATAAGGAAAAGTTTGAATGAACCAACAAGACAAGAACCATGAACTAAGAACCCTAAGTCCTAGGTTCCTAGTCTCATCTATATTACTGATTTGCCATGTTATCTCAAGTGGTCATTTCTTCTCCCTCTGCTTCAGTTTTCTCTATAACTTTAGGGGGTCCCTTCTAATTTGGAACAATCTGATCTGAGTCTGTGAGGACTGGAATTTGTTCTAGATTTTAAATAGTTAAAGTGAAGAGGAGAGAATGCTAGACTTATATTTAGGGAACCTAAGTTCAAATCCTGACTTTGCAACTTATAAATCTACACGGTCTTGGGATTTTTTTTAACCTCTCTGAGCCTCAGTTTCCTTATCCGTAAAATGAGAGGATAAGACATGATTACTCAGAACCATTAGAGTTGTACATAGTGTGAGAATGGCTATTCTATGAGTGATGCCTTGGAATGAACCTGGCACATATAGGGACCGTCAGATGAACCTGACAGGAGAGCACGCTATAGATCGTAGAAACCCAAGCTAGATCATTTTGGAGTGGTTAAATGACAGAGGACATTGGGCAAAGGAATTAGACCTGGTCCATTGGGAACTATAGAAAGCAGTGTTCTACATAAGGTGGTGTTGAGGATCAATTTCACTCCTTCCACGAGATTAATTATATTACTTATATAAACATTTATTGAAGCTCTTACCCTGTGCCAAGCACTATACCAAGCACCGAGGATACAAAGGACAAAAGATGATTGTTGAACTCAACCTCAACGCCTAATGGGGAAGTCAAGGTGACCAGTGCATTGAACATTATAGAAATAGATTTTGGAGGGTCTGAACTGGGGATGAAGTGGAGCGGCGGTGATTGTGGGAATGAAGAGGCTGGCGCTCAGTCCAAATAAAAGATGTATATAAGAGGGAGGGAAGTTCTTTGCATGTCTCTGAGGATTAATTTCATATGGTTTTTGTTTTTCATTGAGTCCCTTTCCCACTGTAAGAGTATCCATATGGGCATACATGTGCATATGCATGCCCATGTGGGGATACACATGGATACTTCTTTACTGAAGAGCCTCAGATTTTTAAATTGTTAGGTCTCTAAGCTCCTTATCTTTTTTCTCTTGTAAATGATAGTCTCCTCAACCCCTCCCCACTTAGACTTCATTAATTTTTTTCTTTTAATCTTAAAATAAAATGTGCTCAGCCAGCATTCTCTTTCTGATTGTTAATTCGGATGCCACTGATGAGGCCCACTTAGTGTTGTAGTAATTACTTCCTATTATAGTGATGTGTTTTTCCCCCTTGTTCAAACCTGAAACTGCAAATATGTGCTCAACCCCTGGATCTTTGAAATTAGTTAAGTGGCATGCAGCTGGTTATCTAGGAGCAGGTACATCCTCTTAATCATTCCTGTTTGGTGATGAATGGAAATCTATCCAAGCCACACCACCTGTCTTTAAGGTGGGAATGGAAGGAGCTGATCCCATTAAAGCCACACATTAGTGTGTAGACAGCTCTGAGCAAAGAAGGTAAGAAAGGAGTCTTTGGTAAAGGCCATGGAAGTTTCAGGGCTGAAAACAGATTCAGTTCTATTCATGAAAACATTGTTCAGTGCCTACTGTGTGTGGAGGGCAGTTTGGCGTAGTAGCTAGAAAGCTAGTCTCAAAGCCAGAAGAATCCAAGTCTCACCTCTGATTCGTACTGACTGTATGACACATCTCAGTGCTCCAGGGCAGTTCTCTGAGACTAAAAGTTTCAGAGAAGGTACTGACCTGTATTGGTAGACAGAGTTCCCTTACTTGAGAGTTTTCTGTGTCAATGAAATCTTAGATCCAGTCCCTATCAGGATCCCTACTATGTGTGAGGTACCAGATAAAATTCTGCACCACTGTGCAGAAGAGACAAACATCCTGGCACTTATTACCATAACTGGCACATAGTACTTTCATGCATTCACCCAGCAGAATGTTTTGCATTGTAAGCTGTTTAATTCATTCATTCTCCTAGCATAGGGACTTTGATAGAGAAGTCATCATAAACGATTACTGTGTTGTGAATGTGAGGAGGAGAAGGACAGCCAAATAACGCTGCTTAACTAGAGCTGTGGGCTTCAGTCTAAGTGACGCTTTATCCTTCACATTTAAAATCTGGGGATTCTTGGTTTGTCCTGCCAGCTTTCCATTGATCTCTTATTTTGATCTCCATGGAGGTGTGTGTGTGTGTGTGTGTGTGTGTGTGTGTGTGTGTGTTCCAATAGCCCTTCTGTAAAGGCAACTGTTTAGTTTAGGGGATCTCAATCTGAAGACATTTAGATTTCATGTTGTATGGATAAGTGACAAAGGGAACATATCCTAAGTTTGAATTGTCTTCCTCTGCTTTTAAATAGGTACTTATGTATAAATTGGGGGTGGGGATGTCTTGTCAGATAGATAAAAAGGTCCCCAGGTGGGTATATAGGTTTATTAAGATTCTTTCACAAGAATCTAGACGTGTCTCTAAAGTTGTCTTTCTAGGTTTTAGGTGCCTTACTACCACCTCCCTGTTATGCCTCCTGCTTGTAAGTTGGTAGATATTTTGTACTCTGCCCAGAAGTCACCAGAGGTTTAGCTAGATGACTCCAGATGAAGCCAGATGTCCCTTACTTGAGACAAAGGTGAAATGAACTGAGCTGATTTTCTTCATTCACAATTAAACATACAATAAGCCCACAGTGATGGATGACTTTGTTGCTTAACCTATGAAGAAGAACCCCAGTGACTGATCTGTCACAACAAGCAGCTATATCATATCACCTGTGAAAAGTCAGTCAATAAACATTTAGTAAACCTACTATAGAACAGGTACTGTGCTAAATGCTCAGAATAGGAAAAAAGGTAAAAGATAACGTGTGTATAAAAAAACTCTAGGATCGGGGTTCTTAATCTTGTTTGTGACATGGACCTCTTTGGTAGACTGTTGAAGCCTAGGAACACCCTTTCTCAGTTTAATATTTCTAGTCTGCATAAAATAAAATCAATAGGATTTCAAAGGAAACCAGTTATACTGAAATATAGTTATCATATTTTTTAAAAATAAAATTCATGGACATGGGGTTAAGAACCCCTGCCTAGGAGCTCCTTTTACTTGGTGGTATAGCAAGCTGCCCTCATTGATCTTTGAGATGAAGTCCCCCTGGAGAGGAAAAGATACCTTCTGTTCAGTATTATCAACCTGTCTCAGAATGAATAATGTTGTATCTTTGTATAAGCCCATGGAATTTCCAAAGGGGCTCTTTCCATATGGGAAATGAAATGATCTTGGGTAAGGGGTGAAAAGATTCCTACTCCCCAGAAGCCTCTTTCTTGGGAGTCTCTTGCAGAGAGAGACAAGCAGTAGATTGTGGTCTCAGGGGTTTACTTCTACAGGTTCCCACTCAATAGTTCTCTTACCAGTCAAGAAAAGCAGCCTAGAAGTCTCCCTGGGATCTTTGTAGCAAATGGAGGAGAGTAAAGAAATAGAGCATATCCTGTTATATTTCTACATCTTCAACTGGCCATTCCTCCCAATTCAACAATCATGTCAGTAAACCTTATCTCCATTCACTGACCTCATCTCTGTTAAAATATAGGGGTCAAGGAAGTAATTGGAATTCTACACTGTTCAATTATATAAGCATTCAGGTAGTGTTGGGTCAGATTGATGAGGAGACAAACAGGATCTTAGTAAACAATCATTAATCCAAGTCCCTTATTATTTTATGATAAGGAAATTAAGATCCATAGATGTAAAGAGAGTTTCCCAAAGTCACAGTAAGTTAGTGGCAATGTTGATATTAATTCCAAGATATTTGTAAAGAAAGATCAGATGTGATGATGGGATGGATAGAAAAGGTTTCAAAGAAATCCTTTTGAAGTTGGGTTGTTCTGGAAATAGGCTAAGCATAACCCAATATCCTCCATCTACCATTCCTCCTCCTACTGCTTTTGATGTCCTCAGAATAGTAGTAAGATTCAGGGAAGATGACAGGCAGAATTCAGTATTGAGAAATTCCTATGAAACTTATGCTGGGCCTGAGGCTGAGCTCTAAAGCTGTTCTGAGACTTGGCTTCAATATGGAATGGACCTTACCATCCCTCTTGTGGAATTTATCTAATATTTCCCCGAGCATGGGGAAAGAGGGTACATCCAAGTAGAGAAGCTCTCTCTTCTAACCTGGTATAGATTTGAACACAGTGATAACATGAATGGACATGTTTGGCACCCCACCTCAAGGTATGTAGGCAGATAGGGACTGTTCTCTGGATGTTTTACCTTCTGTGCTCCTATGAACTCAGCTTAGAGCTGGAAGAAACCTCAAAAGCCAACTAGTCCAATCCCTTCATTTTCTAGCTAATGAACTGTGAACAAGAAGGGTTAATTAACTTGGCCAATGCCACCTAGGCAGTAAGTAATAACCCTGTGAATCAAACTGAGAATCCTGATTCCTAATCCAATATTATTTCACTTTTTGAGCAAATAAGACGTCACTTGCTTAATGAGATGGGTTTAATAAGCCCACCCCCCAATACACAGCACATCTTGCCTACATACATAAATGGTGCCCAGATATCCTCCATCAGAGATTCCCCAAATGGATTCTCTTGATGTAGAAATGGAAGACATCTGTGTCCCAGAGGCTTGCCAATCAGAAGGGTGTTAGAATGACAGAACCCTGCACTTCTCTTCGATAGAAGTTCAGTATCTGGGAAATCTCAATTGCAGTGGTTCCTGTAAACAAGTTCTCTCCTATATCTTGGTCTTTGTTTTCAACATAGAAAAGCAAAGAGATGTTTAAATTTTTGTTTTTTCCTGTAATATCTGCATGGTAGTGAATGCCAACATCAGGGTCCAATGATGATTTGTTTTCTCCTGTCATTCCTGTCTTCTTTTGAAGTTCAGGACTCTCCCATTCATATTCTAGGGTGGGTTTGCTCATAATCTCCTATCTTGGTGAAACTGAGTAGTTGACACTTCTTTTATGGACTTTGGAGATAATGAGTCCATTGGTTTTCTGATGCTACCCCCAAGCCTTCTTTAAACACAACTGGAGGTTACTCTGAATGCCTGTGCAGAGGGATTGCTACTGATTTGTGACATGGGAGGCAACGGAGGGCATGTTGGACTTGTACTATATAATGGGAATGGATAAAACAAAGTGCATGTGTGATGATCCCGGAGCCCCACAAATAGACTTTCCCTGGCTTTAAACGGATTTCTTCTATTGGTACTGCATTGATTCTTGCCTGTTGAAAAACTTTTAGCCTTTTCCTTAACAGAGGTACGACTATACTAACTGGTATTTTGTTCAGTGATTGCAAAAGTGGGGATCCTTGGAAATCCTCTGCTGTCCAGTTCTTAAGCTGCCTAGTTTCTGGTTCCATATGTTGACTTTGCTTCCTGCCTATGGATAATTTGCTTTTTCTTCTGTTTCTATCCCCACCCAGTCTTTCCCATTCTATCTTCTTCTTCTATATATGATCCTGGCCTAAGGATGACCTCTGGTTGACATTATGGCATAACTCTTTTATCTCCATCAACAGCTTTGAGATGATTATGATGCTTTCCTGCTCCCCACTCAGCACAAACCTTGGCACTTTCTTACATTGATCACTGATTAATATCCTTGATGGAAAGTCAATGGAAATCATGTACCAGTTTGTATAGTGGTGCTCCTTTTTGAACTCTTGACCAAAGTAGAGTGTGCTGGGGGTTCGCATTGGCTGCTTGACACACATAAAGGCAATTAACTTGCATGTCAGAAAATTAACCCTTAGAGTACTGCTTCAGATTTCACCATGTCTTGGGTGATTGGGATTTAATTTTCTTTGTGGGCTAGGCTTTTTTCTGAAGCTATGGGAGCCATATGAAAAAGTCCGTAGTTAGACTATGTAGAGGAGATATCAGCATCCTTTCCTGGTCACTTTCCTAGAATGTTTTGGGGCCCTTTTTAAATAAATACTTAATCACTTAAAAGTCTCCCCCTTTCCCACACACAATAGTATTTAATTCCAAATGGAATGTATGCCTAAGCTGCCTTAGTGGGTGTGAGGGACTCTTCTTAGCTCTAGTGTATATTCTCCCAAAGAGAGAAGTCAGTTCTTTAAGGGTTAATGGAAACTTAAGGAATTCAGCCATCTCTCCTGCTTATTCTTCCTCTGAGGTATCTGCATGATCCTCATTAGATTTTTAGCTCAACCTTTGAATGATTCAAATGAAACACAACCAACCAATAAACAGGCAATGTCGGGGGGGGGGGGAAAGCAAAAGTACTGAATGGGTGAATGGACATATTCTTTGGCAATGCTTGCTTGTATTTCCTAAGGGGTTGAAAGACCAAATGTCTAACACTTGTTTTGTTCCCTTGCCTTTCCCCTGAACCCCCATTTTAGAGAAGCAGAGACCCAATACCTATTACTTACCTCTTGCATTTTCTTCTCCTTGTTTAATAGCCCAATAGAATCCTGTCAGAATTTCTACAAAGATTTCACATTACAGATCGACATGGCTTTCAACGTGTTCTTCCTTCTCTACTTTGGCCTGCGGGTAAGTGCCAAGGGAATGATGCTTACCCTTGGGATGGGAAGAGTCTGGGAAGCTTGCATGCCTGGGCAAGTGGGAAGG
This sequence comes from Pseudocheirus occidentalis, assembly GCA_028646575.1. NCBI lineage: Eukaryota > Metazoa > Chordata > Mammalia > Diprotodontia > Pseudocheiridae > Pseudocheirus > Pseudocheirus occidentalis. Next base: position 45,517,602 of record CM053598.1, on the reverse strand, counting down.
GATGGGGAGCTGGCAACAGTGGTGGTGATGCCAGCCTCAGCATCTGCCCTCTTGGACAAGAAGTCCAAGGTGTATAGCTAAGATTTCTCTTCATTCTATTCTCTGGTCTCTGCCAGAACCCTCTGTCCTTTGAGTGTTTCTTCATTGAAGTATTGAAGGTCCAAAGAGAAGGTTATCTGTTAATTTGGTTGTATTTCTTCTAAATGCTGATCTGTCGTGCTTATAAAGCTTTTCCCAATGAACATTTCAAAGGAAAAAAAATTCCTTTATTTTAGCCAGTTAGTCACCAAGCATTTATTAAGTGCCTAACCAGAGGGGCAGTTAGGTGGTGCAGTACACAGAACATTGGACCTGAAGTCATGAAAACCTGAGTTCAGATCTAGCCTCAGACTCTTAGTAGCTGCATGATCCTGGGCAAGTCACCTAATTCCTATTTGCTTCAGCCCCTCATCTCTAAAATGGAAAGACACTGGAGAAGACAATGGCAAACCACTCCAGTGTCTTTGGCAAGAAAACTCAGTCCATGGGGACATATAGAGTTGAATACGACTGAAAGAAGGAGCAATAAGAACAAAAGTACTAACCACTGGGATTAGAAATGGAATTAAGAATTAGGCTGAGGCGGGTTGGTGGCCCAGAGCAGAAGGAGAGTGAAAATAATAAATGATAAGCATTTATATAGTATGCTCCAGGCTCTGTGCTAGGCACTTTACAAATAATGGTGCTCATAACACCCGTGCAAAGCACCTGTTATTATCCTCATTGGCAGATAATGAAACTGAGGCAGATGGCAGTTAAGTGACTTGAGGCCAGATTTGAGCTGAGGTTTGCTGGACTCTAGGCCAGGTGCTTTATTAACTGTACCATTAACTGCCCCACCCTAACCCTTAATTCTGTTTCAAATCCCAAAGCACAGTGAATCAGTCCAGTGTCTGGAGCTGGGAAGATCTGAGTTGGGATGTGACCTCAGACACTCCCTAGGATAGTTCTATAATTGCTGCCTGCCTCGGTTTCCTCATCTGCAAAATGGGAATAATAATGCTACCTCCCTCCCTTGGGTGTAGTGAGGATAAAAGGGCATACATCCCTCCTTCCTTCCTTCCTTCCTTCCTTCCTTCCTTCCTTTC
>CM053598.1:45492028-45515975 GCA_028646575.1 Pseudocheirus occidentalis | reverse complement strand
TTCCTTCCTTCCTTCTTTCCTTTGTGCCTTCTCTCTCTTACCTCAAAAACAAATTAACTTGACCTTGGTATTGGGAATTTCCATTGTGGACATTTCCTTTGTCCATTTAGATGCAGATCTGAATCTGTTCTGCAAGTTGCCCAGGAACCTCAGAATCTAAATGCCTTGCTTATAGCTCCACAGTCACTATATTAGAACAGCAGAACTTGAACCCAGGTCTTCCTGACTCTGAGAATGACTATCTAATGTGCCATGGTGCCCCAGCAGACTTATACCCAGAATTAGCATCTGACATCTCCATGATGACTGCATATGGTTTTATAGATGTTCTAATATACACAAGATGTAATGCCAAGACAATATGAAAAGTGACTGGATAGAGAGCTGACCTCAGAGTTAGGAAGATCTAGATTCAAGTTCCACTTCTAATATGAATTAACTGGACATTGGACAAGTCATCTTACCACTCAGTGCTCCCATGTGACTCTCTAAGATTCCAAGACACAAAACAGTTCTAGAGGTAGGGGTATGCTGGGACCATAAGAGCTTATTGTTAAATTTTTAGTGTGAGCATTTAGCCTTCGGAGATCAGCAAACACCACAAAATAAGACTTGAATTATTGTTTCGCTTGTTGTCTAGACTTAAGAAAGTAATGGAGAAAATGTCAGTCATGCATAGTAAACTTAGAAATGTGTCATGTACACTTCTTTTTTTGGAGTTAGCAGGTTGTTAAGCATTTACCATTATACTACTTGTTAGATGGAATGTCTTCATTGCAAGTTGTTTATATTATTCAAATTCCGGATCTAGCTACAGAATAATTTTGAGAGGAGTTTGGTATTTGTGTATGCCTGTGGGACTATATATATTTATTTAAATTATAAACTTAAGGGATTTGATGTTGGGTGCTCAGACAATAGAGCTATAACCCTAAGACCCTCTGAGGTTGGTCGGCCAAATTGGCCCGTGATGCTCTCAGCAGTCACAGACCAATACCATGTATGGCTTGGCTTCTCTCTATGGGCTGAACGGGCACATAACTCATAATAGAAGACTATCTAACAGGCAAGATGAACCCACTGTTGGCCTCCACTCCTGTAAATTCCCCAACTATGCCCTTTGGAAATGGCAGTGGAGATGAACACAAGCCCCAATGCCTCTCATGTGTTTTCTTCTTCTCTTTATTCTTTCCCCCCAGTTTATTGCAGCCAACGATAAGCTGTGGTTTTGGCTGGAAGTGAATTCAGTAGTAGATTTCTTCACAGTCCCTCCAGTGTTTGTGTCGGTGTATTTAAACAGAAGTTGGCTTGGTAAGTACCTCCTCGCTTTTTCCCTCGCATCATTGGTATCCAAACTAGGGCTCTTAGCCTTGAGCAGAGAAGAAAAAGGTAGGTCGGCTTTTTTGGAAATGCTTTATCCACAGCCAGAACCATTTTGTTTTGTCTTTTTGAGCCCTGGAGTCTGATAGGAATAATTCCCCATGAAACTCCAATTCCAACCCTAAATGATGGGCCATTTTGTATTCAGGTAAGAGTACCGGGTTGTTAGTGGAGACAGAGACCTAAGGGGATCATTGCCAATTAGAGCTGGACAGAGACCCACAGATCCAGAGACAGCTTTGTGTTTGTACATTTTCAGGTACACCAGTCAATCCATAAACATTTATTGTGTCTGCTGGGGATCAGGGATATCCTGAGACTGGAGTATGATCCTGAATGATGGTAATCAGTTAATAAACATCTATTAAGCACCTCCCAGGTTCCAAGCGCTTTGTTAAGCACTGGGAATACAAAAAGAGACAAAAGACCATCCCTCCCCTCAAGGAACTCATAGTCTCAGGGAGAAGATAACAAATGTGTACAAACCATTCAAATGCAGGATAAATGGGGGGAAGAATTAAGAGAGGGAAGGCTCTAGAATTAAGAGGGATTGGGTAAAGTTTCTAGGAGAAGGCAGCATTTTCATTGGGATCTAATGGAAATCAGGGGAGCCTACAGGGGCAGAAGAAGAGGGAGAACACCAGAGAAATGACCCCTTGTTTTTCCAAATGCTGGCTCCCAACCAAGCTGCTTGCCTCTGTCTGTCCTATATGCCAAGCACTGTGCTAAGGCCTGGGGGTACAAAGAAAGGCAAAAGACAGTCCCTGCCCTCAAGGAGCTCACAATCCAGTGGGGGAGACAATGTGCAAACAATTATGTATAAATAATATACATGAGGATGAAATTGGTGGTAATCAACAGAGGGAGAGCACTAGAATTAAGGGGGATGGAGGAAGACTTAGGGTGGGGGGAGAAGGCAGGATTTTAAGTAGGACTTGAAGGAAGCCTGCAATTAGACATGTTATTCTTTAATAGGCAGCTAAATAATATAATGGACAGAGTGCTGGACTTGTCCTCAGGAAGAACTGTGTTCAAATCCTGTCTGTGTGACCCTAAGCAAATCATCTAACCTTTCTCAGCTTCCTCGACTTTAAAATGGGGGTGATAAAAAGCCCATTTCCCGTGTTTGTCGTACAGACAAAATGACATAATGATATATCTTAAAGCACTCTCTCAAGGCCAGCTATTATGGCTGTTATCATTATCATTGTTATGCCATACTATAAGCAAAACATTGTCCATATTTCATGTTAAAATAGAAATATTCCTGGAAATGGTAATGTGGTAGTTCTCTGTCATTTTAAATTTAACTTGAGTGTATCATTTCTTTTTCTTGAAAACCAGTTTCGAGAAAGAAAGAAAAGGGGTGGGAACAGAACCTGAGAATGCTGGGAACTTTGGTGGGGTAAAGAGGGCCACAGAGGGAGCAAAAGCATAGGGAAGGAATAGTAGCAATGGCAAATATAGGCTCTTTCTACTTCAAGCATTTTAGAGGGGTGTCCATATGTGGGTCATTTACCATATGTGGATAAGTAACGTCTCCTTTATAAAGAGAGAGAGATGGCTACCATCAGATGCAAATATGGATGTATGTATGATTATTTATATTCATATACACACATATATATTTATGTGAAATCATTCTACACGTACCTCTATCGCTTCTTTTTCTGGAGGGACGAAAAAAGGGAAAAAAGTCACATGATAACTTTATCATTTATTTAAAAGGAGTAGTAAGTTTTATATAATAGATTTGTAGTTTCATGTGCAATCATATTTCTTATTCTATTCTATTATACAAATGATTGTTTTATTTCCTAAGTTCAAAATAAAATAAATAAAATTTTAAAAAAAAGAGCTATTTTTAAACAGTATGGTATAATGAAAAATGCTGGCTTTGAGATGAGGAACAGGGTTCAGATCTTGTCTCTGTTGCTTAATACTTGCATGTACTTGCAAATCCCATCACTTCTCTGGGCCTAAGTTCCATCATCTTTAAAATGACACTTGAGCATTTGTGAACCCATGACCCTCTCCTTGCTACACATTCAATCATAGCCCCAGAAAAATCACAGATTTAGAGCTAGAAGGAACCTTAGTGATCTTCTCATCCAGCCCTCTAATTTTACACATAGGAAAGTTGAGGCCAGGAGAGGCTAAGTGACCCATTTAGGGCTTAAGTGACATAAGAGCCAGGATTTAAACTGAGATTTTGTGACCCCCGAGTTTAGACCTCTTTCCACTGTGCCGCGTTACTTCCCTCAATGGCCAGTTTACCTTTGAATGACTTACACAGAGGAGAGAAACTTTCCCTCTGACTATTGTCAGTTTGTTAAACTCCTGCTACATTAGGCCTTGGTGGAATGTTTGGGTTCAAGTTGCCTCTGCCTTCTGGGTTAACAACCCCATCTGTTTGGCATGTTGTCTATGTGATTAGGGTTCTCTCTAAAACTAGTAGGTGGGGAGTAGCACTGTCTTTTAGTCTTAGGGGAGAGAGTGGGATCTGGGCTACTGAACATGGAGACCTTTGGGAATTATTTATGGACAGCTTTAAGTTTACCTTTAAATCTAGCGCATAAAATACTGAGAACAAATATCCTAATGCTTTGAGAAGATTCCAGGATTTTTAAAAAATCATCTATCAGCCTTTTCATTGAACCATTAGTAATGATAACTTACTTACATAAAACTTTACAGTTTAGAAAAGATATCCACATATGCTACCTCATTGGATCTTCTTGGCAGCTTTGATAAGCTTTATTGTCCTCGAGCATCACCCAGATTGGGCCCTCCATGTGTGGATATATTCCAGGACTCTGTCCAGGGACATTTTCTGTCTTACTCTCACTCTGCTGTTTTGGGAATTTGCTCAGATTCTATGGGTAACCATCCCTATATCAAAGGGATGGTCTGTGAACATTTCAAAAGAAAATCCGTTATTACAAAGAACCAGCATCTCTTCAAAAATGACTTTAAGATCTCTATGCCCAGTTCTAGTCTTATCCCTAAATGTGATCCAATAAAATCATGTTTATAAAGTGCTTAACATGTAGCAAGCGCCTTCCGTTGCCCCCTCTAAGCAAAATGACTCCCATATACACCTAGCCCAGCAGTTCTCAACCTGTGGGTCATGACCCCTTGGGGGGTCAAACAGGGTCACCTAAGACCATTGGAAAACATATATTTCTGATGGTCTTAGGAACTGAGACACTGCTCCTCTATCTATCTCCAGCAGGGTCCACCCACATGCAGATATGCCCGCATACGAGTATTAAAGGGTCACAGCATTAGGAAGGTTGAGAACCATTGACCTGGCCTAATCTTTTTACTAACCTCCAGTACTAATCATGCATTGCTCATAAAACATTTCTAACAGGATCATCCCATATAAGCACCTCAAACTTACATACCTCCCAAAGAACTCATTATCCTTTCCCCAAACCCTTTTCTATTTTTGTTAATAACATCGCCTAAGTGTACAACCTAGGTCTTACTGACTTTTAACTCTTTCTCGTTCCCTGCCCCAGCCTTGGACCATCACCCCAGGCAATCAGTTACCATGCTTGCCTCTTCTAGGCAGCTGGGTAGCAAGGTGGGTAGAGCCTCGTACCTGAAGTTAAGGTGACAAGTTCAAGTCTGTCCTCAGATACTTACAAGATGCGTGACTTTGGCAAGTCACTTAATTCCTGTTTGCCTCATTTTTGTTATCTATAAGATGAGGAGAATAATACCATCTACCCTCCAAAGTTACTGTAAATATAAAATGAGATGATATTTGTTAAATGCTCTATAAACTTTAAAGCGTATTATTACTATTATTCTACTGCATCTGTTGGAATCTTTCCTTTCCTCATATGGACCCCATTCTGTTTCAGCCCATATAATATCTGTGTTGCATTATGGGGAAGCTAGGTGACACAGTGAATAGAGGGAAAAGTCTGGAGTCAGGAAAAATCATCTTGTTAAGTTCAAATCTGGCCTCAGAGAGCTGTGTGACCCTGAGCAAGTCACTTAACCCTGTTTGCCTCAGTTTCCTCATTTGTAAAATAAGCTGGAGAAGGAAATGGCAAACCGCTCCAGTATCTCTGCCAAGAAAAACCCAAATGGGGTCACAGTCAAGTATGATTTAAACAACTGAACAACATTACCTTACCCTCATAATTAGTACCCTCACTTCTAAGCTCTTTCTCCTCTAGTTCATTTTCCACATAGCTGCCAAAGTCATATTTCTAAAGTTCATGATCTTGTTCCTTTGCTCTTGTGGGTCCTTGGTTCTGAGATCAAACACCATCTCCTCTATTTAGCACAGACTCTGACTCCAAGCTCTGTTTTCAGACTTACTTGACTCTCGCCTTCCTCAGGCCCTCTAGATTCTGGCCCAAATGACTTCTTTGCCATGATCTTACAGTACTTTCTTGTCCCCATTTCTCTGCCTCACACAAACTGCTTCCTGCCATGCTCTTCCTCCTCACTTCCTATCCTTGGAATCAATCCTTACTTCCATCTAAGTTCCAGCTCAAGTGCCACATATGCCAAGAGACCTCTACTGAAGTACTCAGTGGTTAACCTCACCATCCCTGATTTAGTGATTTACTTTGTGTGTCTGTGTGTGTACAATACGTGTGTATATATCTGTAATAACTTCTCAGGGTATATGTGCATGTATTTTCCTTTCTCCCTTCTCTTAGCAAAATGTAAGTCCTTTGAAGACAAGCATCATTTCCTTTTTGTCTCTTCATCCCTAGTTCCTACCAGATCCTGAATAAATAAATTCTCATTGAATGAATGAAAGCTATTCAATCATCTTTGAGGTTCATATTGTGGGACTGTGTTGCAGGGAAATTGCTTTTAGTGAAGTGATTTCAGAACTTTGGGGAAGAAACACTCAGACCTGCCTTCCTATAGGTGTACAGCTCATCATTAATTTAACACATGGATTTTCCCATTATGCAAGGAACCCAGCATCCTTCAGAATTTATAGCTGGCACTGGGGTGCTTGTCTCCCCAGCCAGAAATAAACTAAGCAATCTCATTCTAAGTGAAAAATAGCATGGTAATAAAATGAAAGGATAATCCCTTAGAATGGGCCATCCCCTACAGAGCTGCCACACTCTCTAAGTTCAGAATACTACTTAAGTAATGCCGAGGACTGAGTATCGAATGAGGAAATCTATATTCAAGCTAACATGTGCCCTGCTCAGACCAGAGAACGATACAAGCCCAAGGGCCGCCTTCCCTTTCTCCCTTTGAGCCTGACAGACTTAAACTTTGGTGCTGATGCCTTTTCTTCTGACTGCTCCTCACATCTCCCCAGTCCTACAGAGCCTCCCAGTGGACATGGCTGGAGGTCAAGAGATCCTACAGCATGGAGTTCTAGCATACTCTTTGCTCCTTATACTGCTCCCAGGGATGTGCTTGTATTACCCTGGAAAGGCTGGTGGGGACATGAAGAAAGGAATTTATAAATTCCATCCACTCTTGCCTTTTGCTCTCTAGCCACAGACAGTCATAACCTCACGCCCCTCAAAGCCCCTTCTGTCTTTTTAAAAGATAACATGCATCCTGGTAATGAGTGAATCTATCAACAGCATTTTCACAAAACTGCAGGCTCTCAGAGCAGGAAGGTGCTTGGGAGGCATCTGGGGCACCATGCCTGACGCAGTCTTGACAAGCAGCTGTCCGGTCTTTACTCGAGGGCCTTCACCGATGGGGAGCCCATTACCTCCTGACTTTTACTTCTGTTTACTTCCTCACTTTTCTTATATTGCAGTAACAACAACAACTAACATTAATATAATGCTTACTACGTGCGGCCATTGTGCCAACCACTTTGCAATTATTATTTCATTTAATCCTCATACCAACTGTGGGAATAGATACTATTATTCTACTTATTTTACAAAAGAGAAATCTCAGGCTCATAAAGATTTAAGTGCCCAGAGTCACCCAGCTAATCAGGTCATCTTGACCCCACGTCCAATGTATTCTATACGCTGTGCCATTTAACTTTTCCAACTTCTTCCCATGGCTCCTATGTTTACCTGATTGGTCAGAGTCTAGTCAAATCTAATCTCTGTTCTGCTTGAGAGCCCCTCAAGTACTTAGAGACTGCCAGTGTCTCTCCCAAGTTTTCTCTTCTCCAGGTTAAATGTCTCTACTTCATTCAGTGGATTCCCATATGCCATATTTTCTAGATTTCTAATTTTCTAGTCTTCTCACCGCCCTCAGTTTCTCTCAGATATTTCTCAGTCATCCGTGCATTAGATACTAACCTTGTGACACTTTTTAACGTTTAGCAACTTGGATTAGCATTAATAACACTGATTTCTGACTTTTTAGCATCTAGTGACTTGAATTAATGGTGATAATGCATGGTTTATTTGCATTAATTCAATAAAAGCATCCCCTAGTATGTGGTCAAGGACAAACTCTGGGTCACTTCATTATTTATAGGCCTCCTTCTAAGTTTGCATAGATCCATTAGTCAATGCTCTTTGGCCATTTTGAGAAAGGGGAGATAACAAGCATTTACAAAGCACCTTTGTGCCAAGCACTGTGCCAAGAGCTTTAAAAATATTTCTCATTTGATCTTCACAACAACCCTTGGAGGTAGGTGCTTCTATAATCTTCACTTTATAGTTGAGAAGTAATGAAGCAAATAGAGGTCAAGTGACTTACCCAGAGTCATGCAGCTGGTAAGTGTCTGAGATAAGATTTGAACTCAGGTCTTCTTGACTCCAGGTGAGCACCCTGTCCACTGGGCCACCTATTTTTCCAGTTCCTACTTTATTTAATACTGACAACCCGTGTGGCCATGGGCAAGTCTCAACCTTCCTAGGCTCCAGTTTCCTCATCTGTAAGGTGAAGGGCTTATACTAGGACTATAATGTCTCTGGGGGTCTTCGCAACTTTAAATCTATGATACTATGAATTGACTTAGTTTCTTCATGTGTAAAATTGGGAAGGGGGGAACAGGAAGGAGCTGTGGGCTACTGAACGTCCAGTGTCCCTTCTAGCTCCATAACAATAATCCTAAGAAAAGTTCCACTAAGGTTTCAAAAGCCCATGCATGGTCTTTGTAGGTGGAGGGAGGACCCACACTCAGAAAATCAGACATCCATGAAACTTCTGTGCTAGAATGTGTCCTCCTTCCCATCCCCAAGAGTATCATAAGTCCCCTCTGTCAAATACCTTATTGAAATCCAGGTCACTTATATCTACTGCATTCCCCTCATCTATCAGTCCAATACTCCTTCTTAAAATACAATGAAATTAGTTTGGTTTGGCCTGTTCTTGATGAGGTCTTGTGGGTTCTTTGTAATCACTGCCTCCCATTCCAAATGTTCACATACCATCCCATTAATATCATGGGACTAGGGAAGGTGATAGGAAAATAATAAGAATAGTAGCTGAAAAATGTGATGAAAGTACTTTATGTGCATTATCTCACTGAAGCCTTACACTAATCCTGTGAGATATGTACTACAATATTATTAATTTCATTTTATGATAAAGAAACTGACCCTCCTGACGAGTGTTGGAGATGCTCTAAGAACTCAAGTCTTCCTGACTGCAGGTCCAATATCCTCTTCTGCCTCCACCACTGAGAAAGGGAGAGCTGGAATTTCCTCCTTGGGCACCTCTAGGGCTTATGGCTGATGTGACTGACTCTCTCTTCTGCTCTAATGAAGGAAGAATGATCCCTGACTTTGTGTACTTCCAGTTTAATGGAAGGGACATGGCTGCCATGCTCAAGAAACTTGTACAGAAGTAGAGCAGGACTGTTCCAAGTTCCTTTGGAACTCTGTAGGGCAGAGAGAGTGCACATAAGAACCATAAGCAGGTATGTATAGGAAGATATTTGTGAACAGGTATAAATGAATTACCCCATTGTCTACAACACAGAGACACTAATCTGAAACACTTTTTAACTCCCTCTCTAGGAGCATAGAGAATTACCTATTGTAATTCACTTTGCCTAAATTCCTAGCCTCTGTTTCTATTTTTATGTTAAGTATTTTGTGGTGCTGGTCCTGAATGTGACCAAAAAGAGTCCAGTGTTGGCACCAAAGGGATTGGGAGGAATTGACTCCAACCTCCTTGAGTAGACAGGAAAGAAAACCTTTTAAAAATGTCATCATCTCCAATTTACCAAAATAAAAGTAACTTTAAATGATAGATTTCTGTGTTTATGAAGGGTCTAATAATATGCTTTCATGGGCAAATTCCTTGTTTAACTCTTCCTGGAATCATGAAGTGAATTTTTATTTCCTCTGCAAATGTCAAGGCTCATTTTGCTTTTTTGTTCAAGGGCATCTTGCATAGCCAGACGTTCAGGGAGGAAGTCATTGTTTTCTCTTCAATCAGTCAAGCAACCAATCCATCAACAAATGTTTATTGAACTCCTGTTATGTGTTCAGTGATATATGGAGAAATGGAAGATATCATTTCTGACCTCAAAGTCTGTAGTCCAGTCAGGGATCCAAGGCCAACCCAGAGCAAGTAGCAAACAATAGCACATAGTCAAAATGAATTTAGTCTAAATACAGTATGTGAAAATGTATGTGGAATACTGGCGTAAATTATGTAGGAGCAAAAAAGAGAGAGAGATCAGTGAGGGACAGGGTAGATAAGAAAAGAAACAACATGGTACATTGAAACACTGCTGGATGTGACCTCAGAGGACCTGCATTCAAATTCCCAGCTCTGCTTCTTACTACCTGTGGCACTTGGGAATTACTTAACCTTTCTGTGCCTCCTCTTTACCCCTCTGTAAAGTAAAGGAGTTGGACTATATGATCTTTAACAGCCTTTCCAGGTCTAAATCTCTGATCTTATGATTCATGGTGGATATAGAACTTTAGATAGACATTGAAGGATGGGTAGGATTTGAATGAATGGAAGCAGGAGGGGAGGCCATTTCAACAGAAGGGAACAATGACGGAGCATGGTATGAAGGGAAGGGGGAGAGGGTGGAGACTAGTTTGACTAGACCTGAGAGTGGAAGATGAAGTTTATTGAAACTCTACCCTTAGAAGAAGGAGAAGTAGGCTTGAGTCTTGCCTCAAATACTAACTATGGGACAATCGACAAGTCATCTTAATATTCTCATCTGTAAAATGGGTAGAATAACATTTACTTGTACTACCTTTGGAAATAGGACTATTAGGGAGATTAAATAGGATGAGTACTTTAAAGCACTTTAAACTTTAAAAGGCTCATAGAAGTAGGAAGGTATTACTAGGGAGGGCTTTAGAGCCAGGCTCAGTAATTAACACCCAACTCTTCCTGTGTATTTGGTTATATGGACTCTAGCTCACCACAAAAACACAAAGACAAGACTTCCCAGGTTTATCCCTGATGACCAAAGCCCATGGTGTGAAATGTAAGGTAAGGGTGTTCTGTGTCATTGTGGTAACGTCATTTCTGAGTAACTTCCTTGTTTGTCTTTTTCCTGTTTTATTTCAGGCAAAGGCAAATTTCATTCAGGTTTTGGGTCCTGGGTGATTTGTGTAATGAATGGCTTGATTGGAGGGAGGTTTGACAAACCCACACAGTGTCGAACAGGAAATTATCTCCCCCAATTGAATTGAGGAATTCTTAAAGTTCATTGGGTTCAGCCCATAGAGCAGGACTGGTGCGTTAAACAAGGAGACATCTTCCAGCACTAATTGCTGTGTTCCAGACACTTTGCTGCCTGAGTCTCAAGCCCTGTACAATTCAAATCTTCCATGGAAAGCAGGTTGACCTTGTTACTTCTCAAGAAGCAGTCTTTGGCTCCCCCTACAGGATTGTTGTAGAGTTGACTAATTTATTGTGAGCTGGAGCATGAGAGGACCAAATGTGTGTGTGTTTATGTGTAGTTGGTTGTTGTCCTTCGTTCTGGAAGAGGACCAAAATGACAACACTATGCTAGATTCAAGTTTCAGTGGGTCGAATCATAGCAACGAGAGCTTGGAATGCTCTACCAGAGACTGGACACAAAAAGACCACGTGGACATTTGTGGTGGATTCTCTGAACTTGTCCTTCCTGGGCTTCCTCTGAGCTGTCTCAATTCTGTTTTGCTCACAGATCACAGCACCTTCTCTGACGTGGGCACATGATGCTTGGCAGTACTGTGCCAGGGTCTCCCATGTCACACAATCAATTCCCAAGTTCTTAAGAGAGACCTTGAGAGTGTCCTTGTATGGCTTCTTCTGAACCCCCTGTGAACTCTTGCCCTGTGTGAGTTTTCAAGTGTCCATTTTGCATTCGAACAACTTGACCAGCCAGTTGGAGTTGCCATGGTGTGGCTGTATGGATGTATGTGTATATGTACTCTCACTCTAGGTATAAGGGGATCATCTCCCTAAATTAGGGCATGTAACATTAAAGGCATCTTCATAGTGAATATAGGAAGCTACCCTTCTTTCAAACTCTTTTAAGGCATGAAGTATCTGTGGCTTTACCATATGTAGTATTAAATTTTATGTGTGTATATATATGTATATATACATATGTATATATATTCCATATAAATTCCATGTTTAACTTGAAGAGTAATTATAATTATTTTCAAAATTCAGTAGCATGGAGCCAGAATGGACTTTAAGAAGTAATATTGTTAATCCCCTTTGGGTATCCAAATAGTCTTGTAACAGGGAGGAAATTTTTCTAAGTAACTGACCTTTATAGAAGGACATAGGTTTGCAGAGATATTTGTTGTTGGTAAGTCATTTTCCAGTCATGTCCCACTCTCCAGGACCCAATTTGGGGTCTTCTTGGCAAAGATACTGAAGTAGTTTGCCATGCTCTTCTCCAGCTTGTTTTACAGATGAGGAAACTGAAGCAAACAGGGTTAGGTCACTTACTCAGGGTCACACTGCTAGGACGTATCAGAGGCTGGATGTGAACTCTTGGAGACAAGTGCTCCTGATTCTAATCCTAATGCTCTATCTACTGACCCACCTAACTCTGTGGGCAAAGCTTTTTACATAGAGTATTATTTGTTAGGCTATAAGCTTGAGAGCAGTGACTGTGACTTTTGTCTGTGTCCTCAGTGCTTAGCATAAGGCTTGACACATAACAAGTGCTTCATAAATCTATATTGTTTGATCAAAGGATTTTATCTTCATGACAGTCCTGTGAGGTAGGCACAGCAGTATTACGATTTCCATTTTACAGAAGCAAATACTGAGAACTCAGAGATTGGTTAAGTGATTGGGGTCACATAGTTAATAACTGTTCAATTGGAGATCCTCCTACACTCTTGGTACTAACTAACCCGTGCAGTAAAGCCACTAATATAGGAAGAATAGGACCTCAAATTGGGACAGATGGTATTTTATGGAGAAAGAAAGAAAGCCTCTTCTCCTCTGTCCTTTTGGCACAGTGAGGACTGCCTCAGAAATGAAGCTATAGACAGCAATGATAGAGGAACATTCAAAAGCTTTTTGGACAGCTACAGAGCTGGATGGCACATAAAGGGATCTCAGAAGCTAATGAGCCTTCTCTGCCCCTTTAGAAAACATCTCCAGTCTCTAAATGGACTAATAGTGAATCCCCTTTATATAGCACTTTATTTTTTTTCAACAGAGTTAGGAGCTCCTAGGGAGGACCTCCTGCCAGTGTGGAGCAACTCATTCTCTGAAATTTAGCATCTGGGACAGGTTCAAAAATTCAGGGACTTACCCAAGGTCATACAAATGGTATGAGTCAGAGACAGCCTTAAATTCAAAAATGTATCCCTTATAATAGCCTGGTGAAATAGATAATATCATTTTACAAAGGAGGTAACTGGTTCCCTAGGAGGTTTTGATTTGTCCATTCATATCCCTGGAGTCAGGAAGATTTGAATTCAGATTCATCCTCAGATGCTTACTAGCTGTGTGACCTTGGTCAAGTCACTTAACCCTGTTTGCCTCAGTTCCTCATCTGTCAAATGAGCTGGAGAAGGAAATGGCAAACCATTCTGGTATCTTTGCCAAGAAAAGCCCAAATGGGGTCACAAAGATTTGGGCATGACTGAAATGACTCCACAACAGCAACAATAACAAAATTTGCTCACCTAGTAGGTATTAGAAACATGATTCAACACCAGGCCTTCTTTGATTTTTAAGTTCATTGCTCTTGGTGGCTGAGGGTCTGGATGGAGAATTCACAACAGGAGAAGCATGAACAATAGATACAATCTTGAAAAGAAAATCAATGTCATTAAGAATGAAAGAAACACAAATTAAAATCACTGTCATGCCACTTCAAACTCATTAATTTGGCAAAAATAAATAGAAATTATAAAAATGAATGCTGAGTAGGTTGTGGCAAAACATGTACTCCAAACACATAGCCCTAAATATGGCCACAAAACTACTAAGTGCTGCCTGTGCCAGAATTAAAAGTAATTGCGAAATAGCTAACATTTATACAATACCTTCTATGTGCCAGACTCTGTGCTAGGCCTTTTATAATGATTAACTCATTTGATCCTTACAACAACAATCATACTTTCAAGGAAGTAATTAAAAGAAAAAAGAGAATTATTTGCGCAGAGATGTTTATAGACTCATTGTGTATACTCTCTAGGACCCTGTAGACAACCTAATTTCCCATGACTGGGGAATAAATAATTAGATTGTATCTAATTATTGCGTAAGGGATGCTATCACCAAAAAACCCCCGAAATATTGGGAAGATGTAGAAATTGAGGAGGGGGGATTCTAAAGAATAATGCAAAACAAAAAAGTACAATGATGGTTGTGGGCTACACTTTCACTATAGCTGTGCAAAAGGTGCAAATATGTTCATATCTGAGTGAATGATGGTAAGGATGGATCAGAAGGAAATCAGAGAAGGAGTTATCGATGAGTTTATACTGATACTTTTCTGTTGAAAATAAAGCTTTGATTATAGAATAGATTTCTCGTAAAATAGAAACAGGAGAAAAAAATAAATGCATTAAGTATTTAGGGCCAGTTAGATAAAATCCCTCCCCATCCTTTCTAAATCTCACTTCCTTCCATGTACTGGTCAATTTATAAAATTCAGAACCTTCCCCCACTTCCCAATAATTTGGTTGTTCCCATGAAAGAGTGTCTCAAAGTATTGCTTTTTTAATTTGGCAAGAACTTAATGCAACCTCTCAAAGATCAATCTTCAGACCCTACCAAACTACAAAAATGTTCTGCCCTTACCAGTCTACCCTTTGAGCCTTCAAAGCCTGTTCCACAAAGATAGCCAGAGAGATAAAATCAATACTCTTCTTCCGTGTCCACCTGAATTACTACCAGCCTCAAGTATCTAGTCTCTACTCATAGCTTGCACTTATTTTAGACCACGTGATGGGATAGTATATCTTGGGAATAGCATTGGAAGGCTGAATTGCTGTACAAAGGCAAGAGAAATGAAGTCGTTCTTGAGCTCGGCTCCCATGATAGCACTTAGAAGGAAGCAGTCCTCAGGAAGGAGAATGTGGAAAGTTTGGATATATTGCAGGGAACTGAATGTTATCACTGCACCTATCAGGCTGAACCTGGTCAATAGAGAAATGATTTTGCCCTAAGAGGTTTCCAATTGTATGTTTTTGCTATTTCTTTCTAAGGGGCAACCTTTAAATGAAGTGCTATACATTGCTAACACAGATCCTAAATCCTCATTGACTTCCATGCTTATTTTACAGGCTGAATTTTAATAACATCCCCAAATGAATCTCTTCTGGTAATGCATCAGTGGTAGGGTTTCATACATATCAGAATCTTCCCATGTGATTGTATTTCATCTGGTACATTATTAAGATCCCCTTGCAGAATTTAAGTCAGTGCTACCGGGCATATTTTTACAATGGCATTATCTTCAAAAGGAGAATTTAAAGGTTCTTTCCCACCCCACCTCACTTCCCCCATCAACAAAATCTAGGTCCTGGAGACAGCTTGATATAGTGGATAGAGAATCAGGAGATCTGAATTCAAATTCATGTCTAATGCTTTACTGTATGTGGGTAACTTAGTACAAGTCACTTTTTCCATCTAAGCTTTGCTTTCCTCATGTGTAAAATGTGGAAATTGGAGAATAATGTCTCTACCAGTTCTTCAGGCTCCAAATCCAGCAATGAACTGGTCAGAATTGTGATATTTGACGAAGGTGCCGAAGATAAAGGATTTTCCTGTTTCTTGATAATATGAGATTTTCCCTAAATTCTAAATGGCTTAATAATGAACATGTTAAAAGAAACCAAAAATACAACAAAAATGTTCCTCCAGGGTAAGGAAAACCTATTTTCTAGAGGGAGGTTGAACAAACACTGCAATAATAAAGGGGGATTGGGATTTTTTTTCCAATCTACTCAACAAAGATGTCTCTATCTCTAAAACAGATTAGAGAGACCAGTTTTATCAATCCAGGCCAACTGGAGGGGCCTAGACCATTACTCTGATCTATATCTTTTCTAGGAGATTAATCATCAAATAGTTATTAAACAGCTACATACCAGGCACTGAAGAATGTTGAATATACAGAGAAAATTAAAAAGTGATTTTTTTTTCCCCTCAAAGAGCATACTTTCTTGTCAGGAAGACATGTAGAAAAATAGAGACAAAGTAGGTGAAATGTTAACTGGGAGATAAATTGACAATAGTGAGAAGGGAGGTGGGAGGTACTGGGAAAGGCTTTGTGTAGAAGGTGGTGTTTGAGATGAGACTGGAAGGAAAGTAGGGATTCTTTGTAGCAGATAAAAAGGGGAAGGAGAAGAGAGAAAGAGACAGAAACAGAGAGACAGAGAGAGACAAAGAAAGACAGAGACAGAGAGAGCAGAGAGACAGAAAAAGAAGAGTAGAGAGGATGTCGGAGGGAGAGAGGGAGGAGAAAGGAGAGAGATGGTTTGTAGAGGATCAAGAGAGGCTTCTTACAGAAGGTAGCACATGTGTCTTGAACGAAGTGAGTTTATGTTAGCTGAATAGGTAAATGGGCATTTTGAACTCTACCAACTTTTCCTAAAGCTAAATTCTCTCAAGTGGTTACTGCTGGCATTAAAGACTAGGAGATGGGTTTTTCTTAAGTATTTTCCCTCAATGAGATCACAAGAGTATTTCTTGTACTTTTCTGCCATCTAGTGAGAGAATCCAGTATTGGAAGGCATATTAGCCTGCCCTCAACTGCCCCCTAATCCAGAATCCAGGTTAACTGACCTCCACAGAAATAAGCCATTTATTTAAGGAACTAGAGCCCAAGACATGTTTTTCTTTGAAGATGGCAAATTCCATGCAGTGTCCTTCAAGAGATGAGATAGCCTAGAAAGGACAAAACCAAACAAATAACTTTAAAAATAGGTAATGGAGTACATATTCAGCAGATATGGCAATGAATACCCTTGTAAACCCCAATGTGAACAGACTTTTCTTGGAGCAGGTTAAACCGAGGTCCTTGAGGCAAAGGTTGGAGTAGAATTTAGTATTCATTTTTGTGTGTATTTTTTTCTTAAATGATAGAATTACCTCCAATAGATTTTATGAACTTATTAGCTAAATTAAGACATTGTTTTTTCTTTTAAATTGATGTTCTTTTTCAAAGGAAGGAATATTGAAGTCATTTGTCATTTTTTTTTCTGTTTTCAGATCAGGCTGACAACTTTAAAAAAATGAAATAATGCATGGCTTTTCCAAAGCCGTATTTTCCAATCCAAAACAGAAATAGGAACTTCAATAATAAACTTGAGTCTCAAAGTAACTTCAATAAAGCAGAACTGATGTGTTACATAAAAGCAATGCATTTAAATGCGGATAAAGAGTATTAACTTTATAAATATCATTAGCTCATTCATTCCCTTTGGGAAATAAGTTAGCAGAATATTTGAAATTGGTGAGTCCTAATGGTCATGTCTATCATAGATAGCCATGCTTTCTTACAACATGTTTTCTGCTGCTTTACAGAAGTGACAGAATATTAAAAAGAAGGTGAAAGAGATGCTAGAATTTGTTGGTTTTTAAATCCTTAGTTATCTCCCTCTTAACTCTTGATTTTCAGGAGGAAAATGTCATGAGACAAGATCAAAGTCGATAAATTGGTCTAATGACAACCAAAGGGAGAGAGATTAAAAAGCCTGTATCTCAGATAAGGATGGGGAGTGGTGTTGGGCCAGAGGGTGATTGAAGAGGAGGAAGATCAGTCTTAAAATAAAACTATTTTTTTTAAACTAGAAGTTTGCAAAGCACTCGACAATTGTCTCATTTAAATCTTCAAATAACTATTTTATTTTATTTTATTTGCTTTTTGGAGGGCAGTTGGGGTTAAGTGACTTGCTCAAAGTCACATGGCTAGTTTTTTTTGTGTGTGTGTTAAGGGTCTGAGGCCGGATTTGAACTCAGGTACTCCTGACTCCAGGGCCGGTGCACCTAGCCGCCCCCAAATAACTATTTTAGAATGATACCACAGGCATCTTTTATCCTGAGACAGCTGGGTGGTACAATGAATAGAACACTAAATCTGAAGTCAAATCCAATCTCAGACATGCCCTAGCTATGTGACCCTAGCCAAGTCACTTAACATCTGTTTGTCTCAGCTTCTTCATCTATAAAATGGGGATAATAATAGTACCTACTTCCAACATTATTGTAAAAAACAAATGAGAACATATAGAGTGCTTTGTAAATATGAAAATGGTATTTAAATGGTGGTGATGTAGTAGTAGTAGTAGTAGTAGTAGTAGTAGTCATAGTAGTTGTAGTAGTAGTAGTAGTAGTAGTAGTAGTAGTAGTAGTAGTAGTCATAGTAGTGGTAGTAGTAGTAGTAGTATTTATTGTTGTTGTTACCCTCATTTTACAAAAGAAATTGAGTCTTAGGTTAAATGATTTTTCATGTCCATAGGATTATTAAGTGCCAGATGTGGAATTTGAACTCAAGTTTTTGTGAGACCAATTTCAGCATGCTAGGAATAATTATAAAGACATTTATTAAGAGCCTATTATCTGCTGGGTACTGTATTATGAAATGGAGATATAAATACAAAAAATCCAGAAAAAATAAGAAAAGAAGCAATTTCTACTTCCAATGATCTTATATCCTTTTGGAGGAGACAGGTACATATGTAAATATGTACAGAATCCCTAAAACTAATACAGAGTCATTGGAAAAGAAGGCCGTTTACCATTGGGGATATCAGGAAGAATTCCATGTAAAAGATTGGTAGTTCAATTGCATCTTCAGGGAGGAGAAGGTGAGGGAGGATTGGGTTCTAGGCATGGGGGATAACTAGTGCAAAGGTATAGAGAAGGGAAAGATAGAACTACTTGCGAGAAGCCAAGAGAAGAACAGTTAACATGGATTACACAGTGTGAAAATGGATAATGAACAGTAGACGATGATATATAATGAGATTGGAAAGACAGGGTTGAGGCCAGGTTTTCAGCTGTGCTATGCATACTGCCTCTCCAGAAAATAAGCTGTTTAAAAATTTAAAAATCCTTGTGGAAAATTGGACTTCAAAGATAATCAGAAAATACAGATAAATGTGAATTCTCTAATTCTCTATGACTTATATACGTCTTGGGACACCCATTATTCATGACAGAGGAATATGCAATGTTTGGAGATGAGGGTTCCATTCTTTAGACCTGAGCAGTTTATTTGGTAGAGGAGGCAAGCAACCCAGGGTCCTAAAACATGCTATCCCCAGAGATGTTTCTGTCAGGACAGGATCTTGGAAGAATGAAGGAAGAGAGGATCCTCCCAGAAGAGACCACACTCAGGAATATTAAAAAAGAAGTTCCAATAGCAGTTTTAAACTTTCAGGCATACCAGTGCTCAGCAATTGCTGGTGTTCTTTTTAAAAAAAAATTATCAACAAATGTAATTTTAAAGAGGAAAGTTATATGGCATAAGGGAGGGCATCTTCACAGTGATTCTCTATTTCTGCTTGTCAGCTTTCGGAAGTCAGTTCCCCCTCCCCACGAAGAGAGAGAGAGACAGAGAGAGAGGGAGAGGGAGAGAGAGAGAGAGAGAGAGAGAGAGAGAGAGAGAGAGAGAGAGAGAGAGAGAGAGAGAGAGAGAGTGTGTGTGTGTGTGTGTGCTGAAGACCTTGATGAGACCTTGGATGCCATGGCCAATATTCTCCCCCTTAACTGACTCCAGCAGTGACTTGTGCAATTGGTCTGTGTGGGCTGCATTGCCTGGGGCAGGGTTCATGTGGCATTAAGGAGAAGATGCATCAGACGGCTGAGTCACAGAGATGATGCTCATGCCCATGGAGATGAGTGAATCAGTAAACCAGATGGAGAGACACAAGGAGATATTGCTTGATCAACAAGCCAATTTGGAGCGGAAGATTAACTGGGAACAAAAAGAGTCAAGCAAACAAAAAGGGCACTCTCCAGCTAAGCACACAAAGTCCTTGATTTGCAGGACCTTGGTGACTCTCTAGTCCTAACTCTTCCATTAAGGGCAAGGACTTTGAAACTGAGGGAGCTTAAGTATCACAAAGGCAGAAAGACCAAAGCCAATATTCCAACACAGAAGTTCTGGATGCAAATTCTGAGTTCTTTCTTCCATGATCTGAGGCTCTCAGAATTGGGAAAGACACAGATTAGTCTATTAAGTTTATACCTGGCTGATTGTCCATTGTTTTTTGGTGTTCCCACCCTTTGCAGCTCCACAGCATGACCTACCATACAAGACTTTCAATTCAATTCAATAAATATTTATTAAAGACCTATACTATATGCCAGGCACAGTGCTAAGGACTAGGGATACAAATAAGAAATAGAATAACAGTCCTTGACCTCAAGGAGTTTACAATCTAAAGTGGGTGGAGTGATGGTTACACAGAAAAAGAACCTGTAAAGGAGGAGAGTGGAAGATGAGAGCATGCCAGGCAGAGGGGACATTATGGAGTTTAAGCCAAGCAGAACTGCCGGTGGAAATTGAGAATTGCCTGGAAAGTTCTTGCTTGAGATCATGCAGGTGAATGCCCTAATTAAGAAGGATATTTACATACATGCATAAACATATATGTATATATGCATGCACATGAGTATATGTAGATATGTACATGCATTCACATGTGGAAAGGAGGGAAAGAAGGAAGGAAGGAAGGAAGGAAAGAAGGAAGGAAGGAAGGAAGGAAGGGATGAAAGTAAAAAAGAAAGAAAAAGGAATGAAGGAAGGGAGAAAGGAAAGGAAGGAGGGAGGAAGAAAGAGAAAGAAAGAGAGAGAGAAAGAGAGAGAGAGAAAGAGAGAGAGAGAGAAAAAGAGAGAGAGAAAGAGAGAGAGAGAAAGAGAGAGAGAGAGAGAGAAAAAAAGAGAGAGAGAGAGAGAGAGAGAAAGAGAGAGAGAGAGAGAGAGAGAGAGAGGAGTTCAGAGTCCCCTATAAAAGAAGGCTTTGGGAGGAATTCATTGCTCTCCCCTCAGACTTTTAGGGCAGAAGGCAAATACAATCACAAACTGAAGGGGAAAGACTTAGGGACTCCTGACCACTCTGTCTCTGTGGCTATGCTGTGGCAAGGTCCTTCCTGACCCTGCCCTCTCCTTTTTCCATGGATTACTGCATTGTAAGCAGGCAGGATGATTAGGACCAGTTTCAGAATGACCAAGAGTGAACATTCTCCTCTTCTTCTACTGCTCTGTGCTGGTTTGAAGAAGCGTGATTGGTGCATTTCTCAGAGATACTAACTGCAGCTACTGCCTTCTTAGCTCAGTTAAGCAATTTTCCTTACTGTGTTAATGCTTAGGAATGAGTGTCTTTCAGAGACTTATAGACCTTGAGCTAGAAGGAAACTCAGAGGTCACCTCTTCAAAGTCTTACATGTAACAAATGAAAAAAACTGAAGCCTGGGAAATAAATTGATTTGCCCAAAATCATAGAGATAGAAAGGGTCAGAGTGGGGTTTGAAGCCCAGTTCTCTGACTCCAGAGCCATTGCTTACCATTATGCCTTGCTACCTCACTTACCTGTAGTTTGAAAAGAACCAATCTCTTGGGAGATAGTCTCCATTTTCTTTCTAGCATTCAAGGGCTACTGTAAGAGAACATGAAGAGGAATCATAGTAAGGCTTTTAGAATCTACTTATATCAGTGATTTTAAACTAAATAAGCATTCTCAATGTCATTCATTAAAATACAGGCTCATTTTTTTCCTTTTTCTTCTTTTTCTCTGCATTGTCATTAACTAGATTAATATTTCTTCAAAAATCCTTGGGGAATTCCAAAGGAAATTGCCTTGGACAGGAATTTGATTGTCCTTGAAGATTTTATTTACTTTCTTGGGACTGTCTGACCCACAGCATAAGCCACATGGAACAGTCATTTTCTGAGCTGCAGTAAACTGTGGAGCTGTGATCTCTTATGGCATAGGAAAGATGCCTGGATCTGGGCCGACATGCAGGACTGACCACTCTGAGTGCTTTTAAGTTGAGCCAAAGCAATAAATATTCTGGGATAAGCCACCTTAAGTTATAAAACTTTAGAGGAATGGAAGAGAAAATGGACCCATAATCAGAGAGGAATGAACAAGGCTCAGGGTTTTTTATGTTATTGTTTTTAACTTCACATTATCTGCTCATAGACACTTTAGAAATTGAAGGGAGTCTTAGAGATTATTCCTGTCTTTCCTATCCCAAGGCCTGTGCATACATCATTCCCTAGACCTGGAATGCTAGGGAGTTTTCAGAGGAGAATGGCTTAAATGATGACAGCTCTAAAGTTCGTATCAGATGAGGGCGGGCCTAGGCACAATGGGGAGAAGTTGGGAAAACACAAATTTTAGCTAATATTTCCTAGCCATTAGAGTTATGCAAAAGTGTAATGAGATGCCTTGGGAACTCTTGGGTCCCACCCCTGCTATCCCATTAGAAGTCTTTAAGAAAAGATTGAATGACTGCTTGGTAGCTATGTTACAGAGAGTGTATTTTTATTTTTATGTTTTTGGACTGGAAGGTCACTGAGGTCTTTCCAATTTGTGAATTCTGTTATTCTACACTGCATTGTGCTATGAAAGAAAACCAGGACATAGCCGGCCCAACTTAAGCAATTTCCAGTCCAATGGGAAGAAGTTAATATGTACCTGGAAAGTTAATTGATAATGAAGGATGATGTTATGAGAGTCTTTCATTTTTTAAATTTTTATTCAAGTGCCACTCATAGTGCCTGGTACAAAGGTATGTTGATTGGTTATTGCTTGCAAATGACACCAAAATATATTGCTTACCTTGGTGCCTATAACTGTGGAACTGCCAGTGTATCCAGAGGCAATAAGAATTCATTCAGTCAGTTTTTAAAGCCTGCTGTGATCTGCTTCGGGTCATCAGATGACATAATGCATCGGTGGGTATTAATCCTGCCATGTTATGCCAAGTACAATATTGCATCCACAGAGTACCCAAATGGATAGAGATGACAGGGGATGGGTACCTTTTTATAACCACCTTGATTTGTTGGTAATAAAGCAAGAAACCATGGAGAATTGGCTATCCTTTGAAATAGTCACATAGGCAATAACCACTAACAAGCCAGGCCTCGACTTTTGTGGCATCAGGTAGCTTAAGGAATGTTAGAGAGAATGGAGGCTTCTGAGAAAAAAAAGGAAGAAACAAAAAAATAAAACAAAAAAAACCTCACAACTTGAAAGTAGACCATCAGCAAAATACATACATCTCATGGTCTGGGTGACAGCAGAGTGGAATTGTACTTTTTTGTGTTTAGCTTAAAGATGTTGCCTTTATAATTTGAAGGGAAACATAGGGTTCAAGAATGAGACTAGAAAGGATTCTCTGTACTTTATAAAAACGGATAACTCAGGTTTGTTGCTCATATCTTTATCCTTTCATGATTCACATATTTACTTACTTTAAAACAAAACAAAAACACCAATAGACTTACAATACTAACTTCTATAAACCACAGAGAACATTCCTTCCAAAGCCATAAAGTACTTTTTACCTTCAGGGATTTCCTCCCTCCATCCTGCCGTACTCAACCTCATGTCCACCACTATACAATGAAGAAGGTAGACTGGAAAATCTCTAAGGTGCTGATAACAGAAATCCTATTTCTTATATTGAATAGAATATTTCTATTCAAGAATAGAATAGAAAATGCTATTTCTTTTTTTTGTTTTTCTTTTTTTCTTTTTCTTTCTTTTTTTGTAATAAATTTTATTTGTTTTGTTGTTTACATCATTCATTTTGATGAGATTTTTGAATTACAAATTTTCTCCCCATCTTTCCCCTACCCCAACCCCCAAACAGTGATCCCACTGTAGAGTCCCTCCCTTGGTCAGCTCTCTAACTTTCTGGTAGGGCAGGGAGGGTCTCCCTACCCCAACCCCTGTATATCTTGATTCCTAGTTGCAGGTATTGCAGGGCTTTAAATTCTAGATTCTTTCGGTTCCTCCCTTGTCACCCACCCCCGCTGGAAGGACAACCAATTCAATACATTCTGTGTAGGTGTAATTATACAGGATATCTTCATAGTGGACATATTGTGACAGTGATCATACGTCCCTCCTTCCTATCCCTCCCCCCTTGTTCTGTTCTCTACCCTGTCCCTGCCCCTTTATTGAAGTGTGAGCATTCAGCATCCCCCCAGACCCTGCCCTCCCCTCCATCA
>CM053598.1:45379325-45491528 GCA_028646575.1 Pseudocheirus occidentalis | reverse complement strand
TCATTGGCTTTCTGGGCCTCTTTTGCCATTTGAGTTAATCTATTTTTTAAAGTGTTGTTTTATTTGGTCAGATTGTTGACTCTCTTTTCATGATTTTCTCACATCATTGTCATTTCTCTTCCCAATTTTTCCTCCACTTCTCTTATTTGTTTTTCAAAGTCCTTTTCAAGTTGATCTATAGCTTTTAGGTAATCTTCATGTTTCTTGGGAGCATTTGGTGTGGGAGTTCTGACTGTGTTGTCTTCCTCCCATTCCATGCTTTGATCCTTTTTGTCCACAAAAAAGGATTCTAGAGTTTTATTGCTGTTCTTATTTTGCTTCCTTTTCTTCATGTTGGCCAGTCTATTAATTGCTTGATTTTTTTTTTTAGCTCTGTGGAGCTCTGCTTCCAGGGGGGAAAGCTCTGCCAAAAGTCCCTGAGGTTTTCACAGCTGCCAGAGCTGTTAGAGGGGTGTTGCAGCCCCCACCAGCTTTAGTTTGCTGAAAGCACACCCCAAGACCACCATCCAAGACCATGATCTGGATCTAGGCAACTCAATGCAAGAGCCCTTGGCCTTGATCAATTGTCTCAGCCCCCCTGCAATTGGCAGGCCAGGAGCTCTGAAGCAACCCAGTGGAGGCAATTGCTGGTTGCAGCAGATCCTGCCACTTCCTGCTGCTTCCTTGCCCTGGGGGCACATTGGTCGAATAGATTTTCTTTCCCCAAATTTAGCTTGAAAGCTTGAATTCCACTGACCTTTCTCTAATCCGTATTTTTCCTGGCTTGATAAATGTGGAGATTGCTCCAGGTGCTGCAGATCTGCTCTCTGGTAGACTCAAGCTGCGGCTTGGCTCCTCCTGACTACCCTGGGGTCTGCCCACATTTTTAGTTTCAGGCTGGGCTGACCTCGGCTCCCAGCCTGCCGTGATGAACCCTTCCTGCCAAGCTGCCTTCAGTGAGAGATGTGTTTTCTGTATTTTTGTGAGTTTGGGAGCCCTAAAATTTATTTAGAGTAGTATTTTATGGGTGTTTAGGGTGGCTCTGTAGGAGCTGTGAGACTTTGCTGCTTCTATGCTGCCATCTTCAGTCATGGAGACTTGAGTTCAAATTTTACTTAATATACTTACTGGCTATATGACCCTGGGAGAGCCATTTTATTTCTTTGAGCCTTAGATATTTCATGCATAAAAGAGGAAGTCATAATACTCATAGAACTTACCTCATAAGGCTGGGAGAGAAGTGCCTTGAAAAAAATAGTATGTACATCTTTTGTTTTGCATTATTTTCTTTTCACAGTGCTCACTCTTCTTGCTCCCACTGTGTTTGAGAAAGCCATTCCTTAAATAAATAGAGAGGGGCAGAGGCATACAGAGTGAAAGAGACAGAAAAGAAGAAAGAAGACAGATAGAGAAAACTAACACACAAACTGAATCTAACTGTACTTGCAATGTCCTACACATATTTTCTCTTACCTCGTCAAAGAAGGAAGATACATTCAGTAGATCCCTCTTTCCCTCCCCCCTTTGTTTCCAATCCTAAGGCTTGTTGATAATTGGCCACCTAAAAAGAAGAGGACTCTTTTGTTAAATTTTGGAATGGAGGAACCTTGCCTCACCAGTCCCCCAATGTCTCCATCTGCAGCATTTTTGTATCTATTCCACCTTGGGTGCCCAAAGTCCCTTTGAGATCTTACTTTTTCTCCATTCCATAAAAACCAGCTCTTAGATTTTTTCTTTCATACAAGTCATAAACAATGGATAATGTTTAAAGTGTTATCTTTTCATTGAGGAAATGCATTTTACTGGGAGTGTTGAGACCCAAGAGGGTCAAGTTTTAATGGCATTTCAACTTGACCTTGTTGGTGATTTGGGTAAGAATTGAGAATCCCTTGATCTGATATTATGGCACATGGACTTTTACCTGTTTTTCCTACCATAAGGTTGGTTCCACTCTATTTTTTAAATTATTTTTTAAAAATAGTGTCCATTGACCCATGGGACAAGGCAATGGACATGACCAGAATTAATTATCTATACATTTCACTAATTGAGTCATACAGCTTTCTTGACACTAATTCCTCAGCAGATATTATGGAAAAAGAAAATGAAACAATTGACAAATAGAAACTTCTTGTTTTGAACCATTTTTCTAGGTAAGATGAATTTGGATCTCCTCTTCTCCTCTCTTCCCCCAGGGAAGCACAGGGAAGCAAAAGGGTTTAGCATAGTCACTGGAAATAGAAGGTATAAAAGCACATGGGAGAAGAATTGGAGGAGGGGTCACTGCATGCTGCAATAAAAATTCCAACTGAGAGCTTGTGTAGACACAAACTGATGAAGCAAAGTACTTGGTAATCTTATTTTCATTTGATTACATGGCAAGCAATTGAGAGACATAATGCAATATGAGAAGAAGTCAAGCTAGGTTTGCATGACTTTTTTTCTGCAATTGTTGTGGTCTTGAGTAGTTGAGAATAAATCAAGCATTTAGAAGTGAAATTATATTTTAAATATACCAGGATATTTTGCTATTGATTGAAATGATGTGATTAATCCTTTTTAACAAGGAGACATCCTTCATGATATAAATAAATGCTTCTTCACTTAGCTGTTTGGAGAAGCTAAGTCTTTTGTGTACCATATTCCTTATTTTTAAAAGCTAAGACAATGAAAACAGAGAGGTGATTTGTAACCCATCTAACAAGGCACAGAGTCACTACCAGAACTCTGAGCTCAGATACTGACTTCAGTGTCCTTTCCTCTATATCATGATGGCTGTGGAAATAAAGTGAACCACAAACCTTCATTAGAAGGAAATTGGGTGTAAGTGCACTTTAAGTTAGAGGTTGACTTGAACACAGAATGATTTGGAACTAATGCATTCATCAAGAGCCCCTTCCTTCTAGGAAGTTACATTTTAAGCTAATGTCATATGCCATCAGAGACAGACTTTCTGATATTTACTAGGAGGTTGGAAAATTACATTTTTTTTCTGAGTCTGTCTCATACTATAAAGGCTTGTTAGATTGGACAAGTTATTGACAGGTTACTATTCTTAATTACTGACACCAAATGACATAACATGCATTAATCCATAATAGGTTAATGATACTTGTGATAGACTTTAACTCATCCATTCATTCAGAAACCTATCATATGTAAGACACTGTGCTAAACTGGGTTGGGGAGGGATGGTAATGCAATGATATATGACACAGATCCCTATCTCAAAAAACCTCTTAAAAATTAGGTAAGACATATTGACAATGCATAGTATTATGTGGTATTGCATAGTGGAAAGACTTCTGATTTTAGACTGGAGCACTGGGTTCAAATGTTACCTCTGCTAGGCAATGGATATATGTGTGACCATGGGAAATTCACTTAAACTGTCTGAACCTCAGCTTTTATATCTGCAAAATGAGTGTGTTGGAATATATTGCTTCAGATGTCCCTTGTGTGTAATCTAGAACCACCCTGGAAACCTGTGTGTGAGACCTTCAATCTATGACCAAGGATGAGCTTAATGCTAGAGGAAAGGGGAGAAATCGCTTCTGGTTGGGATAAATGGAACATGGTACAGCAGCATGAGCACTTCCCTTGCCTGCGTCTGTTTCCTCATCTATGAAATGAGTGCTGGATGAAATACTTTTCAAGGTCTCATCCAGATCTAAGGATGTGAGTGGGGACAGGGGTCCATTTTCCTGGAGAAATGGCTTTTGAGCTGAGTCTGGAAGAATGGGTAGGCATTTGGGTAGACATGGTTGTGAGGCAAGATGGTATCCAATTGGAAAAAATAGCGTAAACAAATAATAGAGAAAGTACTAGGTGAGGCCGGGAGGAAAATGGCAAATAGATCAGTTTGATTTTGGCATAGTGTTCTATATAAGAAAATTACAAGCTGGAAAGGTCAATTGGGACCATATTATAGAGGGCCTTGAATACAATAGTAAGGAACTTGAACTTTATCAGATTTATTTCCTTCCTTTCAGCGAATTTCACCTCCCCTTTTTAATGGAGCCTGTATGTTAGGTATGGACACCACAAAGAAGATATGAAATTATTCATGTTATGGAAGTGTAGGTCAAATTCACTGGAGGGGGGGCATAGTATAATGAGAATATGTAGTATGTGTCCACTGATGTACGAAACAAACTCACTTGTGGGAATTTATTCTCTAACCATTTAACAAGGATGCTTAGGGGTAGATTCCCTATGACTACCAACTTTTATGGCATCCAAGGCAAAAGGAAGCCCAAAAATGACAACAGAGAAATATTCTCCTGGGAGAAGTTGTTCTGTACTCCTTAGGGTAGCCCTAGAAACTCCTAAAAGTCCCTATCTTTATCTAAAATCCTCTGCATTTCATCGAGGGTTGGGGTCATTTCAGGATGAGCAAAGGACTTGAGAGGAAGATAAAGAGAAGAGATAGGGAGGGAATGTCACATTTTATTTTTCTCCTAGGAGGGTTGGATAATTTCAGTATCTACAAAGATCAAAGAAATGGCCATGCAGGTCAGGCAGGGTAGTCCTCTCCTTTGTATATATCAAGGAGACGTGTGTTTTCTACTCTAGGATTTTCTCACCATGATTTTTTTTGGAGGGGGAGGAGAGATAAGTTCCAACATTTCCTCTTCCCAATCCATCTGAGTCGTGTTCCAAAAGGAGCTTACATGGTAATATCCGGATAGAGGCTCGTCGATAATCTCTAAGACATCATGGATCAAATCGGCCGCTCTCTGCCTGTCTGTTGCTCTGAGGGGCTACATCCATCCAGATGCTCTGTGCATTATGGATATTTTGAAAATAGGTGAGAAGGGGAGATAGAGTGAAAGAAAGGAGGGAGGCAGAAAATGCTCTCTTCTTATTCCACCTCAGCAATGCATTAGGAAGCAGCATCCATTTCTTTAAGCTCTAGGAGAGCAGTAGGATTCAGGGGTGTTCTCGAGTTTGGCCCCATCCAAGCAATACTTCTGAAGGGAAATTGAAACCTCTACTGGTCTCTGCCCCTGGCCACCTCTGAGAGGACTGGGACCATGATTCCTAGTAAAATTCTGGTACACCACCACCCACCCAGCGGCACGCGTAGTGAGCCATGTAGATTGCCTCAACGCCGCAAGAAATCCTTGGGAGATTTGTTCCATCATGGATACAGGGTGAAGTCAGGACTCCATGCCCCAGACAAGGAGGAAGAAAACAGTTTTCGGCACTCTCTGGCAGCCTGCTGCAGGGTCACCTTCTCTTGGGGTAAGGTCTTGCCCTAGCTGGGCTTTCTCTAACCAGCAGAAATATCCAATACTCCCAGAGGATGTCCTGGGAAAGAGATATCCTAGCTCAGTGTTTGGTTTCCTTTTGTTGGGATAATGTGTTCAGTAGGTTGGAGTGTATCTACTTGTCTTACCCTTATCCCTTTCTTTTGTATACCCACCTGAATTCAATTCTGTAAGCCAGGCCAGGAGGCTAATTCTTCCTTTTCAGATGAAAGTAACCAGCCTTTGGAGCCAAAGAGTAGAATTGAGGTAGGTGAGTGAGGTCATGATCCAAAAAATGTTGGTGAAGTGTAGCAAATTGCTAGGTGGTCATTTGCTACCATGCTTTTATTTCCTAGTTAAGTAAGCATGGAGGTTTCCAATGAACCATATGATTCTTGGTAGGGAGATTCAGTGCTACTCTAATGCTTTAATGATATAGTGATATCATTCTTCTCTCAATCCTTACATTGGGCCAGGGAAGGGATAGTCCTGCCAGGGACTGGCATTTTTTTTCCTTTTACACAGAAAAGGAGCAAGAGAGTTTTTGAAATATATTTTAGCACCAGCTATATTTGTGAGACAATGTATTTTCCTCTTTTGATCCTCACATTAACCTGGGCACTGGCATTGTGACTAGATCTATGCTATCACTGTCAGAGGGAGTTCCCAAGTGAGGAAAGCCCTTTTTCCAGTGCTGGTCAGTCCCCTCTTTGCCATTTATAGTGCTAAAGAGATGCCTCCAATGATGAGAGGTTAAGTGACAGCCAGCGTGTGGTATATTAATCTCATTTTGCAGTCAGGGAAGTTGAGAATGATTGAGCTTTGAGTGTCCTCTCCATCCAGGGGTGCAATGATAGTAGACATGGAAGGTGGGATGAACTAATCTTTTTTGGTTTTAGGACTAGCACTGCTGTGTGACCCTGGGCCAGCCATTTAATGTTTCTGAGTCTTAGTTCCCTCATTAGTAAAATGGGATAACCACCTCATAGAGTTGTCTTGAGGATCAAATGAAATAATATATGTAAACATTTTGTAAACCTTAAAGTGCTATATGAATGTCAGCTATATATTTTTATAATTCTTCTCTCTCCTTCTTTTTTCATCTTCTATTTCTTCTCATCCTCCTCCTCGTCCTCCTTGTCCTCCTCATCCTCTTCCTCCTCCTCGTCCTCCTCCTCCTCCTCGTCCTCCTCCTCCTCCTCCTCCTCCTCCTCCTCCTCCTCCTCCTCCTTCTTCTTCTTCTTCTTCTTCTTCTTCTTCTTCTTCTTCTTCTTCTTCTTCTTCTTCTTCTTCTTCTTCTTCCTCCTCTTCTTCCACCATGTTGCATCAGCTAGTCAGATGACATCTCCATCATGCAGTATGCTCTTAAAAATAAGTTTTATTGATACTTATTTTTATATTACTCACATTTTCTAAAATATACCTCCTTTCATTCTTCTCCCATAGAAAAGAAAAAAATGAGAGGGAACAATTTCAGCCAAACCACCATGTTGAAAAAGTCTGCCATTATTTTCAGTGTCCTAGACCATAGTTTGCCACTTCTACAATGTATGGAGAGAGAAGCTATTCCATAGCTTATCTTTGGGGACAAGCTTAGGTTGGACTTGATTATGTTGATTTCACAGTATCCTGTTTTGGTTAGATTGTTGTTCTATCCATTTCCATTGTTTTGGTCATTGGGTGGCTTGTTTTCTGTTCCAGTTCACTTAAGTTTTTGCATTCTCCTCAATAGTCGTAATATCCATAATTTCTTACAGTGCAGTACTGAGCGTCTTTTTGTTTCTAGTTCTTTAGTTATAAAAAAGTGCTACTATAAATATTTTTGTGCATATGGGGTGGGTGGATGAGGGCTTTTGTCTTTTCTTTGACCTCTTTAGAGTTATACCTCATAGAGTGGGATCCATGAGTTAATGCGTATAGATATTTTAATCCCTTTCCAAATTGTCTTCCATAATGGTTAGAGAAATTTAATACCTTAGCAATAGTACATTCGTGTGTCTGCCTTTCTGCAGCCCCTCCAACATTATCAAGAGCATTCTTTCCTCGTTCTATAGTAGACTCCTTATTTTCTTTAGCTTAATTATGCTCAGCTTTCAGATGCTGAGAATAAATGCAATATATTGTATGAGAAATGTTTCTTAAATATGAATGTATGCTTTGATTGTCAATAGCTTGGACCTTAGGAACATATATTCTCAGCACTGGGCCACTGACCTGTCAAGTGTTACTGCTCCACATTTCTCAGTCGCAGAATGGGTCTCCATGGCAACTGCTCATAACCCTCTCCCACCCCACCCCAGCAGTTGCCGACCTGTAGCTAAGCTTCTGGCTTTACTAAAACGAGCCCTAGGAATTAGGGGTTATGAAATCTAGTCCTACATCTGCCATCAATTTACTTTTTGACCTAGAACCAGACACTTACCTACTCTTAACCTAAGTTTCATTTTAAAAAAATCTTATTTTTTCTAATATCATGTTTTTACACTATTTTCATTTTCTGAATATATCCATCCTTCCTGCTTCTGCCCAGGGATCCATTCTTTGCAACAGAAGTTAAAATAGAAAGAGAAAAAAAACATTTTAACAAAACTAAGATATCGGTTGAGTCTGACAGTATCTGCAATATTCTACACCTATAGTTTCCCATGTCTGTGAAGAAAAGAAACTGAATTTTTTCAACTCTTCCCCAGAGCTAAATTGAGGCATTAGCACGACACAGACGTCAGATTAATTAGTTTTTCCCCTCATTTGCATTATTGTAATCATTGTGTACATTGTGTTCCTGTCTTGTTTATTTTACTCTGTCCTCAGTTCATCTAAGTTTTCCTGTTCTTCTCTGGATTCATCATAATCATCAGTGTTTAGGGCATAATAGTATTAATCTGTGAAGATGTGTTCTGTATAAACAAAATCACAGATATTCCTTTCCTTTTAAATGTCTTTTTCTGGGAGACTATTTCTACCTTCTGCTATGCATCCCCTTGGTCAGATTTTCCCAATTAACACTGGACCACTTTCCCTTGAAAGTGTTTTGTGAATTCCAGGAATAAACTATGCTAAGATTAGAGAAAAGCTAAATCCTTGCACAAGTAAGCTTGTGCCTTTCCATTTCTTTACATATAGATATAGATATAGATATAGATATAAATATAGATATAGATATAGATATAGATATGCATATGCATATACATATACATATACATATGCATATACATATACATATACATATACATATACATATACATATACATATACATATACATATACATATACATATACATATACGTGTGTGTATCTTTAGAAGGTAACTCAAAGGAATAACTAAGGTCATTAAAATTTCATGATTCTGGCATGTAGTATTCCTTGCTTCATATACTAGAAATTTTTTGTATTAGACCTGTAAATGCATTGATATAGGGAACTATTAGTGCTGATGCAGGAGGAGATATTCTCTGTAGCTTATGTTTGTGGAGAGTTGCCTGGGATACTGGGAGGAGAAGGAATTTTTGCAAGATCATGAAACTAGTATGTGCTAAAAGTAGGATTTGAACCCAGGGTTTCCTGACAATGACGCCATTTCTCTATCTACTATTGTAAATTAACTTTTTTATTTGGAGGGAGAAAGGTAAGGCAGTTGGGGTTAAGTGACTTGCCCAAGGTCACACAGTGAGTAAGTATCCAGTATCTGACACTGGATTTGAACTGACAGATCATCCTGATTCCAGGGCTAGTGCCCTATTCACTGTGCCACCTAGCTGCCCCATATAAATCAGCTTTCACAGGGGAAAAAATATACCAAGAAAAAAATATTTATAGGGAAATGTTTGACTTCAACCTTAAAAAACAAAAAACAAAACAAACAAAAAAACACCACCTCTTGGGGCAGCTAGGTGGCACAGTGAATAGAGCACCAGCCCTGGAGTCAGGAGGACCTGCGATCAAATGTGACCTCAGACACTTCTTGACACTTACTAGCTGTGTGACCTTGGGCAAGTCACTTAACCCCAATTGCCTTGCCTTCCCCTCTACCCTCCCAAAAGATCTTTTTGTTTTTCTATCATCATTGTTATTACTAGTAATAAAAATAATAATAGCTAACATTTATGTGTCACCTGCTATGTTCCAGGCATTGTGTTAACAGCTCTACAAACATCTCATTTGGTACTCACAATAACCCCAGGGAGTAGGTGCAATTATCATCCCCATTTTACAAATAAATAAACATGTTCAGTGACTTGTCCAAGGTCACAGAGCTAATAAGTATCTGCAGATGAATTTGAACTCAGCTCTTCCAGCCTCTGGACCCAGCACTATCCACTATCTAGCTGCATGTTTTCCTTGTCTATCTTCCTTTCCCTGCTGCTCCCTAGGAGTACTAATCTCTGTGACTGTAACCAGATTGGTTCTTTGCTCCAGCATTAGGCAAATTGGTACCCTGGGCATGGGAGGAGTTCAAGGAAAAGAGATGGGTTTGCTAATGCTCCAAGCTCCTTGATCCTTGAGATTCAATTCACTTGAGATTCAAATGCCCCCCAGCCACCACCACCATTCTCCTTCCACCCTTACCTGATTTGTATTCTAAAATCCTGGTTGGGGTGGGGATATGTCGGGAGAGAAGGAAGATAAGGTAAGTGTATCTAATTTTAAATCTCCACCATGGATAAGAATGACACTTGACAGGGTCAGAAAGGAAATTATGGGGCTGCCTTTACACTAAGGGACAAATGTTCACCCACTTCCCAGAATGAGGCAGGGATCCAAGCAAGGAAATCATAGGTGTAGTCATGGAATAGAGCAGGAGCAGATACAGTAGCCCTAAACTGCCATTCCCTCCTACCCTTTGCCACCCTTTTACCCGCCCTCTGTGCCTGGCACATAGTAAATGCTTAATAAATGCTTATGTGCTAGCTGACTAGCTAGATGCTAATTAGCCCACCAGTGGATCAATGCATCAAACCATTCTATCCACATGTCAGCCCCAACCCTGGGCATACATCCCTTCTAGTTGAAGACGAGAGGCTCCGTTACAGTAAGAGGGTGGGACAGGGCCAGAACCCTTGCCTGGGGTGCAAAAGCAGTGGAAATAAATATCCAGCTGCTCTTGCAGCAGTGGAGGTGGTGGCAGAAGGCTGTACATTGTCACAAGCTGTGGACTCACCCCAGTTTCCAAAGATATACAAAAGACCCGTGTCCCCCTCCTTTTCTTGAAAGGACCCACCATGGGAGTAAATGGGGAACAAATATAAGTGGAAAGAAAAGCAGTCCCTCATCTCTAGCAGCTTAATTGTAATAGGGGAAAACAACACATAAAAAGGAAGCTAAAAAACCAGGGACCGTGAAAGGGGATGAAGGTACCCACTGCAGGTGTATGGTAGAGAAACTCTTAAGTGCAGCCTAGAAAGGACTGACATGTGGCAGTCTGGGGGCACCCTCCTCAAAGGGGTATTCTGGGAAGAGTCATATTTAATCCGAGGGAGGTCATAGGGGTGGAGGGCACTTCCAGTGTGAAAATTCAATGACTGGAATGAGGTTTCTGGGACATGGAAGAGAAAGACTAGGGGCAGTGAGGTGGCACAGTGCGTAGAATGCCAGACCTAGAGTCAGGAAGACTCATTTTCTGAGTTCAAATCCAGCCTCAGACACTTACTAGATGTGTGACCTTGGGCAAGTCACTTAACCCTGTTTGCCTCAGCTTCCTCATCTATAAAATGAACTGGAGAAGGGAATGCCAAACTACTCTGGTATCTTTGTCATGAAAACCCCAAATGGGATCACAAAGAGTCAGACACGACTGAGAAATGACACAACAATAAAGAGAAAGTCAAGCTAAGTCTCAAAGAAAAATGAAAAGATTATTATAGTGAGAGTAAATTTTTTAAAAATAAATTTTATTGATTTTTTTTTTGCTTTTATATCACTTACACTTCTTACTGTATGCCTCTTCCCACCCTTTCCCAGAAGGTCATCCCTAAAAAGAGTTGTTTTTATAAGGGGAAGAAAGAAAAAATGTTCTGCAAAATTAACTTGAAAAAAGTCTGATGTTCTATTCAGTAACAACCATAGTTCCCAATCTTTGCAAAGAAGCAAGCGGAGGTATCTTATCATACAGGGACAAACCTGGTCATTTTCATCTTGTAGCCTTCAGTTTCAATTGTTTTGTTGTCCTTTTCATTGCTGTTATTGTAGTTATTGGGTATATTGTATTCTCATATATAACGTGCATTTTATTTATATTGTATAAATTACCCCAATATGGTACATTCTCCCCAATATTTACAGCCAGTTAGTATATCCCAAGTATAGGTGCCATCAATTATCTTTGCAAAGGCAGTCTATTGAGAAGTGAAGAGCAAAAACCAAAATGAACAAACTTCTGAATCCAGATACTTAACCTCCTTCGCAACCTTGGTCCTTGGGGAGAGTGGAATTACATTAAAAATAGTGACTTCCAACATTTCTCACACCAAGTTTCCTCCTGGGTATGGTACAGCTGATGAACAAATCACTCCCTTGATTGGGTGTTGTACACGTTGGCTTGGTTGGCCAGGTTGCTTCACTTCAGTCTTTCTCTGGGTGGGTCTCTCCTCAGGGATGGGCTCCCCTTAGGGATTAAATTTGGACTTGACTGGGATTTTTAGTCATTTTGAAGCTAACAAGGTTGTATTCTATCCCATTCTATTTTGAATACCTAAGATTAGGAAAGATCAGATACAATGGGGATATAAGAAACCTAGATAACATCCATTCATAGCTACTTGGTGGTCCAGAAGGGGAGATGAAGCTTGTGAAGCTAATTCTGCAGCTACCTCTAACCTTTCCACCTGGAAGTCCATATCATTTCTTCCTCCTTCCATGACTTCCTCAAAAGTCACCAGGGAGGGAGAGTTCTATCTGTTTGAGCCTTATGCATACACACTCAATCCTGACTCAGTAGCCAATAAAAGGCTTTCCCTAGTTCTGCAGTTCACTGCTAAGAGGCAGTTGGAGGATACTTGGGCATGCTCTAAAGAGCTGGGAAAGGACCCTTCTATTCCATGTGCCCAGAAGCTGAATCATCAAACCTCTGTCCATAGGTTAGATTTCAGCAGGCAGAGAATATTGCTTATGTGATAAAGATTGGGCCTTCACTGTCTAGTTCCCTATTATAGCTACATCTGTTTAATTCACTTTGTGCCAGTTCATATATGCCTTTTCATAATTTCCTGTATTCACAGTGTTTATCATTCCATACAGTTCAGTAATATTCCATTATATTCATGTACCACAATTTGTCTAGCTAGTTTCAGTTGATGAATATATATATTTTGTTTGTAATTCCTTGATGCCAGAGAATAACAGGAGGTGCTTACTAAACAGGCAAGATTTCTTGGGGCATCTAGGTAGCGTAGTGAATAGAGCATTGGCTCTGGAGTCAAGGAGGACCTGAGTTCAAATCCAGCCTCAGACACTTGACACAGTTACTAGCCATGTGACCTTGGGCAAGTCACTTAACCCCAATTGCCCTCAAAAAAAGATAAATGAATAAATAAATAAACAAACAAATAAATAAATGAATAAATAAATTAAAAATTAAAAATAAGGCGAGATTTCTACATGTATTTTCCCTTTCATTGCAAAACTCCTTGAAAAGTAGCCCCTAACTCTTGATGTTTATTTCCTCTCCTCCCATTCCTTTCTCAACCCTTTCCTAAGCTCTCTCTCCTCCTTTGGTTATTGTTAAACCACCCCTTCTACCTCTTTCAGTCCTCCTACCTCACCAACTACACTTCAGTCCCCTTCGCTAGATCAGTCTCCTGGCCCATACTTATGGGTATTTATCAAAATTGATCCTCCTCCTCCTTCCTCTGGCTGCTCTCCATTTCTGAAGTGTTCTCTCTCCTTACCTCAACCTTTAACAATTTCTCATTTCCTTTAAGGCCCAGTTCATGTGTTCTTTTGGAAGCCTTTCCTTTTGCCCTTATTTTGAGATATTCTCTCTCTCTTTCCTCTTGAAATAATTATACATGTAGTTATCCATTTGTATCCTCCAGGAGAATGCAATCTCCTTTATGAACATAGACTGTTAAGGAGATTGTAGATTTAGTTGGAAGGGACCTTAGTGGTCATCTACTGGAGAGATGTTCAGCTCACATCTGTTGGGGAAATACCCTGTAAAACCAATTTCTAACTGGAAAATGCTTAACAAAATAAATAAAAATACAATATGACACAGATAATGCTCATTTGTGGTTTTCTAAGTCAACACATGGCTATTGGGGAATCTCTTTCTATTTGAGTTTGTCCCACCTTATCTAGTCCAACACTTTCATTTTTACAGTTGAAGGAATTCAGATTTTGCCCAAAGTAATGCAGATAGTCAATGGTAGGGCTAGGATTTGAAAACAGGGTCTTCAGTCTGCCAATCCAGCAACCCTTCACCTTGGGCTTTGTAAATTTGGTAGATAATACAATGCTTTGCATGTTTTGAAAATCAGACTTATAATAATTTCATACATGTAGGGAACTCCTGGTGAGGAGCTTCTTCTACCAGTGCAGATTACAACTTAAAGCCATAAAGGATTGTCTGGGGCTACTGAGAGGTTGCAAAATTTGCAATCACATAATCAGTATGTGTCAAAGGTCAAGCTTGAGGACTTCCTTGACTCCAAAGCTGAGTTTCTGTTCATTATATCCCAATGCCTCTTATATATATTAGGAGTTAATAAGTGTTTTTTGGACTAGAAATTATCCGATGACCTTGAAATGAACTTCTTTTCCGACCTTGAGCTTGCCTCTCAAGGTTTTAGTCTCTATTTCCTGCCTATAAGCAACTTTCTTGCCTCTCAGCCCAAGTGCAAAAATTGCTAATTATCCTTCTGCTATTATACTTTCTTACATATTTTAAGGAAAATATTGTTTTGTTTTTTCAAATTAAGACAATAGAAATTTGCCAACAAGATTATGGAAAGGGAAAGAAAAAAATTAATGTTTAAGTTAACGAGGCATCATCATTTCAGATTCTGGGGGGGACCAGAGGTAGAGAAGATGGGAAGAAGTTCTGGAAAAGTAAATTTGCCTTATGTAGTCAAGCACATTTAGTCAAGTCTAGCTGAAATGTTAATAAAGTAATAATGATGTTAATAAGCTCAGCAATCCATCAAAATGAGAAGGACGTCAGATCTCTTGATAATCTGCTCTTAGCACTGAGGTTGCTCTAAGCCATCAGAATCCTCACTGTTGTTCCAGAGAGGAAATCCTCCCATACACCCAGGGTGACTAACTGGGAAAGAGTTCTTTGCAAGCAGCGTCAGATGTCTGAGGATGATGTGCTGGGCTGGGCTCTCTCAGTCAGACCTCTCTTTTCAAGGGCTCTGAAGCTTTCTCCTCAGTATTAGGACGTCTGTTGGTCAGGTATCTGGCCAATTTAATAACGTGAGGTTCAAGTCGGCCGGGACTCAAAATGAAGGAACGATTCAAAGGTACTGGATGGATCACCCATTGCTTGCTTCACGTCCCATTGACCTTGGCAGACATAAGTCAGCTGGCACAGTGAGTACATTGTAAACGACCCCCTAAAATAACGCAACTCCATTTCTTTCTTCCCAGGTTTGAGATTTCTGAGAGCTCTCAGGCTGATACAATTTTCAGAGATTCTGCAGTTTCTGAATATCCTTAAAACAAGGTAAGCTGACTCATTGCTGTACATCTGCCTCATTCTAGCACTTGTCATCCAGTTGTGAATATCTAATTGGTGATGGTTTATCAACTCTGAGAGCCCTTAATGATGGTGACCTTATAGGTACACCACCTAGTGAAGAACAGTCAGAGAAATTGAAATACTGCCAAGATTAGGGATGGTACAACAAGATAGGAAAGTTCAGATTTTGGGGTCTTTTACTTAATCAGAGTTTTCTGGGTAAAAGACAGAGGAATGTATGTGTTTGAACATAGCTCTACTTAGTGAATTCTTTTTGTCTCTTTTTCTTTTGAAAAAAAGTTTTTTATTAATGCGATTTTTTTCTTTAAAAGAATTAGAACAATTTCCCCACTATATCCCCCTTACCTTGATTGATTCCCATGTAACAGAACTGACAAAGACATCAGGTCTGAAAATATAGAGAATCATAGGCTCAGATTCAGAGATGAAAAGAACCTTAGAAGCCATATGGTCCATCCCTTTTATTTTTTTTTCGGGGAGGGGGGGCGTGAAGAACAGAGGACCAGAGGGGTCAAGAGAATTATTTAAGGTCATGCAGGTAGTAAAAGTCAGAAGTGAGATTTTAATCTCTTTTGACTCTAAATCCAGTGCTCTCTCCCTTATACTATATTAGCTCCCAGATACACACACACACACATACACACATACATATTTAAGTTGTTTATTTTTGAGACTGGATCTTCATATGTCACTCAGACTAGAAGTATCCTTCTCTGTCACTCAGAAGTGGTTACTCAGAGGCCAAAGCCCAAATTGCTCAGCATGGAAGCTTTAGCCTGCTCAGTTTTTCTGATCTGACCAGGTTTGGTCCTCCTTAGACATCCTGGTAGTGCCTTCCTTCTGAGGTGCTCACCTGAGTCACTGCAAATATGTGATCAGCTTTAGCCCTATGGCAGGTCAGAACTTGCAGACTCGAGGGATCCAATGATGTCAGCCTCCCCAGCTAAAGGCACTAAAGGCATGCTCCTAGCTCCCAGTTACACTGTGTACACAAAGTTATTTGTCTGTATATTTCTTTTTTGATAAAAAATGCAGTTTATATAGAAATCCCAAATCCCATACACTTTTTTTTTTGCTTTTTTTTTTTGGATGGCAGTTGGGTTTAAGTGACTTGCCCAAGGTCACATGGCTAGTTTTTTGTGTTAAGTGTCTGAGGCCGGATTTGAACTCAGGTACTCCTGACTCCAGGGCTGGTGCTCTACTCACTGCACCACCTAGCCGCCCCTCACTGCGCCACCTAGCCGCCCCTCACTGTGCCACCTAGCCACCCCATCCCATACACTTTCAACTACATCA
The DNA here is from genome assembly GCA_028646575.1 of Pseudocheirus occidentalis. Lineage (NCBI taxonomy): Eukaryota > Metazoa > Chordata > Mammalia > Diprotodontia > Pseudocheiridae > Pseudocheirus > Pseudocheirus occidentalis. The sequence goes on along the minus strand of CM053598.1, from coordinate 45,475,304 downwards.
ACTACTCAATTTTCTAGCCCCAAAGATCACTAAAATAATGAACTTTAACAGTAGGCATATATGTAACAGACCACACAGTGAGCATCTGTGTTGCTGTGTATACATTCTCCTGGGGTTATAGTTTCCCCCAAAATTCCCTTTTTTGGTAAATTAGTTGATTTATGTGTGGTCATCTCATTCCTACTGGGGTCACTATAAAGTCCTCCCCATTCATTGGTGCTCTTGTATGCCCATGGATGCCCCTATCCAAGTGATTAACTCTCAGATCAGCCCTCCATTTAATCTAAAGAATCTCATAGACTTCTGAGCAAATATTTGGGTGATCATAGCCTTTCTCTGAATGCAACAACAAGTACTGACTTTTCTCTTCTGCTCATTCCCATTCATATATCTAAAAGAAGGCTAGGCTAGTTATTTAGAGTCTAGGAGATAGGAGACACAGTAAAAGCATGAAGCCAATAAAAGCCATTGTCCCTGATTCCAGGAGATGCAACTTTCATGAGAAGAAAGATATCCCAACGATACAGCTTAATGATTCTTAGACCTCGAAATAGGGAATGAAAGGGAACATACATTTATTAAGTGTATGCAATTTGCCAAGCACTGAGCCAAATACTTTTAAATGTTATCTCATTTGATCCCTACAACACCCTGGGGGGTAGATGCTGTTTTTAATCTCCATTTTGTAATTGAGGATACTGAGGCAAGAGGTTATGTGGCTTGCCCAATATCACACAGCTAGCTAGATGTGGACTCAGGTCTTCCTGATTCCTTTTCTATCTCTTGTACCACATTAACAAGGCAAGTATGGATCTGTCCAATAAATCCTACAAGGGCAGAAAAGAGAAAAGCCTTAAACATCAGTACAAGAGACGGAGGTCTAGGCATCCGAAAGGCTTTCTTGATGGCTTTATATTAACTTGGAATTGTTTATTGGGTGAGACTGTGGAAGCTGTTTCTTCAGACATTGTTGTTTCTTTAATTCGTTATCTCTATAAATATTTCACCAAAATTTCTCCAGTGTGGAGGATCTTCTTTAATTTTAGCATCATGTAGTGGGGCTGAAGTCATTGATGATGTGATTCATAATTTGACAATCGTCAATTTGTTTACAATCTTTCAGGCATCCCGCTGATCCCATAGCTAGAAAGAACAGGGGAGAGAAGTAGAGGCAGAGAAACACAGAGACAGAGTGAAGGAGAATGTAGACAAGAGCAGGAAAGCAGCCAGAATGTACATGGATTCAAGGAGACAGAGAATAAAGAGATGGATCTCTACTCCATCAGCACCAGCCTATGCACAATGCATCCATTGTGTGGGCAAGGTTACTACCTTTAAAGTCAAGCTGTTGCATCCTATATAACTGGGCTATATAATACCATCTGAGCTTGGCCCCATTGCCCAAAAAAGCTTGAATTTGCTGAGCAAAACTGGAGATTTTAGAAATTATTCTAGGGCTAGAGCTGGATCTGTTTCTCTGATTCAAAGGTTATATTTTCTAATGAAATAGTACAGTTAATCTGAAGTATCTCCATGTGGATTATTGACTCAGGATATTGCCTGTGCTTTTTTTTTTTCTTTTCCCAGTGTTTTCTAGTGCTCTGATGAAAATTAAAAAAAACAAACCTGAAACACTCCCCTTCCCCCCACCAGCTTGGAAATTTAAATTACCTTTGGGAACAAGGAAGATGAGAAAAATGGGTTATTTTGTTCCTCACATTTAATTGAGAGACAGTACGGTGTAGTGAATAGCTGATCTCAGTCAGAAAGACATGCATTCAGGCCCCAGCACTGACAGAGATGGACTTTAAACAAATCAGTCTACCTTTCAGTGTGTACAGTAACTTTTTTTTTTTTTTGAGGCATTTGGGGCTAAGTACTTGCCCAGGTCATCACACAGCTAGTAACTGTCTGAGTCCACATTTAAACTCAGATATTCCTGACTTCAGGGTCAGTGCTCTATCCATTACACAACCCAAATTCCCCAAAAGTAACTTTCTAACACTAAATTGCAAAGAAGGTGCTGTATGTGTATTGATAGAAGGGATTTCCTTACTAGGAATTCTTTATAGCAGCGGTTCTCAACCTGTGGGTTATGTTCCATTTGTAACAATGGAAATACCTCCTGCATATCAGATATTTACATTATGATTCATAACAGTAGCAAAATTACAGTTATGAAGTAGCAACAAAAATAATTTTATGGTTGGGGGTCACCACAACATGAGGAATTGTATTAAAGGGTCACGGTATTAGGAAGATTGAAAACCACTGCTTTATACCAATGAAATCATAGCTCTCCAGAAATTATACTTAAGTATGTATTACTGGATGAAATGAAAAACCAAATTGATTATCAAATAAAAACATTGATTATTTACTAGTATGTGTGTCAGCTCATACCAAGTGGGAAAAAGAATAGTACTACCTCTAGCAGATTTTTTAATTCTTGCCTCTCAGGCTCCTATTCCAGCCCCCTACTCAGCAGGCTGTGTACTCTTTCCCCCTTATGCTCATTTTTATTTAGGTTCAAGAAATTCCAGTTGTTGATAATTTTAATATTGATGTCTGTATGCTATTTTTAGAGAACTGAATCTGCTGCCCCCAAACCATATTATGAATTTCAAAGTAAAATATATAATTTTAGGATTGTTTGTGGTTTTGAATGATCATCCTCCCTTTCAAAGAACTAACTTTCAGAAAACTCTTTTTACTGATATATACACACATGTATGCTACACATGGTGCTTTTAAGAGTTACAAGCACTTTCCATAGGTTATATCATTTGATTCTCTTAAAAACCTTGTAATATCAGTAATATAAATAATGTTATCCCCATTTTACCCAGGCTAAGAAAAATGAATTAGCTTCTTTAAGCTCATGCAACTAATCACAGGGTCTCCCAGAATAGTACTGGAAGAGGCTGTGCAAACCTAGTCCAATCCCCTGATGTTACAGATGAGGAAACTGAGGCCTGGTGAGATGGTGACTTCCTCAAGGTCGCAGATGTAGTAAACCTTAGAGGTGCAATAGAAACCACCCTTCTCTGATGCCTGAGCTGGTGTTCTTGCCAGAAGACTATTCTGCCCCTTGATAGGCTTGGGAACCTGGTAGAAGGTCAGACTAGACATCACTATGGAATAAGTGTGTATCTGTGTAAATCAACACTATTCCTAAGTAGTTCAAAACATGGTCATGGCAGCACATATTAATGCATATATGTATATACATATCTATCTATCTATCTATCTATCTATCTACCTGTCTGTCTCTCTGTCTCTCTGTCTCTGTCTGTGTCTGTCTATCTATCTATCTATCTATCTATCTATCTATCTATCTATCTATCTATCTATCTGTCTATCTATCTGTCCTCTATCTACCTACCTACCTGCCTACCTACCTATCCATCCATCCATCCATCCATCCATCCATCCATCCTCCCACCCACCTACCCACTCACCAATCTCTCTCTCTCTTTCTCTCTCTCTCTCTCCTTGTCTGTCTGTCCATGTCTGTCTGTCTATCTATCTATCTATCTATCTATCTATCTATCTATCTATCTATCATCTATCTATCTATCTATCTATCTATGTATCTATCTATCTATGTATCTATCTATGTATCCTTCTTTCTTTCTTTTATCTATCTATCTATCCATCTATCTATCATCTATCTATCTATCTATCTATCTATCTATCTATCTATCTATCTATCTATGTGTTTATCTATCTTATGCTTACCTACATATATACGCAAACTCAGAAACAGCAGGTTGAAATGCTGTCTCTGATGTTTCCTATCTATATGTCCTTGGGTGAGTGACTTCTCTTATTTTTATTTTCTTCATCTGTAAGGTCTAGACTGGATATCTGTTAAAGTCCGATCCAACTTTAAAATCTGTAATCCTTCATGTGTATAGGTATATACTCTCATATATATGAATGAGGACTGCTAGGTGGCGCCATAGTGCTCAGAGTGCCCAGCCTGAAGTCAGGAAGACTCATCTTGCTCAGTTCAAATGTGACCTTGGATACTTTTTAACGGTGTGACCCTAGGCAAGTCACTTACTCCTATTTGCCTCAGTTTCCTTATCTGTAAAAAAAAGCTGAAAAGGGAAATGGCAAACCACATCAGTTTTTTCTTAAGAAAACCCCAAATGGGGCCACAGAGAGTCAGACATGACAAAACAATGACAACAACAACAAGAAAATATGAATGGATATACACTACATATAAATCTGTACCCATACCTATGTTATAATACAGCCATGTTCAGAAAGTATATACACATCCATTCAAAAACAAACAACCTGCTAGTTAGAGATATAATTTAGGACTTTGTGGGGGGAAAACTTAGAAGAAATAATATATGTATTTTTAAGATTTAAAAATGATTTTCAATATGAGTTGTTATACGAGTATATATTTTGAAACAAAATGTGGTTTAAATTAATAAGTTTTTGAATATAGCACCTTAAGCTATGTGCTATCTAAGCAGCAAGGGTAGGAGGTCAAAAAGCCTCACGTAAAGGTCACTGTTCAGCCTGCTTGACCTCATATTTAACCTTACCATCCTAATCTCTTGAATAAGCCAGGGGATGCATATTTTCTTATTAAATGATAGAACAGCAACCTTTTTCTTTTTAGTTGTAAATTTTCTTTTCAATCACAAATCTAAACTCAAGTCCCTATTCCAATTCACCAAATATTTTTTTATTTAGTAGACTGAAGAAACCTCCTTTCCCAAATAGTAATTACTCACATTTCTTTATAAATTAAATCCCTCAATATTATATAATTGGATCAGCGATAAAATCTCTAAATATAAAATTTACTAACAATATAACAAATAGCTACTCAAGGACACAGATAAAATATTTTGGCAGAGAGAGAGATTACAGCCAGTCACCTCAAACCAGTATTTTAATGACAGATGACATCTTTTTCATGAGTGAAAACCAGCATTCAGTGTCTCTCAAGGTTTCATATAATCTCTTCCCTTTAGCAAGATAAAGGTTTAAAAAGCTTCATCAAGCAGCCTCCCAGTTTTCATTCTTAATTTTGTGTCATTTACAAATTTCATAACCTTGGGCATCTATGCCTTTATACAAGTCTTAATGTTAAAATAATGAAGACCTCAGATCCCTCTGAGATTTCATGAGGGTGGAGCCTTCCCCCACATCGACATCAAACCTTTAATGAGTATTTGACCCAACTTTTCATGCAGTTCTAAATTCACTTAACTTTTCTATCATTTAACCCACCTTTCTCCACCATTTCCATAAAATTATCCTGAGAAATTTTGTAAAATAGCTCACTCAAATCAAGGTAAACTAGACCTACAGGATTCCTCTTCTCTAGTAGCTTGGTTGTCTTAACAAAAAAGGAAAATGGCCTCAGTCTGGAATGGCCCATTGTTGATCAAGCCATGCCATATGTCTTGGTGATCACTGTCTCCTCTTCTATATATTCATTGTTGCTGTTTAGCCGATTATGACATCTGACTCTTTGTGACCCCATTTGGGGTTTTCTTGGCAAAGATAGGGGAGTTATTTTTTTTTGGTTGTGTCTGACTTTTCCTGACCCTATTTGGGGTTTTTCTTGGCAAAGGTACAGGAGTGGTTTAGCTATTTCCTTCTCCAGCTCATTTTAAACATGAGGAAACAGAGGCAAACAGGGTTAAGTGACTTACCCAGGGTCACACAGCTAGTAAGTGACTAAGGTTTGATTTGAACTCAGGAAAATGAGTCTTCCTGATTCCAGGTCCAGCACTGTATCCACCACACAACCTAACTGTCCTTGATGTTTACTTTATGTCCCTTTAAAAATGCATTCTAGAATTTGTCTGAGAACTGGGTACAAGCTCACTAGCTTATGGTATTCAGGATCTATTCTTTCACTCTTTTTGAAGTTGTTGTTGAATAAATGAGAAACCAATGTGTTATTCTGCACAGTCTCATGGTCGAAATATTAAGATATAGATGAAATTATATTGATACGGTAGGTCAGAAGGTACTGACCTTTTTCTGTGTGTTATAGATCCCTTTGAAAACCTGGTAAAACCTGGGTTTTAAAATGTTTTTAAATGCATAAAATATGCATAAATGCATAAAATAAAATACAAAGAATTACAAAGAAAACCAACTTTGTTTAAATAGTTATTAAAATATCAAGAAAAAAATATCAGAGACCCCAGGTTAAAAATTCTTGCAATAAATGTATAACCAGATGCATTTTAAATATATATTAAATATATATGTATATATACATGCATAGGCACATATGAATGTGGCTGTAGACTTGTTATTTCAATGTAATAGAGAACTACTTTTGGGAAGACTCCTTCTGCCAAAGGCGATTAGCAAATTTTCTGAAATTTAGAACCTAATCAAGTTGCCAGGGACACTGAGAACTGAAGGGCCTGTTTCAGAGATTCTTAGCTGGTAATTGCTAGCAGCAGTAATCAAAGTCTTTCTGATTCCGAGGTCAACACTTTCTTCACTGCATCAGAGGCATCCAACTCAAATGACAATGAGGCCACTAAAGCATAAGTAAGGATCTTTGCAAGCTTCATATTGACTTAGAAAGCCACATGTTAACATTATTTATGTTCTATTGTAGTTTTATTCATTTCATTAAAAGTCTCTCAGTTATATTTTAATCAACCCACAATTAGGACAGCTAGGTCATGCAGTGGATAGATTGCCAGACCTGATGTCAGAAAGATTCAACCTTGTGAATTCAAATCTGGCCTCTGATACGTACTAGCTGTGTGACCCTGGATGAGTCACTTAACCCTGTTTGCCTCAGTTTCTTCATCTGTAAAATGAGCTGGAGAAGAAAATGGCAAATCTTTGCCCAAATCTTCAAATGGGGTCATGGAAGGCTGGACACAACCAAAATGACTGAACTACAACAAAGCCCCGCAATTATGTTGCTGGCTACATGTAGATGTCTGAGAATGACCCTAGTTCACTGTATGATGCTGCCTATATAGAATTATATGGACTAATAACAGCCAATGGGTAGTTCTGAGGAGAGGTTTTTCCACAGATGTTCTGGAAAGCTCAGAGAACAGACAACTGTTTTAACTAATCCTGCTTCTAAATTTAGGCTATAATAGAAATTGCTTTTCCATTAAGCTGCTTTCTAGTGGACCAGATATGAATGATAGCAGATACATATGCAACAGATAAATGAATAAAATAATCTGAAATTTGCCATTTTTTTAAAGTAGAAGCTAAATGGCTTCAGAAATGCTGGGGTAGAAGGTGATAAACACTTATGCTTATTTTGTCTCATTTCCATATCTGACCCTGTGAAGTCTGTTGTTAACAGACTTCTATTTAACATTCATTAACACACTGCAACTGCAAATATCATTTCCAACAAAAGTTTCCCCAGCTGTCAGTCAACAGTATTTTCTGTGAACCTACTATGTGCAGAACATTAAGACATTATGAGAGTCATTGATGTTCTGTGGGGGCACACTCTTGAGGTGAGAAGAAAAAAGCCACATCCCTTGTTCTCCAGAGTTCAGAATCACCACTATGAACCCTGCTAGCTGATCAATGTGAAGTCCTAAGCCAATGGTAAAGGACAACACATTACAGATCTCTGTTTCAGATCTGATGTCAATGAAGATTATAACCTTCTTCCCCTTAGGAGAAGGAAGCTTCCCATAAGTTACTCTGGCATAGATAGATAGATGATAGATAGATAGATAGATAGATAGATAGATGATAGATAGATAGATAGATGGATGAATGGATGGATGGATGCATGGATGCATGGATGGATGGATGAATGGATGGATGGATAGAGAGACATGTAGATGGATAGATGGAAGAATGAATAAATAAATGAATAAAAGAAACAATGAATGAATGAATGAATGAATGAACTTAGCATCTCTCAACCTAGTAATCTATTTATCTCTTCAATAAATAAGGCATGATCTTCTGGTGATGAGCTTTTCTTGACTAATTTAGAGTTTTCTTTAGGCAATAGAGTGTTTCTTAATATAGATAGGCCACTAATCCTGGTGCAATGCATAGAGAACTCAGCTTAGAGTCAGGAACTGAATTCACATCCTACATCTGATACTTAACTCCATACATTACCATGGTCCAGTCACTCAATCTCTTCGTAGCCTCAGTTTCCTTTTCTGTAACATGAAGAGGTTGGTCTATTAATGGCCTTTAAAGCCCTTTTCACCTCTAAATCCATGATTCTGTGAACATTTCGCCAGGCTGGTAGGATACCCCATAAGCTTTTAGTCTACTGTTAGACCTTTGAAGAGCATGGGTTCCCTTCTTTGCAGTAACTAGGCATCTGGGGAAGACTTTATTTGAGGCTTAGCTGAAATGCCAAAGATGATTAATCCAGTGTGAAGAGTTAAAATGAACCTCAGACCCTCTGACAGTTTGATCAAGATTCCTTATTTCCTAGGCAGCTAACTTCGAGCCGTAATTAATTTATGAGCCATGGGACCCCCTGGAAATACTCAACAATAAAATTCCAAATAAATTTAGGACCTGGAGAACAAAGGAAACCTACTGTCCTTTGGAACATCTCCCCCCTCCCCTTTTTTCAGATTTCAAATCAACAAGCATTTACTTAACACCTACTGTTTACTTACTATGTGGCACAGTAAATAGAGCACCACACGTGGAATCAGGAGGACCTAAGTTCAAATCCAACCTCAGATACTTACTAAATATGTGACTCTGGGAAAGTCATTTAACCCTGTTTTCCTCACTCCATTTCCTTATTTGTAAAATGAACTGGAGAAGGAAATGGCAAGCCACTCCAGGATCTTTGCCAAGAAAATCCCAAATGGGGTCACAAAGAGTCTGACATGACCAAAATGACTGAATGTATACGAGGCACTGTGCTAAGCCCTGTTGATATAAAGAAAGGCAGAAAAGAGCCCCTACTCTCAAGAAGACCAATTAGTCAACAAACAATTATTAAGTATCTTGTTCTGTGAACTCTGCTAATGCATTGTGATTGAAGGACAAACACAAAACATTCTCTGCCCTCAAGGAGCTTATATTATATAATTTTGTGAGACATTTAAGATAGTACAACTCAAAAAAATTAACTTTTCAGTGCCCATGCAATGACCCATTCTTTATTCCAAGATATTTGTCTTATTGTTGATACAATAATACAATACAACAACTTATTGTTGATACAATAATGTCAAGAACATGGTACCAAAATAAATCTTCATTAAGGAAAGAAAAGAGTGAGTCTTGCAGCTTCTCAGTAGCCCACGTGACCCTGTGTAACTATAAGGTTCAGAATAGTTGTCCACTTGTGTTTGTAAGAAGAAGTTTCTTCCCAAGCTTCTTTATTGTTTTCTAGACCCTTCTTTCTAGCCTTTCTTAAAGGAATTCATACCCCTGTTTGGCCCACAAAGATTCCTTGGTCCTTTTGGGTATTATTTGGTCTTCAATTCCTTTACCTTCAAAATTCTTGGTCTCCTTAAGATTCTCTTCTCATTCATGGGTTCTAGATGGGGAAAACCATTTTCCTTTTCTTCCTGTGATATCACTTGTGATTTCATTGGTATAAGAGAGCTCCTGTCGTGGAAACTTCCTCTACCAACACAAATTGGCACCTACTTTGCAACTTGGAGAAATGCCTGGGGCATTAGGGTTAAGTGACTTGCCCAGGGTCATGTAGCTGGTATGTGCCAGAAACAGAACTCAAACCCAGTTCTTTCTGACAGCAATACTCTCCCGCTATGCTATGGTGCCTCTTAGCATCCTTCAAAGAATCTTGTGAGTTTCAGAACAACCTTGCTATTGCTTCCTTTGTCTTCTCTAAAGGCCTTGGGAGTTTGGGCCCTCAAATTCCTTTCCCTGTTCTGAGCCTCTTCTCTTCTGTTTGTTTTTCCAGAAACAAATCCACTAGGCTTTTTTAAGGCCAGTCCTACTCCTAGTTTCTTTACCAACTGCCATAGGCTAGTCCAAGTTAGGACTTCTCGGGACCAGGCCCCTCAGTGGCCACTGTGAGCCCTCCTTGGAGGATCTACCTGCAATGCACCTGGTTCCATTAAAGGATCTCTTCTTGTTGTATCTCTGTTGCATTTATTTCCAATTTTCTTTTTTTTCCTTTTTGAGGGACATTATTCACCTATCATTAAAACTGGAATGACTGAAGTTCCCTGAAACTCATGAATGTGAACCCACCTTTCTGGGCACAGTTTACTTTCTCCACCCATTTTCCCTTTTTTGCTTGGCTTACTCACCACCCAGGTGCTTTCCCAGGGCCATAGGATGGTAAGATTATTGGATAATAAACCTAGAGCTTGCAGGGACCTGAGGGGCCATTTATTCCAAATCTCTCATTTTATAGATGAGCAAACTGAGGCCCGTGGAGTTTTAATGATTTGCCAAGGTCACACAAGTGATTTTCTATAATCATATCCATTACATTTTTATTCTGCACCCTAAATGTTTTCCTATGCCATAAAAATATAGGCCATTTCCACAAAAAGTTTATTATGCTATAATTGGAAATTATTTTTGGCTATGGCAGGAGGGTGGGTACATATGAGGAAAGGTCTGGACTTAGGATTTCATTGTGTAGAAATCTCTCTGTGGGAACATTCTCATGAGAAAAGATTTAGGGTTGGACAAAATCTGAGAGACCATCTAGTCCAATCTATTCATTTTATAGTTGAGGAAAATCAGACCCAGGGAGGTGAAGTCGTTTTTCGAGTGTTACACATATCAGAGGTAGGATTTGAGTCCAAGCCCTCCTATTTGACAGCTGGTTCTCTTTCAATTGCCTAATGCTGTTTCTGATGCAGATCATCAACTTTTACATAACTGACCTTCTTAGGAAGTGACTTGGAGCCTCGAGGACCTTTAGAAATTTGTCTGTTATTACTCAGCTAGTTAGGGATCAGAGATAAGGCCTGAATCCACATCTTTCTAGCTTGAATGTCAGCCTATTAATCAATGCGCAGTCAGCATACAGGAATGAATTCAAATCAGGTGGCCTCCAAATGTGACATTCTTCTTGGGAACCAGTGGAGAGAGCATAACAGGGAAATGAAATGCTCTCCTCTCATTGGTGGAGACTTCAAAGTCACCTTGAACTCAGGACCAGTCTGAGGCTTTGACAAGTATGTATGGGTGAATGTGTATTATAAATGTTACCTATCTATCTATCCATCCATGCATCCACCCACCCTTCCACCTATCTACTCATCTATCTATCTATCTATCTATCTGTATGTCTGTCTACCTATCCTTCTCTCTCTCTCTGTCTATCCATCTACATGTCTGTCCATCCATCTACATGTCTGTCCATCCATCCATCCATCCATCCATCCATCCATCCATCCATCTATCTGTCTATTTACCTATCTTATCCATCTATCTTTTTCTGTCTGTCTGCCTGTCTTTCTTGTCTATTTATCTCTGTCTGTCTGTCTGTCTATCTATCTATTATAGAATAGAGCCATAGAGACACTAAGCTTTAAGGTAACATTGGGACACCAGGGACAGGATATCAGGCACTCAGCAAACTAGAACAGGGACTACTGCCTGTGAAAAAAGAAAACTCTGGACCCCAGCTATCAGCTATGCAGGGCACAATCCCACCCTATTTAATAGGTATTAGACTCTATTTGGGGCCAACTCAAAACCCTAAAAAAGAAAGATTTATTTATTTTTCTCATCCATCAGTCCATACATTGATCTAGCTTCCAATAGGTATTTGAAGTTTCAGGGCACATAGTGTATCAATCAAAATTGCTCCACTTCCCCAACACAATATACCTTTTGTAGTTTTGTCTGCAGTTTACTCCTTGCTAGCTAGATGGCACAGAAGATAAAGTGCTGGGTCAGAAAGACTCATCTTCCTGAGTTTAAATCTGACCACAGACACTTACTAGCTGTGTGAACCTGAGCAAGTCACTTAACCCTGTTTACCACAATTTCTTTTTATTTTATTTAATTTTTTGCTTTTTGGAGGGCAGTTGGGGTTACGTGACTTGCCCGAAGTCACACAGCTAGTAAGTGTGCTAAGTGTCTAAGGTTGGATTTGAATTCAGGTCCTCCTGACTCCAGGGCTGGTGCTCTATTCACTGTGCCACCTAGCTGCCCAGCCTCAATTTCTTTATCTGTAAAAATGTGAATAATAATAATAGCACTGACTTCCCAAGGTTTTGTGAAGATCAAATGAAATATTGGTAAATTGTTTTGCAAACCTTAAAGCAGTGTATAAATGCCAGCTATTGCTGTTATTGGGAGACAGGTAGGTGTCTCAGTGAGTAGAGGCTTGAATCTCGAAGCATTTGATCTTGAGGAAGACCTGAGTTCAAATCCAGCCTCAGATATTTGCTAGCTATATGACCCTGGGCAAGACATTCAACCTGTACTTGCCTTAATCCACGGGAGAAGGAAATAGCGAACAACTCTTGTATCTTTGCCAAGAAAACCCCATGAATAGTATGGTCCATGAGGTGACAAAGAGTTTGACACAACTTTACAATTCAACAATAACACTCATCATCATCACCACCATCATCCCCACCATCATCCTCATCCTCCTTCTCCTCCTCCTCCTCGTCATCACTCTATTTGGATTATTTCTTCAAAGGAAACTGATTATTGTATGGTCTGGTTGAAAGGGCCCTGGATTCACAATTAGAGAACCCAGGTTCAAATCTGAGCTCTGCTGATTTCTACCTGAACGTCCTTGGAGAAGTTTCTTAACTCTCTGTATGCCTCAGTATCATTATCTGTAAAATGAGGTCATAAGTGACCTTTTCTAAAGAAAAAAATAATTCATTTCTAACAATAACAAGTTTTTATACATTACTTTATGGTTTCAAGTATTTTACACAAAATATTTCATTTGAAACTCACAACAACTCTGAAAAATAGGTGCTATTCTCAAGGGCCATTGTGGAACCAGGGGTTTTTGGTGGCACCATAAAAATACCCTTGGAAAAAACCTTTGTTTGCTATTAGTCTTCATGGAACTATGACTGCTGCCATGAATGAACTTAGAAAAAAAAATTAGTGGCATTCAATACAGCCTCTAAGAAAAGGAAAGTTGGGGTGGCTAGGTGGCACAGTGTATAGTACAGTGGCCTTGAAGTCAAGAGGACCAGAGTTCAAATCCAGCCTTAGGCACTTCATACACACACACACACACACACACACACACTAGCCGTGTGACCTTGGGCAAGTCACTTAACCCTAATTGACCTACCTTTTCCTCCCCCAAAAGCAAAAAACAAAAGAAAAAAATGAAAATTGTTCAGCACCTCCATTTCCCTGTTTCTCTGCCTTGGTTTTAAAGTTACTTCCTCCTGGTCTATTCCTTACTTTCCAATTCCAAAGTATTATCATGGAAAATTGGAATCTACACCCGCCCCCCCCCCCCATTCTCCAGCAAAGCAATTTGCCTCCTCTCCTTCCTCCCTGTCCCCTTCTCCTCCCAAACCTAAAGGTAGGATCAAGTTTTCCATTGATAACAGTATTAGCAATAACCTGATTTCTCTAGTACCTCGGGCCCCTGAGGTTTTCAAGCTACTTCTGTGTCATGGATAGCCAGGAATATGGACATAGGAGAGTCTGAGATAGGCAGAGGAAAAGTAACCATTTCCTTGTGAGTATGGCTGTGTCCAGTCACCCCTTTGGAAATGAGTGAGAGATGGTGGCAGGACCATTTCCATGTCATACCCATGTCTAACATAGGCAGGTGAAATACTGAACAAAATAAACCCAACTCTGCTATCAACTGTGCCACCTGGAGTCACAATACACGTGCCATATTTTTGGCACAAGCGCATGGGAGTGACAGCATGCTCGCTTCTCCCTCTCTCAGATGGGGTACGTTCAGACAGTGACTTTGGAGGACAGAACTTTGAAAGAAATGTTTCAGGTCCTTGAGAGACTGAGAATTCTCAAGGAAGCATTTTGGATGCAAGTATTCTTGGTGGCAGCATAAAAATGTCATTGGAAAATGCCTTTAGTTTTCTGAATCTGGACTTTTACAACCAGAAGACCATTTCAGAGTGAAGTCTGTTCAACATGTGACTAAGAATACAAAGCTCTCTCTACCTTGGTGGTATTTTATTCTTATTGTTTCTGCTCTTCTGTGATTGAGCAGAGATTGAAAAAAGGTCCAACTCCTAAGGTTTTGTTTGTTCACCCATGAGCCTGGGGCTATATAAGTGAACACTCAGTCCTGAAACATCCCATATGCTTGCCCAATGATCACTCCCTTTTAGAGTATTAGTTGGGTTTTCATCATACTTTCCAGAATAGAATAATCCTATGAAAAGATTGTAACAACAATGCAATATTCACAATGCCCCTGGTGACTATAAATATGTGGTAGTTGTGAATCACAGAATGTAACAGTCTTTCCACATAGAGGACAGAGCCAAAACATCTATTCAAATACCAGAAAGCCAAGTCCCCAAACCAGGAAATCAGTGATTACAGTTGCCACGAAGTTGGTACACATAGTTGATGCAGTGAACACCCACATCCCCAAGCCTTCAAAACAAAATAGTCTCCCTCAGGCAAAAATCCTCCTCTCCTCACTCATGGTAGCTACTCAGGCTCCACACTGCTTGCTCCCAGCAGTTCTTGTTCCTAGATGTTCTCAGCATAAGTCCTCAGCAGAAGTTCTGGCTGGCTCTTAGAAGTTCTGCCACCCCCAGTTCTGTTCTCAAAATCTTTTCCCTCTCCAGCCTGGGTCTCTTATTAGCTCTACCCTGCCTTACCCCTCCCTGCTATGTCAGCAAGTTCATCCCACTTCACATTCACAAGTCCTGGGTCTTTATACTTGACACAATTATGAACTTGAAACTAAGTGCTAAGTACCTGTTAGCTTGTCAATACAGGAAGCATGGAAGATCTTTAAATCCTATTGCCATTACACAGATCTGTCCACCAAAGGGATCTCCCTCCCTGCTCCCTGCTCTGTTGGGTCTAAGCATGAATGTTTCAGGGGCTCTCTTTCTCTTAGTCTCAGGGTGATACATTCCAGCCCTTTTTGTTTGGACCAAATTCTCCCAGGATGCTGTATCTTTTACTTAGCAGCTAGATGTCCTTCTGTTGACATTCACAGGAACATTCCAGTTTTGATTGCTTTATGGTTATAATAATAATGAACATTTACACACTGCTATATGTCTCACAGTGTAATTTACATACATTATCTCATCTGATCCTCATCACAACCTTGGGAGGTAAATGTTATTATTCTCATTCCAAAAAGGAGGAAAAAGACTAAAAGATGTAAGTGACTTGCCTCTGGTTACATAGTCAGAAAGTGCCTTGGGCAGGATCTGAATTCACATCTTCCTGACTCCAAGTCCAGAACTCTATCCACTACACTAGTAGAGTTAAACTCAGATGCAAATGGGGTCATCAAATCATTCATGAAGGTCCGGGCCACTTATTGACTTGGAAAATCATGTATTAGTATTACCTATGCTTTGTTGTCTTTTTCTTTATATTTAAAATACTTACCAATTAAAAAAATAGTTTGGGTCATGCTTGGGAGTGCTGTGGCCACATGTGATTTCTGCACTGCACGTTGACAAGTCTGCACCATGCCACCTAACTGCCTCTGGGGTCATATACAGGAACTACAGTTAAGCAAATCCATCCAAGATATTAGAACAGTGAGATAGATGGGGTAATTGATATACGATTGTATAGTAGGTAGAGGTATCTTAGTAGGGTAGAAAGCTAGTCTCCAAGCCAGCAGGGTCTAAGTTCGAGTCTCTCCTTTGACATCTCCCTCCAATCCCCATGACCTTTTTAGAGTTCTAGGCAACTGATTCTAGTAACTTCTTCATGTTCTAGGAAATACTATGAGACTTTGTGTTGGTCTACATTGATAGAGGGAGCCTCCTAATCCAAGAGTCTCCTATCCCAAGGAAATCACAGACCCAGTTTCTGTCCTTATAATTTTCACACTATGGGAGACACATGGAGTTACAAAATACTTCCTTCTCTCAAGGAGTTTGGAATCTAGCTAGAGAGAAAAGATTCATAAAAAGATGAATTACAACATAAAAGATAAGTAAGAATAGAAAGGACAGGTAGGTAGAGGAAGGCTCATCTTCCTGGTAATTACTAACTGTGTGAACCTGGGCAAGTCACTTAGCCCTGTTTGCCTCAGTTCCTCTGGAGGAAGGAATGGCAAAACACTCCTACAGTATCTGCCAAGAAAATCCCATGGAGAAAGTCCACGGGGTCACAGAGAGTAGGACGTGACTGAACGGAATGACAATAAAACTAAAAAAAACAATATGTCACAAGGCAATATATGATTAATTAACAAATGAGTAGTTCAGAAAATCAGTTAATTCACAGAACAGGTCACTTTATGCCAGAAAAGCTGTGGGTGGGACTTGTGGAAGCAGAAAGGAGGTGAAAATAGTATTCCAGATGACCTTAGCATAAGGCACGGATGGAGGGGAGCAAATAGCATGCTCAGGTTATAGTGAGTAAGACTGTTCATCTACAACGGACAGTTCATGTCCAGTATTAATGAGAGATGATGCTGATTTTGACCAGATAGTTGAGTAGCGATTTTGAACATTGTCCTGGGAAGCTATGGAAGTATTCTGAGCTGGGAAGTAATGCAATAAAAAGGAATGGGAATGAGTTGTGATTTTATCAGGATAGAGAACTCCTGGTATGGGAACTCTGCACCAACTTAGATTGCGATCCATCTATGAAATCCAAGGTAGTTGCTTGAAGCCTATAGAGATTAAGCAACTTACTCAGGGCCACAAAGTTAGTGTCAGAGGTTGGATTTGAACCAGGACTTTCTAACTACAAACTTGACTCTATCCACTATGCCACGGATTGCTATAAAATAATTATTTGAAAGAAGAGCACAATGGAGACAGGAAGCTACTACAATCATACCAAATGAAGAGATGATGTCCAAGAGGAAGATAGTGGCATTGGGAGTAAACAAAAAGGGGAAATCTGATGGAATTAAGCAGTACCAACACCAAGTATCAAATTTCTCTTCTAGAGTTTCTTGCCCAGTTGTTTTTTCTTTCTGATTTTCGGAGCTCAAAGCTTTGTCTTTCTTTGTCTGCCCCCTTCCTCTCTCTCCAGGATTGAGAAAGGGTTAGTGAGTGCAAGCTTTGAGAAGGGACTTGCTTTATAGTCATGGCAGAGGCTGCTTGTGAGAAGGACTAACAGTCCTGCCCTGTGCCAGCTTTTCTTTGTAATAGCTCTGTCTTTGTGTTTTGGTTTGTACAGTAATTCTATCAAGCTGGTGAATCTGCTCTCCATATTTATCAGCACATGGCTGACAGCAGCTGGGTTCATACATTTGGTAAGTACCCAGGAAGACACACATTCTCATGGTGGCTTTTGTGGGTCAGTCCCCATCCCTAAATTTATTATCCCAAATGTCTTAGCCTAAGATATAACCTTGGTGGGGCCATTGAATACAGAGAGAAGGAGAAAAAAAGCAATAGCCCAGCTGTCCTATTTTCCAGCCTCCTACCCCAAACTACTTCCAAATGGTAAGTAATGTTCTTGTCATTAACCTTGGTTTTTTAGGTTCAGCAATAGTAAAATGCATTTTGAGTGAATAGATGCAGGAGCACAGTTAGGCCACAAGATGGCAGTAGCTCTTCATTAAACACCCCGGAAAGTAGTCTTCGGAAAAGATGGAACATCTGCCAAGTTTGAATGTCATCTCTCAGAAAACAACAATTTGGGCTCCCTCCACTTCTCTCTATTTCCCCTTTGAGAAAAAGGCAGTTTTGCTTCTCCTGACTGATGGCCAACCCAGTTATTTTGTGTTTGAAAATTGTGTGTCTGTTTTAAGTAGAAATCTATAGAGTGTTCCCAATGTGGAGTGAGGTTCTGACCTTCCTCCTAAGGCTAATTCTTTCAATCAGTTGATCAGCAAACATTGATTAAGTGTGTGCCAGGCATTGTGCTAAGCATTGGAGATAGAAAGAGAGGCAAAAATAAGCTCCCTGCACTCACGGGGCTCACATTCCATTGAAGGAGTGGTTACCGACTGAACAAAGAATTATGCACATATGAAACATACCCAGCAATTGGAAGAGAGTCTCATGGGGAAAGGCACTAGCTGTTGGAAAGCCTCCTGCAGGAGATCCATGAAGAAAGCTTGGGAGACTGAGAGTCTCTGGTGAGGAAGGAGATCACTTGAGGCCTGAGCCATAGTCCTTAGAAATGCATGGAATTCAGAGATAAAGCTTTACCTGTGAGGGAGGAGCAACAAAAGCCCCAAGTTCTGGCAACACAGCCCATCCCCATTCAAACATGTTTGAATTATACTTTACTTTGTCATCTCTACCATTATCTACCCTGCCCTCTTTCTCCAACACACACACACACACACACACACACACACACACACACACACACACACACACACAGGAACTGATTCCCCACCTGTCATGATTCTACCTGTCCCTCAAGGCTTGGATCATTTGTATAAGGCCCATCACTATGCCCTGCCTGCCTGGGAGTAATCTCCCCTTTCTCTGGAAACCCTTCTTGACTACAGTAGCTCTCCCATGCACTTACCACACCCTGTCTTCTATTATACTGTAGTTCTCTGTGACCATGTAAACCTCCTGGAGGTCAAGGACCTCATATTTACTCTGAGGTTCCTCCAATATTTAATGCAGTTTCTTGGTCATAGAAATCCCTATGAATCTGTTGCTGATGACTGCTTGACCCATTTGTAATTATTTTGCATGGCAAAAAGGAATTTAATGTAAGCGTAGAGCTTAGCATTAATGGACAGATTTGGGGTCTTCTTCTATACTGAAATCTATTAGGATACTGCCTTGAATAAAGCAACCCTAGACAGTAAATGTGTGCCTAAATACACATAGAAATTAAGGGAAATTTCTAATTGCCTCGGGGGTAGGAAGAAGTAGAATGGAATATTATCATCCAATCTAACAACCACTTATTAAACAGCTTCTGTGAGCAGGACACTATTCTGGGCACGGGGAATACATATGTAAAACAAAACAAAAAAGTACCTGCCTTCAAGGGGGGAAGGGAAAGAAGAGAGGGAGGAAATAAGTATTTCTATAAGGAATATATGTACACACATATACACACACATAGGCATACATAATTCATATGTGTGTATATATGTGTTAATTATATATCACATATATACACACATATAAATTATGTATACATATATGTGATATATAATTATCACATGTATACACATTATATATATATATATATATATATATATATACACACACAGAGACAGACACATACACCTACACACACACACACAACTAGAGGGTGAATGCTATTATTATTCCCATTTTGCAGTTGAGAATACTAGGGCAAACAAAGATTAAGTGACTTGCCCAGAGTCATACAGCTAATGTGTATCTGGGACTAGATGTGAACTCAGGTCTTTCTTGACTCCAAGTCCAGTGCTCCTGGATATCCAATGTACTTATCAGCTATTTCTAGGAGCTAACACTAGTATGAGGTGTACTTTAAGAACAGGTCTAAGTTACTCCTACCCAATAAACTCCAATGACTTCCTAATGCTTCTAGGAGAAAATATAAAGTCTCCTTTTTAGTTTTTAAAATCCTTTATGACCTGTCTCTCATTCTAGCCTCTTTGAATGTTAGATTCCTTCCAATGGTCTTCAGTCCATATATACTAGCTTCTTCCTTTTGCTACACAGAAGCTTTTTCTTCCTTTAAGCTGAGCTACAAGAAACTGTTGTTGGTCCGCTACAACTGTTAGTGCACTCCCTTGCACACTTCTCTATCTAATAGCTTTGTATTCATTCTCTTTATATTTATTCTGTATTTACTTAGATATGTGTGTGTAAGCTCCCCTACTAGAATGTAAATTCCTCGAGAGGCATTGTTTTATTCTTTGCATTTGTATTTCTAGCACCCAGCACATTGGTTGAAACATAGTAGGCACTTAATAAGTAGTAGATGACTGAGACAACATGTAAATAAATACATACAAGATACAAATGGAATAAATGGAAGGTAGTTTTAGAAGGGAAATCTCTAATACCTGGGGGTACATACATAATTATTTGAGGAGGGAGAGATGGTGACCCCATCTTTTTCTGCCTTTCAGTGTTGAAAGTTCTAACTGTCATTCATTGTGGCCTTAGGGTGGTGTTTGCCTCAAACAAAGGTCAAAATAGACATGGAGGAACCAAGATCTTTCGCAGAAAATGGCAGTTTAAGGATGGAACTTAGAGTCCTAGTGTGAATTTTCAAGACTAATGGAATGCTTTATTTGGTGCCTAAAGAGGAAAGTTACTGGAAACTTTTAGCAGAGCTCCCCTAAAGCAGGAATGTGGTTATGTTGATCTTAATAGCTGGCAAACCACCATGAGATAGAGTCAAACTGATCCTATAAGACTTATTTGCTAGGATTAACTTGGTGTTGGAGACCAAATTCAAAGGAAAGGAGCCCCGCTGTTACCACAGATGAAGCCATTTCTTCTTGACTGGTAGAATTCCCTATTGTTTCCTAACACTGGGGTCTGGCTTTGAGGGGGTATTATTCATTTGGGGCATCCATGTGGCACCTGTAATACTGTCTGTCTCCACAAGAGTACAAAACTATTAGCTCTTTCCTTGAAAGCAACTGAAAATACAAGCAAGATATCTTAGATGTGGACTCAGTGTTATCATGGTGAATGAAAGACCATGGTTTGGGTCTACTCTGACAATAACGGAGCCCACCGACAGAGTTAAGGCAAAGGAAAATATTTTTTTTTCCAAGTTAAGTGTCATAGGAACTTGACCAGGGACAAGGTCACAATCAGTTAAATACTGGCAGACTTTTAATGGTGAGAAGAAAAATAGACTGAAATCTGCTCCTTTCTCTACATCCCTTAACTTTTCAATCATCCAAAGACACATTTCATTACTCTATCACCTTAAGACTTGAGACTTGCCCAGCTTGACTCAGAAGACCGAGCACCAATCTCAAGGGGAAGGAAAGTTCAAGAAACCACTTGCTTGTACTAACCCTGGTTTATTCAGTTATATGCATATAAATATATGTATTTTTTTCTGGTCTAACTCATGTCCCTTTGTTATAGGTGGAGAACTCAGGGGATCCATGGGAAAATTTCCAAAATAACCAACCTCTAACATACTGGGAATGTGTTTATTTACTAATGGTTACAATGTCCACTGTTGGTTATGGGGATGTTTACGCAAAAACCACCCTTGGCCGCCTCTTCATGGTCTTCTTCATCCTCGGGGGACTGGTAAAATCTCTTTTTATTATGATGATGATATTTATGATCATTAATATTGTTGATTATTTATTCCCTTAAAAGCCTTATACTACTTATACCCAGTGACTGCATTAAAAGCAAATGATTGTGTTAGTTTTACATTATGCTAAAGTAAATGAGAGCACAGATAAGACATTTCAGCACATTTTGGGGGCCGTTATATATGACTTGTTTTTCAGACAAGGATTTGTGTAAACCAGATCCATTGCCCTTGTCTACAGATATTCGTTTAGTTTGGAATGAACCTAAATGTCTTAAGGAAATAATGCATGGGAGTAAATGAGAGAGCCCTCCGGACAGTAATGTGATTTGTAGCCCGCTCCTTGGTGGCAACAACCACTATTGCAGGATGCTGTTAGATGTTATCAATACTTCTTAGGTTGCGGTTTCAAAAGCTCTTCCTCTCCCTTTATATTCCTCCCCTTGATTTCCAACAAACACTGTGGCTTGGGTCTGCTCTGAGTTGGACAGTGACAAATCCTCATAGCCATGCCCATTTGGATGTTATCATGCAGTAATGATGTTTTCCTAGCTGGTTGTGTTAAGTACTAGCACAAACACCTCTGATCTTTTCCCTTTTAAGTCACAGAGTTCTGTGGTTCCTTTTTCTGGTCCATGAATATATTTACAAAGCAGTAAAATGATGGACTTGTGTTATATTGCCACTGGCTGGGGGCAGGGGGAGGGAAGGAAGCGCTAGGAACAACTCAATAGTTACTGCATTTTGTCTTTGAAGCCAGCCAAATTTATGTTTCGATTTTTACTCTATACAAGGTAAGTGGTTAAAATCCAAATTCTCATTGAGAAGATCCTAATATACACTGCACACATATTTATAATTCTGTATATGCATACATATCTCTCTATACTGTATGTATATGACATATACATTTGTAATATGTATATAAATGAATATGTGCATGTGTATATATCCCAAAACATTCCCATAACATATTAAAGTCCTGACAAGTCACAGGACCTAGCTGCTGGTCAGCAGGTTCTAAGAGTATCCAGCCACAACTCTTCTGTTTGTTGGACAAAACATGGCAAATTTGTTTGTCTCCTTGCTACTTTTTTTCTCTCATGTAATCTCTGACAACCCCTTTTATGTTTTTGATTCTTGATTTTTAAAAGATTTGAAAACAAATTTAATTGATGTTGAGTTATTCTGAATGTTTCATGGGAACATTTTGGTTCATTTTTAAATTTTATCAAATAAAAGATTCTTAGATTAGAGATACCTTCTTAAAGAATTCATCATGTTTTCACAGAATATAACTTTGCTTTTTTTTCCCCAAACTATTTCTGGAAGCAGAGTTAGATTTCAACTTGATTTTATTTTGTTCCCACTTTATTTTATGTGATGTCCCCTCATCTTTAAATGTTTTAGTCTTCTAGGTTTAAGTCTTCCTGAAAGCCAACATTCTGTGTTTTTTTTCTTCAGGAGTTTCCCTTTTGTGTGTGTGTGTGTGTGTGGGTATGGTTTTTTTGGTCATTTAAAAAAACAACAACAACTCCTTGCATTTTCAGATCTTAATCCCCCCACCCCACCTTTCTTTGACCTTTCTTTTTAGTCTTTTCTTCTGTCTCCTATCTTTTCCTTAGGCCATGTTTGCCAGCTACGTCCCTGAAATCATAGAGTTAATAGGAAACCGCAAGAAATACGGTGGTTCCTATAGTGCGGTTAGTGGAAGAAAGTAAGTATGCCAAGAGGCTTCACTGCAGCCAGAGCAGTAGAATCCTCTCTGCATGCCATTTCTTTTTTTTTTTTCCTCTTGTTTCTTTGTTTCATGCATGTAGGCAATGTTTGCCCGCTACGTTCCCGAAATTGCTGCTCTCATCCTGAATCGGAATAAATTCGGCGGGACTTTTAACAAACATGGAGGCAGAAAGTAAGTCAGTTTCATCAAGAAAAAAGTGTGATTGTGCGATTTTAGCATCACTGGTAGAGATGACACCTGAACCCTCACACTCTTCTAACCCATCCTTCACCTGAGTGTTTCAGTCAGGTGGAGGGGCAGGAGAACACACTGTGGAGTGTGATGATGGATTTTGTTTTCTTCTCCCTCCCCCTGTGAGAAAGTGGTCATACTAGGTTTAAAGACATGGGCCATGCTACAGCGCTAGTCACAGTACACTTCCCTTTTTCTCATCCAAGAAAATTATGGAACTCAGCTGTCAAGTGACTTATAGGTATAATGGTCATTTCTGAGAAGATCCCTACCATTTTTCTTTGATAATGTGGATCATCTTATTCTGACTGCCAGCTAGCTTAGTTAAGCAATTCTGGATCTAAAAAAAGTCAAATAAAACTCTATCCTCTTTCTTCAATCTTATTTTATGAGGTGAAATCATGATATGAGAAGCAGTCATACTCTAGAATTAGAAGGTGATACCAGAGATGGAACAAAATTATTTTCGTGATTGTGGTCATTTGTAGGGATGGTTGTCATGTAGGACTTACCTTCGACCTTTTTGACCTGTACAGAAGAAAAAAGGCAAATCCTATTCTCAATGAAACTGCTTCCCTGAGATAGGACAGAACTGAGGAAATTGCATTAAATTCAAGCCATTTGTACTACATGGAACTCTGGGTGAATTCTTTGGCCTTGTGCCCGGGTGCTTAGCTCTTAAGGGAATTCTGAAGTGGGGGTAGGTTACATCAGTGTATCAAAAATGTTGGCCCAGTGTCAATCAAACCCTTTCCTCCTAAGTAAACAGCGAATCTGGTAGGATAACTATTCTGCACTAAAGTGGCATTACTGCTTCAATAGGTCTCCCATGAACTGTTTGTGGCAGATTTCCCCAAGGAAGCAAAATAAATGTTCCTTTACATTTCTAATGATGACTTGCCAGTGTCACCAGGACCATAATAGATTGCCTCAGAAAGTCTCATCCCCCATCTATGATTCCTCCTCACCCTGCCTTCATCTTTGAGCTCAGATGCCTAGCCTACCATTCAGAAAATGAAATGGTAGAAAACGGCTCATTTTCTGGAATTGCCCCCAGGAGACTTGTTTCTTTTCCAAAGGAAAAAAAATATATGTACTAGAGAGGAGTCCAGTTGGCATCTTTTCACTGGAAGCTTCAATTCTTCCACCTTCCCATTACCATAAGCCATCCCATTCAGATGACCTAACAGTGCCGCATAGGAATGGAACCAAGCTGTTGGATGGATCCAAATTGTTCCAGAGAGCCTCATGTCCCCCCTCTCACAGGTTGGAGAGAAAACAACCCTTCTGCTAGTTTGGGACAACTGGTATTCAGTTACAAGTAAAAGGTCTCCAAAAAGTCCTAGGATTCTCTTCATAGGATTCTCCACTTTGCTACCACAATTGGAACATTAGTAAAGTCGACACCAACCTGCCTGTGACCTGCTTGTCAGAAAAGGAAGGATTAAATATAAGTCATAACCCTATTGCATATTTTAAAGCACACCTAGACACAAGAC
Source organism: Pseudocheirus occidentalis (assembly GCA_028646575.1). Taxonomy (NCBI): domain Eukaryota; kingdom Metazoa; phylum Chordata; class Mammalia; order Diprotodontia; family Pseudocheiridae; genus Pseudocheirus; species Pseudocheirus occidentalis. Next base: position 45,450,530 of record CM053598.1, on the reverse strand, counting down.
ATCAGCCATGTATACTGACACAAACCATCCCTCCTTCCCCTGCCTCCCCCAACATACATGCGTACAGAAAGTCAAAACAACACCTAGGTAAACTACTTTTGCTCAGGGTAAATGCTTTCCCCAAATCTCTCTCTCTCTCTCCAGATTTGGGTGGCCGTGGTAAAGATGGGCTTGCACTGTTCAGTAACCCAAGGAAGATCTCTAAAGTGGAAACCATCATTCACCAGTCCTCTACTGTTTCCTTGACTTTCAATTTTGACCTTTACTCTAACTCCCAAACTATGAGAGCCTGAGACTGAAGGCTTCTGATAGCTTTTTTTTTTTTTGCTTTATTCCATTATCTTTTATCGCTGTTTTTAGTCTGGCTTTCTCTCTTTTTTTTCTTTTTAAACTCCCTCTTTATTAATATGTACTTTTGTTGTGAAATTCTTTCTCAGTCCCCATCACCCGTAGATCCTATTCACTGAAAGTTGGTTCCATCATCAACACATGGACTGTTTAATTTACTTTACACATTGTTTCCTGGTTCAAAAGCTAATTACTAAGTAGTTTAAAGAAGCCCTTTGGTCACTTAGATCTTTCATCAGAAAATATAAGCTTGGGAAAGGCACAGTCATAAAGGGCCATTAGTACCCCTTGTTTGATGTTGTTTTTTCCAGTCAGGAGAACAAGATTGATGAAATGTTATGTTTGGCCAAAATTTGAGTTTTCATTTGGAATTCAGTGTTGAGAGAATGGGCTGTCAGAACCAATAAGTTTTCCTTCGCTTGGGATATGGGCATGTGGTAGTAATTAGCAATATAAGGTCTTTAGTTGAGCAACCAAGCATAGTTTCTGGCAGCCAACATAATGAGAAAGTACAGTTGTTCTATTTCTAATGTCAAAAAGTTTCCAGATAAAATTAAATACATTTGCAAAATGAAAGCAGTTAAACTTTGGTGAAAGATATAGCTTGGACTCTTAAAATAGCATATTGCTCTCTGAATTTTTGTGTGGGCCTAAGTATGTGTGTCTTCATTTTTGCATGCACATACAGATGCCCCTCTTCCAAAAACTTAATCAAACCCGACTACCTGAGAAAGCAATTAAAACCTATGCATGGTGTAGGTATCTCTTTGCAGATGTATGGTTTGTGCAGAAATAACCCTAATAATGATGTATTAACTTGTCAGAAAACTCAGGGTAGCTTTGAGTAATGTCATTATCTCAAGGTTTCATCTGCACGGCCCTGGATTCAAACTGAAAAATGTGGTCAGAAAGCTCAATGTCTGACCTGACACTATATCTCAGGATATTTGGAAATTTGAGAGCTGCGTTTTAAAATTCTTGTACAGATGTTTGGCATAATATAAGCACAGCTTGCCTTTCCCCAGAACATCCCCTTCATCAAGGCCCTAAGGTGCTATAAATTGCCATTTATATCAATATATCACACCTCCTTTCTCACAGGAGGTCACCACCCAACACCGAGAAGTATCATTTCAGCCGTCACTAAAAGGAATACAGTTCTAAGGGTAGGACTGGTGGTTTGTTTAGCCTAGAAGTCTAGGATCTGCCCAAAAGCAAGTTGCCACATCTGGGTATTTACAATGGAAGTGTTCAATTTGGGACCGGAGCAGATTGGGAAAGACTCAATCGTACCTCAAATAGGAGGCACAGGGTGAGGTATGTTGAGAATGTCCAGCCACTGAAACCTGAGCTCTAGGTTTTAGGAGCAGAACCTCTGACCACACATGCTCCTCTTTGTTCTCTGGTTTGCCTTTCTGATGCCATAATTCCAAAGCATGTTAATCAGAGTGAAGCAGAAGGAAGGGAAGGGAGTAGCAGGGATTAACTGTGGTCACTTTCTGTGGGTACCTAGAGCTTTTCCCCAGAAGTTTCCTATCTAGGCAGTTGGGTGGTGCAGTGGATGGCATCGCACTTGGAATTAGGAAGGCCTAGGTTTGAGGCGTGATTTAGGATTAAGATTCACACATCTCACTACTTGTGTGACTCTGGGCAAGTCGATTCTTATGAACTCAGTCCTCTTCTGTAAGAATGGGATGGCAAATCTCAAAAGAGCTTTACAAACGTTGTTTGTTAATGTTATTATTGTTCTCTTCCTCCTCATTCTCATTAATGTGGGTGACTAAGCTTGATTGTACTTAGTTTGAAAGAATTGATCAGACCATAGCCAGGAGTCACATTGATAGAAACAATGAAAAATAAGAATAATTCATTGATGATTTAACCACTAGATTTTGATTTTGTCCCCATAGCACAAGGCAAGACTATAGTTTTAGACCACTGGCTTTAGTTAGAGAGCCATCCCAGAAGAAGCAGGTTCCTAACAATTTGTCTACCATGACTTGAACAGAATGAATTTGACTTTGAATGACAGGAAGAGTAAAAAGTATGAAGAAACTGAGTTGGCTTCTTATTGTACTCCCAGGCAGCCAAATAAATGGGAAAATGTTCTTCTTCAGCCTTTGAAGGTACAGAGGAGAAAGGAATGAATGGTGAGAGGGCAGAAAAAGCAGGAAACTACAGCTTTTAAAACTTGTAGTACAAGCCCATGTAAGCTGAAAGAAATTATATTAAGGAACTTTGGCTTAAGAGTAGTTGACATCATTGGAATCAATCTTCCTTCTTCAAGAGGAGGTTGCATTACCAAGAGGTTGTGACAATTTATTTTCATCTCCCCTTTTTTATATTTAAGAAATATATCCCATCTGTGAAATGGGGATAATAATACCTTCCTTAACTAAAGGTAGGAAGGTTGGACCAGGTGTTCTTTTGTAGTTTCCTCCAACTCTGAGATTTATGATCCTATCCTCAATTCTACAAGCCCTTTCTTGTAGAATTGTATATCCATGTATATCCATGGCCAGAACATACTAATTCCTATCTGCTTTAGTCTTTCATATACATCTTTCTTTGCCTTTTTCTTGTAGTTCCTCCACTGCTGATGGTACCACCACTGTTCTGAAGGACTCAACCAGCTCTATTGACTTAGGTTTTATGAGAAGAAGGGAACATTTCCTCTTTGCAACATACAGCATTCCTTAATTTTATAATTTTGGTAGGATCAACCATACAACCTACTCTTGATCACATATAAGAAAGGATTTGGGGGGGGGACACATATGGGTAGAAACCACAGTTTTCACTTTTGTTAATACTTTCTATCTCTCTCTCATCAAAACATCTTTGGATCATGTACAACTTGGGTAAAAAAAACCCTGGTTATCTAGAGTTAGCTGTTTGGCAGAGAGATAGCTGTAACCCATATTGGTGATGCTTACTAGCCCAACATGCATTAAATACTGTGAGATATAAATAAATGCTCCATGTGAAAAGAAACCTTCCTGGAGTTAGTTGCTCTGTCTGTTGGTAATGTTTGTTAAACTTTGGTAGGGAACGTATCCTTATAGATTAACAGACCTTTTATCTTTAAGTTTATGCTCCATTTTTGTTGTCGTTGATCTAGATTACAGAAAAAAAAAGTTATTTTTACCTGAGTTGTGATTTCCTACATCACAAGCTTTCTACAAGTATTTCTTCCTCTGTCATTTGTAAATACGGGTTTTCAAGACCAGCCCTTAAAAATGGATTTCCCCATTAAATCCTGAGGTCTTTTGCTAAGAAATAGGGTAATCTAGTACCATCTAGATGGTAATACCTTGAGGCCTCATCCTAATGCCTAACTCCCTTAGTTAAGCACTAGAAAATATATTTTAATATATGTTTCCTTTCAGAAAATTCTTTTAGTTTTTTTTAATTAAAATATAATGCTTTGTTAAAAGCATCAGAATTAAAGAACAATAGTTAAACTATTTATCCTGGAGAATAACTAGAAGCAGGATATAAAGAAATCTAAATGTTTGGAGCAAGATGTAAAGAAATATGAATGCATAGGTACAAATAGAAGATTCTCACTGAACCTTACCTATCATCAATCAGTACCTAATCAAATTTGGATTCCCCCTCCTCACCCCTGAAGGATGAGAACTGATTGATCCAGGAATCTTTTGATTCAGAATCAAACTTTCCTGGATGATGTGCATCTTCTGGCATATTTTGTCTGGGCCTTGCAAAGCTGTATGATACTTTAATGGCTCTAGAATTTTTCTTCCACTAGGGTTTTGAAATTGCCTAAAAAGAAAGCCCTAAATGTCTATTTATAATTTAAGTAGAGAAAAACCTCCATTTGTACTGCCAAATTCCATACTATTGATCTATATTTCTGGTCAGGCAGGGAAAATAAAAATAAGAGATGAATTAAAAATTATAAGATGTCATTGGTCAGTAACAAACCCTATAATTATCTTTTCCCTAGTTAGAAAAAGATGTACTTTTTCACTCTCTTTTTTATTTTTGAGATTTCTTCCTGTTCCCTCTCATCTTTCATGTCTCATAAATCTACAAGTTTCATCACCTTTTTAATCACCACATAGAAATTTAGCTTGTTCAGTATAATTTTTCCTGAAGAAAAAAATGTGTCATAAAATCTCAGTTGTAATTTTAAAGTAACTTTTAAGGAGAATTTTCAAGTTCCTAAACATATACATTGTGATTTCTTTAATGATAAAGGAACACACCTAGTCCATTATCCTACTTTAAAATTTGCTAAGGTTGTTTTATACCTAGAGTTCTTAACTTGAGGTCTATAGACCTCCAAAAGAATCCAAGGATGGGGAGATCTATGGACTTGCATGGGAAAAAAAATAGTTTTGTTTTCACTTATCTCTAACTGAAATTTAACATTTCCTTTATTTATTTAAAAACATTAACCTGACAAAAGGTTCACCAGACTACCAAAAGAATACATATCACAAAGTAGATTAGGAACCCCTGTTCTAGATTCGTGAATTCCCATCCCTCTCAAAGATCCCCAAAGGTCCTATAACCTAATTTGGAAGCCTGCTAAAATACTTAACCAACCACGCTGTTGGGAAGTTCTTCAGAATTAACTTAAATGTGTGTCACTGCTCTTTAAACCCATGATTGACAGAGGTGCCATAATCACTCCAAGATGATATTCCCATTTAATGTGTACACCTAACAGAGGGCAGGACTGAGACATAGAAATATGGCTCAGAGAGTATTTTAACTGATACTGGGTGAGGGTTAAGCAGCACAATCATCCTCCCACCTCCCGTTTGTGTATCATTTCTTGGGCAGTTTTCACTCATGATTCTCAACTCGGGCTGTAATGGGGTGGACTGGTCCTGTGAGTGATGTTTTCTGCGGGATGTCATTGACAATTTCTGAATCACAGACATTCTGTTAATCCCCCCAAGATACTGCTCCAATTGAAATATTTCTGAAGCTTTTCATTTTACACAAACTTCAATTCCTTGTCAAATAAACCATTAAGTTCTCCAATTCTGGGGCTCATGTGACTTCCCAGCTCTTCTCCTCAGCAATTTCTTCATATTTCTAGATTTTAAAAGCCATAAATTAGCAAATCATCAACATATCATCAGGAAGGAACGTTTGGTAGGGATTCCATTCAGAAGGAAGCATAGGCCTCAATAACTGATCCTCACAAAGATATGAGGAACTGTAGACAGACAGATATAGTAAATAAGGAGACAAACAGATAATTTGAGTTGACAGGGCACCTTGGATTGATTAAACATTCAGCTTTGATTAGGATTGAACTTTGTTTTTAAGGGGAAAAAAAAGAGCTTGCCCTAATACCCTAGAAAAAAAACGACACTTTAACTACCTCTGAAATTCAGTACTGTGGGTCAGAGACCGAAAGCGAGTGATATTATATGTTGTATTATATCATGTAATATGCCAGATATTACTTTCCAACAAGATGGGAGTGTAACCTGAGAGCAGAACGTGGCCCATTGTCTGGACCTGGGTATGGATGCCTCTACTTTGCCATCTGCTTTGCATTCCTTTAAACCGGTATCTTCAGCTCCTCTCAAACATGAAGCCCTATTTAGGAAGACTTAAAAATTGGATGCATATTAAATCAACTGCCAGATAACACTAATGGAATGAAGACGTGTCTCTCCACTCCCCCTACCCCTCCATAATACGCCTCTGTCTCCCTTTTTTTTCATATACTCATCAGTGTGCTATAACTATTGTTCTGAAAAGTAAGGATGGAAATGTAGGCGGGTAATGCACTAGGTGAATTTTCAAGTCACATTCATGCTTAGCCTTACTTTTTTCAAGGGGAAAAAACCATAACAATCTCTTACTTCTGATTAGCAACCCCCAGGCTTGTTTACTATCTACCCTTCCCTTGAATCAGGAGCCCTTGCCAAGTATAAATTTAGTGTCAGAAGAACTGATGAAATCACTTGAAAGTCTGTCTGTTGAATAGTCTATTTCTCCCCATTTGATCAAAGTACTTTGAGAAGGAATTCTACCATGTTGGCGACAAAGAGCCAATATGGCAGGCAACAGTCATCTGAGAATACATTCAGTGTGAATTCATCCCACCTTAACTTCTTGCTCTATTCAGGTAGAGCTAGTCCCAGGGAAACCACTAAGGGCTAAGTTGAGGGAAACTTTGCTCCAGTAACATGGCAGATGCTTTGCTGGAGTGGGCCAATCTTTGGTCAGTAACTTTTTTCTAGATACACCAACCCTGGCAAAGCATGAATGGAGCCATGATTTCATCAACTTAGCAAGAAAATTCTCTCTACCAGTACAAATGTAATCTATCATTTGCATTTAAGTCTGAAGGCATTTCTGGAAGCACTTAGAGGTAAAGTGACTTGGGTACTCAGATCTAGACCTGGGGCAAACCTCAGATGCCTTCTAGTCCACGTCTTTTAAAAGATGAAGAGAATGGAGTCTAGAGGAAGTGGCAAGGATCATATAGATAGTAAGTATCAGAGCAGAAGTTGTACCCTGATCTTTTGACTTCAAATCCATCATTCTTTCCCTCTCTCCATTCCCTTGCCCTGGTAACATAGGATCTCACAACTATGTAAATAATAGAGGCAGCATTTGAATCAATGTTTTCTTGGATGATTTTAGGCCACTACTCACTAGGCTAGGCAACTACTAAATCATTCAGTAGATAACTTTTAGTGGATTGAAAACATGTCTAAATAAAATAAATACTAAATAGTTAAATATAATAAAATAATAAAAAATCATCACAGAGAAAAAGATTGTTAATGTAGTAAAGTATGTTAGAGGTAAAGAATTACTCATTTGAGAGCACTCTGTGTCAGAGAAATTCAGGAGGGAGCCACTTCAGTTTAATACAAGAGTAATAAGCAACCTCAGTCCCTGAGAAGCCATTGTAAATGACAGAGGGGACAACAACAAGAAGGATGAAGAATTGAAAGGATCAGAGCAGTAGCTGAAGGCTTGTTTGATTCTGCTGTGTTAAAGTTACAGAAAGGTTTATCCTAGAAGGCTTTATCAGAAACCTTCTCCTGTAGCATGTGTTCACCCTGCGTGCCACAGCACCCACAGGTTCCTGTGACATGTGTGCTACAAACGTGGGAGGCCCTGAAAAGTGGGTGTAAGTGTGTGGTGTCTTCCTCTTGCAGCATATGAGTGTGAGTTCTCTGTGAATTCAAGCAGTGGCAACTGATTTGGCCATTGTCCCTGAGAGAGAGTGGGGCAGGAAAGGAGGTGCCAACCCCTTACATTGATCAGATTTCAGTTCAATGTAAGGAAGATCTTCTTAGCAATTCTTAGCATTCTCCAGCAGCAGAATGACTCACCTTTTTTTCAGTAATGAGTTTTCTATCACTTGAGGATATCCAGGCAGAGGTTTATGACCACTTGTCAAGGATATCTCATAAGGGTGGGTCTGCATGACCTTCAAGGTCATTTCTAAAACTCTAATTGTAGTTGCTGGGCTGTCCAGAGATTCTGTTTGCTTTGACATAAGATCAAGGACAAAGGGAAAACTCGCACATGCACATACACACACACTCTTCAATTAACAGGCACATATTATATACGTACTTTGTGCCTAAGAATATATTAGGTGCCTGGAATACAAAAATAGAAAGACAGAAGTGAAAACAGTCCCTGCCCTTAAAGAACTTCCATTTTATATATACACTTGTGGGTGTATGCATATGTACATATGTATGCATATGTGTATACATTATATGTACGCACATTTATATTACATATAAAACATTTATATAAACATATAACACATATATATTATGTGTATGTGTGTATATGCAACTAATGTTTCTATACCTCTCACTATGTGCCAGACACTGTGCTAAATGTTTTACCAGCATCTCATTTGATACTTACAACAACCCCAAGAAGCTGATGCTATTATTATTCTAATTTTACAGTTGAGAAAACTGAAGCAAATAGAAGTTAAGTGACTTACCAAGGGTCACACAACTAGACTCAAGTCTTCCTGGACTCCATTTCCTGATTCTACCCATTGTACCACCCAGCTGCCTCTAATGTATAATATTTATGTTTCTATACCACACATCTGTATATGTACATGCATACATACATGCTCATATATGTGTACTACACAACACACAATATATATGTGTATATGTATCTTCACTACATATCATATATCATGTATAACATGCAAATGTATACCAGGTGTCCCAAAAGTCTTAGTGCAATTCTGAGCTGTTCTTTTAAATAATTAAGGAATACTTATTTATATTTAAGCAATTACTTTTAAGCAACTAAGCAATACTTAGAGTATATAGCTTAAAAGATCATTAAGATACTTTTAAAATAAGTTTAATAAGACACAAAATTTTTGAGACACCCTATATAATGCTAAACAATTGTGTGGTGAGGAAGGCGCTAGGAGCTGGCAGGAGTGTGTGTCATGATGGGCTTCATTTAGCAAGTGGAATTTTAGTTCAATTTCAAAGGAAACTCAATTTTCTAGGAGATAGAGGTGAGGAGTGAGGACATCCTGGGCAGGGAGGAAAAGGGAGTCTCTTTTTCGGCATCTTTATTTTCTTATCCTTTTGAACATGGGCTTATAAGACCCATACCAAAAGGAAGATGAGTCAGTGGGTACTGTTCGGGCTCCTCAGAGAGGTACCACATAGGATCATAGGATATTGAAGTCATCTAGTCCAATGTCCTTATTTTACACTTGAGTAAACTAAGACCCACTCCCAAGGTCACGCAGTTAGCTGGGTAACAGAGCCAGGGCTGTATTTAAAAAGCACTTAATGTCTGAGTTGAAATGAACAACTTATGGCAGTTCCAATGATGGAGATTTCAGTTTATTCTAAGTAAGAACTGCCCTCTGAGTGAAATGAACTGTTTCTCTAGATAGTGAGTTCCATGTCATTCAAGGTATTCAGGTAGAGCTGGTTGGATGACTGCTTGATGTTGGGAAATGTAGTCATGGTTTTGATTAGAAAATAGAAGATCTCCAAAGTATCTTTTAACTATGATGTTCAAGATTTATGGATTATGTATTGGCAAAACCTTACCATTTATCCATGATTGTAATAACAGATTTTTAATATATAGCTTGTGATTATGGTGAGGGTAATCTGTCATAGACGGCTTCTATAATGCCCTAATTTGGGGATATAGGGATGGGACATATGATCTACAGATGACCACAGTCAGATTGTTTCCAATGTGCAGCTGGGCATCTCAACTAGTTAGTGTCTCTGAGGAGCCAATTCTTTTTGCCTTGACGGATCTAAATTTTTGAGTTGCCTTGGATAAACCTCAGGCCATTCTTCTGCTTCCAGAAGGTGTAGACACCTTCTGCATTTCATTGACAGCAGAATATGGAGATCATTTTCTTCCTAGTAATAGTAGATTATTATTATTATTATGAAATATAATTATACTTTTGTGATCAGAAAGCAGTCATGGAACATGGGAGTAGGAAGTCATTATTTCATCCCTTGCTCCTCCTTGGTTTCTTCAAGACTGTGATTGGTTCATGAATATGTATGTGTATACATACACACACACACACACACACACACATATATATATACACATACATATATATATTTAAAAGGAAACTAGATTTTCTAAGAGATAGCGGTGAGGAGTGAGGACATCCTGGACAGGGAGGAAAAGTGATTCTCTTTTCTGCCATACCAAAGGAAGATGAATCAGTGGGTACTGTCCAGGCTACTCAGAGAGGTAACACACACATATGTGTGTATGTGTGTATGTATGTGTGTATGTATGTATATATGTGTGTATGTGTGTGTGTGTGTGTGTGTGTGTGTATGTATGGCTTCCTTATAATCCATTCTCTCACAAACTCAGTTTTAGGGTTGACTGGTGCTAAAATGCTTAAAACTGTACCAAGCTTTATTAAGTCACTCAACAGAATTTTCAGAGTCAGAAGGAACCTTATTGGCCATCTAGTCTGACTTATAGCTAAAGAAATCTCCACTACATAATAAACCCCATAGGTATGTCATTCAGCCTCTGCTTAAAGACCTCTAATGCTCATTGAGTAGGTGCGTATTTGTGCATACATGTGCATGTGTGTGCAGGAAACAACCACCTTACAGGGCAATTCATTCTACTTTTGGCAGCTGTTATTTTTAGGAATCATTCCTGATGTCAAGTCTAAATTGACTTTGCAGTTTCCAAATGTCTTTCATTTATTCTGCCCATTTCCTCTGATTCTACCATGTGGGGACAAACAGAACAAATCCAATCTCTCTTCCACATAAAAATCCTTCAAATACTTGAATATAAGTATTATAACCACTCCCCTCCCCCAATCATCTTTTCTCTGAACTAAACTTTCTCCTTTCTACCAACTGATCTTCATATGCTGTGGACTCAAGGTCCTTCATGAACTTCGTGATCTTCTTTTGGAAGCTCTTTCATTTAGCCATGTCCTTCTTAAGTGGTGCCACATGTAATTGAATTCAATGCACCAAATGTGGTCTCACCAAGGCGAAGTACAACGATATTGTCATCTTATTATGGGAAAATGTGATTTTCTTTAATAGTCTTTTTTCCAATTACATCTAAAGATAATTTTTAGTGTTCATTTTAAAATAATATTTGAGTTCCAAACTTTCTCCCTCCCTCTTGAAGTCTTCCCCTCCAAGATGGTAAGCAGTTTGATATAGATTATATAAATGTGCAGTCACGTAAACCTATTTCCATCTTAGTCATGTTGTGAAAGGAAAAATATTAGCAAAAACCCTACAGCTTGCAAAAGGAAAAAAAAATTAAGAAAGTGAAAATAGTATGTTTCAATTTGCATTCAGATTCCTCATGTCTTTCTCTGGAAGTGGATAGCATTTTCCATCATGAGTCTTTTGAAATTGTCTTGGGTCATTGTATTGCTGAGAAGAGCTAAGTCAGTCACAGTTGATCATTCAACAATGTCACTGTTACTGTGTAAATTGTTCTCCTGGTTCTGCTCACTTCACTTTTCATCTGTTCATGCAAGTCTTTCCAGGGCTTTCTGAAATCTGTCTACTCATCACTTCTTGTAGTACAGTAATAAAAATCCCATTACATTCATAGGCCACAACTTGTTCAGCCATTCCCCAATTGGTGGTCATCCCTTAAGTTTCCAATTCTTTGCCACCACAAAAAGAGCTGCTATAAATATTTTTCTACATGTAAGTCCTTTTTTCCCTTTTTTATGATCTCTTTGGGATACAGATCTCGTAGCAGTACTGCTGGATAAAAGGGTACACACAGTTTTATTATCCTTTGGGTATAGTTTCAAATTGTTTTCCAGAATAGTTAGCTTAGTTCACAACTCCACCAATAGTGCATTAGTGTAACAATTTTCCCACATTTTTTCCAACACTTACCATTTTCCTTTTCTGTCATATTAACCAATCTAATGGGTATAAGATGGTACCTCAGAGTCATTTTAATTTGAATTTCTCTAATTAACAGTGATTTAGAGCATTTTTATATGACTATAGATAACTTTGATTTCTTCATCTGGAAAATATCTGTTCACATCCGTTGATCAAAAATATGCTTTTCTTCATGTAGCCCAAGATCACACTAGATTTTTTTGACTGTCACATCATACTGATAACTCATATTGAGTTTGTAGCCCATTAAAACCCCCAAATCATTTTCAGACACACTAGTATCTAGCCCTGCCTCTCCCATCCTGTACTTTTGAAGCTGATTTTTTTAATTCAAGTGTATGACTTTACATTTCTCCCTAATTAATTTCATTCATATGATCGTTCGGGATCTTGATTCTGCCCCCATTGTGTTGACCATCCTTCCAAGTTGTATGGCATTTTCTTATTTGATCAGGATGCTTTATATGTCTTTAGTCAAGTCATTGTTTAAAAATATTAGACAGCACAGAGCTAAGTGCAGTTCTCTGCAGCATTCCCCTGGACATCTTTGTGAGTTGACTCTGAACCATTAATGACAGCACTTTGAGTAGTGGAATGGACATATTATCCAGCTGCTAATGAGAGACCAGAGAGTAAGTGAAGAGAAGGAACAACACAAGTGTGAACATCTTGGGTAACCTTTCTCCCATTTTCTGAATGATGCCCAAGAGGATAAAGCTGGGAAGACAGATGAGAATAACCCTGAGTGAGAGGATACCAATCACAGAAAGCTCAGGGCACTGATCCTGTAGTCTCTTCAAGCAACTTAAGGCCATGACTAGTATAGATGACTTGGTAAAAAAAAAAAGAAGAAAAATAAAATAAAATTAATTTAATTTAATTTTAAAAACAAAATAAATCACCAGAAGACTTATGAAGCTAATAGCTCTTCTGAAAACCATGGAGAGACAAAGCTTGGTAATACTGAATGACAGCCTCAGCCAAAGAGGGAAGACAGATGTTTAGTCCTGACTGACCAATATGTGTTTGGGGTTGCTGGGCCTTGCTCCCCACCCTTCCTTCTTTCTCTCATGATGAAATACTGGTATGTTCCCTTGGCAAGGACTCTTCTAAATGCATTCCCCAGCTGTGTCAGACAGCTACCAATGGTGGATGGGAGAAGGGGGAGCGAGATGAGGGGTCAGATCAAGACAGCATGATTAGAAGGCTCAGCAGAAAGACAGAAAAGAGATTCAAGCATATGTATTTGATATAAATATTATAGTTTTACAGAGACATCTAGATCAATACATGCCACATTTCATTTACCTCCTTGAAAAAGTGAGCACAATGTATTCAGCGAAAGCTGTATAGGATTTTCAATTTACTTCATATGATTTATTATGACAGGATGGCTATGGGTTTTTTAAGTTCTTTATACTTGTTCCAGTAAAAATGGATAGAGTATCTTTAAAAATAAACAGCCCAGAGCCATGCATTTTATATTGTCTTCCTGAGTAAGGCAAGAGCTGTCTAAGATCTCTGCCTGTGGGACCTGGCTGGAGTCATAATTATTTTAGTTTTCACTCGTTAGCTGAGTCATTTCAAGGGTGTTTTTGTCTTGGACCCCCACAAGCAGCCTCAGGACTGGAGGTAGTGATTTGGAGGAGTTGGGTATGGAGAAAGGAGACTCTCTCTTCTCTCTCTGACATGGTAAGAGACCCCAGAGTGTTCTAACCAGGTCAAAGCTCCTTGCAGTGAAAGCTTTGAAAGGTCATCTGCTCCCCTCTTGCTGAGCCAACACTGAATGTTATGTCCTGGCAGAATGGCAACGTTTTGGGCACTTTGGGAGCTGCCAATAGAAGTCACTTGTAAAATTCCTCCATTTTTCCAACAGCATGCACATCTTCAGGATTCTGTGGCCCTTTTGACATTATCCACCTATTTCCATGCTGCTTGGTGACTTGGTTGCATATTTATCAGATAGATAGATGGTCTAGTACAGCTCTGAAATGGTGTTAATTTGGCAGTGGTAAATGCTACTTGTGCGTACTGTGCTCCCTACCTAAATGATACAACTTTTTATCTTCAAATCAGTACTTGTAGAACACCAAGTGCCCAGAACTGAAGCTGCCTCTGGTTAGATAACACTTTGGAAAATGAGAAATCTACTTTTCATTAATTCATTAAGCATTCATTTTGTAGTTCCTCTGTGCCAGGCTTCCCCATTTTGCCTAGCTGTCTATCTATACTAGTGTCAATCAAACTCTAATGTTACCATTTGTGTTCCCGATATTGGCCCCTTCTACTACTTTGGCTTTAATTTCAGGGCGCTCTTCTACCTCAAATGTATCTTTTAAGGCAAACATTAAGAATAATTTCACTTCTCACCTTAAGAAAGATTTACTTAGGCTATCAACTGAGACTTTCTGCAGCCCCAACTTCTCAGGCCAAAGTACAGTAGATGTGAGTACTTTTGACAATTAAAGGCAAATGGTAACTCAAAGTTCAGGCATTTGGTGAGGAGTCAATGCAGACTGGAAATTCCAATGCAATTTAGTGTTAGGAAGTTGTCTGGGACACAGAAAGGTTAAGTGATTTGTCCAGGGTCACCCATGCAGTACTGTCAGAGACAGGATGTTGAATGTCTTGAATGTAGGTCTTTCTATTTGCTACACAATTCTTTTTAAAAAAATGTGGGTAGAAGCATTATGTTAATTAAAAATACTAATTAAAATCCATCAATTGCATCATTTACAAGTGTTTTGAAAGCTCCTTAGCCCAAGTTGTCTTGAGCTTCCTAGCCTGAATAACTTGTTTTAGGTTAGTTATATTCTTCAATAGAACTAGCCCTCAGCAAAATTGTGAAATGAGGCAATAATTCTCTCTGGCAAATGTTCTGAGTTTCTTTTTTTCTTCTTTTCAGTACTCTTCTCTGATTCTAACACCCATTATTCTTGGAATACTTCATCCCCTTTCTCGAAGGAGAAAGTAGACATGATAGATTAATATATACATACTAAAATATGAGAAACTCAATGCATAACCTTTCAAGGGTCATTGTAAAAGAGGTCAGTAGGGCTCCATAGAAATTAGTTTTTATGAGGGGAATGTAAGGTTGCGTGGTACTTGGGGTTGGGTCGTTTGTTTTTTGTTTTGTTTTACTGAAGGGGTACAAGAGGCGCATTCAACAATGTAAAAATTATGAGAGACCTGTTCTTGGAAGAATACTTTGGGTTCTTGTTTATCACAGTCCTTCCTAATACATAGCACTCATACCTACTTCTTTGTACCAGTTCAGTAAAGTTGTCAGTTAAAGGATATATTTAGGGAAGGATAATGATTGAGGGTACAAATATGGAGCCTTCCCATTCTAGTCACTTCCCTACTTCCCTCTTCCATTCCCTGCTCTCAAACTGTTTTCAGTGAAATTTTCAAAAGCCCTGAAAATATTCCTGGGAAATAAATCTTCTCCTTTCACCAGCCTTCCACCCTGATTCTCCAGTGCCTATGACTCCCCCTTACCAGGAGAAGTAGGTCCTCAAATGTTGATGCTGAATTAGAGAGGCAGTCTCTCTCCCATCCATCAATTTTAACTGCATTCAAACATTTTCAATATGTTGGCTCCTTGATAACTTTCACTGTATGGAAAACAAAATGGAGGGAAATGATTATTGGCACAAGAAGGGGAAGCCGTAAATCTTCAAATCAGATATAGGACAGATTGGAACAATATGGGTTTTCCAAGGTTTCTATGATAATGTACCTAATAACTCTCCTTGGGCAAAAAGGCAATCTGTTTTCAATCAATCTCTCTTTTCTGAGCAAAAATACCAATTATATTGAAGGGAGGTTTTTTCCCAACTTCTTTTTTTTTTTTTGATAAAGACTACTCTCCACCCTTGAAATCGTTCTGAGACTGAAAGATACGTATTTTCAATTGTCTTCTGTGTTACTGGATGGCTAACACCAAATGAGAAAAGTCAATTCCTTTTCCTTTTTTTCCTATTTTTTTTGTTGGCTGTATTTGTCCACTTCTTAAGAGAAGTGAACACTAATTAAAGGCTTAAAGGATAATACAGATTGCATTGGAATATATTTTATATGGCTGCAGCATAATTCCAATGGACTGAACCCTGGTTCCTTGTTAGTCTGGGAGGGTCAGCTTTGTTGGACCTTCTGATTCAATAGGTTGATTCAGTCAGAGCATTATAGAGCTTGGCACAGCTCAGCTCAGCTCCTTTAGCAAACACCTAGGTAGTGGCACAACAAGGCCTAGACACTTGAGCCTTAATATTCACTCATTTATGAAAGGAGGAAAGTTTTCTGCCTCCCTACCATATCAGGAATCAATGGGACCATTTTGGGCTGACTGGACTCTGAAAGAATTCACTAATGTTATAGAAGGCAGCATGAGTACAATCAGGACAGGTTAAATTTCCGTAATTTTTGTCATTAACAACCAAACTAGGGAGATCCAAAGGCGTGCTTTCCATTAGCCATCATTGTCCTAACACCTCATTCATTTCAGCCCCTTTTCTTGCTCACACCTGTGTTCTATTCATGCATATTTTTCCATACCCTGTAGTACATATTTTATCACACATTTAGGCATACATATGCATTATTCACATATGCCTATATGTCTAAATTTATCTAGATATCGGTATTATGGGCACACAGATGAAACCAAATGGTGGTTAGCAGTGATGAGTGTTAAAAGATGTATATAGTCCTGGGCGTTGTTGTAATGGCCCCATTCGACCTCT
The DNA here is from genome assembly GCA_028646575.1 of Pseudocheirus occidentalis. NCBI lineage: Eukaryota > Metazoa > Chordata > Mammalia > Diprotodontia > Pseudocheiridae > Pseudocheirus > Pseudocheirus occidentalis. The sequence continues at coordinate 45,434,023 of CM053598.1, read as the reverse complement.
GAGGACCAGGATTAAGAACAAAGATTAAAACATCTCCTTGGATGCAGCACATTAACATCCCTGCCTCCCCTTTATAGCTCAGTTTGCCTGATCGCTAACTGTACCACCGTAACAATAACACTTCGTAATGGCGATATTATTAACTGCATCGTGCGTATTATTGATTTACTCTTTGTTCTGCATCATTATCCTTTCACCAATGAGTTTACTGCATCATTCTCACATACTCAGTCAAGCACCAAATTACAATGATAGGCCAACCTCCTGTAATGGCCTCTAATGGAACATTGCATAAGTAATCATTGCTGCCTCCCATTATGCGCTGCTTCCAGCCAATGAGGGCTTGGCCTTCTTGGAACATGCACAGAGCAATTATGAAGTGGAGGAGACCTGGCGGTTCTCAATTTTACCCAGGAAATTACCTTGTTTCATATTTGCCACCTGCTGGTGCCTCAAACCCCAGCCAGCAAAGCTGCAGGCATGGTTGGAGCCTTTTGTTGTTGCCACTGGTGGGGTCCAAGGCTGAGGTCAACACTGGAAACAGATAACATTGGAGATTTGCTGTTATTATGACCCTCATCTTCCCCCTCCCCCCCCAAAATTACTGGCATCTCTCCAGGCTTCAGGTTTCTTGGCCTTGGTCTTCACCTGTGCATTTTGATAACTAAAGTGAATACAGTCAAAGGCAGGAGAGGGATATCAGGCTTAACACTTTATCCTTCATTCCTAGAGGAGTTAATCACTATGTGAACCTAGAGTGAGGGCAGAGGCTGCTGACCCCAGTATTTTACCCTCAAAAAAGTGGCTGCTCTGTAGTAAGGAATGGCCATATTCCATCAGAGTTCATAGAAAGGGCATTGCTCATAAAAACAGAAGACCAAAGACTAAGTCCTGACTCTGCCACTTACCAGGTGTGTGATCTTGGGCAAGACATTTAATTCTTCTGAACCTTGAACTTCTCATCTGCAAAATGGAAGTAAAAGTTTAGGTTTACTTGTTCTACAGTTGCTGCTGAATGTTTTCCTATATAAAAGGCAGCCACGACTGCATACCTACTTCCCTACTAATTATCCTCCTTCCGTACTGTTTGGAGGAGGCGCCCCATCTAGACCAAGGTGGTATCTCCTTAGCACCCTCTCCTCCACCTACCTGCCCATAATTCCTTTGTCATGCATGGAAATCCCATGGAGCATAACCAAGCCAGCCAGTGATGCAGCAGCCCTGATAGCCCCATCTTTGATTCCATAGGCGTTCCATTCTCATTTAGCTCTGAGTAATGCCCACTTACTGTAAAGTGTTACATGCTCCTATTGTTGGAGGAGTTATGGCAGAAAAATGCAAAATTTCCTTTTAACTGCTTATGACCAGCAGAGCCTATAATGTGTCAAGCCACACATTAGCTGCCCTGATAAAACAGTCTGCTTTCATACACACAAAATCATCGCTTCAGCAAGATTTGTTATCTCATTACCTGATAAGCTGTATGTCATAAACCAAACCTCCTACAGTAAATCTCCTGAGAGGAGGCTTTGTGGGCAGAAAGGGGGAGATATGAATCTGCAAAGGGGCTTGATAATGCAGCATTTAAACTCAACCATAATGCCACTTATTGTTAAATGCATAAAACGACTTGGCCAAATGGTTTGGCTTTTAATAGGATTTTGTGCAGCATCAGGTGAGAACCCATATGCCTTTTCAGTCCCTAAGTCTCTAAGCACCTGCTAACTTCAGCTTTGCCTCCTGGGCCTCAGGGGGATGGGCAGCCGGACTTTTAGGAACGCAGCTCGAGGAGGCCGGGGCTTCCTTCACAGCTGCCACCTCTTTCTCTGTCTTGCCCATGGGGGGCAGGGTTATGTCCGGTGCCAGGGTTCACTAATCCAGCCTCTCTTGTCACAGGCACATCGTTGTCTGTGGACACATCACTCTGGAGAGCGTGTCCAACTTCCTGAAGGACTTTCTGCACAAAGACCGGGATGACGTCAACGTGGAGATTGTCTTTCTTCACAAGTAAGGGGCACTCTGTCCAGGCTGTAGTCCGTCATTCAGTCAGTCAACAAGCATTTATTAAACATTTGATATGTGCCAACCGCTCACTACGTGCAAGGAGCACAAAGAACAAAAGTAAACATGGTCCCTGCCTCCAGGTAGCTTACATACTGATGAGGGAGACAAGAGCAGCTAACAATATGCATATAAACATATAAAATACATATAATTTGTGATTGCACACAGTGAAAATGAAATACAATCTCCGAGGGAAGTTTAGGGTGGCAGAACAGCCCAGTCCCTGGTGAATTTAGAAACCGGATGCAAATAGCTGAATAGCAACTATGTAGATGCTTTGGATGATGCAAAGTTGCATAAGGTACTTGCCTGGCCTCAGAGTTCTTACCATCTAATTAGGGAGACAAACAATGAATGTAATAAAAGTTAAAAGGGATTACTTCAGTATTTCAAAATGTCTGCCATTTCTTTAATAATAATAATAATAGTAATAAATGATATATGTATTTATTTAAATAAATAATAATAGTAATAATAATAATAAGAGTGATGATAACATTTATGTACTGCTTAATGGTTTGATCTCACACCACCCCTGTGAGGCAGGTGCCGCTCTGGAAGCAAGGAAAGAAACATGTATCAAGAACTTACTATGTTTGGAATATTCCAAGCTTGCAAGTGTGCCAAGCACTTTACAAATATCATCTTATTTATTCTGTGGTGTACTGGACCCAGACTGAAGGAAATCAACAAATGCTAGATATTAGGACTTAGTTTATGGTTTTCTTGATTGTCTAGACTTAAGTGGCAGAGAAAATGTTACTAATACAAAGTATTAACTAGGGTTAACAATGAGAGCTGGTTCTTAAAATTTTACCAGCAAAACACTGGTGTGGTTATCTTCTTTTTATAAATGGGGAAACTGAGGCAGAGGCATTAAGTGACTTGCTCAGTGTCATACAGCTAGTAAGTGTCTTAAGTCAGGATTTGAACTGGGTCTTTCTGACTCTAAGACCAGCACTAACACCAACAGTGTCACCTGGCTAGATATGGATTTTCTTTCCTATGATACTGAATACCTCTCCATATCTTTTCAGAAAGTTGTATGAGTTGTTGATGCCTCCAGAATTCTACACCTAGTGATTGAGCCTGTAGCAATTGGCTTTCCCAGATGTGGCTAGTCTGACAAACTATATATACACTGCCAAACTACATTAAAAGCATTTTGTACTTGAAATGCCAAGCTAGACTAAGTAGGCCTGCTGATGCTTGTGCTCTGGGGGCATAACTTTTAAGAATTCAAAGTGAGTTTCTTACCATAATGAAGCATTTTTAAAGTGAAGAAAATAGTACTGATGCATGAGTCAAGTATCTCCAAAGAGAAGGTTGCAACCTGCAAGAGTTCCCCATTAGTTCTATACTGAGGTAAAGAATACCATTGTTAAATATTCCTCAAAACATGTCTTTGTTGCCCCAGCAATCCAGGTCAGCTTGACCACAGTCTCTTAATAATATCTGAGTGTGCTATCCCCCCTCAAGTGTTAATTCATCCTCATGGCGTAGCTTTCAGAGGCCAGGAATGAATGATGAATTTAAAATGGCTCAAGGGCCAGTAGGAGTGTGGTCTAAGAGTGGATCATCCATCCATTCATTCAGAATTTATTGATACCTTCTATGTAAAAGGCACTCCAATTGGGAGAAGAGGATAAAAAGACCAAAAAGAAGTGGTGTCTGCTCACAAGGAGCTTGCATTCTATTAGGAAGGTATACAATAGACATGAATAAATACATACAAAATTTGTGCAAAGTAATTTTGGTAGAAGAAACACAAACAACTGGGGGGATGAAGAAAGGCCTTATATGCTGGAGTTGGTACCTGATCATACCTTGAAAGGAACAAGGAATTCCAGGAGGCATCCAGTCAGAACACAAAGATATCTCCCCCAAAGAACACTCTTTTCCTCTCTCCTTACTCACACTACAGATCTTTAGGTCTGGCCTAGACAAGTCCCTATTAAAGAATAATATTGGTCAAGAACTATATACCAAGAAGTGCAAGAGCAGTTGTTCCAAGACCTTCTATAATGGAACCAAAGTTCGTGTTATTAACCTTCCTTGCCCTCCTGTCATTGGATTCTCACATTAGGAAAGTTGAGAACCACTGGTCTAGAGGTAGCAAACCAGTACTCCTGAGAATGACCCAAACCAAATTCAAATGTAGGTCCTATCTGATTTTAATATATCAACATATTGATAAGAAATATATAAACTTGAGGTTTTTCTAAATCAATTATGTGGTCCACAGAGATCCTTCTGTATGCTTCAGTGGTCCCTGGTTCTATTTTAGTTTGATACCAGTGTTTTAGACCACCTTTATACCTCTCCCTTAGTCCCTGGCTCTAAATTATTGAGCCTGTGATACAGCTGGGCCTTGAAGCTCTGAAAAGATGGTCATTGTACCTACAATTCCCTCAATTTAAGAAGACCCCCACTCCTATGGATCATAGAATCATCAATTAAGTGATGGAAGTAAAGATCAAAGTCTAACTCCCTTGACTGATCAGGACGCCGAGTCCCAGAGGGACCTAAGGATTTGTCTAAGTTCACATAGGTAGGAAGTAGTCACCCACATCTTTTTGTATGTATTCGTTTGAGCCTTAGCTTTATTTGCAGAGCTCCCTTACCAAAGGGAAAACCTACTGGACAGAGGAATTAGAAAGAAGTGACCAAAGACCAGAGTAGAAAAGTTGAAAAGTGCTTGTAAATCTATGCTCTAAGGACCATGGGGCTAAGCTATTAGGAGACTCCAACTGGCTTTTGCTTTTCCATCTGTAAAATAGGAATACAAAAAAAAACAACTAGCCTATCTCCTTCCATTTACTCTGTATATATCTTGTTGTACCTCATTATTACATGTCTCCCCCCGTAAGACATTAAGAACAACAGCCACAGCAATAGTAATAATGATGATGGTAGAAAACAATGATGATGAAAACGATCACAATTTTGCATTAGAATTTGAACTCCAGCACAGCAGGGGCCACTTTGCTTTGTTTTGGTTGATTTCCCAGCACACAACGCAGTACCTGGCGCATAATACTTGAATCTTATTGACTGACTGAAAGACAGAAGTTATGAGAACAAAAGACAGGAAGACGGAAAGACAGGAAGTTATGAGAACAAAATGATGTGCTCTGTGTTAGGAGTCAAGCAGCATTCCTTTACTCTTGGCATAGCATTTGCCACTCTGGCCAGCTGCCTTTTGAAATCACCAAGCAAATAGTGTCCCTGTAAAGAAAAGCCTCTGTCCCTGGGATCTTTACTACATGGACCAGTCCTGAGCTCATGTGTGTTTCTCTACTGACCCAGAAGCATCACCTGTTCCTTGGATTAGATGTCAGGGTTTCAGGTCGCCTGAGCCTCTCACCAATGATGCGGCATGTGGCAGTTTTGAAAGGAGGCAGACCTTACTTTCTAAGCCTCTCTCCGTGGGAACTTCAGGCAGTGGGGAAGTCATGGAAGTGAGAAAGTCGGAGGTGGGGATCTTACTGAGATGCTTCTGTTCTTTCCTTCCACAGTATTTCCCCAAACTTGGAGCTTGAGGCTCTCTTCAAACGTCACTTTACTCAGGTGGAATTTTATCAGGGTTCAGTCCTTAATCCACATGACCTGGCTAGAGTCAAGGTAAGGTGCAATTGACGACTTCAGCTTTCAGGTCAATTCAATGAGTCTGTTCAGATGCCTATTGTGGTGATGGGGAGCTAAACACCAAACTCCCTGGTCCTCCAGCTTACAATCAATGATTTGGGGGGAGGGGAGGGCGGTTTGTTTGTTTTTCAGTATACATGGAAAGCAGCAATTGGAGGACATCCCAGGATTTTAGGGGTCATTCTAACACATCTTGTGAGACAAATGGGAACCCGAAGCTTTAGCAATCAGCTCCCATGTCCTAGGATATGTTACTGATACAGACTAGGAAGAGAAAAAGCTTTGTTCTTTCCCATTGAACTTCATATATTTAGAAAAAATTCTAATCAATTCTTTTTCCTCCTTTTGTTACCTTCCTCAGAGTGCATATAATTGATCAGTACTAAATAAAGGAGACCAGGGGAGGCTAGGTGACACAGTGAATAAAACACCAGCCCTGGAGTCCTGAGGACCTGAATTCAAATCCAGCCTCATACACCACACACACACACACACACACACACACACACACACACACACACACAAATACTAGCCTTGTGACCTTGGGCAAGTCACTTAACCTGAATTGCCCTACCTTCCCCTTCCAAAAAAAAAAGCAAAAACAAAAACAAAAATAAAGGAGATCAATGTATAGACTCAAGTTCCTGATTCCAGATTAATAGAAGACCCAGGTTTAAATCTGGCCTCTGACATTTGGTATCTGTATGACTTTGGGCAAGTAACTTTATTTCTCTGGGCCAGAGTTTCCTCATTTGTCAATGAAGGAATTTGCCAACCTCTCGGATCTCTTCCAGTTCTAGATCTGTGAACCTTTGGGGCCAAAGCAATTCCTATTTGAAGGGGTTCTGCTTGACTTAATTCCAAATTTGATTATTCTCTCCTGAAGAGATAATTAAGGAACTGATTTTTTTTTAAATTGGAGAAGGGAGAAGGTTTTTAGTAAACAAATATATTTATTTATCTGCTGATTTTTACCACTGAGAATCTAATGGATGCTGCCATACCTCCAGGTGTCTGATAACCAGTTTCAGGAAGAAAAATTCTTCCACCACCAATGGCAAGGCCACTTGATTTTCAAAATCTAAATGTCGGAGACAAAAATGATGCAGCAAGCCATCATCTCTGCATCATTCCATTTCCTGTCTTTTTAATTGGATCTGAACAACTTAGAAGGATCTGGTCTTCATGTTACATTATCTTTATAGAGCAGCAATAGGGTTTAATGCTTTCAGGACCCTACATTTACTAAATGAGTACTGTTTCATTTTTATTCTTTTACTTGAGGCTGTGTGTGTGTGTGTGAGAAGTTTGAATCCAATTTACACAAGCAAAGATTCAACTTATCTCTCCTCCTTTTCTACCCTCTTTAAATCTACCAGCTTCCCATGAAATTCCTATGATAGTTTAGCCTGAGGGGAGTACAGCAGGGAAACTTGGGAAAAGTCACTATGTTTTGACAATCATTGCCCCCTGGTACTTTGTGTGTGCATTTGGGATTGGCTGAAATATAAACCCTTCTTATTGGGAGAAGAGGCACAACTAAGAATTTTATATCCAGGGCAAGTATAACAAAATACAACTGGGGCAATTTGGGCCATTTGGGGGCAGAGGCAAATAGAAGAGGAAGCTCAGGACATTAGTATCAGGCCACTGCTGGTTACACCTCTGTGTTGGGATGAGGGGACACAGAGAAGTAGGGAAGCATTTATCCAGCTTGTCATCTAGTAGGTAACTATTTGTAATTAATTAATTGTTTTGCTAACTAGTGCTAAATTTCCCTGTTTAGAGACCTATGCCATCAATGCTCTCTAAATTTAGTGCGTATGAAGTTCTCTGCCCTGAAACAAGACACTTGTTTCCTCAAGTGACAGTTCTGGTTGTTAACATTTAATCTAAACGTGACTCAGGTAAATTCTTGGATATTAGCTCCAAGGATCTTTTGTTTAGGCAAGCTAGAGGTGATTTGAGAGTATATCTTCAATCTTATAAAGATAGCGTTGAGGAAGAAATCATGTTTTTGCACCCAACATCTTTGGTACAACTATAAAAAGTCTAATACTGAAGAGAATAAACCATAGATGTGGCCCAACAAGCAATTGTTATGTTTATGCTAGTTTTTTTGTTATTTATTAAGACCAACTAAGCTTAACATTATCCAAAAGGTTCAAATTAACCAAAAGAAATTTCTCATTAAAGCAATGTTATTAAATAAAAATTACTAACACAATTACCCCAATTGGTCAGTAAGCAAATTTTCTTTGATTAACATTGAGGAAGTCTCAGCTAAGATTTGGAATTTAGCAGTAATTCCAAACTCCCCACCTCTGCCACATGTGTATGTGCATAAACCCCTACAATGCTTAAAAGTTATATTTGAGCACAAAACATACTCCCTCTTGAAAGAGAAAACTAACTTGCAGTGAATATTTGCTCATATTCACACTTAGTATGGGTATATCCAAAGGATAGGTGTTGCCTGGATTTCTGATTTCCCTCCTCTTTTCTTCCAGTACTTGATCGATGGAGAAGAGTACTTTAACCTCTTTGCTCCCCCTTCCCATGGAGGAAAAAAAAGGACAATAATATAGTTGGTAAAGAAAAGGGAAGAGAGGAAGATGTAAGACTTAATTAATTGCTTGTTAAGTAAATTGGAAGGGGGTGGATGTAAATCACTATGCAAAGGGAAAAGTATAATTATCAAGGTACGTGTAATGCAATCCAGAAACAACAAAATGAAATGTTTACATCGTACCAAGAAATCACAGCCCACGCTCTCAATGCAAACTATACTCTCCAAGGCACTTGCTCTCCTCTGTGAAGCACCAGGTTCTCCAAGAGTTGTCAACAGAGAGAAATTGGAAGCAAGCCGAGCTATTTATATGTTTGTGTTTTGTTATTTTCCTTTGGTGTCTTAGATAGAGTCAGCAGATGCGTGCCTAATCCTTGCCAATAAATACTGCGCTGACCCGGATGCTGAAGATGCCTCCAACATCATGAGGTAACCATGGAGAAGCAGGGGGGAAAGGCTGTGGATTCTTTGGGGTGCTGCTCTCTCTCTTCCCTTTATGAGTCTCTAGGAAATACCAGCTCTACTGAGTGTTCCTTCTTTCCATTCTGAAGCCTTTTTCTGAACTCCTATCTGATTGAGATAATGGTGGTGGCATGGAAAGCCATCATTAAAGTGGCATGGTTTGGTGGGCTCTGCAGCTACCAAGGTGAAAGCAAAGGTGAAGATGAGAAATGTCAGTTCAGTATCTGAAAGGGAAGAGGAGGTGCAGAGAGGCAAACCTAGACCATGGGAAAGCAACATGGTACATGCTGGGTTCAAATCCCAGTTGTGCCAATTACAACCTGTGTGACTATGGACAAGTGTCTTGATTTCTCTGTGTCTCAGTTTCTTCATCTGTAAAATTAGGGATGTACTAGATGACCTTAAAAGTTCCTTCTAATCCTGTGTCTATGATCTATACGATTCTTTTGAATGTGCATGATGTAAATAAACTGGTGGTTTTCCATTGAACTGGAAGGTAGCTAAATATGCATACACATGCGCATGTACACACACACACATGCAAAAGCGCACCTAATACCGTAGTGGCCCACGGGTATTTAAATCATTTCATATTTATACCAATTCCCATTTGATATTTGTATCTCTTTTATGGAAATACTGGAGGGATCCAGGGTAGGTAGACTTGGTAGATGTATCCTAAGGTTGTGTGAGCCAAGTGTTATAGAAATTAATCAATTTACTAGAGCCTTATAACCAGTAAGTGACAAAGGCCAAATTTGAGCCCAGGCTTTCCTGACTCCCAACCTAGCCATAGAGGCAACTAGGTGGTTCCGTGAATAGGGTATTAGACTTAAAGTCAGGAAGACCAAAGTTCAAATCCAACCTTAGACACTTACCAACTCTGTGACTTTAGGCCAATTATTTAACTTCCACCTGCCTCAGTTTCCTCATCTGGAAATGGGGAGAATAGCAATTACCTCTCAGAATTGTTATAAGATAAAATGAGATCATATTTGTGAAACAGGATACAAACCAGAAAGCACAACATAAATGTTAATTATCACCTCCACCTTTGTTGTTAATATTATCATTATTATACAATGGAGAGAGAACAGGATTGGGAGTCATAGCCCCGGGGCTCAGTTCCTTGTTAAGGAATTTAACTAGTTGAAGTGACCCTGGACAACTCACTCAATCTCTGTTTGCCTCCGTTTTTAAAATCTGCTTAATGGGAGGGAATGGAATAGAACACCTTGAAGGTTCCTTTCATCCCTAAAACTCTGTCCTGATGAAAGTGGGCTAGACTTTGAATTGTCTTTTGGACTGTATTCCAGATGACGCTTTTGTAGCTTCTAGTCACAGTATAAAAATTCCACTCCAAACACTCAGGACAGGTGCCTCTCTCCTTTTTCCCAGTTTAAGGGACAGATAGTCTCATGAGCAAGTGTCTAGAGACAGTCAAGGATAATCTGGAAGAAGGAGGAGCTAAGAGAAAGCATTTCATTGCTCCTCAATTCCAGTGGATATCTTTTATAATTTTGAACATCTACCTTATTGACTAGAGAGTGTCACTGAACCCTTCAGTATTGTTTGGGTCTGGGGGTCCTCTCTTCAGGCTAAACTTTGGATCCCTGAAGGGCCTAATATCTTAGAATTCCTCTCATCTCCTCTGCTCTGCTTTTTCTTTAATCAGTTGTCCCAGGAGACATGAGCTCTTCTGTCTAGAAGTAGGTGGCAGGTCATGATGAAGTAACGTTGGTCTGACATATTTAAGAGAGAACAAACTATCCCATTAGCGTCTGGCCTTGGTGTCTGGCAGGCTACATCTCTCAGGATCTTTTCATTCCTGTCACTTTTCTTTAGCAAATATACCTGCCATATAGGCAGACATTTGTTAATTTTCTTAATCAGGGCCTCAATAGGCACCATAAGGCACAGAAATAGGTTCTTGTTTCATATTTCATATATGTGTGTATGTATATGTATATGTATATGTATATGTATATATTGCCTGCCTCTTTCTACCCATCCACACTACTACCCACCAGTTCCTATGACCCTCAGCTGGAGCAAGGTTCTAGAGACCTTTGTGTGAAGAATCCATCTATCCTATGTTTAAAGGGTGAAAGTATCCATCCCTGAACCCACTGGCAACACCATCTCACTTATTTTACTTGAATATTTCCTTAGTCATTTTAAAGGATAAAATTCAGACCCTCCAAGGTAATAACTAGATTTCATTGTCTACAGAACATTCAGTTGAGAATGTCTTTTAGCAGAGAGAAAAAGCCCACAGAGAAATGCTGGGCTGGCACCTTCTTTTGTGTCTTCTACCTGAAAGATCAAGTTCAGAAATCATACTTCTCTTAATTGCCACGTGTTATTTAAGCCACGAGCCTGAATGGTTAAGATTTTACACTCTATTAAAATACTGATGTCCAAGGGTGATTGGCATGATGCCAAGGCATAAAAATCATTTAGCCCAAATGAAACCCACTTCTAGTTAAAGTAAACAAATGCCTGGATTTCTTCTCTGAGGCCAGGGGAGCAAAAAAGAACATGAAAATGTTGGGTTAAAAATCAATTCTGCTTTCCTTTAATTTTTTTCTTTCCTGCATCTAACAGACTAAGAAAATAGTTTGCCTCCCTTAAATAAAAATAGCAAAGATGCATTTGAAATTAGCTTGCCTTGAGAGCAGACCAATGCTTATGAGCTGATCTCATGAAGACTGGGACCTCCTATTTCTTGAATTATAGATATGGGAAGACACAATGCTCTTTCAAAAATAAAATTATATGCTTCAAGAACAAAAACCCAGTGTGAATCTGTACAGGAAGAAGTCTTGCTATCTGTGCATTTCCCTAATGAACATCTATAACCTTTTTAGGAGGAAACTGATGCCTCGTCTGAGTCTTCCCTACTTCCCCCATCCCTCCCACCTCAATCTTTCCCCTATACAATATGGTTTATACGTTTTCTTAAAAGAGATGAAATGTGGTTGATTTAATAAAATATAAACTAGGGTATCTGAGTATAACTTTTAGTGGGAGTAAGGTGGAGAACACTTAATAAATCTGCTTTCATAAAGGTTTAGGCTTAAAGAAGAGTTGACTTGCAAAGTAGGGCTCTGATCTTGAATTTTATTTTTCTGGTTTCTCCATTTCAAGGGGAATGTGCATTCCTGTCTGGACTTCTGGCAGACATAGCTATAACAGTGACTTAGATAGCTGGGCTGTGCTTTTAATTTTTCCTGAGTACTTTTAGGTCCCAACAAACTTGGCAGTTCCCATGGCTAAAGGCTTTTATTCCCATTGTCCAGATAAAGAAATCAGGGTAGAGTAAGGTTAAGTGCCTCAAGTAAGGTGATGTAACTGATTAGTGTCAAGGCTAAGATAAGAACCCAAGGAAATGTCATCCCTCCAAGTCCTCTTTTCCTGCTAGTTCAATATAAATCAGAACCACATACAGGATGGGACCAGTGGTTTATTCTGAAGAGAGAAAGATGGAGGATTCAGAAGGTGGAGATTCCCTAAAACCCACAGTAATTCTCAGCTAAGATCTGTGCTCTTTGAAATTCATTAGAAGTTCTCATTTAGATGTACCACTGAGGGGCACAGAATCTCCATATTCAGACCTCAGAGACCATCTAATCCAACCCATATCATAACAAGAATCCCTCCAAAATAAAGGCAAAAAGTTGACATCTTTTCCTCAAGACTTCTAGTGATAAGAAACCCATTACCCACCTCCAGAGGTGGCCTATTCCATTTTGAAGCATGCCTTAAACTCTTAGGAGCTGTTGTTGGCTTATACCAAGCCCAAATCTGGCCCAAGGCAAAGTCTACCCATGTTCGTTGCCCATGTTGCTGTGAAGAGGCCCCCTCTTCTACAATAAGAGATAAAATAAAGACATGGATAATGACAGTAGATATTAATTAATGTGCGAGCCAGAAGGACTGTTAGCTTCTCAAGTTACCTACCTCAGTCCACGTGGGCAATTAGTATGTTGTTTCTAATGATCTGATGAGCCGGATTTTTTTTTTTGTTTTGTTTTGTTTATTTTTTAATATGCCCAAGGCATTGTTAAGATACAAGTGGAGTGATTGCAAAAACTAAACTAAACTGAACAAAAAAATAAGCAAAAAACCCACAACCCTCTAAATTTAAAACAAAAAGCTAACAAGAAATTATTCCTGATTTGTAGCATTTGCTAATTTCCAAACTAACAAGCTAACACCCTGTCAAAGTGGGTAGGACTCTTCTTTAAATTTCAACTAATACAAGGGTTGTTAGAAACTTGTAGGGATCAAAAGGGGCTTTCCAAGTCCAGTAGTTCCTCCATGCTTGACCCGAGATGTATTGATGGGAACTGCTTTGATTAAGATCATATACTTAGTTAAATGGGGGCCAAGCTAAGGTAAGAAAGGACTGTCACAGGGGGCAGAATCTGACATCCTTTTGTCCTTTGAGGGAGGAGCTAGGAGAAATGGAGAGAAGTCAGAGAGGCAAATTTGGGCTTTATCTATGGGGAAAAAGCTAAAATCCCAAACCATCCTAACAGAGTTAGAGTGTGATTTGCCCTTGACTGGTTCTGTTCCTTCTTTCTTTCCCTACCTTTGGAATGACCGGTTGTTGGCCTACATTTGTTCCAGTTAGAAATAATCTAACTGGCATTATCATAGTAGGAACTCATGACTGTTTTAGACCCTCCTCCTTAAATTCAGTTCAAGAATTCACCAATAATTTATTAATCACAATTTATTGATCATAGTAATTATTAATCACTTACTGTGGGCAAAGCAGCTTACCAGGGACAGATCTAGTTCTCATCAAGATGACATCCAGTTCCTCAGTCAGTCAACAAACATTTGTTAAGCATATGTTATGGGCCAGGTACTATGTTAAGCCTTGCAGATACAAAGAAAGAGAAAAGTCCCTGCTCTCAAGGGGCCCATTATCTAATGAGGGTGACAATATGCAAACCACTGTGTGCAAAAGAGCATATACAGAAGAAACTGGAAATGATCAGCAGAGGGAAGGCACTAGAATGAAAGGGGATTGGGAAAGGGTTCCTGTAGAAAGAAGGATTGTGGCTGGGATTTGAAAGAAGCCAGGGAATCCTGGAGGTGGAAGTGAGGAGAGAGAGCATTCCAGGCATGGTAGACATAGGGTCTACACAACTAATGTTGGTATAAAATGTTGAATGATGTAGATAAAGAAGAGAGGCAGATAAAATTGTTTGAGAATATCTAAGAGGGAGAGAATTCTATTAACTAGGAAGGTCAAGGAAGGCTATAAGGAGGAGGTGGCATCTAAATTTGGTGGAAGGAGACTACAGTCTAGGCTTATGAGAACGTCTGGAGACGGGACTATTGCATCCTAGCTATAAACTGAAAGGAACCTCTAGGTCAGGGGTTCTTAGCTTTTCACATGTCATGGACCCCTTTCTTTTGGCAGTCAGAAAAAACCTACATAGGTATGTTTTTAAAGTACATACTTTTCGAAATAATGTTTTTTAAATAAAACAAAATAGAAGACATAAGATTACAAAGGAAGTCAATCATATTGACTATTAAAAAAAACAGCAACAATACCTGGGACCATCCTCAATTAAGAACCTCTACCTAAGACATCTAGTACAATCATCTCATTTTAAAGATGAAAGAAAAAATAGGGAGCCACTAAGGGTTCTAGAGCAAGAGAGATCTCAGCTTCGACTCTTTCTTTTATAGAGTAATTTCCATAAAGAACTACCATCCGAAGATCAGAATTATCACCCAGATGCTACAGTATCACAACAAGGTAAGGAACTGAGAGCCTGCCTCATACATGGGTATATAAACATGGTACCTATCAGCAGTGTGCTGTAAATATTGAACTTGCTTTCTGATAAATATTTAACAACTGTCCCCCTGGGGGTGGTGGGGAATGAACACAACACATTTTTAAGTTTTATTTACATAGACATTTTCTCCATTACTTTTTTTTTAGTCTAGACAATCAGAACAAGAAATCATTCCTGATCTGTAGCATTTGACAATTTCCAAGGTGTCAATGGTCATGCTGAAAATTCCACAGTCTGTTCTTTGTTCAAGCTGACTCTAGGCCACCTATGATTTTCACTTTATTTATTTTCATATATATATATATGTATATATATATACACACACACACACACACACACACTACACACACATACATATACACATGCATGTATATACACATATATGTATATATGTATAGACATATATATGTATGTTTATAAATTCCCCCTACTTATATTTAAAAATAATTTTTAGCATTTGGTTTGCTTTTGTTTTAAGTTTTGAGTTCCAAATGGCTCCCATTTTCTACTTTAACTCCATACTGTCAAAAGAACATTAAGGAAAACAGCAATATGATAGGTAATCACCTCTTTGGAAAATTCTTTCTACCCAAATATCCAGGTATTACTGGATCTTCAGAAGAGATCTTTATTCATACAAGATAGTTTGCACTTATATAGCACTTTTAGGTATTCAAAGCTCTTGATACGCACTATTTAATCTTTATTTAACTCTGTGAAATAAATACTACAGGTGTTACTCTCCTCATTTTGCAGGGTCATATAGGCTAATTAACTTGTCTATGGTAGCTAGGTGGTACTACGAATGGAGCACTGGGCCCGGAGTCAGAAAGACCCAAGTTCAAATCTGGTCTCTGACACTTCTAAGCTGTGTGACCCTGGAGCAATCACTACCCTTCTGTTTTAGTTTTCTCATCTGTAAAACAGATAATCATAGCACCTACCTCCAGAATTTATTGTGAGGTTCATGTGCCATAATAATCATAAAACAGTTAACACAATTCCTGGCACATAGTAAGTGCAAGCTATTATTATTATTGTTATTATTATTGGTTTTTTTCTTATGTTATGCCATGTTTCTATCATTAACCTTCCTATTTATTGTTTCAGCAGTTGATCACTATGTATGGAGCTTTTGACACGTTCCCAGATTACGTTTTGTTAAAACCCCCAAATTTCCCTCATTTATTCACTTTATTCATTTAGTAGAAATGCAACTATGTGCTTAGTGGTTTATTTTATTGCTGTGGACAGTGCAAGGAAGGAAAAGTGGAGGAAACCCCACCTTCACAGAACTTCTAGTTCATCTGGGCAGGAAAGACAGATATTCCCAAAGATCAATTACACTGTAATGTCGCTGTTCAATGCTATAGGGCCAAATTGAGATAAGAGTAAGTACGGTCGGAGTGGAATGACCAGTTTGGTATGAGTTTCTGAACCTACAAGGAGATGAACTAGACCTAGAGGGAAGGAATGTAACATGAGCAGGATTCCTGCTTCATGTATGGTTTGAAAAATGTAATTCTTGAGCACCTATTTAAGTCAGATATTTTGATGCTATGGACTTGGTTCATCCCAAACAAAGTTTAGAATGAGCACAGTTTATTTCAGGGAGGGAGTTCCCTTTCAGAAGATTTAAAAATAAATATATAATTTCTTAAGATGTATAGTTTAAAAAAGTGCCTATGCACATGAGTTTCAGGGGATATTGATAGAATTGAATTTATCTGTTTTCTTTTTTTCTCTTCTCTTGAGATTTGCTTATTTACAAATTAGAACCCAGTCTCTCTTCCCAAAAGCAAAACTTTTCTCCTTAGTAAGCTCCCAGGAAAACAGTTTTTGGGGAGGGAAAGCAGCAAGTGACTCCTTTCTCTATTTGAAACTTGGTAGCTCTTCTTAGCAATGAGTCCTAAAGACTGGAAACTACTATATACCTGGGTCCAGGTGTCTTCGTTGAACACAATAACTCCCTGCTGGATCAGGAGTGAGAGTGATTCCCATCATCCAGCCTTCATTCCCTACATAACAAACACTATGATGACCCAGAGCTGACTCCATTCTGCCAATTGCAATAGCCCCATGCCATTATTCCTTAATTACTGGCAAACGATGACCCATTTTGCCATGTGGGAGCCCACTGGAGGCTATTCTTTTGAGTGTATCCTTCTGTCAGTGATTGGCCCTCCACTCAGAGATCACCGTCATTGCCAACCATTAGCCAGGCCTCGGCAGGTGGCTGTTTTTCTGCAGCTCAACATTACATGGCAGGCAGGTTTGGTGGTGGCCACCCAAGGTCATATTCATCTATTTCTGTCTTGAAAATCAGGACAACCCTGAGCTGAGCACATGGAGACAATGTCAGTGACTAACCAGCCCCAACTTGCAGTAGGTCCTGAGTTGTAGCTTCCTAGCTGGTGGTGCTTCATGGGACTTTCCCTAGTGCCAGTGCTGGAATTTTCCCAGCTTTAACTATGACACCAATGGATGGGGTTAGTATGGAGTTAAATGTCTACTGATGGCTATTTATTTCAGCAGTTTTTATTTTAGTTGGGCTGGGTTTTCACTCTCTCTGTCTCTGTCTCTTTGTCTCTCCCTGTCTCTCTTCCCCCTCCCTCCCTCCTTATCTCTGTCCTTTTCTCCCTCTCCCTCTCTCCCCCTCTGTCTCCCTCTCCCTCTCCCTCTCCGTCTCCTTCCCCCCCCCTCTCTCTCTCCCTCTCTCTCTCTCTCTCTGTCTCTCTCTCTCTCAGCTTTAAGGCAGAATTAGACTGAATGAAAATAATAATGCTATATATTTGGAAAGGGGTTAAGGTTCCTTTGAATTAGAAGCAAAGCTAATTTTTTTGATGTATTCAACTGAATTTGAGTGAAATGATTCTTGTCAAAACTAAAACAACTCCACCAGCCCACCACAGTTTGGAGCCTGTGCCTATGCATGGCTACTTTCATCTTCAACATCTCTTACAAATGTAAACTGTATAAATTGTTCAAAAATAATAGAGGACATCTCTCCTCCATTCTTACTTGCCCAAAGCCTGATTTCTTTTTAGTCTTTTAGTCCCAATTTATTTGGGTCCTGGGGCTGTGCAAAAAATCAAAGATTGAGACTTTAGCCAGGCAAGTCAGAAACATAAAAGCACCATGTCCTGATGGCAGAACTTCTGAGATTTCTAAACAGAGAGGAGAGAATTGGCTTTGACAGTTGCCCAAACTCTTTTTTTCCACCCAATCGAGAGCCAAGGAAATGCCTCAGGACTGCCAATGCATTGTTACCAGAACCATCTTCAGGAGGAGAGGTGGGGAAGAAGAGTAGGGCTATGATCTTGGCACCTCCCTTGGCACTCCCCTTCTTTATCCAGACAGCCTGCTGAGCAGCACGGTTGACTAAAACCAGTCCTAAGCCAAGGTCAAACTTATCACTACTGTGCCCAGCTTCTCAGTATGGTGCAATAGATGCTTCTTCATTCTGGAACCTGAGTACTTGAGCTCAAAGCCAGCCTCTGAAGCTGTATAATGGTGACTGACTCAACTTCCAAGGATCTTAATTGTTTGTAGAATGGGCTTTTCCAGTGTACTGCCCCCCTTCCCCCCAATGATGCAGGATAGGCAGCTGCACATTTTTGTGCCATGAGTAAGAAATCAAGCCTGACCTTCAAATATAATAATAATAATACTTTGTATTTAGATGATTTGTTGTTTGTTATTGTTAAGTCGTGTCAGTCGTGTCTGACTCCTTGTGTTCCCCCATGGAGGTTTTTTGGTAAAGCCTGGAATGGTTCACCATTTCCTTCTCCAATTCATTTTACAGAGGAGGAAACTGAGACAAAGAGAGTTAAGTGACTTGCCCAGGGTCACACGGCTAGTAAGTATCTAAGGCAGGATTTCAACTCAGTTCTTCCTGAGTCCAGGCCTGGCACTCTGTCCACTGTGCCAACTAGTCCCCCTACATTTGTATGATACTTCATAATTTTTTTCACTCATTTTCTATTCTTTAATTCAGGAAATATTTAATTCAGTGAGCATTGATTAAACACCTACTGTGTTGAAGGCTATGTTGCATAGTGAGGGACAATGCTGGAGTTCGGGTCAGAAAGAACTTTTTTGGATTTCACCTTTGCCTCTTCTTAGATGTGTGATCATAGGCGGGTCACTCCATCTGTCTCACCCTCTGGAAACTCCCTAACACTACAGATGGGTTGTATTCTGCATCTGAAATCACAGGTTCTTGACCTAATAAATATGGTGATGTGAAAACAACCAAAGGGATGAATGAACAAAAGCACATCCCTGCTCCCAAGGAGCTTATGGCCAAGGAACGGGGAATAAATCATATTCTCATAGAACTTTAGCCATCTCATAGAATTGTTGCAGAAAAAGATAAGCCAATTTTCTTGCACAGAAACTTAGGGGAGTGGATTTTTAAGCAAATGCTCTGGACAGGTAGTACCAGCAGCCCTGATTCCTCAAACATCTTACTAATGGACCCATCAGCCTAGCAGTAGACCCTAAGAGTTAGCAGAGGAGAGGGGATTGATGCTCCCCAGAAGTGATACTCTTTGTCAGACTGAAAAGCTTCCAAGACACCACATTTCTATCTCTGAAGGAAAAGAATGATGACATTAGGCATGTTTTCTCTCAGTGTAGGGAGCTTTCAGCTCCTCAAGGAAAGATACTTAATGTGATTTGGTCCTTGATAAAGGTGGGGCGTGAGGCAGGGGTGGGGATGGTTGTGGTGAGGATGGGCATTGGCAGTGCTTGGATGCAGTGTTGACTCTTCTATTCCTCTTAATAATAACTGCTACTTTAAACTTTTCAAAGTGTTCTGGCAAGCTCATTTAATAAGATGTTATCCCACTCAATTTTGTCTACAAAGCAGGAAGGACTGGTACTATTATTTCAGTTTTGCCTGCGGAACAATTGAGAGCAAAGATCATAGATCTAGGGCTGGAAGGGTCTTCAGAGTCTGTCTAGCATGACCCCTTCCCTTTACAGTCGAGGAAACTGAGGGCTAGAGAGTTTAAATGACTTACCCAAGTAAATCTCAGAAGCAAGATTTGAACACAAGTTCTCTGACTTGAGAGGCAGAAGTTTTTCTACTGTACTAAGATATTATAAGGCAGCTAGGTGGTGCCGTAGTGCACAGAGCACCAGGCTTGGAATCAGACTTATGTTATTCATTTCAAATTTGACCTCAGACACTTACTAGCTGTGTGACCCTGGATAAGTCACTGCACTCTTTTGCCTCAGTTTTCTCCTCTGTAAAATGAGTTGGAGAAGGAAATGGCAAATCATTGGAGTATCTTTGCCAAGCAACCCTCAAATGGGATCATGAAAAGGACACAACTGAAACAATTGAATAACAAAGGATATTACTTTTTTAAAGATAAATTTTATTAAAACATTTTGCTTTAACTTCCCCTTCATTTCCAAATATATCCTTCCTCTCTCCCCTGCCCAAAGACTCCTACCTTATAATGAAGAATAATTTTAAAAAATCTTCAAAACTAACACATCGGTTGAAATGAACAGTAAGCATGATATTTCACATCCCGAGTCCCCCACTTCTCTGATAAAGGTTAGGACCTCATTTTTGTGGCCAAGCTAGAGCCTTTAATTATTGTTAATAATAAATAAGTCATATTTATGAAGCTCTCTAAGGTTAGCAAGGGCCTTTTCTTACCTTGTAAAGTATATAGTGGGATATAATCCCTGGTAAAGCTCAGTAACATTAAGTGACTTTCCCAGAGTCACTTAGCAAATGATTAAAAAAATTAGCCCCTGATGCCAATGTGAGTTTTCTTTCCATTCACCCTGAAATAATGGTGAATTGCCCAAGGTTGCAGAAATGAGTGACAAATCAACCTGGAATCTCGGCTTCCCCACTCTTACTTCAATATGTTCCCCATCTCCTACAGCTGAGGTAAAGTCCATGAACATGGTAACTGGAGAGAAGCTTCTGGCTTTGCCTTTGGGGCATAGATATATTTTCTAAATTAGGGGATTTGCCTTTAGGCTCCTGTGTTTGTCTCTGGGCACTTTCCACCAGGCCAAGATTTCTTTCCAAGGAAGATGGCCAGAAAGAGGTAGAAACTCACAATGTGAATCCCCATGGCAGATCATCATCTTTTTTATTTCATTAGCACAATTTTTCTTCCCCATCTCCCCTTCTCCCCGCCCTACCTCACTCAGTGATTGGAGAAAGTGTGCTGGCCAACAGAAGGGGCAAAGGAAGCCCCAAGTAATGGAACTAACTTGAATTTCACATGTAATGACATGTAAAATATGTCTAAACAAAGAACTCAAACCAGATGGAAAAGTAAGGGGCTAGAAGTCAGAGACTTAGGTTATGAGTGAGAGCATTGAAAACTTTATATTTTGACAAGGGCATGGAACTTGGAAGGATACTCTAAGTAGAGCTTCCACCCCCATTTGAAACTCAAAAGCCATGGTAGTCATACCTCACGCATGTACAGCAATAACCACCAGATTCACTTCCCTCAACCTTAGGGGTATTGGTTACTGAATCACCAGTGGCATTGTTTCTTAAACTCTGGGAGGTTGGAGTAGGGGACTTCTGGGGTCCTTCCAATATTAAATTTATGATCTCATGTTCTACCCACATTCTCAGGGCATTTAAGTTCAAATTCATATCTCATCATTCAGTTGGTTTATTCTATTATAATGAATCAGAAATATTCAGTGCTGGAAGAGATTTTTGACAATATGAAATAGAATTTAAGCTTTTTTGAGAGTAGGAAACATTTTATATTTTTGTTTCTAAATCTCTAGTACCAAGCAAAATTCCCTGGCACAGAATGGATATTTAATAAGTGCTCAGTGCATGATTATTTGATTGATTTTACATATGGGAACAATAACTCCCAGGTAGCTGAAATGATTTATCTATATTCACTAGTTTAGGAAGTGGTCAAGTCAGGACTCAAAATCCAGATTTTTGTCTCAAAGCCTAGCTGCCTCCACTGGGACATCTTTGAATGATAAAACAAAGATTGATATTCCCAAAGTAGAGACCAGCAGGGCATTGAAGAGGGAGAAAGGATAGCTTACTAGAATTGAATACCTGATAGGGGAGGGGGAATAGAGGGATGAATAATCTTTGGGTGCTAAGCATTGATCCTAGCCCTGATATATGTTATGACTTTAAATATTAGTATTTTTACATCTGTCTCCATCAGGTTCTTGGAAGAGCTGTCCTTTCCAGGAGCAGCCAGGGTTGGGTCAATACTCAGATGAATATAGAGACATCCCCATGCAGAGTAGTAATTCCGAAAAGACCTAGAGAGTTGTCTTTCCATATCCTGTCATGAAGAACTTTCTTACCCTCAATAAGACTTCAGAGCACATTATCAAAAGTGAATAAATCACAATATTTGGCCTTCCCAGGTTCATAAGGAAGGAGAAGGTAACCAAAGAAACACAGTCACAGTTTTATAATATGTTAGAAGCCATTCAATACAATCTCCTCCTCACCAATGCCTCTTTGTGTCTTCTCCATTGCTTTAATTGACTGGCAGTTGATGGCTTTACATGGAAGTCAGTTTTAGCTTTTAATTGTTAGGATATTCTTAATTTATCCAAAATCCCTCTTCCTGTAACTTCCATGTATTGGTTTTTTGACATCAGGAACAATGCAGAATGTATAATCCATCTTCCACATGACAGTCCATATTTTAATGACTATCATGTCTCTCCTTAGTCTCATTTGTTCCAGGCTAAGCACCCCTGATTCCCAGGACTCTTCCTTATTCTGATACAGTGTCTAGACTCCTTAACATTTCGGATTTTATCCTCTATATAATTTTTAGTTTATCCATTTCTTTTTGTTATGGTACAAGGTGGAGACAAAGCTTACTTGCAGGGAGCTTCAATTTTAGCTGAAGGATTCACTTAGCAGAATGGCTTAATCTGTCTGAGACAGGAGAAAATTCTCTCTTTGTATTCTTTGGCTTAAGGAAGCAAACAAAGTTTAGGGAATGGTCTTGGCCCTAAAACTAGGGAAAATGATGAGAAGAAATGCAGAAAAGTCCCAGAGAAATAAGAAGATCTGGTGAACAGCTGAATCAAGTGAAAATACCAGTTGTCAGAATCAGGCAATCACAAGAAGGTGGTGTGAATATGACTCTTGTCACTTGGTGAATGCCACATTCTCACAAGGATTTTTTTTAATGGAGAAAAAACATTTTTTATCTCTCTCTCTAAAGTGATCTCCTGTACCTGTATTTGTTCCCTCAGGCCCATCTGCTAAACATCCCAAGCTGGAATTGGAAAGAAGGAGATGATGCAATCTGCCTTGCTGAGCTGAAACTAGGATTCATAGCCCAGAGCTGCCTGGCGCAAGGCCTCTCCACGATGCTCGCCAATCTCTTCTCCATGAGGTCATTCATAAAGGTAATGTCTTGTCCTATTACTGAGCATTAGTCCACGATTCAATTTGTCGTGGGGTTGAGTACAGAGCATAGCTTAAACTCAAAACAGATAGACGCGCATTACCCACTTTGGTTGGGGAGGAATTCTTGCTCAAAGATTTGGGCACAAGGCCAGCTTCTTTCAAAATTATGTTTTTATTTTTATTTGGCACATCCATGGCCATTAAATGATTGTTCAAAGCACAATCCTCTCTCTCTCTCTTTTTTTTAGATAAACCACATGTTTATCTATCAACAAAGCCCCTGCTGTTAAAACAAAAATATGATTTATATACATTCCATATGGCACCAAAGTGCCTAAAGAAAAGAATTATCATTTTGGTCTTTTACATCAAGTGGCTGGTGGACCTCTCACTGTGCGAATAAATACAGACCATGTGTTTGTGCCGAGGCCCAAACCCCAACAACATAATTCATTTATTTATTTCTCCACAATCAAGGGGGCCAGCAGAGCTTACATGTCATGGTTGTTTGAGTGGAGAGTGAAGAGATGCGCAGCCTTCTTGGCAACACTGCCCTTTCAAAGATCGAAATTCAATCTGTCCCAGCCACTGCTCATCACCCCGCTGTTCATCTCACGGGTCTCGCCAGGAAGCCACTTCAGTACCTCTCTTCCTCAATCCCCCTACTCTTGTCCCTTCCTAACAGGGATGATGAAAGAAATGACCAGCTATGCCCGCAGGAGGGGGAGAGGGAGGGAGAGCTCATAGGACCCCTGACACTGGAGAAGGCCTCTCATGGAACTGAGACCATTAAGAACATAGAGTCTTTGGCTTTGGGGAGCTCTGAGTCTAGACAGTCATGATGGTTAAATATATTCCCCCCCCAAATATCCTAATTAATTTGGGTTCTCCTGTCTTGGAATTTGGATTGATCCTACCTAATGGTGGTAATAGTAATGGTAGTAGTGGTGGTAGTAGTAGTAGGAGGAGGACGAGGAGGATGAGGAAGAGTAGTGATAGCAGTAGAAATAGTAGTGGTGGGTGGTAGTAGTAGGACTGGTGGTAGTGATAGATGATAGAAGTAGAAGTAGTGTTGGTAGAAGTCATCTTAGTAGAAGTAGTAGTAGTAGCAGTAGTAGTGGTAGTAGTAGTAGTAGTAGTAGTAGTAGTAGTAGTAGTAGCAGCAATAGTAGTAGTAGTAGTAGTAGTAGTAGTAGTAGCAGCAGTAGCAGTAGTAGCAGCTTGTATTTCTAGAGTTCTTTAAGGCTTATATTGTGCTTTCTTTGCAAACATCTTGTGTAATATGCCAGTCCATAAGGACAATTTGGAGACTGAAAGGAACCTTTTACAAAATGGTCAGACTGCCCATTACAATTTAGGGAAATAGATGTTTATTAAAGGAAATTTTCACTCATACAAGAGAAATCAAAAGGACTAACTTGAGACACCCATGGATGAGGGGCCATAAAAGGTAGTACGAGAGCAGTTACCAGGACCTTACTTCTGATAGCCTTTACAGCAGATGAAGGGAGGGTCAACAAAGGTCCTGAGAGAGGCTGCTCTTGAACATGGCACAGATGGGTTCTACTAATTTCTTGTCACTACTCTTAGTTGATGACAGCAACACTCGGGTCCCTTGTCACCTCCGTATGAGGGGAAATTCTCATCAAAGACTGTGTGTTTTATGGGGAGCAGGGGAGGATTTCTTTTGAAGTATATCTTTTTTTTCCCCATCTCTGATGCCACAAACAGGGAGAAATATAAGATTGCTGGATAATATCCCAAATGTATAGACATGAGGCATAGAAGACCCTAGTAAAGAGCAGAAGGAGATATTAGACAAGAAGAAAAAGTATGTCTACCTTAGAGTAGAGAAAAGGGATTTAAAAGAATTTAAATTTTTTCAGTTAGTTTTTTTGGGGTCAAACTTATACAAGTAGTATTATCTCCAATTTGTAGATGAAGAAACTGAGGAAACATAAAATCATGGTAAGGGTTTAGACTCAGATTTCTTCTTACTCCAGTCCAGTGATCTCAGCTTTGGTCTCTTGTTCAGATATTTCTGGTCTACACTAAAGTTTGCAGCTGGACTATTTTACCCATAGTCAGAACGAATAGAAATTTGTGGGATAACAAAAGACCCTTTGGTGGAGGTCAGAAGTGTGAGACTTGGAGTCCTTTGGTGCTAATAGCTTTTACTGCTGACCAACAAAATAAATAATTTTTTTTGAGGAGATATTACTGGCCTGGGAGATGGAAGACCCTGTGGGCAGAAAATGATGGGGTGCCCAGATGATGATGATCATCTAATCTGAGTGATGGTCTTCTTTTCTTCCCTCTTTGATGCTCTAAGCTTATTGAGGATGGAAACTGTGTTCGTTTTGTCTTGTTTTGGCTTCACACAGTAAGTGATTAATATATGTTCCCTGAAATATACCCACAGCAGGGCTGCATACAACCTTTTTTCGTAGTACTGCCCCAGGAATTTAAATTCTTAAATTCCTTAAGCTAAGTAGTATTGAGTCTAGAAAATATATTCTTTCATCTAGAAGAACAATTAATGTTGTGGTTGGTTAGAAAGATGAGAGAGGAACAGGACTGTCCTCACTTAAAATCTTTGCTAAGCCAATTAATTGTATAAACAAGACTGTTTTATTTAAGAAGGCAGTTTCCAAGCCTCTTCAAACACTTTAGTAGCATCCATAGTAACTGACCCACTATCACTAATCAACTTCATCATTATACAAGACATTTAAAAACCTCTACCATGCAACCCTTTCTTAGACTAGGTCTAGGGAATGTGCATGAAATTAACTGATGGGATTTCTTGAAGCAAATTCTATAATTCAGACTGACCTTGTCTTCAAGTTTTATTATTATTAATTAGGTTTGACCACAAGAGACTAGGTTATCAAATAAATACATCCAGACTAAGAGGGATTAGTAAAGCTAAAATGGCAGCAAACTGTGCATATGAATGGGATTGAAAAGACTAATGTAGCTTGGAGTTTCTTGATCTTAAGAACAGTCAACATCTAGACCTTCTCCCCATCCCCTCCCATACCAGAAGGAAGGATTGTCAACTAAGAGATTCATACTTTAGACACAGTCTGCTTTTGGCCCTACCAGGTCCTGGTCTAGTAGCTTTTTTTAACCAGAAGCTGCATCTATTATTAAGAGCATCAGGCTTGGGAAGTTGACACAACATAAAGTCTTGATGGAGGGTGGAATAGTTTATAAGGCTTGTGTTTTAACTCTTCAGTGTCCACATAGTAACTCAAATCACATGTCAAAAAGAGCAACAAAATGAATGACACTGATTTCTCACCATGCTTAGAAGACCCCTGTCCTGAAGGGCCTGATCCTTCCATTTAGTCTTCCCATTTAAGGTTACTTTTTTGGAAAAATGATTGGGGGAAGAAAGGACTTCATAATAACTTACAAGGATAGCTAAGTGATGCCATAGTGCACAGAGCACTGGGGCTTGGAGTCAGGAAGACTCATCTTCCTCAGTTCAAATCTGGCCTCAGACAGATCCTAACTGTGCCACCCTGGGCACATCTTATAAAATGAGCTAGAGAAGGAAATGGCAAACTACTCTGATTTTTTTTGCCAAGAGAACACTGAACAGGGTCATGAAG
Organism: Pseudocheirus occidentalis; assembly: GCA_028646575.1. Lineage (NCBI taxonomy): Eukaryota > Metazoa > Chordata > Mammalia > Diprotodontia > Pseudocheiridae > Pseudocheirus > Pseudocheirus occidentalis. Next base: position 45,407,425 of record CM053598.1, on the reverse strand, counting down.
AGTCAAACTCAACTGATCAATAATAACAATAACTTAAGAACAGGGACATGTTGCAATGTGATTTCTTTCCCAAATCCAGATTCCTCTTGGGTGGGGTTTTCCATATCCTTTATTCTGCCCTCTTCAGAAAATTGTTCATCACATTAAAGTAGATCCTCAGATGGCTCCTTCTGAGACACACTCCCAGGAATCTAAGAATTGTATGTGCTTTGGCAGATTCATGGGGTTTTTGTTTTGTTTTTTTAGCTTGGATACTACCTCTTAGATACAAATTACAAGCTTGTCTCCTCCCACTTCTTATGCTTACTCTCTGTGCAACTTTTAGCAATTTAATGAACCTCCATGGACCTTTTTCCTCTCCTATAAAATGAGGGAGTTGGGTTAGGTGGTCTTTTAAGCCCACTCTGATGCTATGATCTCACCTTCTTATTCATGACTATAAAAGCATTTGTTCATGTTTTCTTATTTTTTTTTCATAATCTACCCCAAACACTGGAAGCCACCTTCTTTTAATATCTTCAGGGTACTAGTGTATATTTTAGGAGGGTAAGATATCTCTCATTCTCCCCACATGACCAGCCCATTTCCATTTGCATGTCATAGGGAGAGGAGCTAGACCTAGGCTTCCACTTGTAGAAAGAATTGACATGTTGAGGTAACTCACTCTACCATGTTGACAGGAACCTTCTCTGAAATTTAGTCTTCCAGAATCCCCAGGAGCACTGAAAGATCCCATGGCATGCCTAGGGTCCTAGTACACCCCAGAGGTGAGACTTGAACCTTACTCTTCCTGGTTTTGAGGCAGGCTCTTTATCCTCTATGACATCCACCTTCTAAGCCACAAATGTTCTCAATCATATCTGTTATGGATGAAAGAAATATCTGGGTCTGAGGCTAAGTACAGTTCAGTGGAAAAGTACAATCAAATCAATAAACCATTATGAAGCAATTACTGTAAAAAGTGCTGAGTGCAGAAGAAACAAAGGCCCTTCCCTCAAGAAGCTTACATTTTTTTTTTTTTTGCTTTTTAGAGGGCAGTTGGGGTTAAGTGACCTGCCCAAGGTCACATGGCTAGTTTTTTGTGTTAAGTGTCTGAGGCCGGATTTGAACTCAGGTACTCCTGACTCCAGGGCTGGTGCTCTACTCACTGCGCCACCTAGCTGCCCCTAGGAAGCTTACATTTTAATTAGGGGGGAGAACATGTAAATAAGTATGCTGATTGTAGTCAAAATATCTTTTTAAAATTCAGAATGAAAGTATGTGGGTTTAGATCCCATCCTTGTCTTTTACTGTTTGTATGACCTTGGGCAAGATTCTTGGCCTTAGTTTCCTTATTTGTAAAATGAAGGGTTTGGACAAGATGAGCTTCTAAGTTCCCTTGTAGCTATAGTTCTACAAGTCTATGAATGATATTAAGATGAAATTCTAATACTAAACGTTTTCCCTTTTATTTCATTGATGTGAATTGGTGCTTTCACACCCTAGCTCTGAAAGTTTCCTGTAGTACTTACCAAATGTGACTCCTTGCGTTACTTTATGGAGTACCTTCTGTGTTAGAATATTGCAAAATCCAGAGGAGTTGGGGGAATGAGAACAGGTTTCCTAAAGGAAATGGGACTAGACCTACACCTGAAAGCCAGGAAAATAAAGCATTGCAAAAGGTGAAAATAAAGAGAACTGGCCTTTGTAAACACATAGCTTCTGGAGAAGAGGAGAGAAATAGGGAATAGTAAGTAGACTAATTAGTCAGTCAGTAAATATTTATTAAGCACCTACTATTGGCCAGGCACCATTGTAAGTGTTGGGGATATAGAGAAAGATAAAAGATAGTCTCCAACCTCAAGGAGCTCATAGTTGAATAAGAGAGCCAGCATGCTCAACAGGCTACAATCAGGATAAGCTACTCAACAGAAGCAGGGCACTAGAATTCAGGGAGATTGGGAAAGGTTTACTGTAAAAGGTGGGATTTTAGCCATGGAAGCCGGGGTTGAGATGAGGAGAGAGAGCATTCCAGGCAGAAAATAATATCTAAGAAAGGGAGTAGGGTGAAGGAAGGTTCAAAAGATAGGTTGTGGTGAGATTATGAAAGACCTTTAAAGTCAGGGTAAGGAGTTTTTATTTGGTAAGCTATGGGGAGTTGCTGAATATATATGAACAAGGATTAAGTCTATGCATTAGAGAGAGGATTTTGACAGGAGCATGAAAGAAGAAACTGGAAACAAGAAGATCACCTAGGAGGCTATTATAGTAATCCTCTGAATCATGGTGGTTAAAGAATTAGAACTTACAGAGTTTGGCCATTGATTGTTTATAGGCCATGCTAGAGAGGAAAGAGATGGAGGTGACTAAGGTTCTGAATCTGGGATGACTAGAAGGATGATGTATCAACAGGAATAGAGAAGTTAGGAGGAAGGGCTTATATCGAGAAGATACCAGAGCTCATTGAACACTTAAAGAAAAAAGCACAAGAATAAAACAATGATGAAATCAACACTTATAACAATAGTGACTTTGGGCAAATTACTTAGCCTCTCTCTGATCCCATTACCTTATTTGTAAAATGAGGGCTTGGAGTATATCACCTCCAAGGTGTATCTTCTAGCTCTAAACCTATAATCTTATCATCTTAAAATGGGACTAGAGTTGGACAAGATTTAGTTTTCCAAAGATAATTATCATAGTAGCCATGCCCATAACCCTCTAGTCTAGGATTCTGTCCTTGAGAAAAAGATTTGGAAAAAGTTAAGTGATTTTCCCATTCTCTGCTCCCTCCCACCAGATCATCTTCACAGATTGGAGATGTGACTCCAAATATCCAACTTTCTGTTCATAAGCCAATCTTGAATTTTCCTGACCAGTTTTGCATCTGTTTGTTTCCACTGTGCATCTTCTGAACTAATGAGTTCTTTAAGCTTACTACTCACTTTGTGAAGGTGTTTCTACTTTTATTTACTCAGAACTTGACATGAGCCTTAAGGCATGTCCCCATATTCTAGTATGCTGGGATTTGGTGAAGAAGTCAATTTATCCATATCATTTCATTTCATTTATGAAAGAGTATCATATCAGACATCCACCACTCCTCAGGCAGAGCAGCCATTTGTAATGACTAGCTAAACATTTTGGCCAGTAGTTCTTCAGTTTCACCCTTGAGTTATTTCAAAACTTTCTAGTGCCTCAGTCCTAGTGAATTATGTATAGCTAGTTTACCAATCAGGCTTAGAACGTCCTGTCTGCTTACAACCATCTGATCTGGAATGAGCAACTGTTGCTTTCAAGGGAGAGAATGAGGGGAGGAATTTCTCTAATATTTTACTCATCAAGAACAAGGCATGTGATTCATTTAGTCCATCTGCTTTATCATCATAACTCATCACACTGGGTCCCACCAATTCTTTAGCTGAATCCCTCCCTCTGGTATCTCTAAAGAACCTTTTATTTGTGTGTTAAAATGAAAAGGCTAGTATAAAATACTTTTCCAGTTACTTTTTGAATTGCCTAATTTCTAGTTTGCATTTAACCTGCCACATCTAAGTCTCCTCTTTTTCTTTTTCACTTGAAATAAAGGTCCAGTCTTCGATGACTATCTCTATGATTTTGCCAGTTCTCTATATTGTTTTCTCCCATTCTCTGATAAAATTATGTGTATGTATGTATATACATGCACACACATATGTGGCATATGTATATTACCCTTGGTATATATTTATCAACAGCTTCTAGTAAGACCTAAATAGTCTCCAGACATAACAATTTTAAATTCTCTTTTCAGTGCCTTACCCACCCCATACCAATGATTATGCAGTTAGTTTTTTTTGTCACAGTTCCATTTTTTAGAATGCAATACATATGTGATTTATGTCTCCGTTTTTTTCTTTCTCATCAGGATTTTGTGTTAATTGTATTGAGATTGCCATTGTCACCCACAATTATTTCCTGCTTCCATTCCTTTTCCTTAGAGACAATTCTAAAGAAATCAGAGACACAGGTATTCAGACTTAGTTTTGGCTGAGATGGACTCATTGGACAGGCAAATGATTTCCTTTTTGATCCTGCTACTGTCTTTTGGAAAGATCCAGGATGGAATAATTTTAACCTACCTAATTTCTGGTTTGCACCTAAACTTCCATATTTGTGGTTAGACCATATGAGCAATGCTATGTTCAATTCTGGGCATCACATTTTTGGAATTCTTTGACACACTAGAGTGTGTCCAGAGGAGGATGAACAAAATGTTGAGGTACCTTGAGGACACATCATACAATATAAGTCAAAGAAACTAGGGATATTAACCTGGATCAGAAAAGATGATGTATGAAAGGGGAGAACATGAAGGAAGGGTGTGGGCAGGACAAGGGTAGAATAGCTGTTTTCAAGCACTTAGAATGCAGTCTTGAGAAAGGAATTACATTTGTTTTGTTTGGTTCCAAATAGCTGAACTAAAGTTTGCCAGAAGTCAGGCTATGAGTTCAGATGCAAACTCTGTCACTAGATAATTATTTGACTTTGGGTAAATCATTTATTCTCTGGGCCTCATTTCTTTTTTTTTGTTGTTTTTGGAGGGCAGTTGGGGTTAAGTGACTTGCCCAAGGTCACACGGCTAGTTTTGTGTGTGTGTGTGTGTGTGTGTGTGTGTGTGTGTTAAGTGTCTGAGGCCGGATTTGAACTCTCGTACTCCTGACTCTAGGGCCGGTGCTCTATTCACTGCGCCACCTAGCCACCCCTGGGCCTCATTTCTTTACCTATAAAACAAGGAGCCTCAGCCCCCACACCCACGCAATCAATGTTCTCCAAGGTGCCTTCCAGCACAAGCTATGATCATATGAACCAGAATCAATGGGCTAAAACTAGAGAGAGGCAGGTTTATATTTTGTAAATTATATGGAAAAAAGAACTTCCCAACAATTAGAACAATTTCAAAATGTCATGAGTTGTCTCACAAGGTGGTGGGGTCTCTTTCACTACTAGATGGACATCTTCAAACAGAGATTAGAAGATTTCTTGTTAAAAAATTCTTGGTCAGGAATGGGTTGGGCCGGATGGTCTCTGAAGTTACCTGGGACTTGGTGCCTAGTATAAAAAATGCCTATAAAAATCAGATTCAAAATAGTGGTCTTAAGAACCAGAAATATGGATGAAGGGCCTTCTAAGTGAAATCAGCCACACGTTTCCTTTTGGCTTACTCCAATGGATAGCTCTGCTATGTCCTTTCCTCTTTGCCCACACCTCTACTTGATAATTGTTCTTCTATCCCACCCAGCATGTGAAAACCTCCAACAGTCTGAATACAGCTTGAGGAGCAATGAACCTAAATGGCTAAAACAAGGCAGAGATGTTTTCTTGGTTATGGTAGGACAAAAACCAACTTCTGCATGTGTGCATTTGACTTCCCTTTAATAATTTACAGAATAGGGGCCTTAATTTTGATCCTTTAAAGGTCAAAGATTGCCTCTTTGGGAGCATGTTTTCCAATACAGAGGGCAGATATCAGCAAAATTGGGAAATTACTAGGAAAATTACTAGAAAGAGCACCTAGTTCTTGCTCTTGTGCTTGATGCTCATCAGCAAATGACAGTGGTTTGAATTAGTGTAGAAAACCAAAATGCAAAGCTTGGTGATCCTTGGGCATGCATATATGGAAGCCAGTTTGCTTAGAAATTCTCCCAGAGAATCTGGTTAATATTCTAGTTAGACTCACAAATATTTTTTTAAAAAAACCCAATACCACCACTCAGGAATAGTAGCGGATTTGCTGAAACCCAACCTTCCATTTAGATAAACATAATCCTGAGACCTTTCTTTATGTCCTGTTAGACTTTGGAACAGCAGTTCTCAGCCTGTGGGTCATGTTCAATTTAAATACATCCTGCATATCAGATATTTACATTACGATTCATAACAGTAGCAAAATTACAGTTAAGAAGTAGCAACAAAAATAATTTTATGGTTGGGGGTCACCACAACATGAGGAACTATATTAAAGGGTTGCGGCATTGGGAAGGTTGAGAACCACTGCTTTAGAAGGTCTGAAGTAGGATGTCCCTTTTGACCCCTGTCAACAAAGAACCCATGTATCAGTCTAGTGCCATGACAATATCAGCATTTCGAACAGAGGGAGAAGACGATCATAAAATGGGAACAGGGATTCCTTTCCCCCACAGCTCTCCTAATTTCTAGAACATTGAATTAAGGACTTCTTAGACCTTTACAAATTCTCCAGGCAAACATTATTAAGCTAGGAGAAGTCCATACAGAATGTGAGAAGATTGCCAGAAAATGTTAATGGAACTTCTGTATAAAAGAAAAAAAGTGAAAACTTTCCCCAACCTCTCTCCACCCCTCCCCTCTCTCTCCCCACCCATACACCTCTCTCCCTAACATGATTAGAAAGTCGTTTAATGTGTCTGAAATGTTTGGTCCATCAAAGACAAATGTACATGATTGATGGTGACATGGAACACATTTAACTCATTATTCCTTACTTTGCAGTAAAATGATTTGTGTAAACTGTCTGCCTAGCATTAAAGGTAAAACAAACTTCGAAACCCCAAAATGTTATATTTTCATCTAATATTTTCCTTTCGGTTTTATAGCTATAATCACATATGGATTCTTTTATTTTGCTCTTGGCACCAGACTGAAGAACAAAAAAGATGGCCCTGCAGGAAGGTTGCATAACTTATACCAGTGCTCATTGGGGGCAGAGAAACAAAAACTGCATGTCTTAATGACATCCAAAAATCCCATGGAGGAAAAAAATGTTTATCCCTTTGCCCATTCGATTTATCTTCTAGTGGAGCAAAGGGAAGGCTGTCTTTTTGAGAGAGCATCTGGTCCAAAATCAAAATGATGCCTTTCAGAGATCACTGTCCTTTGAAGAGGCAGTATGGTCCAGTGGGGAAAGGGATAAATTTGGGTTCAGCAATGACATAGATTTGATGCTGAATCATTTTCTGGACACGGGACAGTCACTTAATTTCTCTGAGACTCGGTTTCCTTGTCTATAAGCTTGAGGATAACAATATCACTAATACATAGTACTCAGAATTACTCCAGGAATTAAAATAGATAATATGAGTACAATGATCAATGGTTTGGGAGTAAAAGGACTCGGATTCCAATTCTGCCTTTGCTATTTGATATATTTATGATTTAGTATTTCCTAGTCTGTAAAATAAGAGAATTAGATGAGATGTCCTTTAAGATACCTACTCTGGAGTAATGATTCTTTGAAAGATTTAAAATGCTATAGAAAACTGCTAGGGGCAGTTAGTTGGCACAGTGAATCAAATGCCAAGCCTGGAATCAGGAAAGACTACTCTTCCTGAGTTCAAACCTGACCTTAGACACTTACTTAATTCCGTGACCCTGGACAATCACTTAACGATGTTTGCCTCAGTTTCCTCATCTGTAAAATGAGCTGGAGAAAGATATGGCAAACCACTCCAGTATCTTTGCTGAGAAAACCCTAAAATGGAGTTGGACATGAGTAAAAATATGTCTTTAATAACAACAACAAAGAAAGTAGTGGAAGTGTAGAAGGGAGAGAATCCTGGATTTGGAGTCAAAGAATCTGAGTTCAAATACTACCCTTCAGACTTAGGACCTGCATAACTCTCAGCAACTCACTTTCCCTCATGGACCCTCAACTTCCTCCTTTGTGTGATAAGCTGGTGGAACTAAGTAAATGACCCCTGAAGTCTCTTTAAGGTCCAGATCTATGGTCTGAATATCCATTTCAATTATAGTAAATCTTCTGAAATACAGTTGTTATATCTGGTGTTGGTCATGAATCCAAACAACAACAGAACATACACACACACACACACATACACACACACACACACTATAAGCCAAACACACTTCCCATCCTGTTAAGAGGAGTATAGAATAAAGGAAAAGACTCTAGAGTTTGAATCAGAGCATCTCAGTTCAAATTTCGCTGTTACCAGTTCCTGCTAAATTGACCTTGGCCCATTCATTTAACTTTTCTGGGTTTCAGCTTTTCTCATCTGTAAAAAGAGGGGTTTGGACTTATGGCCAACACTTATCTGGCTCTTTAAAGTTTGCAAATCACTTTCCCACTTTACAGATAAGGAGACTACAATGCTGGCAAGTTAAGTGACTTAGCCTGGGTTGCATAGCTCTAATGAGTGTCTAAGGCAGAATTTGAATTTTGATCTTTTCAATTCCAAGTCTATTATTCTGTGTTCTTACTGAACTTGATGACTTCTAGGGTTCCTGGTAGCTCTAGATTTATGATCCTGGGTTTCCATGTAAGGATTTCAAAATGCTATGAAAAGCAGAAGAAATAAAGTCCAAAAGTTCCATTTTGGATAAAATGGTAGGAGAAAAAAAAGAGAAGGAAAAAGGGAGATGGGGAGGGAGACAGAGAGAGATGGAGAGACAGACAGAGATACAGAGAGAGATGGAGAGACAGAGACAAAGAGAAACAGAAGGAGAAAGAGAGAGATAGACCCAGAGAAGGACAGAGGAGACAGAAAGAGAAAAAGAAAAAGAGAAAGTGAGACAGAGATGGAGAGAAAGAGAGATGGAGAGTGACTGAACTGTAACTGAAAAGAAGGTGTTGTGAGACCTCCCTGCCTGATTCCTTTAGCTAGCAACATCTTTTTCCTATTGTGCTATTTGATCAAGGTAATTTAAACACTGCAAATGAAATGTGACAGAATTGTTTTATTGGTCAATATAGGAACCCAGATGGTTTATTTTTAAGCTCTCAAAAGTTCCATCTTTTTTTAATCTTTTGCCTTATGCCCTCTCTCTCTTTCTCCCTCTCTACCCCCTTCCTCCCTTCCTTTCACTTTATGTGCAAACTCAATTAAATAAAGTTCTCCCTCCCTACACTCCACCGTGCCTCCTTCCAGGCCAAAAGATACACACCAAAGATCCACAAACAAAAGTGGGGAGCCAACTTATTGTCACATTTGATCTACATACAAAAAATAAGATTGATATATTTATTGCATGTTACTATTTTCTAGGAGTAGAAACCTGTGTATATATGGCCCTCCCCATCCCCTCTATCCATACCTTGTCTATCTGAATGAAGTTTGGTCTCCTAGTACAGGGCTGTCTCCCTGTCTAGACCATGCCTTGCAGCATGGAATTCAGAAGTGAATCAAGCTCTGCCGAGGAATGGGGGAGGGAGATGATGAATGATTTGCTGAAGGGGATGTAAGAAAGCTAATAAGCTTGGGCCCAACCATCTGAGGGAAGAGATGAGCAGACTGGAGAGCACTGGAGTGGAGCAGCACAGAATGAAGGTAGCAGCAAACAGGGAGTTGGGTCCAGAGGGGATAAAGCTCTTGTAATAAAAAGAAAAGACTAATCTTCTAAGGAAAAGGAAAGAGATGCTAACCAGAGCCCTACAGGGATGCTCCTGATTTCAACCAAGGGAATCCTTAAAATGATGGCATTAACTAGAGATTGGAATCTGGTAGAAGGGGAGGCTTGCAAGTGGGAGGTCCTTAGGCTGTTGGGGAAATCTAGGTGTTTTCTCCTTCCAGCTGATTTTCTTTGGAAGGACAGTTCTGCTCCTGCATGAACATGGTCCCATTTAGCCCAAGTACACTTGAAATGTCTCCTGTACCTTCACAGGAGTCTTGCAGTGTCAAGTCCTGCAGTGGTGTTTGGGAAAAGGACATTATAGATAAAGAGCTGTCATAAGTTATCTTTCTGGTATTTTCATTAAGATGGGGTTCAGGATGGATAAGCCTTACACGGAATTGTTGTAAATAAACTAGCTAAAGCAAACTATATTATGGTGAGAACTCTACTGTCTGATTGAATGAACAAAGGTGAGGTGGTGAGGATTTTCCAACAACAAGACCCCTCATTACTGTCTTTACTCTTGCTTGTTCCATGATCATATCTTAAGGAGCTGGTTAATTTTAACAAAAATTGGTACTTTGCTAAAAGGAATTGAGATCCATTTGGCTATTAGACGGCCATCTTTAAAATTGGCATGTAATTAAAGTTTTTAAGCAGGAGCATCTTTTGTAACTTTGAACAAATTTCTATGCAATTTAGTTCATGCCTTGAGGTCTGAGAGATGGGTGATTGCACTGATTTGGGTTTGTGGTCACAGGAACATTTATATCTTTTCACCAAGAATCAACATGAATTGGAGGATAATGTGTTGATCTTGGGGTCAAGGTAGAGCTAGATTTAAATTCCTACTTTTACACTTCCCTTCACGTGACCTTGGACAAATCCCTTATTCCCTAACTGTCTCAGTTTCCTTCTGTATAATATAGGGATAATAATAGCAAACTAGCTGAATTTTTATGATGTTAAAATGAAATATTTGGAAAGTGCTTTGTGAACCTTAAAGCAGTACATAAATGCTAGTTAATATTGTTATTGTTATGACTAACAATGGTACCTAATATCAATAGAGTACTTGAAGGTTTACAAAGTGCTTTACTGACATAACCGTATTTGATTCTTGAAATAATCATCTGAGGTAGATGTTGCACATATTATTATCCCCACTTTACAGATGGGAAAGCTGAGACTCAGAGAACTCATTACCAACAGCAAGTTGGGCTCTTTAGTATGAAGGTACTGCTGACTGTGCCAGAAGGTTGTTTGAGCATATGTGGAGAGTAGCCAAGAAGAAGAGAAAGGGAAATATTAACGGTTATCTCAGTGAAACAAGCATCATTCTTTCCCCTTTATCTCCCCATTTATCAGTGGACTATGGTCTTCCATCAAGCATTAGTTCCATCTAATGAGAGCTGACTTGTCTCTCTGGGCATCCCTATCAGGGGATGCAATATCTCTATGGTGTCAGCCTGAGTACAGATGTCTCTGTTTATACCTAATCATGGATATTTATGGTATTGATTCTTAGGACAATGAATTCAGTCAGCTTCCCTTTCTTTCCTTGAGGTATAAAATATTGGTTGTCATTTCTTTAGAACATCTTTTTTAAAAAAAACTAGATTTGATACTGGCAAAACTATTTCCATCAGTGATTGAATGTCTCTTATTCTCAGACCTTAAATAGAAAAGTCAGAAAAGAACAAGTAAAAGAGAATTGGTTGGTTCAATCCCCAAAATACAGGATTAGAAGCCAACATTGGGAATGAAGACCACTGGGAAAGAGACGGAGCCAAAGGATATCAAAATCAAAAGGGATCTTAGGGCTCTTTTGAGCCCAGCCTCTCCATGGTATAGACAGGGAGCTCGTCTGGGGAGAGCCCTTCTGAATACCGGGATCATAATTCAAGGTCACCATATTGAGTCTTGTCAATTCCTCATTTGATGAAATGGTACTAAGGAGAAAATGAAGACCTACGCTATCTACACTCAGCACACCAGTAGGACAGGTCATTCAGGGAGGGTGACTTCCACTGATAGATGCTATCCTATGGAAAAATGCCATAGGCATGGGAGCAGAGACGAAGACTTGATCTGATCAGTGTACTCATCTGGAGAAATATATGGCCTCTCAGACTGTTGAATGGGTATGCTCGCGCTCACAACCCATGAACTTTTATTTTGCTAGAAGATGTGAAATCACTTAATGTTAGTAGGATTTACACCAGTGGTTCCTAACCTTCCTAATGCCACAACCCTTTAAGACCCTTTAAGACTTATATGTGGGTGTATCTGCATGTGGGCGGACCCACCTGGAGACTGAATGGAGGAGCAGTGTCTCTGTTCCTAAGACTATCAGAAATATGTGTTTTCTGATGGCCTTAGGCAACCCCTGTGACTCCTGTGAAAGGGTCATTCAACCCCCAAAGGGGTCACGACCCACAGGTTTAGAACTACTGACTTACCCCATCAAGACAGCAAGATATAGTAGTAGATAGAAAGATCTGAAGATCTGTGTTCAAATCCCTGATTACTTACTATCTATGATGACCATGGACAAGTTGTTTTGAGTTTCTGTCCTCATCTGTAAAATTAGGGGGCAAAACTAAGGAGCTTTCTTATTTTAAATCTGTGTACCCAGTAATGAACCATTTAACTAACCTTATTCATAGCGGCTAAAATCTGATAGCAAGAGAAAGAGATTAGAGGATTTGGAATCAAAGGACCTGGGTTCAATGCCAGGTTTTGCCACTTACATGTGTCACTTTGGACAAGATATATCTCTGAGGTTTCTGCCTCAGTTTTCTCATCTGTACAATGAAGGACTTGGACTAAACGACTGATAAATTCTCTCCAAGCTCTAAATATATAAACCTAAGAACTACGCAGCATAGTAGAAAGAACCTTGGATAGAATATCAGAAAATGTGGCTACTAATTCCAAATCAACAATAGACTACAGTTGTGTGGCCTGGGATAAGTCCCGAATCATGGATATTAAAGTTTGCAGGGACCTCAGAGGTCATTGAATTTAACACATACATGAATAGCAATTACTGTGGTTGCATCCTGGACGAGTGATTTCCCTCCAGGTCTTAATTTCCTCATCTATATCATAATGAGAGCCCCATGATGCCTTAAGGTTGAGTGTTATGGTGTCATTGATACATTTGTGTTCTTAGGCAGTGTTACAATAACCCCCCATCGATGGAGGCTAAGATCGATTTTTTAAAAAATTCATACTGTAGCTGTGTTTCCAAGGATTACAGAAAGGAGACTAGACCTGCAATTTTATTGATTTAGGGAGCACTCAGGGAAGAAATTCTCTCTATCAACACAGGTTGGCACCTCTATGAAACTTATAGTCTTAGTTGCCTAAAGGAAAGAGAAGTAAGTTACTTGATATGGTTACATAGCTTGTATATCCTGAATTCAAATCCTTCCTCAGATACTTAAAAAGCTTTATGATCCTTAACAAATTCCTTAAACCCGGCTTATTAGCTTTTGTTTTATCATCTGTAAAAATGGGGATCATAAGGAACCTACCTTATAGGGTTATTTTGATGATCAAATGAAATAATATGTAAAGTGCTTTATAAGCCTTAAGTACAGGCTATGTACATGCTTATGATTAATTACTATCATTGTTACTATTATTTTTATGTCCAATTCATTTTATCAAGGACTTTGAAAAACTGAAGTATGTTCACATGAGATTGACTAGGCTACTGACAGGACTAGAAACCTCACTCTACAAGAGTCAATTAAAGCAATTGAGGACATTTAGGCTTAAGAAGAAAAGGCAAAGTGGGAGGGGGTGGAAAATGATAGGATCCTATATTTAGCCTTGGAAGGGACCTCACAGGTAATTTTGTCCAGCCTTCTCATTTTTACAAAGAAAGAAATTGAGACATATTGTCTTTAAGTATTTGGCAGACTGCCATGGGGAAAAGGGATTAACCTAGCTATATTTGGATCCAGAGGGACCAACTAAGTGGGTGGAAGTTAGAAACCAGTAGATTTTGACAGAATGTAAAGAATACTTTTTTAACAAAATGAGTGGGCTGCTTTGAAAGATGATGAGTTCTTTAAGAAGAGGCCCTATTCCGGCTTAATGAAATGACCTTGTGACCTAAAGGGGATTTGAGAGCAGTATCAGAATAACCATTTGATGGAGAAAACCATAAACCCTTTTTTCCCCCTATTTTGGGTGTGTCTTATACACGTAAGGAAAAGCTATGTCTTGACAATGTAAGGTGGGTGCACAGAGCAGAAGCCAAGGGAGATAAGGTAAAGGGAGCAGGGTGGCACTTATCACCTGACCTGGGATAGCAGATAATCCTACCAGAGAAGGACAGGAAGATATCAAACAAGATTTGTCATCTGCCATGACCTTGGACCCAAGGATCAGGAGGCCATGGCTGGTGGAGTGAGTCCCCAATGGTTTTGTGAGAAGGTTCTCCCTGGACTTGGTGCTGTTGGACCATTCTTCCCAGGCCTGATGGACAGGTTCCTGTGTACATTGGGCTCCATGCATCTTGGCAACTTAAGAAAGGCCAACCATTTTATAGGATCTTTCTCTGTGTTTTATTTTGTTTTGTTTTGTTTTTCTATTTGGCTTCTCACCTCTAATATGGGCAGCAAGCAGCCAATTAGCAAAAATGAAGGGGAGATGTCTTGTTTCTGGCATGGAAGGTGACAAGCCATAGGAGATTGAAGTCAGTCAGTCTATAAGCGTTACTATGTGCCAACCGTCTGGGGATACAAAGAAAAGGGAAAAAAAACCCCACCAGATCCTGCCCTCCTGGAGCTTACATTCTAATTGGAAAAACATTACAGTTATCCCTTCCACATCAAAGTGTTAGGGGTGCAATGACCTCACAATCTGGAAAAACATGCAAAATTTTTTTTGGCCCACCCTTTTTACCAGAGAAGACATCCAAATTAAGTTATTAAAAGATAAACCATGTTGATATGCAATACTACACATATATTTTATATATTTCAAAGTTTCTAAACTTTTTCTATATTATCTGCTGGCCTTCACCTTTCACCCAAAACTCCCCCAAAATTCCCACTTACTTTATGTCAACCTTTGATGTATTGGAACTGAGATGGGGAAAGTCAAGATATGGAAGGAATCACTGTATATAAATACATATAGACAAGAAAATAGCTAGCATTTCCATAGCTCCATGAGACTGCAGAGTGCTCTACTTACGTCATCTCCTTCAGTCCTTACAACAATCTTGCACAGCGGGTGATGTTGTTGTTACCACTTTACAGATGTAGACAGGCTCACAAAGGTCACGTGACCTTCCCGTAGTCTAAAGCAGTGATTTAACTCAGATCCTCCTAACTCCGAGTTTAACATTTAAGCCGCTGTGGGAGACGGGAGGTGACCACAGGGGAGAAAGCTCAAGCAACAGGAGAAGAAGGTTTGTTCATAGGAGAGATAGACTGTGTCAGGGCAATCTCCTAGTCTTTCAAAAAAAGTTAAATAAATAAAGGCTTTGGCGGCTACCACAGATGGGATGACTGCTCTTTAGGGATCTGATAGATGGGATTCCTGATCTCTTCTGGACTGGTCAAGGAGAGAGCTACAGGCTCAGTCACTAACCATAATATTTTATTTATACATGTAGATACACACATGTGTGTGCCTACGTGCACATGTGTATGCCTGTATGTACATGTGTCTACATAAACATGATCAAATGTCTGCTATGAGCAATGTACTTGGTGGGCATGAACTTGGACAGACTTGGAGAGATGGTGAAGGACAGAAGGGCCTGGCGTGCTTATGGTGCTTGGGGTCATGAAGAAGGGCCAGACACGGCTGAACAACTAAACGCTGCTCCTGCCCCAAGGGCCTTTCTATTTTCCTCTTCTTATTTCTCATTTTTGTCATCACAATCCCCGAGATGCATGCTACCAAAGGAGAGGAGCTGTCGCAAAACAGAAAGTCTCCTTTCCTGGGAGGCAAGAGATCCTTGTTCATTATAATTTAGGTACTTATTATGGGGGCAGCTAGGACAGAGTGGAAGGTGTAGAGTCAGGAAGACTCATCTTCCTGAGTTCAAATCCGGCCTCAGACACTTACCATCTGTGTGACCCTGTGCGAGTCACTTAACCCTTTTTGCCTCATCTTCCTCATTTTTAAAATGAGCTGGAGAAAGAAATGGCAAACCACTCCAGTATCTTTGCCAAGAAAATCTCACATGGGGTCATGAAGAGTCAGACGTGACTGAAATGACTGAATAATAAACTTATTATAGAGGTGGGGAAGTTAAATAACCATATTAAACCTCAGTGCACATATGCAAAATGGGTATAATCCTTGTCCTAGCTACCTCCATAGAATGACTGTGAGGAAGATCCTTTGGAAATTGTCACTATGAATGAAAGGCACTAACGTTAGATAGTGCATCATTAACAGGATCATTCCCTTCCCTGGATTATATTAAAATGAGGCCATTCTCACCTGGTGGGATTTTTGTTCATAACCTTACAATAATCTGCCATAGAATCAATCAAGCTACAATTTTTGAAATACATTTTGTTGATATCTTTTGCTTTTTTATATTGTGAGAATTTCTCACAGTATCTCCCCCCTTTCTATTCAGAGAATGTTTAACTTTTTTAAAGAAATTAAGAAAGCAATAAAGGAAGAAGAGAAAAAAAGTATCAAAGGAAATCTATATACCAAAAAAAAAAAAACCCGAACCAAAAATACGTGAAACTATATGCAATGTAGCCTTCCTGTGGCAGCCCCATCTCTGCAAAAGACTAGGACAGGTGTGCCTTCTCATATTGCTCCTCTGGCCCATCCTTGTTCCTGGTTATTTTGCAACATTCACTTTTGACTGATCTTTGTTCTCTCCGTTTAGCCTGTTGTAGTCATTGTGTGTGTGTGTGTATTATATATAATTTTTTCTTGGTTCTGCTTATTTCACTCTGTATCACTTCCCATGCTTCTCTGTATTTGTGATATTTATTATTTCTTATAGCACAGTAACATTCTGTTAAATTGATGCACTGCATTTTGTTTTACCATCCCCAATCAATGGACATCTCTTTGTTTTCCAATTCTTAGTTTCCGCACACACAAAAAAGGTGCTGCCATAAGCATTTTGGTAGATATGGATGCTTTAGTTTTATTAAAGACTTGCTTGTGATATAAACCTAGTAGTGGAATCTCTAGGTCACAGGATGGAGATTTTTAGCCATTCTATTTGCATAATTCCAGATTAATTTCCAGAACATTTCTTATGATTTACAGCTCCACCAGTAATGTATTAGTGCGCCTCTCTTTCCCTAAGCCTATTGGCTGTTTCCGTCTTTTGTCATCCTTGCTAATTTGACAAGTGTGAGGTAAAACCCCAGAATGGTTCTGATTCTTTTTTTCAAATAATAGAATCATAGCATTTTATTTTTTTAGTTTTATTTGTCTTTGTTAATTTGTTTGTTTACTTTTCCTTTTCAAGATTCAGTTCCACAATCCCTTGAGTTCCAAATTTTCTCCCCTTCCCTCTCCACTTCCCCCCATGGTGGCGTGCAATCAAGTATAGGATCTGCAAATATTTTCACATTAGACATTAGTCTGGTTATAAAGGATTGTGAGCAATAGAATGAACAATGGGAAAGAGGAAGTAAAACCAAACAAGGAAAAGAAAGAGAGCAGGTAGTTTGCTTCAGTCTGCATTCAAATTCTGTTCTTTCTAGTTCTTTCTCTGAATGTAGACTGCTCTTTCCATCATGAGTCTTTTGGAGTTATCTTATAACCTTGCATTGCTAAGAAGAGTCCAGTCTATCAAAGTTGGTTGTCACACATACATTGTGTCTATAATTGTGTACAAATTTCTTCTGGTTCTTCTCTTCTCACTCAGCATCAGTTTGTATAAGCCTCTCCAGGTAAATACGAAGTCCATCTGCTCCTCCTTTCTTATAGCACGATAGTATTCCATTACATTCATATACCACAACTTTTTTAGCCATTCCCCAGTTGATGGGCATCCCCTTAATTTCCAATTCTTTGCCACCACAAAAAGAGCTGCTAGAAATATTTTTGAACATATGGGTCTTCCTCCCATTTCTGTGATCTCTTTGGGATACAACGCTAGAAGTGGTATTGCTGGGTCAAAGAGTATGAATGGTTCTGATTCTTATTAGTGATTTAGAACATTCTTTTACACAGTTATTTGTTTGTGGTCTACAATATCTTCTTCTGAGAACTGTGCAAAAAAAATTTTTTTAAGTGCATACTATATTTCAGGCCCTTCATGGGCACTGAAATTCAAAGACAGAAGAATAATAATTCCTGCCTTCTAGGAGCTTCCATTCTGTCTTGGGAGTTAATATGTCCATATATAAAGAAACGCAAAATAAACAAAAGATAATCGGTTTGGGGAAGAGTTAGAAAGCTAGAGACATTTCTTTAGGTCTTTTACATTTCAGGGATAACAGTGCAAAACACAGTCTGTCCATCTGCTCTTTCTTATTCTTGATGACCAGCCCATCAGCACATGTGCTTAGATGGTATCTTATATGTAATGTTTTGCATACTTCATATTGGTCATTTATTGCATCAAGATCACATCAGCCCTTATTACTTCCATTGTCCCTTCTGTGACTTACAGTTTTGATTCTTTAGAGACTGTGGCATTCCACTTCATTTAAGACTCAGCTCGAATGTTGTCTTCTTGTGATTTTTCCCAGTCCTCCCATCTGCTAGAGCCATGCCTTCTAAGGTTACCTCCCGTTGACTCTCTACTTGCTGTACCTGTTGTATGTGTATGCATGTACCATATGTTCTGATTTTTGTAAGGTGTTCCAGAAGTTTTAGCGCAGTTTTAAGATTTGATAGCTTAAATAAAAAGTTTTAATAATTGTCCCCAGCACTTTTCAAAGTGCTAGACACATGGTGGTTTTTTTTAAAGCTTGTTGGTCGATTATAGCCATAGATCCATGGAAAGGATATTGATGTTTAAATAACTTAATATTACTACTGCTATTGTCCATCATCATCATCATCATCATCATCACTAATTAACTGAGATAAGTCTGAAATCTTTAGATGGACACAGTTATTTGTTTTTGGTTGTATCTGATTTTTTATGACCCATTTGGGATTTTCTTGGCAAAGATACTGGAGTGGTTTGCCATTTCCCTCTCCAGCTCATTTTGCAAATGAGGAAACTGAGGCAAACAAGATTGAGTGATTTGCCCAGGCCCAGATTTGAGCTCATAAAGCTGAGTCTTCCTGACTCTAGGCACAACACTCTATGCACTATGCTCCCCCTCCCCAACTGCCCTGTTTAGGAATGGGAACAACTTTCCCAAAGTGAACTCTTTTATATATTTTTTTCCTGTTTGAATTTCCAGACTAATTTCTTTTGAGTTACTATAGATTTCACTGAGGTACTTCTGTACCATTGTAGGGCTCAATACAGTTAGTATCTGCAAAGAACAGCATCTATAATGAATCTTTCTTCCTTTCTGACTTTGCATAGGATATACTCCATGACAGTAGTGTCAAACTCAAAAAAAAAATGGGCCCCTAAACTGTACATATGCATATTGACTTAGAAAGCCACATATCAATACAATCTGTATTATGTTGTATTTTCATTTTGCTAAATATTTCCAAATTACTTTTTATTTTCTTTTTACTCGGAGGTGTTAGGAAGACCAGCAGGCCCCATGTTTAACACCTCTGTTCCATGACATTGGCAAACACCTTTCGAAAGCACATTTTCCTATTTTATACCTCCACCTGATAGAAAAAGGAAGTGCTATACCTGGCTCTCTAAGAGCTCAGAGGGCGGTCAATTCATGTGAATGGTTTAACCATTTCTAGCCCAAATATTTTTTTTTGACGAGCCCCAGCTATACTTTATAAAATCACAGAAGGGAATTTCTAAAGCAATTTGCAACTTCCTGTGGAAAATACTTTCTAGCTGGCAAGAGTCCACACAGATAGCAATGGAATTCAATGATGCCCTTGTGTTGGCCCCAGCCTTTGCTACCTGGCTCATAAATAACACATTTGGCTTCCCAGACACCCCAATATCTAAAACTGAGAGGATTTATGCTCACACCTAGAATAGCTATTTCCAGCCAACAAACAAAAGTTTACAACAGAAACCTTTGCTCTTAGATGAAATCTGGTCTCTTTGGCTTGGCTTTATTAGCCCATTATTGCACAGAGAGAGGAGACATAAGTATCCAAAATCTGCTGTCACTGAAACAGAACTAAGTCGGCAAGAGCTTCCTTTCTTAGCACTCAATACTGTCTCCATAATAGGACTGGAATTCAGTGTAATTTGCCGTTAGCTTTTAGAAATTAAACCCAGTCTAGTTCTTTCTCTATCTCTGTATCTACACAATCCAATTTAGAAAAGCGATTTGGTTATCATTGAGTTCATTAGATCCTTCCTAAAACATCTTTCTGATCTTGTCACTCTCTACCTTAGAAACCTTGGGACTCTCATTCCCCAGGGAATAAAGGCCAATCTCTTCAACCTGGTGCTGTAGGCATTTAGGATCTGCTTTTAATGTCTCTTTTTCATTTTGATCTCCTACTCCTCCCCTTCAGTCACTCAATACTCCAACCAAGAAGGGCTAATCATTGTCCTCCAAATGAGGTCCTTGCCTCTATTTCACCATTTCTCTCAGCCTAGAATTTGCTTCCCCACCCATCTCCACCTGCTAAAATTCTCTCCAGTTTTCAAGAGCCATATCAAAGGCCACCTTCTCCATGAAGTCTTCCATGTTTCTTCCAACTGTGGTTATTCCTCTCTTCTCTATTACCCAATGCACATTGCCCTTATTACTCCCATCATTTTAAACATTCTACCTAGTATTTCAATTTATGATATACCTGTTTTATCTCCTCTACTTGAGTTTGAACTCTTTCAGGGCAGAGACTATATCTTATATGTCTCTCTCATGATCCCTCCAGCACCTAAACTTGACTCATAATGGATGCTCAATAATGTTGAGAGTGAATTAAAGCACTCCTACTTCTTTATCCTAAAAGACATCAGAGAAAAAGGAAAAAAGATGTATATGTATGTGTGTGTATGTGTATGACAACTCTTTTTGTGGTAAAAAAAGAATTGGATATGGAAAGGATGCGCATAAATGGAGGAGTAGTTTAACAACTTGTGGCATATGATTATGATAGAACACTATTGTGCTGCAAGAAGTGATGAAGGAGGGTGAGTGGTTTCAGAAAATCCTGAGAAGACGTATGAATTGATGCAAGATGAAACAAGCAGAATAAATACAAGAATAGCAATATTGTAACAACTATCAATTGTGAAAGACTTAGCTATTCTGATCAATACCAAAAACCAAGACAGTTGCAAAGGACTCATGATGAAAAATGCTATTCAGCTGCAGGGAATTAATAAACTCTGAAAGCACATTGAAGCATAACAAAATTCCCTTTATTTTTCTTGCTTTTTTTTGCAACATGGCTAATATGGAAATATATTTTACATGATTTCACATATTTAATTGACACCACATTGCTTGTCTTCTCAGTGGGTAAGAGAAGGACTAGAGGGAGGGAGAGAAATTGGAACTAAAAATTTTTTTTAATGAATATTAAAAACAAATGATAATTTAAAAATATTAAAGTAAATTAAGATTAAATAATAGAAGAAAATCTGTTTATCTGGGATGCCCCCCCAATCTACTTCATCTAAATCATACCTTAAACATTTCTTTATTTTTTGTTTTTTAAATCATTTCATTTCCAAATATGTGCTTCCCATCCCCAGCAATTCCTTATGACAAAGAATGATAATAAGCTAACTTTGCATAGGGCTTCAAAGTTTGCAAAGCACTTTATCTATCTAATCTAATCTAATTTGGATTCTTCTAATAATCTTATTTAGGTGCTATTATTGTCATTTTATTCATGAGAAAGAGCTAACAGAAATTGTTACTTACCTATGATTATATAGCTAGTAAGCATCTAAAGCCAGAACTGGTCTTTTTGACTCCAAGTTCAGTATTTTATTCACTATAACAACTACTTGTCCCATAAAAAAATCATAAAAACAAAAAAGCTGTTTATCAAAACTAATAAAAATATCAACCAAGTCAAAGAAGGGAAGAAGCTATGTTTTCTTCTCTTTTCTTTGAGACCAAGTTAGATAATAAAATCTTATAGATATAGTTTCTATTTGTTGTTGTTTTCTGTTGACATTGTTGTAGTAATTGTGTATAATGTTTTCCTGGCTCTGCTTACTTCACTTTTCATCAGTTCATAGAAATCTTCCCAGACTTCTCTATATTCTCCTTGTTCACTGTAATTTATAGTTTAGTTATATTTCATCATATTTGTCATAGTTCTTTTCTCCTTCTCAAACATTCAGATATCAGTCTTATTATCCATGGAGATCAGTTGATCTTGGAATAAGATGGAAAGAAATCTCACATTTTTTTTTCTAAATTCTGTTTCAAAGGTTAGCAGTTCTTCAATGGAAAGTTCTCTCATCTACATGTACCCTGGATATTCTGGCCACATAAGCTCCAATATCATAAATTTAGACCTGAAAGATCATTTCACACTACATTAATTTAGAGCTGGAAGAAACTCAAGAGACCACGTAGTTCAACGGCCTCATTTTAAAGCTTAAGAGACTTAGGGTCAGAAAGGTTAATTGACTTGGTCGATGTCACAGAGGTAAACTTTGTAGTAGAGCTGGAGCTTGAACTCAGGACCTCAGATTCCAAATTCTGTGTCATTTCCAATATACCCTAGTACAGTTTGATTAGATCTTTTTTGCTCCTAGTTGAATGGATAGGCAACAGTGGATCACCTCCTTCTATGAAGTAGTCCTATTGGGCTGAAAGGTCATCATCAAATCATTCCTCATCCATCTTTTTCTCTGGTATCCTCCTTGCAAGAAATCACTCCACAGTGAAGTTTATGCAGGCATTAGTCCTGGGACCAATGACTGCCTCTGGGACTAAAAAAGCCAACTTTAGGTCAATCACAATATGGCATTTTCATAAATGTGCATAGCTCTTGAGAATTTTGCTTTTGAAGGGAGTTCGTAACTGCTCTACTGAATTGTCTCTCTACTTCTGCCAAAAAAGCAAAGCAAAGCAAAATGTTTTTGTCTACCATCTTAAAATTCAGGAGTAGTGTAAGAGCCAAGGGTCATCTAATCTCTGCCAATTTCCTATTAAATCAGTATTCCCCTTCACCTGAGATTCCACGTGAAGGTAAGATGAATGGCATTGTCACACACTAAGTCCTTAAGGTAAGACAGAGGAGGGGAGTCATGGAGTAGGAGAAAGATGTGTGAGTTCTTTTTATTTTATTTTATTTTTTTTATTTTTTTTTTGGAGGGCAGTTGGGGTTAAGTGACTTGCCCAAGGTCACAGGGCTAGTTTTTTTGTGTGTGTGTTAAGTGTCTGAGGCCGGATTTGAACTCAGGTACTCCTGACTCCAGGGCCGGTGCTCTATTCACTGCGCCACCTAGCCACCCCTTGTGTGAATTCTTTTTAAGTGAGACATAGAAGACTCCAGGCTTCTGTTAAAAAGTTGGGGTTCTGGTTCTTTTGGGTTCATTATTTCAGATCCTACACCTAAAATTATTGGAATATTTGATTAGGTAAAAACACGCATTGCTAAACAGATTAAGATGCCCCAGTGATGGCCAATTCTCCTTGAAAGTATTAGCCCCTTTTGGGGAAATTCTTAGAAATCCGAAAATGAATTTGTTATATACTTTCTTGATAAAAAGAAGACAGCTAGTCTGTTTTTCCCTAATAAATGAAAGAAAGGAACTAGAATTCCCAAAAGTTAAAAGACTCAAACTCATCCATGAAATTCCCTTTTATGACATTAAGAGAAAACAGGAGTAGATCCTAAACAATCAAAGATTTTAACCAAGAGTTGACCAGGAAAACATTCCTTCTATGCAAACTTTAGGGAAGTTAGTTGATACAATGAATAGAGTGCCGGGTATGGAGTCAGGGAGATCTGAGTTCAAGTGTGAACTCAAACACTTACTCGCTATGTGATCCTGGGCAAGTCACTTAATCCTGTTTGTCTCAGTTTCCTCATCTGTAAAATGAGCTGGAGAAGGATATTACAAACCATTCCATTATCTTTTCCAAGAAAACCCCAAATGGGGTCATAAAGAGTTGGACATGAGTGAAAGAACTGAACAACAACAATGTAAACTGTACTTGAGCTTTCCAAGTGAGGAGCAAGAAGGGTCAAGAGAGTTGTCATTTGTACTTGTGTCTCTTTCCTGTCATGAGTCAGAGCTAAAACTCTTTTATTTTCAAAAGTGAATTGCTGCCAGACTCTATAACATCTCCCTTCCAGATGGCCCCACACAATCTTCCTTCTCCAGCTCATTTTACAGATGAGGAAACTGAGACAAACAAGGTTAAGTGACTTGCCCAGTGTCACACAGCTAGTAAGTACCTGAGGCCATATTTGAACTCAGGTCTTCCTAACTCTAGGACCGGCTCTATCCACTGTGCCACCTAGTTTGCTAAATATTGGGGGACTTGAAAAATTTAGACAAGACATAGTGCTAGTCATCATGGAGATTACAATCTACCAGGGAGGGGAGACACCAGCACAGATAACTATAATACATAATTTTATGTGATGATTGAACTATAAAATAAAGTGCTATGAACTTGAAGTCAGGGGACCCAGGTTCAAATCCTACCTCAGATACTACCTGTATGATCCCAGAGTAGTCACTCATCCTCCCTGTCCCTTAATTTCCTCCTCTATGACCCTATGACTTTCCTCAATCATTTCTTAAATACAATTTCTCCAACAGCCCTCACTTTAATTACCATCAGTTCTTCATCTGCTGAGAAATAACAGAGTTGGGGGAAATACATATGTATGGTAGAGGATTGCCTGGATTCTAACCCCTCTGTGTGTGGTAAGGTCTGAAACACACTGTTAATCCTTTTCTGAATACCTCATGATTTAACTATGGTGATTTTTTTTTTCTTTTAGTGCTTAATGGAAGAAATCTCACTTGATAGTCTGCAGCCCACTTGTCTGGGAATAACATATTTGGCCCAAATCCACAACTGAAATTAATCTTTGAAATTGTTTATTTACCCATTCAGTGCTGAAGCAACCAGTTATCTGGCATTCCATCAATCCCTAGTCCCTCCATCACCCCCCAAATATTCTGTTTTAATTGACATTGCATTGAAGTATTTGGAAAATCTGTGATCCTGAGACCCCATTAGAACTTCCTGGAAAATGCAGTCTGGAAGAGCCCGTAGTTGTGGAATGCCATATTGTTTATGAAGCCCCAGAAAGCAAATGTTCTTCACAGGAGAGTCCAGATTCTGGTCTGACAGTCGATTTTCATCCAACAAATAAGGCCTTAATGTGTGCTTTAGGAGGCACTAGTATATTCTGAAAAGGTAGAAGGAAGATCCTTCCTCTTCAGATTTAATGGCTATTCTTAGATGCTATCTTAACCCTCGAAGAATTGCTGTCTACTGGTAAGGTGCTCTCCTTACTGGAAGCTCAGAATTTAATACAGCATCATAAAATTTCAGAGTCTGAACCATTCATAGAGCCCTATTTTAAAGGAGGAACCTTTTATATGATATCCTTAACAGACATCTAGACTCCCCTGAAGATTTCCAGTGATGGAGGACTGACTCACTTGACTTTCAAAGTGTCCCTTTGTTATAAAGATCAAATGAGATAATACTTGTTTAGCCATTTGTACAATACTTGTCACATAATAGGTGCATGATAAATACCTCTTCTCTTCCCCTTCTTCCCTCCCCACCCCATTCTATACACTTGGTTGTTGTTAAGCCCTTTTTCAGTCATGTCCAACTCTTTGTGGCCCCATTTGCGGTCTTCTTGGCAAATCTCCCAGAGTGCTTTGCATTTCCTTCTTTAGCTCATTTTAAAGATGAGAAAAATGAGACAAACAGTGACTTTCCCAGGTTCACACAACTAGTAAGTGTCTGAGATCAGATTTGAACTCAGCAAGATGAGTCTTCCTGACTCTAGAGCCTGTGTTCTATCTACTAGCTGTCCTAGCTGACCACTCTGTATACTATGCTTCTGTTAATACAGCTTATGCTGTTGGCAGCTCTCAAGATGGAACTGGATGAGGCCTTCATTCAACCCCAACATTTTGTCAATGAAAGAACTGAAAACTAGAGGTCACCCATCTAACAATTATATAGCAAAGATTCAAATCTAGATCTTCTCAACCCAGTATAATTCTCTTTTCATTTTACCGTAGTGATGGCAGTGCCCCTAGTGCTTCCTAGATTTTTCCATTCCATGAATCACTTATAGATTTATCAGTGGAGCAGTAGTCCAAAAGAGTAAGGTCAGAAAGGTTGAAGGCAGGATAGTCACTTCCTTATTAGTGAAACTGGGAATAAATAATAGGTACTAGGGCAGAGGAAGGAAGATGGTACAGCAACACACCAGAGAGAGTTTCTTTGGGTGTTAGAAACATGGTCAGCCTTGAAGACTGGCATCTCGATTCTGCCAAAAACCCATTGGATGACCTTGAGCACAAATCACTTCAACTGGATATTCTATTTCTTTCTCTGTAAAATGAGGGGGTTTGGTTGGGTGATTTTCTTAGACCCGTTTCAGTTCTAATACTCCAAGAGTCTAAATTGTATTATTCCCTCGTGCCTTCTTAACCTAGTTGGGATGGATGATAGCCTAGATTGATGTTTTCATAGGTTTAGACCTCTAAGGAATCCCAAAGATTGTCTAGTTCAACACCTTTATTTTATAAATGAGGGAAGAGGTTGTGGAGGTGAAGAGATTCAGTAACTTATCCAAAGTCACACGGAACATTCATTGATTCTGTTATGATAGGGCTTCTTTTTGTATGTATGTGAATTATACTGGTTGGTCACTTGGGTTCCCTGGGGTTCTGTGACTGATACAAATCTAGGGTGTTGTGAGTCCAAATCCCACACTCTTATTACTATGCCACAATGGCACCAACTCCTCAGCAAGAAATCATACGAAAAAGCCGAAGAGAATCCTCTCTTTCCCTCCCCCCCTTCGCTGCAGTCATCTGTCATGTTAGCCAGGGTATGGGGGAGAATGACACTACCCTTTTTACTAATCACTCCACTCACTTATCAAAATCTAGTCCATGAACACGAAATCTTAGACTTTTTGTTTGGTTTTTTAACTAAGGATTTGGCCAAGGCAGTAGTTGTACAGTTATTATTGTGTGGATAAATGTGGTGATATACATGTATGTATATGTAAATATTTTAAAACATATCATATCATATCATATTGATATTATGTTTAGATATAATATATACACATATATACTTGTATATGTGTGTATGTAAATATATGCTGTGTGTAAATGTACATACATGTATAGATGAATGTCTATATGTATACACAGATATACATGTTTACACATGTTACCCACACGTGCCTGCATCCATGTATGTGTGTACACAATGCACATGTGTATACACACGTGTATGTATGTACACACATATATCATTAATATCATAATGAATTTTTGTATCGTTTTTAGAGAGCAGTTACAATTTACCATGTAATCTATAATAGATGATATCCAGCAGGTAGTGATGTATTAACTCTTATTAAGCACTTAAATGCTTTCAGACCAATTGTTCTTGGAAAGAAAAATATTAACCCTGTTTTAGGAAAGTGTGTTCCCAGCATCTTTATGACATGTTTGCATAAAAATTAAACATTTAGCCGCCACCATTTGGAAAAGTCAGACACAGACAAATGACGTTGTTGGCTCATCTTCAATTACTGCTTGTAGACAGTTAAATAGGGATTTAAATGTGATTTTGTTGTTGTTCTGGACCCGTCTCCCAGGTTGTTGTGGGAACCAAAGGCGATGATATTTGCAAAGTACTTTGCAAGCCTAAAAACATCATATACATGCTGATATTATTATCATCAATAAGAGATATGAAACACTTTGCAGATGGTAAAGAGCTGTGTTATTTAAATGTCAGTAATCATATTGATCTTATTATTATTGAAGTGGCCTGGACCACCCTTTTCTTAGTTCAAGAGTTCTTGACCATTTTAAATATCATAGATCCCCTTTGGTAGTCCGGGGAAGTCTGTGGACCCTTTTTCAAAATATTGATTGTAAATGTTTAATGCTTAATATATATATATATATGTATGTATATATATATAATTACAAAGGCAATAAGTTATATTAAATTTAATTCTCAATATGTCAAAAGTCCCAAGTTTATGGACATTTTGAAATCTACTGACATTCCCCCTCAGAGGTCCATGCACTGCAGTTTAAGAACCTTTTCCATTAGTTATACTCTAAGTCAAAGATATTCTTGACTGACCTCTTGCCATGTAATTTAAATATATCAGGCCAGGTTATCAGGCTGAAAGTATATCATTTTATAGAACATAGTAACTGCTGTAGAGAATCCATGATTGTAAAAAGTGAGTGAGCCTCAGAGTCATTAAGACAAGTTGGTTCAATTCTCATCTCTCTCACATATTGGAGATATTTCTTTTTCTTTTTCCCTTCCTCCCTCCCTCCCTCCCTTCCTTCCTTCCTTCCTTCCTTCCTTCCTTCTTTCCTTCCTTCCTTCCTTCCTTCCTTCCTTCCTTCCTTCCTTCCTTCCTTCCTTCCTTCCTTCCTTCCTTCCTTCCTCCCTCCCTCCCTCCCTCCCTCCCTCCTTTCCTTCCTTCCTTCCTTCCTTCCTTCC
>CM053598.1:45355782-45379225 GCA_028646575.1 Pseudocheirus occidentalis | reverse complement strand
ATATATACATATATCTATGTATTTGCATGTACATGTCTATATGCATACATGTACATATGGATATGTTTATAAATATATGTCTGTAGTATGTATAGATATATATGTCTATTGAGGGATATAAATAGGTGTGTAAGTCTATATGTATGTATATGTGACCCTTGGTAAGCCATTTAATCTCTCAATGG
Source organism: Pseudocheirus occidentalis (assembly GCA_028646575.1). NCBI lineage: Eukaryota > Metazoa > Chordata > Mammalia > Diprotodontia > Pseudocheiridae > Pseudocheirus > Pseudocheirus occidentalis. The sequence goes on along the minus strand of CM053598.1, from coordinate 45,379,040 downwards.
TCTAAGTAACTCTCAAAAATTATATAAGTTGCAAAGGTATTTTCTTCATATTGATAAAGAGAGAGACCCTTACCGGGAGCTTCCTATACCAATAAAAACAGAGACAAGTAAAAAAAATATATAATTCAATTAAATGCCCCATGTATATTGTTCATGGCATTTCTTGCATAGGTATTTGTAGGACATGCATCATATTTCCCTCCCTACATTCCTCATCTAGGCCACAACCTTCTCCTTAGTACCTACTGCATCATGTCCTCTCTCCAGGTTGGCACCTAATAGGTAGGTTTTGCTGTTCTTCAATTTTTCCTTGTTCACCTTTTTTTCTGTGTTACTCAACAAGACACAGATCACCAAGAAAATTTCTCTAATGGTCAAGCCCAGTCCTTCTTGAAGAAGGGCTCTCTTTGTAATATCTATCCCTTGCCTTTTTTCATTCCTGCCTCAAGGAAGTTTGAAAGGAAGCATGAAGGGGTGTGTGTGTGTGTGTGTGTGTGTGTGTGTGTGTGTGTGTGTTTCAAAAATAGCATTAAATCTATCATTTTTTTTTTTTAGTCAGAGAGGGCTAGATTACAGCCAGCCCCTTGTCCAAGGGTTGTCTTCCCTCCTGCTTCTTAGAAACCACAGCTGTCTATCCTGTAGTCAGGGATTATAACTTGCCATGATGTCAAAGAGCTGGGCTGTGTAGCTCGTTCTCTCTGTACCAAGGTAATTGGCCTGTTGTTTCTGTTGTTCCTGTTGTCACAGTATATTATTCTTGCCCCCAAGGAGCAGATGTTCTCCCTGTTCATTATAATTACTGCTTTTTTTTTGCTCTTGGGTGATCCGGATACTTTTTGAAATGATGGCGATCCATCTTTTAATAACGCTATTTATTTACCCAATCAGCGATGTGATACATATTTATGTGTGGAATGCCTTTATCTATCAGATCCTCTAAAAACATGTAAGTGATACATAAATAATGGGCCCCTCTACTATGCAGTGTTCAGTCTGGTTTTATACAAACAAAGGTTTATGACAATGGGTTGAAAAGTCTCTGCAGTGATGTGTGAGGGCTCAGTACACACACACACACACACACACACACACACACACATACACACACGCGCACACACACACACACATACTTTTGGAAATATATGAGTATGTGCTGACTATGTTATGTTTCCAGAAATGTTCCAAATATCTTTCCAGTTGTTTGGTTTTCAACTGTGTGACAGTTTATATGTAGGTGCAAACTGTTAAAAATTTGGTAGAAAAAAACATTCCAAAACATTCATGTTATATCCCAGTCAAAGATAGCTGGCACTTATATGGAATATTAATTGCAACAATAATAACAATAGTGATAATTACATAATTATTATAAGAGAAACTTTTATTTTTAACATTTTATGAAGTATTTCAGTCATTTTTCAGTCACATCTGCTTCTTTGTGACTTCATTTGGGGTTTCCTTGTCAAAGATACTGGAGTAGTTTGCCGATTCCTTCTCCAGTTAATTTTACAGCTGAGGAAATGGAGGAAAACAGGGGTAAAATGACTCGCCCAAGGTCACACAGCTAGTATCTGTGGCTAGATTTGAACTCAGGAAGATGCCTTCCTGATTTCAGGTCTTGTACTCTACCCACTGTACTACCTAGCTACCTCCAATTTGATAGTATAAATAGGGCAAATGGAGGCAAAACAGAATTGAAATGGAGAATAACTGATCCGTGTCTGGATTCATATTTTTGGTGACATGTACCAAACATACCTTTGCTTTGAGGAATTTGATCCTTTTAAAAAAATCCAACCTCTGTGCTTTTCTCCATCAGATTGAGGAAGACACATGGCAGAAGTACTATTTGGAAGGAGTCTCCAATGAAATGTATACAGAATATCTTTCTAGTGCCTTCGTGGGTCTGTCCTTCCCTACAGTTTGTGAGTAAGTAGAAGTCTTCTGTTTGCTCTTTGGTTCTCAGATGAAATGCAGGGTTCATGGTTGGCTCAACTTTGCAGAGAACAATCAATTACTCAACCGATTTTTATTAAGCCTCTTCTGTGTATAACTCAGCACCGAGGTGTGCGCCATAGGTATGGTGAGATGGGATGGCAATGTAGAGGAGGAGACCTGGTCTGTACCCTTTAGAAGATGATAATCTAGCTAGATAAATAAAACAACAACGCATGGGACCACACCAAACAATGCAAGACAGGGTATAATTAAGTGCCCAATTAAGATTTCAATGGCAGGATTTTCAATTAGTGGACCGGAGATTGAAAATCAAAGCTCCTAGGACTGTAATCTATGATGGAAGGGGAAATTTGAACGGCGCTTTAAAATTGGGTGGGATTTCAACATGGGTAGATAAAAGAGGAAGGAAGGCAATAGGAAATAGAGTGAAGAAAGGCACGCCTAGCTCATTCTTCCTATGCTAATGTAACAGACCTATTTGTGGGGCAAGGATAGGAGGAGATGTGGCTAGAATTTCAGTTCTTCTGAAAGATACTAGGGTCTTAGTGGACTTCAATCTCAGTATAAGACAGTGATTTGATATGGTGGCCAAAAAGCCAAAATTCAGAGACCGTATGAAGAGAAACATCATGTTTCCATAGCCAGGGCAAGTAATAGTGTTTCTGTACTCTGCCCTATTTATTTTATATCTGTAAGGAAATGACAGGAGCAAGATCTTTGAAGGGGCATTGAGCGTCCAGAAGAGGAATGCTGGGAAGGTAAAGGGTCCTGAGATCGTGTTACACTGAGGATCAGTTAAAGGACATGAGTAGTCTTTATTATTGGAAGGAAAAAGGAACAGCCCCAAAGAGATGTGCTTAATAGTTTAAACTTGGATAGAGCACCAGCCCTGGAGTCGGGAAGGTCTAAATTCAAATCCAACTTCAGACATTTACTAGCTATTTGACCTGGTTAAATCACTTAATCTCTTTCTGCCTCATCTGTAAAATGGGGGGAATGATCCTAACTAGCTCCCAGGGTTGTTATGAGGACCACATATGATAATAATTATAGAATACTTGGCACAGTGCTTGGCACATAGGAGGCATTATTAAAATGTTAGCTGTTATTAGCTATTATTGATTGATTAGCTGTTATTGTCGATTCACCCCAGAGGACAGATTTTACAACAATAAATGGGATGGAAGTTGCTGAGAGGCAAATTCTGACTTGATGCAAGGGGGAAATCAATCCTACCAAGTAAAACTATCCTAAAGTAGAATGAGCTGCCTCATTGTGGGGTCTTTAATCAATGTTTGGGTGACCATTTGTCATTTAGGTTACAGAAATGATTCTTGGTCACATGTGGGTTAGACCCGATGGCTTCTACTCTCCATTGCAACTGACATACTGTGGTTCTGCAGAAAAGGTTTTACTGGAGAAGAGGGATGTACAATGGATTAGTTGGGCAGCTAAAATGTCAATGAAGGGAATGGGGGAACCCTAATGCTAGACTAAAGGAGGCTTGCAGAATGATAGCTGAAGGAATTACAGACAAACTTGGCCCCTTTCACAGCTGTTTTCCCAAGAAAATAATTCAGACATGACGGTGGGTCTTCTTCTTTATGGTTCTTTGCAACAACCACAGGTAAGAAGACTCTCAAAACCTCATCACAATAAACCCTGTTGGCCTTGAGAATCTCATGAAGTAATTCAAGGGTAAAGAGAAATGAGAGAAGTGAGGGATCTAAGTTCTTTGTTGGAGACTGAGCCCTAAGCAGCCAGTCCCACTTTAGCTGCTCTGAGCAATTTCTCTTCCTGACTGGAGAGCCAAAACCTTAAACACTAGATGCTCTGAGAAAAGAAGTGGGCTAATGATTTAAAAAGAGGAGTACTCTTGAGATTGATACTGTATTGCTTCTTAAGTGTGACTCACCTTTGGCCAGATATTTGTCTCAAAGTAACACAAATTAGATGATCAGAGAAAATGGAAAGTGGGACCCCAGGTATTTAATAGTTCAGAATCTCCTGTCAGCAATCCATATATAACATACTCTTTCTCAAAACTGCTTTTGGCAGCTTGGCAGCTCCCTTAAAATCTCACCCATCCTGCCCTAAAAAATGTTAATATTGTTGTACTTTGCCAAATAGAGGGGTTATATTATGTCCTAGAGGCAAGAGAGAACTGCTATTCATCAAGGGCGTGATTTAGGAAGATCATTTTGGAGCATGTGTGACAGATGGATTGCAAAGGAGAGACAGGGATAGGGACACAAATCAGATTTCCACATGTGAGGTGATAAGGATGTCCATTGGGGTGGTGGTGGCCATTTGAATGGAGAAAAGTAGACAGATGTAGACAGAGATACAGTGATTGAATAGATAAGATTTGGCAACTCATAGCACATGGAGGAGTGATGGAAGAGGAAGAGTTAAGAATGACTGGGATTTCACATCTGTGTGACTGGAAGGGTGGTGGAAGCTTAACAGAATAGGAAAGTTTGGAAAAGGGGAGGTTCAAAGGAGAAAAGAGAAATGAATTCTGTTTGGTATGTGCTAAGTTTGAGATACTTATGACGTCTTTAGTCAGATATGTTAAATATGCAGTTTTTGATATGGGACAGGAGCTCAGAGGAAAAATCAGGGCTGAAAATATAGACATGGGAATCATCTCCATGGAGAGGTTTACTGGATCTTTGAGAGCTGATGAGGTAACTGGGAGAGAGAGAGAGAACTTAGGACAGAACCTTGGAGTATTCCCAACATAGGGAGATGATGACCCAACAAAGAAGACTGGGAAAGAGTGCACAGACAAATGGGAAGAGAACCAAGAGGTAGTAATGTCACAAAAATCTAGAGAAGAGAGAGAATCCAAGAGGAGAGTATGGCTCATACTATCTCTTCAGAGGTCAAAGAAGAATGAGGACTGGGAAAAGACTGTTGGATTTGTCCCTTCAAAGCTGATATGCATTTGGAGAGAAAAGTTTTAATGAGCAATGAAGTCAAAAGTTAGATTACAAAAGGTTTAAAGGTGAGTAAGGGGAGAGAAAACAGACGCAGTGAGCATAGACAATTTCTTCCAGAAGTTGACTGTCAAAGAGAAGAGAATTATATATGTGGCACAATAGCTTGAGAAAATATAGATTTTAAAAATTGTTTACTTTAAATCTGGAGGAGATCTGGGTTTATTGGTAGGTATCAATGAGGGAAATAGACTAGAGGCAGAGTATAAAGATTGTTGATCAGGGGGTGATTGCAGGAGCATCTGTAAGAGGAGAGAGGGGGGTGGGTTCCAAAGTATAAATATAAGACTTGACTTTGCTTAGGACCAAGCTCATCTCTTTATTGGAAATGAAAATAAGAGAGAACAGGGAATGATATCAATGGGATTTCAGTTATAGAAAAGGAGCTAAGTGCGAGTTCCTTTCAAATTGCCCCTTTTCTCTCAGTAAAATATGAGGTAAGGTCCTGGATGGAGAAGGGTTGTCTTGAGGTGGGAAGAAAATATCTGGAAAGGTTTCTGTGGAGAATGCATGTAATAGAGAGTTAAGAAAGAATAAAGGGACTGTCTCCTAGTAGAGTAGACCCAGTTGAGAGAGAAAAACATCAAAACCTAGATTTGGTCCTCGTGGTCACACAAAGGCAATTCCTTTATTATATCTTAATTGCTTTTCTCATCCATTTTCCACAGTGGCTGTTCTACACCCTCCCTTTCCTCATAAAGCCTCCCTTTGAGGCTTATGAACAAAAAATTGTAAATATAAATCCCACTTAGATGTGATTCAGCCCATTGAGAGAGAGATATGACTTAGTGGTTCTACCAAGGCAATATTGCCAAATAGTCATGTGACTTTTCATGTACTGCACCTCTATGTAGCAGAACAGTACAATTGTTGGTGCTTAGGGTCCAAGAGAAGACTGACCCTTAAGCAGAAGCAATTCCATGGAAGAGAGAAATGCTACCCTGTTTCCCACCATTTAAACCCCAGTATTGGAGATTTTAGCATTTGTTCCTTATGGTTTCTGGGAAAGCCAAAGGGGGAAAAATTATCCTGATGTGACTGAGAATGTATTCAACTTAGGACTATTATTCGTTTAACACAATGATACAGCTGAGGTAGAAATAATCAATAAAGAAAGGACATTTAATGAGATTTAGGAACATCCCAAAACATTGAAGCTCTCCTCAAGCATTTGATTATCTGGAGGCTTAATTATCTGTGTTTTCTAGTTTAAATTAAAGAAAAGCTATAACTCAAAGTTACCAACAGTTTAATGATAACGCTCTTCAATTCAGGTTAATTAAAGCGCAGCCATAATTAGAGTGTAGCGTTGTATATCACTGGGCTAGCACATAAGTATTTTCATTACAGTAAGAATTGGCTGTTCAATTTCAAGATGACATAAAGGACACCAAAATATATTTTAAGCTGGAGGAAGAAGAAGGAAAATGAATTGGGGAATATGCTGAGCGTAATAAAGTAAAGATGAAATATACAGATTTTCAGAGCAGTTTCTGTAATTATGTGCTGCACTAAAGCAATATGCAACCAATAACATCTTAAAGCGTTGGGAGTGACTCTAATTTGCTATTCCATTGGGCTGGTGGAATGCTTCCTTTGAAGAGTGGGTTCACAGCACGTAAAAGCTGTGAGTGCTTCCCAAAAGCCTATGATATCCTTGCAAGAGAGCTGACAATGGCCATAGTTCAAGATACTAAAGGTTCTACAGTGGTTCTCAACCTTCCTAATGCTGTGACCCTTTAGTAGTCATATGTGGGTGTATCTGCATGTGGGTGGACCCACCTGGAGACAGAGGAGCAGTGTCTCCGTTCCTAAGACCATCAGAAATACATGTTTTCCAATGGTCTTAGGCAAACCCCATTTGACCCCCAAAAGGGTCATGACTCACAGGTTGAGAACCTGTTCTAGGATAAATGGGGGAATATCAAGGTGACTGGGGGAAGAAAGATAAAAATTGAGGCTAGCAGTGAGCCCCAGAAGACCAGGTTGACTCTAAAGACACAATCTCAGCTCCATCAGGATGGAGAATCATAACAGCAGCTAACTTCTGTGCCCCTCCCTAGGTAACCCAGTAAGCTAGATGGATGCCTAGAAGGTTGCTCCTCTGATGTACAACCTAGTGAACATGTTACCATCTGTTACTTCCATTTGTAATCCATTTATTCAAGTGTTTCTTCCTATTTTTCTGACTGGAGCCAAATCATAGGATCGTAACTAAGAGCTAGGAGAGGGCCCAAAAGATCATTTGGTGTTAGTATTGACCTGGCAAATAAGATATTTTTACTTCCATTTTACACATTAGTCTGGGAGATAAACCAACTTTCCCCAGGTCAAATATCTACTTAACTACATCTCACCTTATTCTGAGTTCCTCCAAAAATCATTTTTTTTGTTTTCACCTTGACCTGCCATCTTTCCACTCCACTGTATTTTGCCCGACCTCTAGCCTGGCTATAATCCCTTTCTTTCCTGATTTCAACCCCCTAATGAATCAATTTGCTGTGTTCTCTCCTTACTTTTGATTCTTTTGCTTTGGGACGATTGTTGTTTACATCTTGCCAAACCCCATCTTTGCTTTTCTCCCTCTGTCTACCTCCTTTTCTCTACTCATATGCTGCCAAATGGAGCTAGAGGAAGTCTCACAATTGTGCTAACTTGATCCAGTATAGATTTGTTTTTAATCTCATCTTAACTGGACCCTTACCACTGATAGTTATTCCTTTGCTCCTCCCTAATTAATTCTCCTGTCATACTCCCCACAGAAGCAATTCTGAATCTTTTCTCCACAAGGCTAAAACAAGTACCCCTTTCTCCCAATCTCTCAGCTGAGGCTTTCACCTTACACTGTATTGAAAAAAAAAATAAGACGGTTTGTCAGGAATTCCCTCTTCTTCCCTTCTCCTTGTCTGACAGCTGTTTTACCACATCTCATATCTCCTCAACCTCATTTTCCATTATTTCTATCTTTATTCCAGTCTCTAATGAAAAGGTGCCCCTTCTCCTTACTAAGATTAACCCAAGCACACACACCTTGATCTTATCCACTCCGGTCTTATCCAGGAAATAGGTGATGTACATTGTTCCCTCTTCCTCCCAGCTCTCCCTTCTCTCCATCTCTTTGGGTTCCTTCCTTGCTGCCTAAAAACATGCCCATATCTCCCTCCCTCTTGAAAAATCCTTCCTAGATCCTGCTGTCCCTGCTAACTATTGTCCTATATCTCTCCTCCTTTCCCAATCAAAATCTTTGAAAAAATCATCTGCATTTGATGTATTTGCACCCTCTACTCAACCTCTTACCATCAGATTTCTTACTTGAAAATGTTCTCTCCAAAGTTACCAACAATCTGAAATTTAATGGTCTCTTATCCTATTTGACTTCCCTGTAGCATCTGACCCTATTGATCAATCTTTCCTCTCTGTACCCTGCTAGTTCTCTTCCTACTTTCTGACCACTTCTTCTTAGTCTGCTTCATTGATTAATCATTGAGTTCATATTTTCATATACCCAATATATTCCCTAACTGTGGGAATACCCCCAAGGTACTATCCTGTACTCTTTTCTGCTTTGCTGGTATCATCAGCTCACATGGGATCAAATATCTTCTCTGTGCAGATGACTTTCAGATCTATATCTCTAGCCCTTCCCTTTCTCCTGAGTTCCAGTCCCATTTCTTGAATTTTGCCTAGTTAACATTGGATATCCCTGAAGCACCTCAAACACACGTTCAAAATAGAACCAATTATTTTCTTTCCAAAATCGCTTCTCCATTAACTTCCCATATTAGGGAAGACATATAAGGGAGCCAAGAGCACCACCATCTTCCTGGTTACCCAGTATCATAACCTTGGTGTCATCTTCTCCTTATTCTCACATATCCAACATACCCAATCAATTACTATGTTGTCAATCCTATCTCTGTAATACCCCACATTCTCTAATCACATAGCCATCACAAATGTATGTATAATGTATGTATAAACTCCTCTGTCACTTAATGCTCTTCTCAGCTTGGTCCCTTCCTATCTTTTCAGTCTTCTTATATGCTGTTCTCCCCTTAAACCTCTGCAATCTAGTTAAACTGGCCTCATTACTATTCTGCACCTGTGGTACTCCATCTCCCATCTTCATGACATTGTATTGGCTATCCTCCATTTTTGGAATTCCTTTCCTCCTTACCTCTACCTCTTGAAATCTCCTGTTTCTTTCAATTCTCAGCTCAAATACCAACTTCTTCTTTTAAAAATATTTTTTATTTTTAGTTTACAACATTCAGTTCCACAAACATTTGAGTTTTACGTTTTCTCCCCCTTCCCCATTTCCCCCCTTGCCAAGATGGTGTGCAAACTGATATAAGCTCTCTATATAAATTCATATTAAACTATTTTCACATTATTCATGTTGTAAAGAAGAGTTAAAACAAATGGAATGAACCGTGAGAAAGAAGAAACAAAATAAAACAAAACAAAGATGAGAGAGAGCAAATAAAATGCTGTAATCTGCATTCAGACTCCATAATATTTTCTTTGAATGTGGATCACCTCTTTCCATCATGAGCCTTTTGGAGTTGTCTTAGAACCTTGAGTCAGTCACCACACAATGTGATTGTAACTGTGTACAATGTCCTCCTGGTTCTGCTCCCCTCACTCAGCATCAGTTCATATAAGTCCTTCCAGGTTTTTCTGAAGTCTGCCTGTTCATCATTTCTTACAGCACAATAGTATTCCATTACATTCATATACCACAACTTGTTCAGCCATTCCCCAGCTGATGGACATCCACTCAATTTCCAATTCTTTCAAATCACAAAAAGAGCTACTTTAAATATTTTTGTACATATCAGTCCTTTTCTCATTTATATGATCTCTTTGGGAGGTAGCCCTAGAAGTGGTTTTGCTGGGTCAAAGGGTATGCACATTTTTGTAGCTCTTTGGGCACAGTTCCAAATTGCTCTCCAAAATGGTTAGATCAGTTCACAACTACACCAACAATGCATTATTTTTCCAGTTTTCCTGCGTCTTCTCATATACCATCTTCATCGTATACCAACTTCTAAATGAAAACCTTCCTGATCCCCTTAGATACTAAATCTCTTCTATAACCTCATTGTATTGATTTTGCTTCTATAATGCAGATACTTTATGTATACATGTTGTGTCCATTATTAAGATACAAGGTCCTTGAAGGCACGGACTGCTTTATTTTGCATTTGTATCCTTTATTTTGCCTTTGTATCATAGCACTTTGCACTGTTCCTTGCATGCAGTAATAAGTTAATAAATGCTTATTTTTTGATTGATCAAATGACTAGTGGAAAAATCAAAACTAAAATCTTGGTCACCTGACTCCACTTCTCTTTCTGTCTTGTCATGATGCCCTTGACCATAGTTCTTCTCTTAAACACAGTAGGTCTGTAAAACAGGTAGGGCCAGAAACGAAGTATAATCAAATAATATTGGAAGTACTTCAGAATATTCTTACAGTGTGCTGACTAACTGACACACAGTCTATGTGTATCATAACCAACTCAGTCATCACTGAGTCTTTTCCTGCTCCCCACCTCAATAGACCAGGAAGTTAGGAGGATCATTTATTGTATATACTCTAACCCAAAAGGAGATACAAAACAAAACAGAACAAATTTCTTTAAATACCATTACCTATTTTTCATTAGGTCTCTCTTTTTTGTTTGCTTTGTTTTATTTTTATTATTCTATGAGTTAGCTCATGAACTCAACTCAAAAGCCAATTATTTAAAGAAAATGACTATTTGTAAGGTATGGTACTAGATGCTAGGCATTCAAAGACAAAAAATGGAATAGGACTTGCCCTCAAGAAGTTTATAGTAGGAGAACTGAATATGTATTGATATGTTTTGGAGGTTGCTACTCAAAATCAATGAATGCAAAGTGTACCCGAATGAATGCAAATCAATTTCAAGGGAGTGAGAGGCAAAATGCTATAAAGAATAAAGACATTAGGAAAACCTGGGTTCAAGTCTTGTCTCTGACACCTAAGTGATTGTGTGGCAAGGGGAATATCACTTAATATCTCAGTGCTTCAGGTAATCCCCTAAGATTATAAATTGTACAATATTTGTCCACCTGCATTGGTAGAGGGAATTTCTTCTCTAGGAATTTCCTACATCAGTGTAATCATAGGTGCTGACCTCTCCTTAAAAAAAAAAAAGAAGAAAGAAAAAGGTAAAGAATTCTCTGAATGAAGTTATGTAGGTGAGAAAGATTTCAGATACCTGAATTGCACTAAGGAAGAAGTTAGGAATTGTTTTGGTAATGAAATTGGAGTGTAGAGGCGGGAGCGCACTAGAGATATGGGGAACCATTGGTGTGGAGGCACAACATAGTGGCAAAGGAGGAAATACCATGCTCAGGGAAGATCTGGCAGGCCAGTTTTCCTGGAATAGATGGTCACATATCTTAAGGTCAAAGGCAGAAAGAAATGTCAAAAATAAACCAAAATATTCATAGCAGCCCTTTTATGTTGTAACAAAAAAACTGAAACTGGAGTGCCAAATTGTAGCATATGAACGTGATGGAATGCTATGGTCCATAAACAATTATGAAACAGGAAGAATTCAGAGAAACCTGGGATGACTTGTATGATCTGATGCAGAGTAATGTAAGCAACACAAGGTATGGAGAAGGGAATGTGCATAATGACTGCAAGAAAGCAAATAAAAAGAATGAATGCTGAAATGAAGGCAAGGTCCGTGTAATTGAAAGGACCTATCTTGATTCAGGAAGAGGAGATTTAGGAAATGCCTTTCTTTCCTTTCCTAAGAAAAGTGGAAGACTACAATTATAGAACTTTGCATGGGCAACTAGATGTGTTTGCTGTGATAGCTGATTTGGCTTATGTGCATTTCTTTATTGGAAAAGAAGAATCTGGATTGTGAGATTAGAGAGAGGAGATGGAAGTAAGTAATGTTGTTTGGGTAGAATCATTGAGCCTAGAAAAGGAAAAAAAAATCACTCACTCTTTTCCTCAATTTAGTTTAATCAAACAAATGTTCCTTAAGCACAACTAAGCATGAAATTTTCATGTTTAGAGTTTTGCCAAGGAAATCATTTTGTTCAGAGATAACAGAGAGATGGTTTCCCTTTTGCCAGAAAAATGGCTGACTTGTGTTGTATTTGGTTTTTTAATTGTACACTTGTTGCAAGCTTCCACTTTGGAATATAGCTACTGTTATTGGAATGGCACCACCGAGGTCCTCAGAGTGAATGAATCAGAGCTCTCCCTTACCACTTCATCCTGGCAAGGAAGGATCAGTTACTCATGCATTAGTCAATTAAACAACCAAGTATTTGTGGAATATTGATCATAGGTATAACCTTGTGCTAGGTACTAAAAAGGAGACAAAACAATATGTTACAGGAAGTCATGTTGCAAAATATTGCCCTAGTCATTGCCATTCATAAGATCCTAGCCAACGCAGTATTTCCAAACCCCATCATGATGTTTTTGGCTGTCCACCATCTGTAACACTGTTTTTGTGACAAAGTGCCCCTGTAATACCATATTTTCCTAAAATAATCAGTAAACATTATTATTCAGGAGATAACAATGCAATGCCTATCCTTTGTAATGTTACTATCTCCTTGGAGATGATTGCCACATGGAGTAGTCAAAAGAAGGTGGAAGTATATGTATATGTATGTATGTATGTATGTATATATGTGTGTGTGTGTGTATATATATATATATTCCTATGCTTCTATAATTCCCTTTTATTTAATGTTCTGCAAACTATTACCCAACTGGCTAAAATGACCTCTTTTTTGTAATTGAATGACAGTATTCAGATATAAGCTCTTCTTATTACATGTGAAATTATAATTAACAGTACAAGGCAGTAAACAGTAAGTGGTATGTGAGGAATGATGACTTCCTTCATTAATCTCTTTGATGGTGATTTGCCATAGACCTAATGGGAGCTTTGCAGTTTGGGGACCAGCCATTCCCATTGGCTTTGGAGGTGGCCTGTGGGTTTGTGTGGTAGAGCTCAAAGGCACCTGGCCTGTGGGTTATAAAAGAGTCAGCTGTTAGTCACACACCAGGATTCCATCTGTTCATGTCTTCCTTCCCACGGCACACCCAGCGTAGCAGCCAGGCTTTGGGGGATACCGTTCAGAAAACCTGAGCATATGTGACTAGTCACAGGAAGGTCAGAGAATGAAGATCACTATTGAAGGATCACTTTACTGAATAATTAGATAAAAGCCTCTATGTTGAGTATCACACAAACTGTAAGAAGGAAATGTGCTTTGAATAATTAGAAAAAGCCTCTATATTGACTGTAATACAAACAATAAGAAGGAAATGTTCTGCTCAGCTTTGGCAGGTGCGTTTTATCTTTCCCAGCATTCAGGCCACCGTTTAATTAATTAATTATTTTTCAATCAATAACATTAGTATGGTAGTGCCTTCCCCACCCAAATTATCTTGTATTTATTTTGCATGCATTTATATGCATTGCATGTTATTTTCCTACTAGAAAGTAAGATTTTTGAGGACAGGACCCAATGAATTTTTTGTTTTTGTATCCACAGCACTTAGCTCATGACTTAGCTAGGTGGTACACTGGATTGCGTGCCAGGCCTAGAGTCAAGAAGACTATCTTCCGGAGTTCAAATCTGGCCTCAGAGACTTACTAGCTATGTGACCCTGGGCATGTCATTAATCATGTTTGCCTCAGTTTACTCATCTGTAAAATGAGTTGGAGAAGAAAATACAAACCACTCCCGTGTCTTTGCCAAGAAAACCCCAAATGTGTCATGAGGAATCAGATACGATTGTAAACAACTGAAGAACATCAAGTGACCTATAAATGCAGCACTTAATAAATGCATGTTTGTTAAAGAAAAAAATGTATCAAATCCCTGATACACAGTGTGCTATAGATATAGAGAAACAAAGAGAAGACACGATCCCTTCCTATGATATACAAGACTACATGCTTATTCTGTAGAGCAAACAGATATATACACAGGGGGCTGGGGTGGGGTAGGGAGAGATCCTTTCTGCATATATATATATATATATATATATATATATATATATATATGGATAGATAATACTCTCAATTAATCTATAGTCTTTTTGAAATCTTAGATATAGAACCATGAAAGATATGAATGCACAGCTCTGTAGCCAGCATTGTGGGATACAGTATGACAAAAAGGCTGGAACTCCAGACTCAGAATCACGAAAACCAGAATTCGAATCTGGCCTCCGACACTAACTAGCTATGTAACCGTGACCAAGCCATTTAAATTGTCTGGGTTGCTGTTTCTGTATGTGTAAAATGGAGCTAATAATATTTATAGTTCCTTCCTTGTGAGGTGGTGTGTGTAGTAGTTAGAGGAAACTTGGATTCAAGTCCTGATTTTGAAACATATTAGCTGTGTGTGTGTGTGTGTACATGTGTACGTGTGTACACGTGCGCATGCACTTGTATGGGGGGCAGGTAGGGAAGGGTTGGGGAGAGACAGACCCTGAGCAAGTCACTTAAAATCTGCCAAGTTGTTTCTTCACTTATAAAGCATCTGCCTCCCAGGGATATTTTGGGAATCAAAAGAGATAATCTATGGAAAGTGTTTTGCAAACCTTAAAGGTCTGCATAAATACAAGGTCCTATAGCTAGCTAGCATGGTGACCAAGAACAAGTCTTTGAACATCTCCCAGTCCTCAGGCAAACTGCTAAAACCACAAGTTATAGATGGCTATTAGCTTTAGTGGAGGGAATCTGGCTGGGGTCTTGGAGCTTCCTAGAAGGATTTTATGAATGCATTGGAAAGTTCACTGATCCTCCCTCCCCTACAGAGAGGTGGAGAGGGAGAGAAAGAGACAGACGGAGAAAGAGAGACAGAGAGAGACACACATACACACAGAGGGGGAGAGAGAGAGAGAGAGACAGACAGACAGACAGAAAAACAGAGAGAGAGAGACAGAAAGACAGAGAGTCAATGAGAGACAGAGACAGATAAAGAGACAGAGACAGACAGACAGACAGACATGACACAGACACAGACACAGAGAGGCAGACAGAGAGGGACAGAGACACACACAAAGAGAAGGAAACAGAGAGGGACAGAGAGACAAAGAAAGAGACACACAGGGATATATATGGTACCTACTTCATAGAATTGTTGTGAACCTCAAATGAGATAACGTATGTAAAGTGCTTGGCAAATCTTAGAGTGCTATCTGAATGTCTACTATTGTGTCCCATCTTTTTATCTCTCCCATTGGCTAGCACCATGCTTTGCAAAGAGTAGGCACCTAATAAATGTTCATTGAACTTAATTTCATTTGTTGAATTCACGACAGTAGATCATAAGTGCCAAATTAATGGTACATACAATAATTCCTATGAAATCCTTTGAATTCAGCAGAGGGAGAAATCCCTCTGGGCTGGCGTTGTAATAGAAATCTTCATAAGAGAGAGGAAGGGAGAGGGCATTTCAAGCAGGGGCTCGGTGTGATGCAAGAAACACCCCCTAAAGATGGATTCTTGCCCTGGAAAGGCCATGCTCCCTGTGAATGAGTAAATTGATTTCCTTCTCCCTATACAAAAAAGCTCATCGCGTCACAATAAGATTTTTTAAAAGCAGGCTATTATTTTTAGCTTTAGTAACAAGTGTGAAGAATCTGTCAGCTGTGGGGAGAGAAATGAGGGCAGATGGGAAAGGGAAGGGGAAGAGGGGAAGGAGGAAACCCCAAGTTCAGCACTTGGGCTGCTGCAAGAACATCATGTTCCAGGTACCGAATCTCACAGAGAGCATATTAGTCAGTCATTCATCACCTGCAAAATATAAAAGCTTAATTGTATTAGGTTTTACAGCTCAGAGGGGATTAGGACAAAAGATGTGTTTAAAATATGGTGTCTGTCTCTGTCCCTCTGCAGCTGATAGGGTAGTTAAAATTCTAATTGGATGTGGAATAGCTGGGGCCTGTGTAACTGGTAGCTTATTTCAGCCATCAATGTGCTAAAGGACAGAATTATCTATATGAACAAAGGTGCAAGAGAGAGACAGAGAGACAGAGACAGAGAGAGACAGAGACAGAGAGAGAGCTTTTTTTGCTATTTAATTCACTAAGCATGGAAGCGAGACCTAAGATTTAGTCTCCTCATTCCTCCCCAATTCAATAGACAAAGAGAAATGGGAGGTTTTTCTTGAAAAACTATTGCCTGGGTACAAAGATAGAATTATTGATATCCTCATTAGAAATGTTGAGAGGCAGCAGGACATAATGAATGAAGAGCTGGCTCTAAAGCCAGGAAGATCTGTGTTCAGGACCTACCTCTGACATATGTCAACTGTGTGACCTTGGGCAAGTTGCATAACAGATGTCTGACCATGAACGTATAGCACTATTTGCAGTTCTTAGAAATAATCTTGAGGGAATAATCTTACATTAACAGACGTTTATTAAGAGCCTGTGTGCCAGGTACTGCATTAAGTACTGGGGACAGAAACACAAAGACTGAGGGAATTTCTGTCACAACGAACTCACGTCCTAGTGGGGTAGACAAGCACAAAGATGTATATATGTGTCTGTGTTTATATATATATATATATATATATGTATATATATATATATATATAACAGACACATTATAGATATAAAACACATATATGTGTGTGCATGTGTGTATACACACATATACACACATGTAATAAAATAAAAATGTATACAAAGTTACAAAATACTTAAATTCAAGAGCTAAGTCTTGAAGCAGAAGAGGAAGTAGTGCAATCGAGATAAATGGAATGGCTCAGAGAGAACTCTGAGACAGGAGAAGGAGAGCCATGAGTGAGGGATGGGAAGAAATCAATTTGACAGAATCAAAGAGTTTGCAGATGGCTGAAAAGATAGATGAAGGTCGGGTTGTACAGGGCTTTAAAAGCTCATCCTAAGTAATGTTTATGTTATGCTTTAGAGTTTGCAAAACATTTTACCTGTCTTATATCATTGGATTATGTAACACCTGAATATGTAACATCATAATTTGATATCAAGATGGATCTATGAGCTTAGGGGCAGCTTAGAGTCACTAGCATGGGATCAGAAAGATTCCTGAGTTCAAATTTGGCCTCAGTTACTAGCTGTGTGACCCCAGACAAGTCATTTAACACTTTTTGCCTCAGTTTCTTCATCTGTAAAGTGAACTTGAGAAGAAAGTCTCAAACCACTCCAGTATTTTTGTCAAGAAAACTCCAAATAGGATCAGGAAGTGTTGGACATGCCTAAAAAAAGACTTAAAAATAACATGAACTTATACTTGTGTATACTGTTCCCAATGGGATTGATATAATTGATTCGGTAATTGATTCAAATCCTGTGTGCTTCTTACTCATGTCTTTTCATAAATTTTCTACAGATACTCTATCCAACATACTAGAGGAATCCCTCTGGTTGTTTCAATGGTTCATATAGCTGTTAGCCATATTACTGAGATCATAGCTAGGTTAAAGTATCAAAATGGCTGACCTATTGGGTACAGTACTTACAATCATTAATTACTGTTGTCCTTTGACCAAGGTACTTAAAATAGTACCTTGACTTTTTTAATCTTACAAGTTCTTAATTATATCTTTTGTATCTCTTTTCATAATGGTTGTTAATAAGCTATAGCTGTCTTGTATATATCCTTCAGTTGCTCAATGGATCCCTTGAAATCTGGATTTTTTCTGAAATTGGAGTATTCAATAATCAACAGTAGCTCCTTACCCCAGAGACACACCTTGTCAAAGGAGGAGTCTTTAAGGCTGTTGTTTGCTCCACCAAGGCAAATAAAGACAATGGGATCTTCTATTTTTTTATATCTCATTTAGTTGCATAACTGTGAAGGTTTAATATCATGAAAATTACTATCTGTTTCCTTTACATGTGTTCATCAAAGATATGATCTATTTACAAATACCTTGTCCTAATAAATGTTATAGGGATAAGACAAATGGATCAGGAATTAATAATAGTTTTATAGTCACTTTTGTTTGGTAATAATACCATCTATAATCTTTTCAATTCACTTAGAATCTTCCCCTCTTTGAGAAATCTTGAACCTGATCACTCCATGAGTTTAAAACCCTGATCACTCAGTGACTCCAGCACATATTTCTTCTGCGTGCATTCTGTCAAATTCAGTCATTATTCCAAACTTTTTCATCTAAGTATTGTAGATATGTCTTCTGACAGGACATTAAGTAAAGAAGGCGGTAGCTCCCTTATCATTGAGGTCAAAATGAAATTATTATAGAAAACTTTGAAAATTCTGTGTTTGTTTTTATTTCAGTTTAATCTACCAATACTTTCATCTGGATTAGATGTACCTCTTGTTAGACTTTCTGCCAGCTCTCTTTTTCTTTGAGAGGTAGAATGGTATAATGTTTAGAGGGCTGGTCTTGGAGGTACAAATGCAAAAAATGAAAAGATCCTTATATGAATAGGGCTGACACTCTCATGTAGACAGATAACTAGTCTGGCATTAGACTGATTTCATGGAACATAGCACTGTGTATTTAAGGTAGTTGGAGATAGGAATCTGGCACTCAACAGAGAAATTAGGATAGAGATTTAGGAGTCATTTGCATAAGTGTGGTAGTTTAAGACCTGGAAATGAATGTCCTTGTCAGGATAAAGGATAAAATGTAAGCTCTTTGAGGGCAGGAATGGCTCATTTTTGTTTTTGGTATCCTCAGTGCCTTGGTCATTGTAGACACTTAATGAATACTTATTGAATGAATGAAAGAAGGGGCCAAAGATAAAACCTTAGGAAACATCCACTTTGATAGATTGACCATAAAATGGGAAAATGGAGAAGTAGACTTAGAAAGGAGACACGCCCGTACACATGACTCTTTGGAAGGGGAGTATAAAATAAGGACTTGATGAATACGAAAACCTACCTGATAAGAAGTTGCTGTTGTTTTTGTCATCTGGTCATGTCTGACCCTTTAAGACCCCATTTGGAGTTTTCTTGGCAAAGATACAGGACTGGTCTGCCATTTCCTTCTCCGGCTCATTTTAACGCTGAGGAAACTGAGGCAAACAGGGTTAAGTGACTTGCCCAGGATCATTCAGGTAATAAGTGTCTGACACCAGATTTGAACTCAGGAAGAAGAGTCTTACTGACTTGAGACCAAGGACTCTATTTACCATAGTACCACCTCACTGCCAAGTAAGAAAATGTCCTTGTTCATTTCTGTCTATAGGAATCAAATGTATCTTGTGTCTGTTTACTTGTTGTAGTTATTATAAAGAACCAGGGCACCCATTCCCTAAATGGGCAGGGAAGGAGCACAGTGGATGATGAAGTGCTAGACCTAGAACCAGGAAGACCTAAGTTCAAATCTGATCTCAGGTATCTATTAGGTGTGTGACCCTGGACAGGTCACTTAACCTCAATGTTAAAACAGGGATAGTGGAAACAGCCACCTCTGAGAGCTGTTGTGAGGATCAAAGGAGGTAATAATTGTAAAGCACTTAACATAGTCCCTGGCTCACAGCAAGCACTATATTTCTTCTTCTTCTTCTTCTTCTTCTTCTTCTTCTTCTTCTTCTTCTTCTTCTTCTTCTTCTTCTTCTTCTTCTTCTTCCTTCTTGTTATTAAATGGTAGAGGGGTTGGAAGAAGAGTGGAAACTTTTACTGTCATCGTCACTTTCCATGTTCAACTGTGCCTCATTTTTTTAGGAAAATCAAACTTTTTATAAGGCAGTACCTTCGGAGTCCTAAATATGCCACTCTGCTCTTTTTTTTAATGAATGTTTCCATATCAATGGAATATTAATTAAAAATATGTGCATCTGATTTTTTTTGAGGGGGGGGAGGGCTTCGAGCCATCTTATCCTAAAGGAAACCTGGTGTCCCAATTCGCTTTGACTTCTCCTTTGGTCTTAAGACTTAGTTGGACATTCCAAGTTTCCATTGGCTAACTGAAGGTAGGCTGAAGATGTTGGTCTCAGTTTGGATTTGAAGGGCATCCTCAGTACTGTCTGCCCTCTCTGTGTAAGGCTGCATGCCTGTGTAAGGTGTAGCCTCTGCAGCCACCACAGATCCCATCTTTGCATTTGAACACGTTGATTTTATTGTGCACTGGAAGGTGCAAAATCTCCAGCAGGTTTCCTTGTCTAATTTGTGTCAGCAAGTAATCTTTCTAGTCCAAAGGGCCGATGTAATGGTGAGAACAATTTATTTCCCTCTGGGTAGGTAGAAACAGTTGGGCTCGGTTTCTTAAGAGCCTTTGTTCAGGAACATCTGTGTTGAAACTACTGTAGTTAACAGATGATGTTGGCAGTAAAAAAAAAGAAAAAGAGAAAAGAAAAAAAGAAAGCTTTGTATAATGTCATTGTCAAATTTGGTAGAAGTCTACTTAATAATTATCAAGAAAGTGATCTAACTTGTTATTACAACAGTTTTATTGCAGATTGCCAGTTTAAGACCTTTTTGTGACAAGTGACATTTTTCTAAAAACTCTTTTCTCTTCCCCTGTAATTATTTTGCAACCAACCACAACTCTGGACATACTGGGAAATGTCATTTGGAAGGGGAAAAAAAGACAGAATTAAAGGCTGCCAATCTGCCAGTGTAATCACGAAGCCAAACTTCTGCCTAATGTTACTGCCCCACTCCTCATACAATGGTGGGGACATGGCTAGAGGAGGGAGGGCTATAAAATCAAAGAAGTGGAAGGAAGCTCAGAATACAAGTCCAACCCAGACCTCATTAGGAGCCTTCCTCTACAATATGCCTGACAAATGGCCATCTAGCTTCTGCATGATGACCTCCAGTGAGGGGAAATACCCTGATTTTTAAGGCAGTCCCTTTTGCTTTTTAGTTGCTTTAATTATTAAGAAGATTTTCCTCCTATCAAGCCAAAATTCCCCCCTTTGCAACTTTTACTTAATGCTTCTGATTCTCCCCTTTGGAGGAGAATCACCTAAGGGATTGTTTTTCAAACACTTGAAGACACTTATCACGTGTTCCTAAATATTTTCTTGTCTGTTCCTTTAACCAATCCCAGGATAAGTCTTTTACTGCTCTGGTCTCCTGAAAACATTTCAGCTTACCAATGTATTTTCCAAATGTGCCTTCTGGAGCAGAGTACAATAGTGCTGATGTGATCCAGCTAAGGCAAAATACAGCCATGCTCTCACCTCTCTAGTCCTGGAATGCCATGCCTCTCATAATGCAGCCTGTTTCGATCAGACTTCTGAGTGGCCACTGTGGACTTACTTTGAGATTGTCATACATTAAAGCTTGACTCTCACAAAATCTGCAGCCCCAGATTCTTAGGAGATGAACTTCTGTCTAGCTTCACTCCTCCCATATTTTACTTATAAAATCGATTAAGCCCAAGTGTGAAACTTATCCTTATCCCTACAAAATTCTAGCTTATTAAATTCAGCCTGCTGTTCTAGGCTTTAAAAAATTCTGACTTTGTCATTCAGTGTGCTGGTTATCCTGCCTAGATTTGTGCTAGCTGAAAACTTGATAAATATGTCATTTATGACTTTATCCAAGTTACTGATGAAAATGTTACAAAGCATGGGGCTGAGCATAGATTTCTGGGACACTACACTGAAAATGTCTTTCCAGGTGAACGTTAAACAGTGATTGACTTCTCTTTGGGTCTGGTCATTCAATCAATTCTGAATCCTTGTAATTTCAATTATTGCTTACCCTACTTTTCATCACCTTTTCCATAGTAATATCATGAAAGACTGTAAAGTTTATTTCCTAGAGACCAGTGAATGTTTTGTAACACCTAACATACTTCCAGGAATATAATAGGGGCTTAATAAATGCTTTGCTAAAAATCAACATAAACTGTAGCTACCATATTCCTATGATTTCCTAATTTAGGAGCCCATAATAAAAGGAAATGAGGTTGGTATGGCATCGTCTGTTCTTGACGAAGTGAATGATGTTAGTTTTTTGTAATAACCCCAATCTTTTTACATGTTTACTAAAAATTCCTTTAAAAATATCAGTAGATAACATGGAAATATGGTTGACATGACTGCACATGTACAACTTATAACAAATTGCTTACTTTCTCAGGGAAGAGGACAAGGAGGAAGGGACAGAATTTTGAACACAAAAAAAACCAGATGTTAAAAAATTGTTTTACATGTAATTAGGACAGAATAAAATACTATTCAAATAACTCAAGGGACTGTGGAACTGAATCTTGTAAACTGAAAGTAAACAAACAAATTAATAAGGACAAAAATGTTATTAAAAAAATAACGGTAGGGCATTGGTCCTGGAAGATCTGAGTTCGACTCTGCCCTCAGATGTTTACTTGGGGTGTGACTCTGGGCAAGTCACTTAACCTCTGCTTGCCTTGGCTTGCTCAACTGTAACATGGGGAAAATTATAACACCTACCTGGCAGGGCTGTTGTGAGGATCAGATGAGACAATATATATTTTTAAAGTATTCAGCACAGTGCCTAGCACATAATATATGCTATCTAAATTCTTACTCTTTCCAACCTTCACTTCTCTTTCTATATTCCATATTTTTTTCTAGTAATTAAAGTAAAGTTCACTGGCCTAGAGTTTGCAGACTCCATTCTCTTCCTTTAAAAAAAAAATTCAAAAAGGATTTTCCCGTCTTTAATTTCATGGCACCTCTTTGTTTCTCCAGCATCTTTCCAAGCCCACTGAAGGTGACTCAGCACTCATATTGACCAGTCCTTTCATTACCCAAGGACACCATTCATCTGAGCCAAGAGGCTTGAACCCAAAGGCACCTGGGAACTTCTTTACACTTTTCTTGATGACCCACTAACCATTTTGGTTCTCTTCTTTCCATTTCAAAGATTATTCTCCTTTGCATATGAAATAAAATAAGAATTCATCGGGTCCTACCTTCTCTCTGAGACCTATTATCATCCTACCTACCATGTTCATGAGTTTATCTTTTCTTTGCTCTTTCTGTTCCCCCAAATGGAGAAGCACAAGAGCAGCAGAGATAAGCAAAACCTGCAAAAATTAGTAGTAGAGGACAAAGAAAGATTAATATGGATTGGAAGGGTGTAAAGCCGAGCAGCAGGAGATTCCTGAGAGGATGCTACTGTGAACAGCTTTCAAGATTCGGTTTACACAGTATTAGTGAACACTCTGTTTATTCCATTACAAAATCAGATTCAGTACGATGTTCACAGTATCAACAATTCACAATATTATATACAATCTTCAGAACAAGGAGAGTCTCCTACAGCTCAATATTATATCTTATTACAGAAAGGAACAAGGAACAAG